>OY997264.1:350752276-351952276 GCA_963921465.1 Triticum timopheevii
AACTACAAAAGAAGTATTAAGGTAAACCTAACCACATCATTAAACATATGGATCCATATCAGCCCTAACGAAGCAACACATAAACTAGGGTTTAAGCTTCTGTCACTCTAGCAACCCATCATCTATGTATTACTTCCCCATGCCTTCCTCTAGGCCCATATAATGGTGAAGTGTCATGTAGTCGACGTTCACATAACACCACTAGAGGAAAAGACAACATACATCTCATCAAAATATCGAACGAATACCAAATTCACATGACTACTAATAGCAAGACTTCACCCATGTCCTCAGGAACAAACGTAACTACTCACAAAGCATATTCATGTTCATAATAAGAGGAGTAATAATATGCATAAAGGATCTGAACATATGATCTTCCACCAAGTAAACCAACTAGCATCAACTACAAGGAGTAATCAACACTACTAGCAACCCACAGGCACCAATTTGTGGTTTTGATACAAGATTGGATACAAGAGATGAAATAGGGTTTTCATAGGAGATGGTGCTGGTGAAGATGTTGATGGAGATTGACCCCCTCCCGATGAGAGGATCGTTGATGATGATGTTGGTGATGATTTCCCCCTCCCGGAGGGAAGTGTCTCCGGCAGAACAGCTCTGCCGGACCCCTAGATTGATTCCGCCAAGGTTCCGCCTCGTGGCAGCAGAGTTTCATCCCGTAAGCTTGCCCACGATTTTTTCCAGGGTAAAAGTGATGATATAGCAGAAGATGGACGCCGGAGGCCCACTAGGGGGCCCAGGAGATAGGGGGCGCGCCCTATAGGGGGGCGCGCCCCCCTGTCTCCTGGACAGGGTGTGGGCCCCTTGTCCTATTTCTTTCGCTCAGAAATTCTTATTAAATCCAAAAAGTTGTTTCATGGAGTTTCAGGACTTTTGGAGCTGTGCAGAATAGGTTTCCAACGTTGCTCCTTTTCCAGCCAGAATTCCAGCTACCGGCATTGCCCCTCTTCATGGTAAACCTTGTAAAATAAGAGAGAATAGCCATATGTATTGAGATATAATGTGTAATAACAGCCCATAATGCAATAAATATTGATATAAAAGCATGATGCAAAATGGACGTATCAACTCCCCCAAGCTTAGACCTCGCTTGTCCTCAAGCGGAAGCCGAAACCGAAAAATATGTCCACATGTTTAGAGATAGAGGTGTCGATAAAAATAAAATACGGACATGAGGGCATCATAATCATTCTTATAACAGCAACATATATAGATTTTGTCATATGATTTCCTATGCTCAAGTAACAAGCAATTCACAATATCAAGTATGGTTCAAAAACTTCATTGGGAACTAACAAACTATAATCTCAGTCATTGAAGCAATTGCAATTTATCGTAACATCAGAAAGAGTCCATAATAGAGCTTTTCAGCAAACTCACATACTCAACTATCTCGTAGTCTCCTACAATTGCTAACACTCACGCAGTACTTGTGGTTATAGAGTTTCAGCCGGACACTGAGAAAGATAGGGGCTTATTGTGTTGCCTCCGAATGTATTCACCTTTAGGTGATGTCAACAATAATGGCCCATGCTAACTTACATCCAATTGCATATATGCATCATGATCTTTCAAACACGAGGAGCTTGCCAAAGGATAAAATGAAAAGGGGAAAGGTGAGGATCACCTTGACTCAAGCATAAAGTAAAAACATAAAGTAAAAGATAGGCCCTTCGCAGAGGGAAGCAGAGGTTGTCATGTGCGTTTAGGGTTGATGCACAAAATCTTAATGCAAAAGAACGTCACTTTATATTGCCCCTTGTATGTGGACCTTTATTATGCAGTCCATCGCTTTTATTACTTCCACAACAAGTTCATACAAAGCTTATTTTCTCTGCACTAATAAGTCATACATATTTAGAGAGAAATTTTTATTGCTTGCACCGATGACAACTTACTTGAAGGATCTTACTCAATCCATAGGCAGGTATGGTGGACTCCCATGGCAAAACTGGGTTTAAGGGTATTTGGAGGCACAAGTAGTATGTCTACTTGGTGCGAGGAATTTGGCTAGCATGAGGGGGAAAGGCAAGCTCAACATGTTTGGAAGGTCAATGACAATATACTTTAACTGAGATGTCGGAAAACATAAACCATTACGTTGTCTTCCTTGTCCAATATCAACTCTTTTAGCATGTCATACTTAATGAGTGCTTCACAATCATAAAAGATGTCCAAGATAATATATTTATATGTGAACTTCTCTTTCCTTATTACTTCCTATTAATTGCCACGATGACTAAGGCTACGTTCATCAACTCTCAACAATTTTTATGCCTCATACTTTCTATGTGTGAAGTTATCACTATCCATAAGATCAATATGAAATCTTTTATTCTTTCTACTTTCTCAAGATCATAGCAACATAGCAAGCCCTTGACTCAACACTAATCTTTATTATAGATAGCACACGGACTCGATTACAAAAAGAGATCACAATGCAAAACTCAAAACTACTTGATAACAAAACTTCAAACTACTAGATCAAGATACTACTGAAAGGATCGAACCAAATAAAACGGTAAAGATAGGAGTGTGATGGTGATATGATACCGGGGCACCTCCCCCAAGCTTGGCAGTTGCCAAGGGGAGTGCCCATACCCATGTGATTATTTCCTCGGAGGTGGTGAAGTAGGAGTTGTTGATGATGTAGGCTTGTCGTCCGTCTTCCAAGGCATAGGCTCTCCATCATAAAAGGATGATCGAGTCTCCGGGATCCTTAAATCTGCAGCCAAACTGATTCGCTTGAATCTATATTCATACTCACAGTTCTGGTTTTGTAGGTCATAGATCTGGGCTTGGAGGTGCTCGATTTTCTCTTGAAGCTTGAAGATGGTCTCCCCAATGACTTTAGCATCTAGCTTGTGGTTGTTGGTGAACTTCGTGATCATCATCTGGTTGGCGTTGAGTCCACGCTCCACCATCCCTTGGCACTTGAAAACTTCCTGTTCCACGGCTTCGAGCTTTGTCTCCATGCTCCCGGTATGCCTTAGTCCCTCCACATCGCGGATGTGCAGCACCCCCTCACGCATCTCAATGGTTTGAGGGTGTTGCAGCACCTCCGCGAGATAGGGGTTGATAACCCTCTCGAAAAACTTGTACTTGGGAGCGCTTGGAGACGCCATGATGCTCTAGATCTAAAACAGAAACAGCTCGAAACGAAAACAGAGGATATTTGCGTGATACAGTGGTCAAAACCTTCGGGAGTATATATAATGAATTTTTACCGACCAAAATACGTAACATGCAAGAAAACGGAGTCCGGGAAACACACGAGGTGCCCATGAGACAGGGGGGCGCGCCCTACAGGGGGGGCGCCCTCCTCTCTCGTGGGAGCCACGTGTCCCTTTTGGACTACTTCTTTCTTCCTAAAATTCTTAAATATTCCAAAACTGATAAAAATTGCCATTAAAGTTGTTTTGGAGTCGGTTTACTTACCGTACCACATACCTATACCTTTTCGGAGTCTGGAACGTTCTGGAAAGTGTCCCTTATGTATTCCTCAGGGGTTATGGTTTCACTAATATTGGTTTCAACATTGATAGGATTACCTGAAATATAGTGTTTAATTCTTTGACCGTTAACCACCCTTGGACTTGTGCCTTCGAAGTTGTTGATTTTTATAGCACCAAAACGATAGACCTCCTCGATAACGTAGGGACCTTCCCATTTTGAGAGAAGTTTTCCTGCAAAAAATCTTAAACGAGAGTTGAATAATAACACATAATCTCCTACGTTAAACTCACGCTTTTGTATCCTCTTATCATGCCAGTGTTTGACTTTTTCTTTGAAAAGCTTGGCATTCTCATATGCTTGGGTTCTCCATTCATCAAGTGAGCTAATATAAAATAACCTCTTCTCACCGGCAAGTTTGAAATAATAATTGAGCTCTTTGATAGCCCAATATGCCTTATGTTCAAGTTCAAGAGGTAAATGACACGCTTTTCCATAAACCATCTTATATGGAGACATACCCATAGGATTCTTGTATGCAGTTCTATAGGCCCATAATGCATCATTAAGTTTTTTGGACCAATTCTTTCTAGATCTATTCGTAGTCTTTTGCAAAATTAATTTGAGCTCTTTATTGCTCAGCTCTACTTGACCACTAGACTGCGGATGATAAGGAGATGCTATTTTATTTTTGACATCATACTTAGCGAGCATCTTACGGAAAGCACCATGAATAAAATGTGAACCACCATCAGTCATAAGATATCTAGGGACTCCAAACCTCGGAAAAATAACTTCTTTAAGCATTTTAATAGAAGTGTTATGATCAGCACTACTAGTTGGAATAGCTTCTACCCACTTAGTAACGTAATCAACAACAACTAAAATATGTGTATAACCATTAGAGGCAGGAAAAAGTCCCATATAATCAAAGCCCCAAACATCAAATGATTCACTAACAAGAGAATAATTCATAGGCATTTCTTGACGTCTACTAATGTTACTTATTCTTTGACATTCATCACAGGATAAGACAAACTTACGAGCATCTTTGAAGAGAGTAGGCCAATAAAAACCAGATTGTAGTACCTTGTGTGCAGTTCTATCTCCAGCGTGGTGTCCTCCATAAAATTCAGAGTGACACTTACGTAGAATCTGTTCCTGTTCATGCTCAGGCACACAATGTCTAATAACACCATCTACTCCTTTATAAAGGTGTGGATCATCCCAGAAGTAATGTCTTAAATCATAAAAGAACTTTTTCTTTTGCTGGTATGTGAAACTAGGTGGTAAATATTTAGCAACAATGTAATTGCTATAATCAGCATACCAAGGAGTAGTACGAGAAGCAATGACGACCGCTAATTGTTCATCAGGAAAGCTATCATTAATAGGCAGTGGGTCATCAGGAACATTCTCTAACCTAGACAAGTTATCTGCAATGGGGTTCTTAGCTCCCTTTCTATCAATAATATGCAAGTCAAACTCTTGGAGCAAGAGAATCCATCTAATGAGTCTAGGCTTAACATCTTTCTTTTCCATAAGATATTTAATAGCAGCATGATCAGTGTGAATAGTAACTTTGGAATCAACAATATAAGGTCTAAACTTATCACATGCAAACACAACTGCTAAGAACTCTTTTTCAGTAGTAGCATAATTTCTCTGGGCAGTATCGAGAGTCTTACTAGCATACTGGATAACATTCAATTTCTTATCGACTCTTTGCCCTAAAACAACACCTACAACATAATCACTAGCATCGCACATAATTTCAAAAGGTAAATTCCAATCAGGTGGCTGAACAATAGGTGCAGTGATCAAAGCTTTCTTAAGTACTTCAAACGCTTCTACACAATCATCATCAAAGATAAAAGGAATATCTTTTTGCAATAAATTAGTCAGAGGCCTAGAGATTTTAGAAAAGTCCTTAATGAACCTCCTATAAAAACCGGCGTGACCAAGGAAACTTCTTATACCTTTTATGTCCTTAGGACATGGCATCTTTTCAATAGCATCAACTTTGGCTTCATCAACTTCAATACCTCTCTCGGAGATCTTGTGCCCCAAGGCAATGCCTTCATTAACCATAAAGTGACACTTTTCCCAATTCAGGACGAGACTAGTGTCTTCGCATCTCTGCAAAACTCGATCAAGGTTGCTCAAACAATCATTAAAAGAGGATCCATAGACGGAGAAGTCATCCATGAATACCTCACAAATCTTTTCACAAAAATCAGAGAATATAGCCATCATGCATCTTTGAAAAGTAGCAGGTGCATTACATAAACCAAAAGGCGTACGTCTATAAGCAGAAGTACCAAAAGGGCAAGTAAAAGTAGTTTTAGATTGATCCTTCGCTGATACAGGTATCTAAGAGAAACCAGAATAACCATCTAGAAAGAAAAAATGTGTGTGTTTGTATAATCTTTCTAGCATTTGATCAATAAAAGGTAGATGGTAATGATCTTTCTTAGTAGCTTTATTTAACTTATGGAAATCAATTACCATCCTATAACCTGTAATAATTCCTTGCAGGATCAATTCATCTTTATCATTGGGAACAACAGTAATACCTCCCTTTTTAGGAACACAATGGACATGGCTTACCCATTCACTATCAGCAACGAGATAAATAATACCTGCCTCAAGGAGCTTTAATATCTCCTTTCTTACCACTTCCTTCATCTTGGGATTTAATCGTCTTTGAGGATCTCTAATTGGTTTGGCATCTTTCTCCACTGAAATTTTGTGTTGACATAATGTGGGACTAATGCCCTCAAGATCATCCAGAGTACCAATAGCAGCTCGGTGCTTCTTCAGAGTTTTCAATAATCTTTCTTCTTCTTTCTCTGAGAGGTTAGCACTAATAATAATAGGATATATTTATTTTTCATCAAGATAAGCATACTTAAGATTATCAGGTAAGGGTTTAAGTTCAAACACGGGATCACCCTTGGGTGGAGAGGGATACCCAAGAATTTCAACGGGAAGGTTATGTTTCAGCATAGGTTCCTGTTTAAGGAACACTTCATATATTTCTTCCCTTTCATTCATAAACATATTGTTTTCATGGTCTAGCAAATATTGTTCTAACGGATCAGTTGGAGGAACAACAATGGAAGCAAGACCAATAATCTCATCCTTACTAGGTGGTTCCCTTTCACGAGGTTGTCTACTAAACTTAGCGAAATTAAACTCATGAGACATACCATCTATGCCAACATTGACAATATTATTTTCACAATTAATCTTAGCACTAGCAGTATTCAAGAAGGGTCTACCAAAAATAATGGGACAAAAATCATCTTGTGGGGAACCAAGAACAAGAAAATCAGCAGGGTATTTAACCCCCCACACAAAACTTCAACATCTCTAACAATCCCAATAGGTTTAATGGTATCCCTATTAGCAAGCTTTATAGTAACATCAATGTCTTCTAATTCAACGGGTGCAATGTCGTGCATAATTTCTTTATAAAGATCATAAGGTATCGCACTAGCACTAGCACCCATATCACATAGGCCATGATAACAATGATCTCCTATTATAACAGAAATAACATGCATGCCTATGACAGGTCTACGTGTCTTAGTATCAGGTCTAGCAATATTAGCAGTCTCACCCAAGAAAGAAATAACATGCCCATCTAAGTCCTCATCCAAGAGATCTTTAACCATATCAATACTAGGTTCAACAATAATTTGCTCAGGAGGTGTATAAGTCCTAGTATTACTCTTACGAACAACAGTCGAAGCTTTAGCATGATCCTTTATCCTAACAGGAAAAGGAGGTTTTTCAACATAAGCAGTAGGAACAATAGGATCACTATAGGTAATAGTCTTTTCTTCGACTGTAATAGGAGCAACTAATTTCACTTCAATAGGAGGATTATATTTAAACCACTTCTCTTTAGGGAGATCAACGTGAGTAGCAAAAGATTCACAAAAAGTAGCTACTATCTCAGAGTCAAGTCCATACTTAGCGCTAAATCCATGAAAAGCATCGGTATCCATAAAAGATTTAACACAATGGAACTTAGGTGTCATACCTGACTCCTTACCATCGCCGGAACCCCAATCTTCAGAGTTGCGTTTAATTCTTTGCAATAAGTCCCATTTGAAATCAATAGTCTTCAGCATATAAGAACCAGCACAGGAAGTATCGAGCAGGTTGCGATTGTCAAGAGAAAGCTGAGCATAAAAATTCTGAATAATCATTTCCCAAGAGAGCTCATGATTGGGGCATGAATATAACATTGAATTAAGCCTCCCCCAAGCTTGAGCGATGCTTTCTCCTTCGTGAGGCCAAAAATTATATATGTAATTATGATCACGATGAACAAGATGCATAGGATAGAACTTCTGGTGAAATTCCAACTTCAATCGCTTATAATTCCAAGATCTCGTATCATCACATAGCCTATACCATGTCAATGCATCTCCCTTCAAAGATAAAGGGAAGACCTTCCTTTTGACAACATCATCGGGAATACCTGCAAGCTTAAATAATCCACAAACTTCATCCACAAAGATAAGGTGTAAATCGGGATGCAATGTTCCATCTCCTGCAAATGGATTAGCTAGCAGTTTCTCTATCATACCCGAAGGAATCTCAAAGTAAATATTTTCATAAAGTTCAGTAGGTTGACGAGAAACTCTTTGCTCTTCTGGTTGGGGGGAAGATACCCCAAACAAGACCCTCAAAGGATTAGTTTCCATAGTGAGAAGTAACAAAAAATTTCAGCACACTATATAAATGTTTCCTTACCAAGTTCCACTCACCAAAAGCGCTACACTCCCCGGCAACGGCGCTAGAAAAGAGTCTTGATGACCCACAAGTGTAGGGGATATATCGTAGTACTTTCGATAAGTAAGAGTGTCGAACCCAACGAGGAGCAGAAGGAAATGATAAGCGGTTTTCAGTAAGGTTTTCTCTGCAAGCACTGAAATTGTAGGTGATAGATAGTTTTGTGATAAGATAAATGGTAACAAGCAACAAGTAAATAAAGTAAATAAAGTGCAGCAAGGTGGCCCAATCCTTTATGTAGCAAAGGATAATCCTGTACAATTTCTAATAATGATAAATGAGATCCCGAGGACACATTGGGAATTATCGTCAAGCTAGTTTTCATCACGTTCATATGATTCACGTTCGGTACTTTGATAATTTGATATGTGGGTGGGCTGGTACTTGGGTACTGCCCTAACTTGGACAAGCATCCACTTATGATTAACCCCTATTGCAAGCATCCGCAACTACAAAAGAAGTATTAAGGTAAACCTAACCACATCATTAAACATATGGATCCATATCAGCCCCTAACGAAGCAACACATAAACTAGGGTTTAAGCTTCTGTCACTCTAGCAACCCATCATCTATGTATTACTTCCCCATGCCTTCCTCTAGGCCCATATAATGGTGAAGTGTCATGTAGTCGACGTTCACATAACACCACTAGAGGAAAAGACAACATACATCTCATCAAAATATCGAACGAATACCAAATTCACATGACTACTAATAGCAAGACTTCACCCATGTCCTCAGGAACAAACGTAACTACTCACAAAGCATATTCATGTTCATAATCAGAGGAGTAATAATATGCATAAAGGATCTGAACATATGATCTTCCACCAAGTAAACCAACTAGCATCAACTACAAGGAGTAATCAACACTACTAGCAACCCACAGGCACCAATTTGTGGTTTTGATACAAGATTGGATACAAGAGATGAAATAGGGTTTTCATAGGAGATGGTGCTGGTGAAGATGTTGATGGAGATTGACCCGCTCCCGATGAGAGGATCGTTGATGATGATGTTGGTGATGATTTCCCCCTCCCGGAGGGAAGTGTCTCCGGCAGAACAGCTCTGCCGGACCCCTAGATTGATTCCGCCAAGGTTCCGCCTCGTGGCAGCAGAGTTTCATCCCGTAAGCTTGCCCACGATTTTTTCCAGGGTAAAAGTGATGATATAGCAGAAGATGGACGCCGGAGGCCCACTAGGGGGCCCAGGAGATAGGGGGCGCGCCCTATAGGGGGGCGCGCCCCCCTGTCTCCTGGACAGGGTGTGGGCCCCTTGTCCTATTTCTTTCGCTCAGAAATTCTTATTAAATCCAAAAAGTTGTTTCATGGAGTTTCAGGACTTTTGGAGCTGTGCAGAATAGGTTTCCAACGTTGCTCCTTTTCCAGCCAGAATTCCAGCTACCGGCATTGCCCCTCTTCATGGTAAACCTTGTAAAATAAGAGAGAATAGCCATATGTATTGAGATATAATGTGTAATAACAGCCCATAATGCAATAAATATTGATATAAAAGCATGATGCAAAATGGACGTATCAACTCCCCCAAGCTTAGACCTCGCTTGTCCTCAAGCGGAAGCCGAAACCGAAAAATATGTCCACATGTTTAGAGATAGAGGTGTCGATAAAAATAAAATACGGACATGAGGGCATCATAATCATTCTTATAACAGCAACATATATAGATTTTGTCATATGATTTCCTATGCTCAAGTAACAAGCAATTCACAATATCAAGTATGGTTCAAAAACTTCATTGGGAACTAACAAACTATAATCTCAGTCATTGAAGCAATTGCAATTTATCGTAACATCAGAAAGAGTCCATAATAGAGCTTTTCAGCAAACTCACATACTCAACTATCTCGTAGTCTCCTACAATTGCTAACACTCACGCAGTACTTGTGGTTATAGAGTTTCAGCCGGACACTGAGAAAGATAGGGGCTTATTGTGTTGCCTCCGAATGTATTCACCTTTAGGTGATGTCAACAATAATGGCCCATGCTAACTTACATCCAATTGCATATATGCATCATGATCTTTCAAACACGAGGAGCTTGCCAAAGGATAAAATGAAAAGGGGAAAGGTGAGGATCACCTTGACTCAAGCATAAAGTAAAAACATAAAGTAAAAGATAGGCCCTTCGCAGAGGGAAGCAGAGGTTGTCATGTGCGTTTAGGGTTGATGCACAAAATCTTAATGCAAAAGAACGTCACTTTATATTGCCCCTTGTATGTGGACCTTTATTATGCAGTCCATCGCTTTTATTACTTCCACAACAAGTTCATACAAAGCTTATTTTCTCTGCACTAATAAGTCATACATATTTAGAGAGAAATTTTTATTGCTTGCACCGATGACAACTTACTTGAAGGATCTTACTCAATCCATAGGCAGGTATGGTGGACTCCCATGGCAAAACTGGGTTTAAGGGTATTTGGAGGCACAAGTAGTATGTCTACTTGGTGCGAGGAATTTGGCTAGCATGAGGGGGAAAGGCAAGCTCAACATGTTTGGAAGGTCAATGACAATATACTTTAACTGAGATGTCGGAAAACATAAACCATTACGTTGTCTTCCTTGTCCAATATCAACTCTTTTAGCATGTCATACTTAATGAGTGCTTCACAATCATAAAAGATGTCCAAGATAATATATTTATATGTGAACTCCTCTTTCCTTATTACTTCCTATTAATTGCCATGACTAAGGCTACGTTCATCAACTCTCAACAATTTTTATGCCTCATACTTTCTATGTGTGAAGTTATCACTATCCATAAGATCAATATGAAATCTTTTATTCTTTCTACTTTCTCAAGATCATAGCAACATAGCAAGCCCTTGACTCAACACTAATCTTTATTATAGATAGCACACGGACTCGATTACAAAAAGAGATCACAATGCAAAACTCAAAACTACTTGATAACAAAACTTCAAACTACTAGATCAAGATACTACTGAAAGGATCGAACCAAATAAAACGGTAAAGATAGGAGTGTGATGGTGATATGATACCAGGGCACCTCCCCCAAGCTTGGCAGTTGCCAAGGGGAGTGCCCATACCCATGTGATTATTTCCTCGGAGGTGGTGAAGTAGGAGTTGTTGATGATGTAGGCTTGTCGTCCGTCTTCCAAGGCATAGGCTCTCCATCATAAAAGGATGATCGAGTCTCCGGGATCCTTAAATCTGCAGCCAAACTGATTCGCTTGAATCTATATTCATACTCACAGTTCTGGTTTTGTAGGTCATAGATCTGGGCTTGGAGGTGCTCGATTTTCTCTTGAAGCTTGAAGATGGTCTCCCCAATGACTTTAGCATCTAGCTTGTGGTTGTTGGTGAACTTCGTGATCATCATCTGGTTGGCGTTGAGTCCACGCTCCACCATCCCTTGGCACTTGAAAATTTCCTGTTCCACGGCTTCGAGCTTTGTATCCACGCTCCCGGTACGCCTTAGTCCCTCCACATCGCGGATGTGCAGCACCCCCTCACGCATCTCAATGGTTTGAGGGTGTTGCAGCACCTCCGCGAGATAGGGGTTGATAACCCTCTCGAAAAAATTGTCCTTGGGAGCGCTTGGAGACGCCATGATGCTCTAGATCTAAAACAGAAACAGCTCGAAACGAAAACAGAGGATATTTGCGTGATACGGTGGTCAAAACCTTCGGGAGTATATATAATGAATTTTTACCGACCAAAATACGTAACATGCAAGAAAACGGAGTCCGGGAGGCACACGAGGTGCCCACGAGACAGGGGGGCGCGCCCTACAGGGGGGGGGGCGCCCTCCTCTCTCGTGGGAGCCACGTGTCCCTTTTGGACTACTTCTTTCTTCCTAAAATTCTTAAATATTCCAAAACTGATAAAAATTGCCATTAAAGTTGTTTTGGAGTCGGTTTACTTACCGTACCACATACCTATACCTTTTCGGAGTCTGGAACGTTTTGGAAAGTGTCCCTTATGTATTCCTCAGGGGTTATGGTTTCACTAATATTGGTTTCAACATTGATAGGATTACCTGAAATATAGTGTTTAATTCTTTGATCGTTAACCACCCTTGGACTTGTGCCTTCGAAGTTGTTGATTTTTATAGCACCAAAATGATAGACCTCCTCGATAACGTAGGGACCTTCCCATTTTGAGAGAAGTTTTCCTGCAAAAAATCTTAAACGAGAGTTGAATAATAACACATAATCTCCTACGTTAAACTCACGCTTTTGTATCCTCTTATCATGCCAGTGTTTGACTTTTTCTTTGAAAAGCTTGGCATTCTCATATGCTTGGGTTCTCCATTCATCAAGTGAGCTAATATCAAATAACCTCTTCTCACCGGCAAGTTTGAAATAATAATTGAGCTCTTTGATAGCCCAATATGCCTTATGTTCAAGTTCAAGAGGTAAATGACACGCTTTTCCATAAACCATCTTATATGGAGACATACCCATAGGATTCTTGTATGCAGTTCTATAGGCCCATAATGCATCATTAAGTTTTTTGGACCAATTCTTTCTAGATCTATTCGTAGTCTTTTGCAAAATTAATTTGAGCTCTTTATTGCTCAGCTCTACTTGACCACTAGACTGCGGATGATAAGGAGATGCTATTTTATGATTGACATCATACTTAGCGAGCATCTTACGGAAAGCACCATGAATAAAATGTGAACCACCATCAGTCATAAGATATCTAGGGACTCCAAACCTCGGAAAAATAACTTCTTTAAGAATTTTAATAGAAGTGTTATGATCAGCACTACTAGTTGGAATAGCTTCTACCCACTTAGTAACGTAATCAACAACAACTAAAATATGTGTATAACCATTAGAGGCAGGAAAAAGTCCCATATAATCAAAGCCCCAAACATCAAACGATTCACTAACAAGAGAATAATTCATAGGCATTTCTTGACGTCTACTAATGTTACCTATTCTTTGACATTCATCACAGGATAAGACAAACTTACGAGCATCTTTGAAGAGGGTAGGCCAATAAAAACCAGATTGTAGTACCTTGTGTGCAGTTCTATTTCCAGCGTGGTGTCCTCCATAAAATTCAGAGTGACACTTACGTAGAATCTGTTCCTGTTCATGCTCAGGCACACAACGTCTAATAACACCATCTACTCCTTTATAAAGGTGTGGATCATCCCAGAAGTAATGTCTTAAATCATAAAAGAACTTTTTCTTTTGCTGGTATGTGAAACTAGGCGGTAAATATTTAGCAACAATGTAATTGGTATAATCAGCATACCAAGGAGTAGTACGAGAAGCAATGACGACCGCTAATTGTTCATCAGGAAAGCTATCATTAATAGGCAGTGGGTCATCAGGAACATTCTCTAACCTAGACAAGTTATCTGCAATGGGGTTCTTAGCTCCCTTTCTATCAATAATATGCAAGTCAAACTCTTGGAGCAAGAGAATCCATCTAATGAGTCTAGGCTTAACATCTTTCTTTTCCATAAGATATTTAATAGCAGCATGATCAGTGTGAATAGTAACTTTGGAATCAACAATATAAGGTCTAAACTTATCACATGCAAACACAACTGCTAAGAACTCTTTTTCAGTAGTAGCATAATTTCTCTGGGCAGTATCGAGAGTCTTACTAGCATACTGGATAACATTCAATTTCTTATCGACTCTTTGCCCTAAAACAACACCTACAACATAATCACTAGCATCGCACATAATTTCAAAAGGTAAATTCCAATCAGGTGGCTGAACAATAGGTGCAGTGATCAAAGATTTCTTAAGTACTTCAAACGCTTCTACACAATCATCATCAAAGATAAAAGGAATATCTTTTTGCAATAAATTAGTCAGAGGCCTAGAGATTTTAGAAAAGTCCTTAATGAACCTCCTATAAAAACCGGCGTGACCAAGGAAACTTCTTATACCTTTTATGTCCTTGGGACATGGCATCTTTTCAATAGCATCAACTTTGGCTTCATCAACTTCAATACCTCTCTCGGAGATCTTGTGCCCCAAGGCAATGCCTTCATTAACCATAAAGTGACACTTTTCCCAATTCAGGACGAGACTAGTGTCTTCGCATCTCTGCAAAACTCGATCAAGGTTGCTCAAACAATCATTAAAAGAGGATCCATAGACGGAGAAGTCATCCATGAATACCTCACAAATCTTTTCACAAAAATCAGAGAATATAGCCATCATGCATCTTTGAAAAGTAGCAGGTGCATTACATAAACCAAAAGGCGTACGTCTATAAGCAGAAGTACCAAAAGGGCAAGTAAAAGTAGTTTTAGATTGATCCTTCGCTGATACAGGTATCTGAGAGAAACCAGAATAACCATCTAGAAAGAAAAAATGTGTGTGTTTGTATAATCTTTCTAGCATTTGATCAATAAAAGGTAGAGGGTAATGATCTTTCTTAGTAGCTTTATTTAACTTACGGAAATCAATTACCATCCTATAACCTGTAATAATTCTTTGTGGGATCAATTCATCTTTATCATTGGGAACAACAGTAATACCTCCCTTTTTAGGAACACAATGGACATGGCTTACCCATTCACTATCAGCATAGGTTCCTGTTTAAGGAACACTTCATATATTTCTTCCCTTTCATTCATAAACATATTGTTTTCATGGTCTAGCAAATATTGTTCTAACGGATCAGTTGGAGGAACAACAATGGAAGCAAGACCAATAATCTCATCCTTACTAGGTGGTTCCCTTTCACGAGGTTGTCTACTAAACTTAGCGAAATTAAAATCATGAGACATACCATCTATGCCGACATTGACAATATTATTTTCACAATTAATCTTAGCACTAGCAGTATTCAAGAAGGGTCTACCAAAAATAATGGGACAAAAATCATCTTGTGGGGAACCAAGAACAAGAAAATCAGCAGGGTATTTAACCCCCCACACAAAACTTCAACATCTCTAACAATCCCAATAGGTTTAATGGTATCCCTATTAGCAAGCTTTATAGTAACATCAATGTCTTCTAATTCAACGGGTGCAATGTCGTGCATAATTTCTTTATAAAGATCATAAGGTATCGCACTAGCACTAGCACCCATATCACATAGGCCATGATAACAATGATCTCCTATTATAACAGAAATAACAGGCATGCCTATGACAGGTCTACGTGTCTTAGTATCAGGTCTAGCAATATTAGCAGTCTCACCCAAGAAATAAATAACATGCCCATCTAAGTCCTCATCCAAGAGATCTTTAACCATATCAATACTAGGTTCAACATTAATTTGCTCAGGAGGTGTATAAGTCCTAGTATTACTCTTACGAACAACAGTCGAAGCTTTAGCATGATCCTTTATCCTAACAGGAAAAGGAGGTTTTTCAACATAAGCAGTAGGAACAATAGGATCACTATAGGTAATAGTCTTTTCTTCGACTGTAATAGGAGCAACTACTTTCACTTCAATAGGAGGATTATATTTAAACCACTTCTCTTTAGGGAGATCAACGTGAGTAGCAAAAGATTCACAAAAGGTAGCTACTATCTCAGAGTCAAGTCCATACTTAGCGCTAAATCCACGAAAAGCATCGGTATCCATAAAAGATTTAACACAATGGAACTTAGGTGTCATACCTGACTCCTTACCATCGCCGGAACCCCAATCTTCAGAGTTGCGTTTAATTCTTTGCAATAAGTCCCATTTGAAATCAATAGTCTTCAGCATATAAGAACCAGCACAGGAAGTATCGAGCAGGTTGCGATTGTCAAGAGAAAGCTGAGCATAAAAATTCTGAATAATCATTTCCCAAGAGAGCTCATGATTGGGGCATGAATATAACATTGAATTAAGCCTCCCCAAGCTTGAGCGATGCTTTCTCCTTCGTGAGGCCAAAAATTATATATGTAATTACGATCACGATGAACAAGATGCATAGGATAGAACTTCTGGTGAAATTCCAACTTCAATCGCTTATAATTCCAAGATCTCGTATCATCACATAGCCTATACAATGTCAATGCATCTCCCTTCAAAGATAAAGGGAAGACCTTCCTTTTGACAACATCATCGGGAATACCTGCAAGCTTAAATAATCCACAAACTTCATCCACAAAGATAAGGTATAAATCGGGATGCAATGTTCCATCTCCTGCAAATGGATTAGCTAGCAGTTTCTCTATCATACCCGAAGGAATCTCAAAGTAAATATTTTCATAAAGTTCAGTAGGTTGACGAGAAACTCTTTTCTCTTCTGGTTGTGGGGAAGATACCCCAAACAAGCCCCTCAAAGGATTAGTTTCCATAGTGACAAGTAACAAAAAATTTCAGCATACTATATAAATGTTTCCTTACCAAGTTCCACTCACCAAAAGCGCTACACTCCCCGGCAACGGCGCTAGAAAAGAGTCTTGATGACCGACAAGTGTAGGGGATATATCGTAGTACTTTCGATAAGTAAGAGTGTCGAACCCAACGAGGAGCAGAAGGAAATGATAAGCGGTTTTCAGTAAGGTTTTCTCTGCAAGCACTGAAATTGTAGGTGATAGATAGTTTTGTGATAAGATAAATGGTAACAAGCAACAAGTAAATAAAGTAAATAAAGTGCAGCAAGGTGGCCCAATCCTTTATGTAGCAAAGGATAAGCCTGTACAATTTCTAATAATGATAAATGAGCTCCCGAGGACACATTGGGAATTATCGTCAAGCTAGTTTTCATCACGTTCATATGATTCACGTTCGGTACTTTGATAATTTGATATGTGGGTGGGCTGGTACTTGGGTACTGCCCTAACTTGGACAAGCATCCACTTATGATTAACCCCTATTGCAAGCATCCGCAACTACAAAAGAAGTATTAAGGTAAACCTAACCACATCATTAAACATATGGATCCATATCAGCCCCTAACGAAGCAACACATAAACTAGGGTTTAAGCTTCTGTCACTCTAGCAACCCATCATCTATGTATTACTTCCCCATGCCTTCCTCTAGGCCCATATAATGGTGAAGTGTCATGTAGTCGACGTTCACATAACACCACTAGAGGAAAAGACAACATACATCTCATCAAAATATCGAACGAATACCAAATTCACATGACTACTAATAGCAAGACTTCACCCATGTCCTCAGGAACAAACGTAACTACTCACAAAGCATATTCATGTTCATAATCAGAGGAGTAATAATATGCATAAAGGATCTGAACATATGATCTTCCACCAAGTAAACCAACTAGCATCAACTACAAGGAGTAATCAACACTACTAGCAACCCATAGGTACCAATTTGTGGTTTTGATACAAGATTGGATACAAGAGATGAAATAGGGTTTTCATAGGAGATGGTGCTGGTGAAGATGTTGATGGAGATTGACCCCCTCCCGATGAGAGGATCATTGATGATGATGTTGGTGATGATTTCCCCCTCCCGGAGGGAAGTGTCTCCGGCAGAACAGCTCTGCCAGACCCCTAGATTGATTCCACCAAGGTTCCGCCTCGTGGCAGCAGAGTTTCATCCCGTAAGCTTGCCCACGATTTTTTCAGGGTAAAAGTGATGATATAGTAGAAGATGGACGCCGGAGGCCCACTAGGGGGCCCAGGAGATAGGGGGCGCGCCCTATAGGGGGGGGGGCGCCCCCTGTCTCCTGGACAGGGTGTGGGCCCCTTGGCCTATTTCTTTCGCTCAGAAATTCTTATTAAATCCAAAAAGTTGTTTCATGGAGTTTCAGGACTTTTGGAGCTGTGCAGAATAGGTTTCCAATGTTTGCTCCTTTTCCAGCCAGAATTCCAACCGCCGGCATTCCCCCTCTTCATGGTAAACCTTGTAAAATAAGAGAGAATAGCCATAAGTATTGAGATATAATGTGTAATAACAGCCCATAATGCAATAAATATTGATATAAAAGCATGATGCAAAATGGACGTATCATCCCCCGCCTCCTGTTACCATTAGCCTTAGATGCACAGTTCGGGACCCCCGACCCGAGATCCGCCGGTTTTGACACCGATAGCTAGCGTGCTCACCCCGGCTATTTGCCCGATCTTCGGTGTCAAGCCTACCTCCACTGCCATTCCCAACACACGGCTGCCCGTGCCTCGCCGTCTTCATTTGCTTGCCAGCCACCCTCGAGCATATCGATCCCATAACCCTCGCCTCTCCTGTGCTCCGGCCGAGTTTGCATTAAGAAACCTGTTAGTTACTACTCTCCATTGCGGTGAGGCATATTTCCTTGCAATCCCTCTTCCTATTTCGTTCTGTATGTTCCCAAATCGACTATAAAATAACGGAGAGCGTATATATGTTCATTATCTACCTTCCTAACTAGTACATATAAGTTGTATTTGTTCCAATAAGTTACTGTCGATTTACAGATCGCGGACGCTCGAGTCACACAAACTTAACAAATAAGCCATACATTTTCTAAATTATTGCATGACATGTTTAGACAGCTTGATACCAAGTTGGTAGTTTTATGCTTATCCTCCTTTCCTGAGTTTCGCATGTGTTCTTTGTAGATACCGAATAGCAGCGACAACACTCATGCTTCAGGCAATGTATCTTCATCTGGTTCCAACAACCCTAGATGTTCAGCAGATGGTGAGGGATCAAGTAATCTTGAACGGGATAGAGCTGCATCAATTATCCTTCTGGTCATGACACAGGGGAACGCTCCAAGGAAGCCCATACACCAGCCTAAAGGTGTATATGAAGTAACCAAGATCGATTTAAAGTCTTGGGCTCCAACTAAACCAGATAAAGCACACACGAGGTTCAGGAGTGTGTGTGGATTTGTTGGCAGGGCAAGGCTCAACATTAATCTGCCGGGGTTTTGGAAGGCTGACACAGAAATACGACAAAGGATAGTCCGGGAGATCGTGGATCACTTCAACGTTCCAGAGAAGTGGAGCATGTAGGAGGAACACGCTGCATTGAAGAAGACTAGGGAGCTTGGAGAAACTGGAAGCACGTGCTATACAAGAAGTACTTGAGTGAAGGCAAGGACCCAATCCCCGCATACCCCCAAATTACAAAGGCAGACTGGGAAAAATTCAAAAGGGTCGGGGCAACTAAAGAGTTTGCTGAGAAGAGTGCCAAGCAATCGGAACTTCAAAAGAAGAACACACACACCCACTGTATGGGTGTGAAAGGATACTACGACATGAAACCAATATGGGACCAGGAGGACAAAGAAGCAGTAGCGGCGGGTGGGAAACCGACCTTAGTGAAATCAAGGGCGAACGCGCCCGAGACTATTTGCGGACACGTGCAAGGAGGCGTGATGATGGAACTTATTACTTCGAAAACTCATGTGACAAAGAACTGTATCAAGTGATGTTGAAGGATTCAAAGATCACTGGAAGGTTCTACAGGAACTCAGGGCCATGTGACATTCTGTCCGATGCTCTGGAAACAAGAGAGCCCCCTAACCGTGCAAGGGGTATCGGTGTTAATGTCCCACACAAGAGGGCTTTCACACTCAGCAAAGAAGAGAGGCTCAACATGAAAAAGTGAGGAGTGAAATGAAGTAGAATGAATTGTATAAAAGGTTGAGGAAGGACATGTATCCAGATGTTCGAAAGCATATTGAGGAGTCAATGATGATGCAAAAGACTCTAACACTGACAGATAGCCATCAAATGGGAGGGGAGGCGGGCATGGAGGATGCTACTTATTGCGCGACAAAACCGCACTAGATTAGCTGTGCATTAGCTGACCCCAGCGACACTGAGACTACAGCTGCACATGATGATGCTATATCTGATCTATCTGGAAAGAAAGACAGACTGAAGGGCGTGCTTACACATTATGAAGGTACATTAAAATGTGCAACAACCTGGGTTTGCCCACCCTTCTTGGAAGAGGGCCTCTTGTTGGACAATGTGCCATTGAAGCCGGCTGTGTGAAGTGCTACGTGACTGAAGTAAAGCCTGGATTCAATGATTTTGCCCCGAAGAATGTCCTAGGAGACTTTTGATGAGCAAAATACCATAGGAGAAACACTGTTACATCACATCCAGTGGCCACAAAAGGAAATAGAGTTCATCGATGAGATCCCTGAAGTCCCGCCAAGAGCAACCAATGTCACCCCTCAGCCGGTGACGCTCTCCTTGCCACAGCAGCTCTCGCGTGCTTCCCCCAAAGAACCTAATAGTCGTAATCCGATGTCTTATGCATCAACCTGTGATTAGCTGACCCGACTTTGTGCCGTACAGGTCATGTCATCCTCCGGCCCAGAGTAGCCAGTGGCAAGGCCTACAACTGCTGAAGACGCACCACCAGTTCAGATGCCAACCGCTGAAGCAGAGACCCAACTGCAGCACATGCTCAGCAGACCAACCTAGTGGAACGGACTGCTAAGTAGTCTGATGCTTCAGAACCGCCTGCTAAGCAGTCTGTAGGTCCAGAACTGACTGCTCATTAGTCCGTCAGTCTGCAGCCACATGATCAGCATACCAATGCATCAGTACTTCCTGCTCAGCAAACAAACGCGTTGCCACGACCTCCTCAGCACACCGACAAGTTGGCACCACCTGCGCAGAAACCCGACATAGCTTCAACGCATGGTCAACAGTCTGATGCCTCTGCTCCTACAGCCCAGCAGTCCGTCATAGCAGCACCGCCACCTCAGCGGTCCGGCATAGATAAACCGTCTGCTAAGCATTCCATCGAAGCTTCACCGTCTGCTCGGTAGTCTACCTTGCAGCCAACCAAAGGTTCTACCTGAAATGCTTCAAGTACCAAGAAGGAAGCAGCCAAACAGGCTGCACCCGCGAGGAAGCGTGGCAGGAGAGCGAAGAGGAAAGATAATGATTTCCTCTTACTTAAAGCACTCATCGCCCAGAACCAAATTAATAGCAGGTTGTTCGAATCGGGGAGTAATATTATTTCTAACGTCATGGATGATGAAGAAATAGATTTGCAGCTTGCTAAAAATATAGCAGACGTACTTGAAGCACACAATTACATCCATGGCCAGCCATTTCTTGTGGGCAAATACTTTGATGAGTGCAGCTCCAATTGCCGCGAGTTATATGAATATTGCATGGATGAAATGTCAGCAGGTGATGCTAGTCCACTACAACAAAGACCATTTCCGACACGATGCTGGTTCCATCAATGTGAGTTTCGAGGACTTACATCTCTTCTTCAACTTCAACGAGATCGATGCCACTCTTGTTAGATTCCTGATTTTGTAAGTACTTAACAAACTCTGATCAACTTCTCCATACAAGGCTGTAAATGATAAACAACTAACTGCATTTTATTCCTCTCAAGGGATTGAACGCGCAGAGAAGAAAAAGGGAGAGTGTGTATTTCGTATATCCTGCATTAGCAAATGGCACAACATTAGATGGTAAGGACCTACGGGACTGGGCCATTAACACGGTCGTCCGTATATTAGAAAACATGTCCCATGCAGAATCATTTCTTTGGCCATATCATGAACGGTAAGTCAAGTAAACAACCATGAATACATTGACTGTCTTTCATATTTTGACATAATTCGTAAGTTCATATGTAGAAATCACTAGA
This sequence comes from Triticum timopheevii, assembly GCA_963921465.1. Classification (NCBI taxonomy): domain Eukaryota; kingdom Viridiplantae; phylum Streptophyta; class Magnoliopsida; order Poales; family Poaceae; genus Triticum; species Triticum timopheevii. The sequence goes on from OY997264.1 coordinate 350,774,060, forward strand.
TATTGGTATTAATTGTTCCAAACAAGAACATAGTTTACTACATGGATTCTCTCAAAGAGTCAACAAACGCTCAGGATCTGACGCATCTTCAGCAATTCATGGATAGGTATTGAATTCTATGATTTTGAAAGTAATTTTCATTCATATCTGGTTCAATAATTGATGTTGTCAAAATTCATCTTCATTTGCAGTGTGCTCGCATTGTGGAAAACTAAACCAGGGAACCTGTTCAAGAGGGAACTACCTCTGCAGCATGAGATCGTTTCTCTGGTAATACACCGAAATCCGTTATTTTCAGAAAATTATCCAATAGTCTGCAAATACCTTTTATTACGCTAGTCAAATGTTCAAGATTCTAAATAAACCTCTTTCTATTTCTGTCCAAAGTAAAAAAGTACATCTAACACCTGTTAGGTTGTTCCTAACAGGACAAATACATGACTAATTTTGTACAAAAAATTTTAGTGTCCTCAGCAACAAGCAGGGGCCAACATTTGTGGATACTATGTTTGCAGACACATGATCTCCATCTGCAAATCTGCTGATAGTTGTGAAGATCCTCGCGAGTTAGTACCAGTAAGTCTATGTTAATTAATATCTTCTACTCCACTCATATGGCACATTCTGATGTTAAAAATACTGCAGCTCATCTTAGAACCGAGGACTCCTGAACCGCTCCCCGCTGGTGAATTACTGATGGTTCGGGGATTTATCAGCGACTTCTTCCTGAATCACTACATCAATCCCACTGGTGATAATGAATATTTCAACATGCGTTCTCCTGAAACATTGAGTAAGAGTTAGCCGCTAAACATATATGCATGGATCCGTTGTTTTCCATCTGATGTGGTCTTCGTATTTTGTACACTATGATTATTTATGTAACGCATATATGTGCGGACAAATCATTGGAATTTAGCTACCATATGTTCAACTGAAATTGTTGCGAAATCTGATGAATGTTCTTCCCGTGGACACTATTTGTTCAATTGAATATTGTGGCGAATTTGCTTTTTGCATGCCAATTCAAAATGGGATATTTTTGTTTTTCCAGGCAATTGCTCTGCACACGGTCCAACTAAATGAGTGTGTGCGATCCACATCGGAAAGCATATGTCAATCATAGCGGAACCGTCGGTGATACATAGTAGATCGCAAATGATTTACAGCGCTACTACGTGTGCGTAGGGTCTCCGAAACTGTTTGTGATATCCCATTATTGCACACAAGAGCTGGGAGTAAACCATGTCCAATGTAAAATACAATCCCAGTCATAAATTTTTCAGGAAACATGTAGGATCGCAAACGAAAAGCACACGTCACTCTTGCCGCAACCATCGGTGATACACAACAAATCACAAGCGGTCTTCAACACTTCTATGTGTGCGAAGGGGCTCCTGAACCATTTGTGATAGAACCTTATTGCACACGGTAATTGTTGGGAAACGTGTGTGATATAGTCTTGCATGGCAGACGGGTTTCGCAGAAAACTCCTGTGCGATGCGGCACATATCGCACACAGTTCATATGTTGGCCCGTGTGCCTTACATACTGTTTCCCAAATGGTTCATTACGACACACCGTTTGGTTTCACCGCATCATTATAAAGGTTTAATAATCGATCCCACACGTGCAAAAGAATTTAGTGTGGGCTGCATCACACACGATTACATTTTTGCAAGGCCTCTGGATCATGGCTCCATATCCCTGACGGTTTCTGGGTTGTGTGGAAAGGACCCCCCTATCGTCCACACTCACTTGGCAACGGTTCCAAATGCCGTCATGGAAAGGGGTTGAAAACCATGTGTATAGCACCTCGTTGTACCAGTGATGAGAGAGAATGAAATGGGCGATATCAGAAATGATCAAGGGGAGTTTGCTTGCCTGGAAGCTCTGCTGAAAGGGAAGAAGGATCGTCGGTGACGTAGTCGATCACAGGGGCAACATCGGTCTCGGGGTCTACTAGAGAGAAGAGGGGGAAGAAACAGTAAATATAAAGCAAACAGATGCATGCCATGACAATAGGCAGAGCTAGGGGTGTTCTAACACGGTATTACGCGATACCGACGAATGTGGAAAACATCCAGGAATGTTTTCCTGAAGTTTGGCATTTTTGATAGATGAAATGGAGGGGGACGGTTACATGTTTTCTAGGGCATGTGACACATGAACGGAGGGTACATTCAGATTCGTCATATTTTTCTGATCGATTTTCATATATAAAGTATTTTCATCAGAGTTACAGATTATTTTATATTAACTTTCAAAATTTTATACATTTTCTGAGATTTATATTAATTATTAAATTCTAATTTAAAATAGTAAATAATGTTTATGAACAGACTGAGCCAGCCATAGCAATGACAAGTGGGGCCAGTCAAAGCCCAGTCAACAGTCAATAGAGTTTACCACTGACTAGTGAAACTGACAGGTGGGGCACACCTGTCATACACAACAGTTAATTAAGTTTAACTAATTGAATAATTAGCTATGTGGGACCCTATTGTTAGTGACTGACTAAACTAATAGAGTAATTAACAGATTTATTAGCAGTTTAATTAATTTATAAAAATGTTTTAAACTATGGGACCGCATGTTAGTGACCTAGAGGCGCCCACTCAGCAGGGTTGACTAGGCCAACCCTGCCAACGGGGCCCACTAGGCCCACTGGTCAGTGGCTCAGAGCGTACCACGTGGGCGCCATGCCAGCGCCGGCTACCGGAGTTGCCCCAGCGAGCCCGAACGCGGCGGCGCTCGTTGGGAGGCGGTCGGGATCGGGCTACTGGGCACTGTTTGGCGTGCAGGTGGCTCTTTCGAAAGGGCGGACGGAGCCGCGTTGTTTCGTGGTGGTGGCGTGGCCGGGAACAACGGCGGTGGCGAGCACGGGCGGCGGCGGCGCTCGGGTTCCAATTGAGAACGTGGCGGGGGCGACCTAGGGGGACCAACATGGGCACGAGGCGACACTATAGACGTTCTGGAGCGTTCCCAAAGCAGCCGCGGGCACCTAGGAGCGCGCACGGTGCATAGACGGCGACCATGGCAGGGACGGAGCCCGGCAACGTGGCGGGGCGGCTACGGGCAGGGGAAGGAGTAGGGAGAGAGAGGAGGCAGCGCGGGGCTCACAGTGGGTGCGTGTGAGCCATCGAGGGAGCCGGAGGGAGCTCGACGGCGAAAAAGTGGTTGACGATGTCCTCGGTTTCCCGAGGTTGAGGAAGGGGTCACCGGCATCATTGTAGTGGACCCCGGCTCGATTTTCTCCACGCAGACGGCATGGACGAGGGTGGCGGTGCTCGGGGACAGGTCGGAGGGGCGTGAGCGAGGCCGTGGCCACGGTGGGGCGAGGCGAGCGACGACGGGCGCGCTCGGGAGGAGGGGATCTGGAGGAGGGAGAGAGAGGAGAGGGCGAGGGGGAGCATGCGGGGGGTGAGTAGAGCAGGGAAACCCAAGGCGACCGGGGGGGGGGGGGCTTATGCCCTCGCCCGCGAGATGGAGGCGTGGGGGATGGGGGGGAGCGGGTGTGACGGCGACCGCGGGCACGGGTCAGTCGAACAGGAGAAGGGGGAAGACAACAAGGGAGGGGTGCAGGCTGGCCTGCTGGGCCGGCAAGGCCCAGGGGCAGTGGGGTGGGTTTTCTCTCTTTTTTCCCTTTTCTTTTAAAACCATTTTGTTTTCCATTTAGTTTTTTATAAAATATACTAATAGCACCTAAATTAGTATTACTATATATACTACTGCCACATTAACTTTGACTCCTAAATAAAATAGTTTAGCATTTTTATAATTTAAATAGAATTTAAATAATTGTTCTAACCATTTTTTAATTAGTTTAGGGCATTTAAATACTTTTCAAAAATGTTGGTTCACCACCATATTAGTCATGGAATATTTGCAACTTTGTGAGCATTTTAGTTTTGACAATTTGAAAACTTTAATTATTTGACTCTATTTTAAATCTGAACTCGAAACGGATTGAATCAAAGGGGATTTAGCAACAGTAAAAGCAATGACATGGCATCATTAGCAGGAGATTACTGTAGCTTAATTATCCGGACGTTACAAATCTCCTCCACTACAAGAAATCTCATCCCGAGATTTTAGGAGGCCATGACTTTAGCCTTGCCAGGGGTATAAGAAATACCAAAGTCATAGTCTGTGATTGTTTCCATACATCATTGCTGACGGAGATCCAGATCTAGCTGAGTAACAGTTACTTCAGACTTTGATGATCGGTGAAGATCTCGCAACGATTACCAAGAAGGAAATGTCACCACAACTTTAGTGCAAATTTAACTGCAGCAAGTTCAAGGCCATGGACTGGGTAGTTCTTTTGGAAAGACATCTTGGAATTCACAAAGGACTGGAGCATTTTCAATTCTCACAAAAGGAGAAGTATTTCACGCATTCCAGGAATAAATCCGTGCTTCGGCATTTTGAACAAGATGATCATGGTAGCTTACTATCTCACTCGAAGGATGTAGTAGATGGAAGTTTCTTTGTGGCGAAATGATAGAAGCGGCATGTGTTTTCAACCATTCCATATCCAGAGCAAGGTCGATATTGGATGACTTCAAAATAATGCGGGGAAACATGGAATTCCAGCCCTTCAAGTTCAACAGGGACGTTAGGACTAAGCATTGTGGTTCGACATTGGCCCGCGGAACGCAGCTTGGAATTTCGGCCAAGTGATGGTTGTTCCAACAGGTAAGGAACGCTTGTGGCTATCCCACCATTGAGCAGCGGGACCTTTTGGGTAATAAGTCGCAAAGGCGACATAGTTGGCAGGGGCTACAACAGCAGACTCCAACTCGAAAGTGATGTTACTGAGCCAGTCATCAACATCAACGGGCTGAGTTGAGCTGCGGTGGATGACAAGGTTGAGACACGCAAAGTCTTGTAGAGTCACTGGGCTGGCTGCTGATTCATATTGGGATGCGGGAACTAGGCCATGACTCGTTCCATGAACTAGCGATTCAGCTCAACTGATGTATCATTCCGGCCATGTATTCGGGCGGCCATGACCTGCGGGTCTAACCATCCTACTTAATGCAACAAGGGTAGTTTAGCAAGGGCCGAAGCAAATGTATGGAGTCACTCATGAGGTACTCTGGACAATGAGAAGGGCTAAATATGTACAAAGCAGTAGTCATTAAAGACATATCGGAACATACAGAACCAATTATACGCTTTTCATAAGATTTCAGACAAGAGAAACATCCTAGACATACTAGGTGGTATGCATGCACGCGATGGAGGGCTACAATAGCGAGACATAGCAAAGGCTACATCAGCGTCAGAGAAAATCACCAGAGTGAGGGAGTTGCAAGTGACGATACAGGGTTCCCTCGATAAGTGGATCTTGTGGTCGATGAACATTATGAAGCAGGACATGGCCCTCAATTCAAAAGAGGCGTAATACAAATCTCTGGGTGGATGTGGTCACGAGATCCTAATGTTAGATTTAACAAGATCATTTAACCCGAATAGAAGAGAGATCAGAGTCCTAGAGTATAGACGAGGAATAAAATATCATAGTACCATCCATTGGCGACGTGGGCCCATAAGCAACACAACCATGTTAGTAAAATAGTTTTTCGAAGACTAGACTCAACTTTGGCCAAGAAGTTGGAAAGGGGGTTCCTACAAGTAGTCGGCTCTGATACCAACTTATGATGCCCCCGATTCAATGTGTACGATCAAGATCAAGGACTCACGGGAAGATATCACAACACAACTCTAGACACAAATAAAATAATACAAGTTTATATTACAAGCCAGGGGCCTCGAGGGCTCGAATATACAAGAGTCAGCGGAAGCAACGATATATGAGTACAGACATAAGTTAAACAAGACTGCCTTAAGGAGGCTAGCATAAAAGCAACACGATGATCGAAAAGCCAAGGCCTCCTGCCTGGGACCTCCTAAGTACTCCTAGTCGTCGGCAGTCCCCATGTAGTAGTAGGAACCCTCAGGGTAGTAGTAGTAGTCGACGGGGGTGACATCTGGCTCCTGGGATCCGCCATCTGATCGCAGCAACCGGGTATAGGGGAAAAAGAGGTAGCAAATCAACCATGAGTACTCATCCAAAGTACACACAAGACTTACATCAGAATTAGACTAAGTATGCATCAGTATCAAAGGAATGGGTTGTATCTATGGACTGAACTACAGAATGCCAGAGGAGAAGGGCAAACCTAGCCTATCCAAGACTAGCATCTTCAAGCATGTTGCAGCATTTAGAAGAGTACATAATAGCATTTCATAATTAACAAGCACGTTGTAGCATTAACCCCAGAGATCCTTCCTCCACTCCCTCGAGAAAGCAATCCCAGAGCCAACATGTCCATCTTATGTCTCAGGTATCCATTTGTAGTTGTAATAGGTCGGGATACAACTCTGAGCGTCCATTACCGTGGACACGGCTATTCAAATAGATAAACTTCCCCGCAGGGGTGCACCACATTACCTAACACGCTTGATTACTCTGGCCGAACACACTTTTTGTGTCATGCCCGGCGTCGGAAGACCAACATGTCGTAGTCCTACCTAGGCTTCGCAGAGAGATCCCCGTCGGTCTACATCCTTAGCGCTTCGGGGTCTTGGGCCCATCACCCTTTGCACTTCGGGTCGTTATGCGATGAGCCGGGACGAGCACCACCTCATCCTAGATGGCACTGGCCTGACAGGCCCACAATGCTGAACTGGACATCTGACAGAGCTTTCAAAAGAAACGTACGACGCCGAGTACCCATAACTGTTCCCACGTGGCGGTTACAGCGTATAGGCCAGTGGCCAACTCAGATCAAATACCCAAACCCTTAGTCTATTGAGAGCTCACGGAGGCGAGCAGAGACTCACGATCATGTGACCCCCTCGCCCCGTCTCGAGGAAATACAGCAAGGGCCAGGCCCAACCTCTCACTAGGGCAGTCTACCTGCCTGGTCGTGCCTTTTCTTTATCTTGCAGGTACCCTCTAGGTCAACCGACTAACCAGAGACTGTCGGGAACTCAGGCCCACCTCTACTGGGCTGGTACCGCCAGTCCCTTCAGTCCCGAAGTAACAGTAACGCTTGTGCGTACCCCCACGAACTTCACATATCTCGTGAGTACCCCTCAGGGCCGACCTGACTTTAACATAGGCCTAGAGTAAAGCCAAGGTAACTGTGTGTCCATAACATCAAGGGGGAATTCGAGTAATCACCATCGATGGAATCCACTTGATGTAATCATCAAGGTGAACATATGAGGAATCACCCTCGAGGTTCACACTTGAGGTGTTGCATGACAGAGTCGTATCAGGAGTGGTGAAGGAGGAATCACCTCGACAGACCACGACCGATTAGCTACACTACAGAGTTATCATCAGGAGTGCATTACGAGGTATCACCCTCGGCACTCGATATTAGCTCTACAGAGTCGTACAACTAAGGAGGGAGGGGGTGAGGTGATGTGTCGGTCTCTAGATGTCGATCATGTTGATCGAGTCATCGGTGATGAAGTAGGGGCAAGAAGGACAAGATGAGGGGTCACTGATGGATCACTAACCAACCTATGCTAAGCCGTTTAGGATAAGTAGGTAAGTTACAACAACATGTTACAAAAGCAGGCTATGCATCAGATATAGGAGCAATTAATTACAGTAGCAAAATCTAATGCTATCATGAGAGAAATGAAATGGGCTATATCAGAATGATCAAGGGGGTTTGCTTGCCTGGAAGCTCTGCCAAAGGGGAAGAAAGGTCGTTCACGATGTAGTCGATCACAGGGCAGCATCGGTCTCGGGGTCTACCAGAGAGAAGAGGGGGAAGAAACAGTAAATATAAAGCAAACTGATGCATGCCATGACAATAGGCAGTGTCGGATTTCGGGTTCCGGCAGACCCTTGAGGTTCGAACACTAGGGTGCGCGCGGAGATTTCGCCCTCTATCCACCTGCTCCTCGCCGAATCGCTAGGATCTAAACTACGAAAAGAACAACACAAGAGACACAGGGTTTATACTGGTTCAGGCCAGCATTGTGGTGTAATACCCGACTCCAGTGTGTGGTGTGGTGGATTGCCTCTTGGGCTGATGATGAACAATACAAGGAAGAACTGCCTCGCGAGGGTCAGTTCTTGGCTGGTGCGATGAACTGCTGGGAGGAGTTCAGTCGCCCTTATCTCTCTCTCTCTCTTGATTCTAGATGTATGCCCGGTCCTTTTTCCTACCCTGGGGGTGGCTAGTCCTATTTATAGGCAAAGGCCCTGGGCCTCTCCCCAAATATTGAGCGGGAAGGGCGCCAATAATTGGCCATTTTGAAGGGGAACAGCGGGTACACTTATCCTGACTAAAGTTGGTCCTCGCCTGTCAAAGGCTCTGGTGGTGACGCCTTCTTGGGCTCCACAATGACTTCCTCCCTGTCGTTGGCCTGGTCTTGGTCTCGTTGCACTGAAATGGATGCCTTTGCTGGATGCTCTCGCCTGCGCTTGCTCCCTTTGCACCAAAGAGGAAAGGAGGACACTGCGCAGGCTGGCGCCCGACTGGCGCCCTTGGTCGTCATGGCCTGCGTCATGGGCACCTCGCGAGGTACCCCGCCTTGAACTCTCCGCATCCTCGTGAGCCAGCCTGATGAGGCTGTGCCTGAAGAAGCTCCTTGTCATCCGCCCCGTGAGGCCTGGCCCCTCGCGAGGGTCTTGAGCTTGTGTTGATGAAGATGGGCCGCGCTGGGCCCCCTTTGAGCCACGCCGCAGGCCACAGGCAGGCAAGTCTGGGGACCCCCGTTCCTAGAACGCCGACAGTAGCCCCTGGGCCCACGGCGTGCCCGGACTTGGCCGAGCAGAGTGGCGAAAGGGCAAGTGCGAAGCGTCGCGGGCCCTAACAGCCTGCGGCCTTGGGCGCTGCGTGGCGGTTGATTGGACGTGGGCGCCTCTGCAACCGCACGAGTTGATAAAGGGACGGCGTCTGTCCTTTGCCTTCTTTGCTTTCTCCAGTCGCTGCTCAGATCCCCTTTCTTGCGCCTCTCCTTCTTGCCTTCGAAATCTTCAGATCTACTTTGTTCGTGCGCTCTAACTAGACATTGCGCCTTGCCAGGCCCCGGCCGGAGCTTGGTATTTGTCCGCCTTGGACTCGCCGAACGTGTCAGAGGCGAGCCTTGCCCGAGTGCGCCAGATGGCGGCGGCGTAGGGCATTGATGGGTGAAGGTGTTCAAGGCCGGCCCTGCCCTTCCTGAAGGCCAAGGGAGCACCTTCTATCCGCTCTTCGTGAGCGCCATTGTCGCCGGTCTGGTGCCTCCCTTTTCTGAGTTCTTCTTCTCTGTCCTCTGCCATTATAATCTTCAAGCTCTGCATCTCCACCCCAACTCTGTCCTTCTTCTGGCAATCTTTGCCTACTATTGCAAGGCTCACGTAGGGGTGAAGCCCTCAGTGGCTTTGCTGCGCCACTACTTCTCCCTCCGGACCTCTCGCGGTTCCGTCTCTGCGTGCGCGACCTTCGTCGCGTACGGCAGTTCCATCGCCATTTCGAACCCCGGGAAAAGGATTGAGGGCTTCAGGAGCAAGTGGGTCTTGGTAGATGCTGGGTGCATCCACCCCCAGCTGGTCTTGCCCACGGGGCACCCCTCAAGCTCCGACGACTGGTCTCGACTGGAGCTTGTGGATCCCCGTGCAAGGCTGGTGTTGGAGAAGATGGACGCGGATCTGAGGCCGGCCAGCATGGCGGCGGCAAAGCTGATTGGTGCATCACTGCTGAGGGAATTCCTGGAGCACCAGCTGGCTCCGCTTCGTCAGTATTCGCTTCTGATGTGGAGGCCCCACCCGAGCCCCGCGGTCTTGGCCGATGGGGATCTGGCTGCGAATCTCCAATCTTTGGTTGGGGGTGACATGGCGAGGTTGGAGGGCGCTCCTACGCTCATGTTCCTCCGCAGGGACTGGGAGCAGGTAATGGGGTCCATGCCCACCTTCAACGGGGACGGGCCCGTGCCCGCGGAGGCTCCCGAGGACCCGGTGGACGTGTCCTCCGGCGACTCCAGCGAAGAGAAGGAAGGAGGGGAGCGGGAAGAGGGGGCTGACTCCGAGGCAGAGTCGAGGGCTCCTCTCCTTCGGCGCAGGCCCCGCGCTCTCCGCCTCCCTCTGAGTGATGACGACGAGGATGATGGCGAGCAGGGCGGCGGGAGCCTGCCCCTGATCCCGAAGAAGGACCGGACCGGGCTGATCCCCCGCGGGTCTGCCCCAGCCCCGAAGCAATCCGCAGGCGCACCTCCTGCTCCCGAGCTCCTCGAGGCTGATCCTTGTAGCAGGCTCTCGGGCTTCAAGTACGGCCGGAGGCTACTCGAGCCCACAAGCGACAAACTGTAAGTGTTTGATTCCTGTCTTGTTTCTTGTTCTGTTGCTGGAGTTTGACGCTCGTATCTCATGGCTAGGCTGACGCCCACGACAAAGAAGTCGAAGGGGGCTCCTGAGGTTCCATCCACGGCAGTGCCTATGCCCGTGAAAGAAGGTGACCGTGACATGCGGGCCTCTCCTGCCCGGGCGTCCTTGCGAGGTCTGGCTGAGCCGGCTGGGGCGAGCTCAGCCCCCATGGCCCAAGCGACTCCCGAGGTGCCCTTGCCTGATGCCGCCACCACAGCCGTCGTGGCGCAGCGGGCTCCACCTTAGGATACCGTGATCACGCTGCCGTCTTCTCCTCCTACTCCACCGACTACTGCTCCCCCGACCACTATTCTGGATCGCGCTGTTGCCGAACTGGATCGTCTGCGGCAAGATCTTTTGGGCGCCGACCCTCGTTTAGTGGCCGGGCGCTTGGAGCTAGCTTCTGGCTGGATTCGCTCCGATGCTTCAATTCGGGCGGCGCTGGTCTAGGCCTCGACGGCTTGCGACGAGGAGAAGCAGGCCGTCCTTGGGGCGAAGGCTGCCCGCGACACCGCCTTGGGGGAGGTGGCTAACGTCCGAGGTCGTTGCGAGGCGCTGGAGAGCGAGCTGAAGGGCCTGCAGGACCAGCTCGCCGAGGAGGCCCGCCTTCGCCAAGAGCAGGAGGAAAGCATGAAGGCTCGCGAGGCGGCCGTCAAGGACCGGGACGCCAAGCTCAAGAAGCGCCGTGACCGCCTAGGCGCGCTGGAGCAAGAGCTGGAGGCGAGGAAGGTTGAACTGGACGACAAGGCACGGGTTCTTGCCGAGGATTGCGTGGCCTTTGCGGAGATGGAGGAGAAGGCTTGCGCTTCATTGAAGACGCTCTATGAGAGCGGCCTGGAGAGCCCACTGGCCCGCGAGGAGGACGGCCCCGCCAAGCTGCTTCCCTTCCTGGTTTGTGCTCTTGAAGATGTCAGCCTTAGCCTTGGCCCTACAGCTGAGGCCGAGGCGCGCGTCTTGTCTTCTGCAGTGCTGACGCGGGTCTTCACCCACATCTATCTTCGCGACCCCAACGTCGACCTCGACAGCCTGCTGGAGCCAGCGAGCGGCGAGCTCGCCGCTGACGCTACTGAGGCTGTGAAGGGTCGTGCGGAGGCTCTGCTGGGGAAGTTCCGGGCCTTCAGCACCGAGCCGAAGTGGAGCGCTGCCAGCCCTGCAGCTCCACAAGGCGAACCCGCTCCGTGCAGCTCCACCGCCGGCAAGTGACTCCGTTGTGGCTCCCGCCCTGCTTTTAATTCCTGCACATGTACCATGCCTCGGGGAGGCGTTAAAACTTGCATTTGGTGTTGTGATAACAGTATGGACTGTAATATTTGCTTTTGAATTCCCTGAAATTTGCGCTATTCCTTCCTACTTGCTTATGTTCTACGCCGGCAGAGCCCGGCCCCGCGCATACCTCAGCCGCCGTTAGCCCCGACCGGAAACTAGGACGGGGCCAAGGGGTGAGGGGCTACGTGACAAGTTAGGCTCCTGAGTCGCGATGCTCAGGAGTCCCCCTTGGCGCTCGAATAGCAAGTAGGGAGGTGAGATGTGGGGGTGACTCCTTAGGGAGGTGAGATGTTGGTGGATCTACCGTTCTCCGTCTGCAGAGCCCGGCCCTGCGCATACCTCAACCGCCGTTAGCCTTTTGGAACTAAGGAGTGAGGGGCTACGTGACCAGTTAGGCTCCTGAGTCGCGATGCTCAGGAGTCCCCCTTGACGCTCAAACGGCCTTCGTACCTTGGCTCCGCTCAGGGAGGGATGCGCGACAAACCAGGCCCGGGGGGCCTGGCTGGGTGGCGTGCGTCTGGGCGTAACCCAGGCGTAGCCCCCGTGCCCAGCCCCCTCGCGCGGCACTCCTGAGGGGAGGCGTTGCGATGAGGCTAGACACTGAGCTCTGGGCTCCCTGAGGTTGATGCGGCCCGGGGGCCATCCTCAGTTGTTTAGCACCAGCGCGGAGCATAGCGCTTCCGTATGTGTACGGGCATAGCCGCTCCTCGGTAGTGTCGTCAGCCAGCGCGGAGCATGGTGCTTCCACTGGTGCGTGGGAGGGGGCTCCCCTCTGGGAGGAGCCCCCAGGGCGTGTATAGCCCCGCCCTGACACGTGGCTGGCACGGTAGGGCTTGACGAGGTGTATCTGGGCACCCATGAGCTAGCGCGGGACTCACGGGGCCCTACCTCAAGGCGGGTTGCGCCTGGCTCTGGGCCTTATCTTGGAGTGTGTTCCTACAAATTTGGCTAGATGCCGGTGCTCTACGTCCTCAGGTCCCGGCCCTTGAGCTAGTCTCAGCCGTCGCTGGCCTGCCAGGTCGCGATGCCATGGACAAGACCAGAGGGTGAGGGCTGGAGAGCCGGTAGGAGCCTTGAGTCGCGATGCTCAGGCACCCCCCTTTAACGCGCAAGCTGGGTTAGATGTCGAAACTCTACGTCCTCGGGTCCCGGCCCTCGAGCTGGTCTCAGCCATCGCTGGCATGCCAGGTCGCGATGCCATGGACAAGACCAGAGGGTGAGGGCTGGAGAGCCGGTAGGAGCCCTGAGTCGCGATGCTCAGGCATCCCCCCTTTAACGCGCAAGCTGGGTTAGATGTCGAAACTCTACGTCCTCGGGCCCCGGCCCTCGAGCTGGTCTCAGCCGTCGCTGGCATGCCAGGTCGCGATGCCATGGACAAGACCAGAGGGTGAGGGCTGGAGAGCCGGTAGGAGCCCTGAGTCGCGATGCTCAGGCACCCCCCCTTTAACGCACAAGCTTGCGACATCCAGGAAGAAAAGGTGCCACTGACAGGCGCCAAATAACAAGCATGATGGGTCGAAAGCATGGCCCTAAGATAAACACAAGAAGGGTACACGCCGCTGGGTCAGACCCGAGCGACTTGGGGATGATGCAGCCCAAGGGGCGCCCCCAATAAGGTAAGCTAAGAACATGAAATAAAAGGGATACAAGCCGCAGGGACGGACCCACGCGGCCTGGGAATAATGCGGCCCTGAGGCGCTCCCAGCTGGAAATGAAACTTGAAAGATGTCACCTGATGATGTTGGGGATGAAGGGGTGTTGGTGTAGCAGACTCGGTGGGCTGCGGGAGCCGATTCTCACGAACCCCCAGGCCCAGGGGCCTCGGGAGACTCTGGAGGCGCTAGTGGCTCCTCGCGGACCATCTCCATCTCCGCAAGGGCTGCGGAACGCCTGACCTCTTGAGCCTCCAGGATGGCCCTCATGAGGCGCTGGTACGCGGCAGCCGCGTTCGGCAAGCCATAAGGCATGCGAACGTAGCTGTGGGGTGGACCTTCGCAGCGCCCCACTTGCGAGGGCCAGAGGCGCTCCTGAGACGTGGCTCGGTTGAGCCCCGGTATGTTGATGCAGACGCGCAGCCCACCATCCTCGCCTGGATGGGGGGCCACAGCAGGTAGGCGGCGGCTGCCTCTCAGGTCTCTTGACTCCTGTAGCTCCTGAATGGCCTTGCTGACGAACTCCTGAGGGTTTGGCCCTCCTTGCCTTGCTCCTTCTTGAGGGAAATGTGCTTCGAAACACGCCTCCACGTGGTGCCCAAGCGCCTCCCTCGTGACCTTGGCAAGGTCGGCGGCCCTCCAGGGGAGAGCCCCCGAGCCCTGCCTGAGGAGGGCACCGGGCGCGCTTCCCTATGCAATGGAAGGAGGCTCCCCCTGAGCAGGCGCGGGCCCTGAGGGGCCTGCCTCCTGAGGGGCCGGGCCGGACGATGTCTTCTTCTTCTTGGGGGCGGCCTTGGGAAGCCTCCTGCTTCCGCGATCCGGGTCTTGCAGTGATGCGGCCTGAAAGGCTCGCTCCAGGGAGCACACTGCGTCTCTCTCTCTTCGCAGGGCACCGTGATGACTCCGCCACTTCCTGGCATCTTGTGGACGTTGTAGCCGTGGTGGGTTACGGCTATGAACTTGGCCAGCGCTGGGTACCCGAGGATGGCGTTGTACGGCAGGCGAATGTGGGCGACGTCGAAGTCGATGAGCTCGGTGCGGTAGTTGTCGCGTGCCCCGAAGGTGACAGGGAGGCGGACCTGCCCAATCGGGACCGTGGAGCCGTCGGTGACTCCGGAGAAAGGCTTGGTTGGCTGAAGTTGATTGTAGGGCAATTGGAGATTGTTGAACGTTTCCACAGACAGGACATTGAGCCCTGCCCCGCCATCGATGAGGGTCCTGGTGACCAGCACGTTGCTGATGATTGGGGAGCAAAGCATCGGGAGGACTCCGGCCGTGGCCGCGCACTTGAGCTAATCTGCTGAGCTGAACGTGATGGCGCATGCCGACCACCTGAGAGGGCGCGTGGCCTCGAGCTTGGGGAGGACTGCATTCACTTCGCGGGCGAACTGCTTGAAGATGCGCTGAGAGGCTGGGGCTTGGGCTCCGCCCAGGATGCAAGTGATCGCACATGGTTCCTGGAAGCCCCCAGCCCCCTCGTCCTGATGACGGTCTTCATTTCTTCTTGGTTGCGGCGGCAGCGAAGGGAGGCCTGCGTTACCTTGCGGGCAATCCTCGCGAGGCTAATCCCTCCAGCCTCCCTCGCGAGGCGGGTCCTGCCAGCGATCCTCGCGAGGTTGATCGCGCCACCCTTGGCGTGGGCCGCGGTCTTCCCAGCGTCCTGTGTTCCTTCCTCCTCCTCGGCCGTAGCCCCGATCGTTGCAGTCGGGACGTCGGCCGACCCTTCCTTCACGCACGGCCCGGAGCTCTTGGCATTCATTGGTGTTGTGGGTGTGGAGGTCATGGTACACGCAATACCGACTGCCCTTGGAGGATTCGGGCTGATCTCTGCCCCGCTTGGTGTCTGGTTCTGCCGCGAGCACGGCAGCACCCTTGCGCTTCACGTCCTTGGCCTTGGGCTTCTTCTCTTGTAGGTCTGCGGCAGGCAGCTTGATGAGGGAGAGGCGTCCTTCCTCAGCCCTGGCGCACTTGGTCGCCAAGTTGAACAGCTCCAAGGAGGTGCACAGGTCTTCATGCATCGCCAGCTCCTCCTTCATCTTGACGTCGCGCACGCCGTCGGAGAAGGCTGAGATGATGGCCTCCTTGGTCACCTTGGGGATCTTGAGGCGCGCGTTGTTGAAGCGCTGGATGTACTTCTGCAGGGTTTTCCCTTGTTGCTGCTTGATACGGCGCATGTCCCTCACGGCGGGTGGCCGGTCGCTAGTACCCTGGAAGTTGGCGATGAAGCGAGTGCGCATCTCGTCCCAGGAGGAGATCGTGCCTGGAGCCAGATTCAGGAGCCATGAGCGGGCCCCGTCCTTGTGCGCCATGGGAAACCAGTTCGCCATGAACTTCTCGTCTCCGTTGGCAGCCTCGATGCCCAGCTCGTAGAGGTGGAGGAACGTTGCAGGGTCAGCCGTGCCGTCGTAGCGAGGAGGCAGGTCTGGCTTGAACTTGCCGGGCCACGCGACGCTGCATAGCTCGGTGGTGAAGGCGCGGAAGCCCGCTGTGTCCACGGGAGGCCTTGGGCGACGAAGAGCTTGGTCCTGTGGGTCCCCATGCGCTACAGCTGGGAGCAGCGCGGGGTCTTGACGTGCTGGAGCAGGGAGCGCTCAGGCAGCTTCTCGAGGGCGAGGGACTTCTTGGCAGCTCTGCTCCTGCCGCTCTGGCACCTGACGGAGCGGGTTCTGCCCAGGGGCCACGCGCCTTGGGGCCAGGGCGCCTTCTTGAGGGGGAGGCGGCTGAGGCGCCCCAGGAGCTTCATTGCCCGCGCAGGGCGGGGCGCGGTGCAATGAGAAGGACGGCGCGGGGGAGCCCCCAGCGGCGCGGACGAGCTCGGCGACTCGGTCGAGCCACTCTTCGTAGACGTCGTCGATTGGGCGGTAGCGCAGGAGCTCGTTTGCCGCGATGAGCGTAGCTCGAGCCTCCATGGCCGCGCGGGGCGCGCGGGACGAAGAACCAGCAGGGGTGAGAGAGGGTGTAGCAGTGCGGCCGTCTCGCCTCATGGATGGGTGCTGGACGATGCTTGCTGCTCGTTCCCCGCCGGGCCGGTGGCAGCGTTGATGGCAGGTGATGGGGAACGACGAGGGCGCCCGCCGACGGGAGCCGTCTGGGCGACCTGGGAAGCGAGGGCGGCTCGGCGCTCGGCGCGGGCCCGACGAGCGTCACACATGAACACGATGGTCGGAGAAGAACAGGGCGACGGGAGACGAATTCCGGCGCACCCCTACCTGGCGCGCCAAATGTCAGATTTCGGGTTCCGACAGACCCTTGAGGTTCGAACACTGGGGTGCGCGCGGAGATTTCGCCCAAAATCCACCTGCTCCTCGCCGAATCGCTAGGATCTAAACTACGAAAAGAACAACACAAGAAACACGGGGTTTATACTGGTTCAGGCCACCATTGTGGTGTAATACCCTACTCCAGTGTGTGGTGTGGTGGATTGCCTCTTGGGCTGATGATGAACAATACAAGGAAGAACTGCCTCGCGAGGGTCAGTTCTTGGCTGGTGCGATGAACTGCTGGGAGGAGTTCAATCGCCCTTATCTCTCTCTCTCTCTCTCTCTCTCTCTCTCTTGATTCTAGATGTATGCCCGGTCCTTTTTCCTACCCTGGGGGTGGCTAGTCCTATTTATAGGCAAAGGCCCTGGGTCTCTCCCCAAATATTAAGCGGGAAGGGCGCCAACAATTGGCCATTTTGAAGGGGAACAGCGGGTACACTTATCCTGACTAAAGTTGGTCCTCGCCTGTCAAAGGCTCTGGTGGTGACGCCTGCTTGGGCTCCACAATGACTTCCTCCCTGCCGTTGGCCTGGTCTTGGTCTCGTTGCACCGAAATGGATGCCTTTGCTGGATGCTCTCGCCTGCGCTTGCTCCCTTTGCACCAAGGAGGAAAGGAGGACACTGCGCGGGCTGGCGCCCGACTGGCGCCCTTGGTCGTCATGGCCTGCGTCATGGGCACCTCGCGAGGTACCCCGCCTAGAACTCTCTGCCTCCTCGTGAGCCAGCCTGATGAGGCTGTGCCTGAAGAAGCTCCTTGTCGTCCGCCCCGCGAGGCCTGGCCCCTCGCGAGGGTCTTGAGCTTATGTTGATGAAGATGGGCCGCGCTGGGCCCCCTTTGAGCCACGCCGCAGGCCGCAGGCAGGCAAGTCTGGGGACCCCCGTTCCCAGAACGCTGACAGGCAGAGCTAGGGGTGTTCTAACGCGGTATTACATGATACCGACGAAGGGGGAAACATCCGGGAATGTTTTCCCGAAGTTTGGCATATTTGGACAAATGAAACAGAGGGGGACAGTTACATGTTTGCTATGCTAAGGGTATGTGACAGACGAACGAAGGGTACATTCGGATTCTTCATATTGTTCTGATCGATTTTCATATATAAAGTATTTTCATCAGAGTTACAGATTATTTTATATTAATTTTCAAAGTTGTATACATTTTTTGAGATTTATATTAATTATTAAATTCGAATTTAAAACAGTAAATACTTTTTATACACAGACTGAGCCAGCCACAGTCAATGATATGTGGGGCAGTCAAAGCCCAGTCAGCAATCAACAGAGTTTACCACTGACCAGTCAAACTGACACGTGGGGCACACGTGTCGTACACAATAGTTAATTAAGTTTAATTAATTGAAATAATTAGCTATGTGGGACCCTACTGTCAGTGACAGACTAAACTAACAGAGTAATTAACATATTTAATTAGCAGTTTAATTAATTTATAAAAACATTTTAAACTATGGGGCCCGCATGTCATTGACTCAGAGGCGCCCAGTCAGTAAGGTTGACTGGGTCAACCCAGCCAACGGGACACATTGGGCCCATTGGTCAGTGCCCCATGGCGTGCCACGTGGGCGCCATGCCAACGCCGAATGCTGGAGTTGCCCGGCGAGCCCGAACGCGGCGGCGCTCGTTGGGAGGTGGTCAGGACGGGCTACCGGGCATCGTTTGGTGCATGCGGCAACTCTTTCGAAAGGGCGGAAGCTGTGTCATTTTGTGGCGGTGGCGTGGCTGGAGGAGGGCCAGGAGGCCGAGAATGACGGCGGTGGTGAGCACGGGCGATGGCGGCGCTCGGGTTCCGATCGAGAACATGGAGGGGACGACCTAGGGGGACCAATGCGGGCACAGGGCGGTCCTACGAACGCTCTAGAGCGCGCGCAAAGTAGCCGCGGGCGCCCAGGAGCGCGCACGTCACGCATACGGAGGCAATGGCGGGCGGCGGAGCCTGGTAACGTGGCGGGGCGGCTACGGGCAGGGGAAGGAGTAGGGGAGAGAGAGGAGGTGGTGCGGGCGTCACGGTGGGTGGAGGGGAGCGGTCGAGGGAGCCGGAGGGTGCTCTACGGCGACAAAGCGGTCGGCAACGTCCTTGATTGTCCAAGGTTGAGGAAGGGGTCGCCGGTTTCGTTGTAGTGGACCCCGGCTCAATCTGCTCCAGGTAGATGGTGTGGACGAGGGTGGCGGTGCTCGGGGACAGGTCAGAGAGGCGCGAGGGAGGCGGTGGCGTAGTGGGGCGAGGTGAGTAACGACGACCGCGCTCGGGAGGTGGGGATCTGGAGGAGGGGGGAAAGAGGATAAGGCGGGGGGGGGGGGGGGGGGGGGGGGGGGGGGGGGGGGGTGGGGTGGGGGGGGCGTGCGTGGGTGAGTGGAGTAGGGGGAAACTCGAGGGGGGGGCTTATCCCCTCACCGACGATATGGAGGAGTGGCGGGAGAGCGCGTGCGACGGCGACCACGGGCACGGGTCGGTCAAATAGGAGAAGGGGGAAGACGATAGGGGAGGGGGTGTAGGCTCGGCTGCTGGGCCGGCTGGCTGGGCCGGCAAGGCCCAGGGGTAGTGGAGTGGGGTTTCTCTCATTTTTTGTTTTTCTTTTAAAACCTTTCTGTTTTCTATTTAGTTTTATTTTGGTTTTATAAAATATACTAATAGCACCTAAATTAGTATTACTAGCTATACAACTGCCACATTAACTTTGACTCCTAAATAAAATAGTTTAGCATTTCTAATTTAAATAGCATCTAAATAATTGTTTTAACCACTGTTTTAATTAACTTAGGGCATTTAAACACTTTGCAAAAATGTTGGTTCACCACCATAATTAGTTATGGAATATTTGCAACATCATGAGCATTTTAGTTTTGAAAATCTGAAAACTTTAATTATTTGACTCTGAATTCGAACCGAATTGAATTAAAGGGGATTTAGCAACTGTAAAAGTGATGAAATGGCATCATTAGCTAGGGATTACTGTAGCTTAACTATCCGGGCGTTATAGCGAGCCAAGATCTGGAAGAAAGAGTAGATGCGGGCCACTGAGACCGAAGCAGGGGCGCCGACGGGCCTAGGGAGCTGGAAGGGGGCGCAACTCCCAGAGCGTGCCGGAGACAAAGATGCACTAGGATGGATGGCAAACCAAGGGACCGCAGGGGTGCTGGAGGTGCGGATATGCCGAGGAGCCAATGAGCCAAGAGGGTCCGAAAGAGCACAACTCCCGTGGCTCGCCGGTTGCGAAGCCGCACCGGCCGGCCGTGGACGCATGTCCATGGCCGCTGGGCTAAAGCCACCCCTACGGGGGAGGGGGGTTGGTGGTAGTGGAGTTAGTGTCAGAGTGGTCTCACGCGCAACCAACTACCCAACTTGCGAGCTACAGGAGACATCACCGTTGTGCACAACCTCAACCAGCAGCCTCCATGGTTGCCTCCCAAAGAGGTGAACCTGAAGCTCGAGCAGAGGGGTGGAGGGTGGGGGCCGGGAGGGGCTGTAGCTACAGCTAGCAGGGCCCAACCGACCGACATGGATGGCCGGCCGGAGCACCGCAGCTAGCCGGAGAAGACGCCTAAATCGCGTCGGGGACGACAGGGAGCCACCGGGGGGACTACGGCCGGGGCAGACCACACGCGCCACCAACTAGCAGGAGAATCCAGGGGAGGCCGTTGTTTCAGCCGATGTAGGCCGCTGCCGCAGCCAACCCAGATCTGGAGTGGGACAGGGAGGGGACAGAGGACGGGATAAGGAAGGACGGCCCCGCCGCCGCCATCCTAGGGCCTGGCGTGGCTTCACCGGCCGGCCCTCCAGCGACGGTGACGCGGGGGTGGGCGGAGGGTGGGTGCCGGGTCGCGGTGGGTAGGTTTCCCCTGAGTCGTCCGGCTCGGGTAACACGGGGGTCAGGGGAGCTCGGGGCTATTTCCAGAAGCTTACCAACAAGAGAGTTTGTGACTCCATTACTAGTGCAATATGTTGAAGTTGGCTGCACAAGTTCTTGCCATAAATGAATATGAGTGAAGTTTGTTGGCGGAGTCACCCTCAAGAACTCTCTAGTTCTTCTTCTTTGGGACCCACATCAACTTGATGGGAATCCTTGGAGTTGTAATAACACTTGATGAAGTAGAATTTGATGAAGTCTTGGGATCCATTTGACCAAAGCTTGCGGTGGTTCTTCAAACGAGTCAATCTCTTCTTGAAGCTCATCCTTGCCCTTTTACTTGTGGTCTTGTGGTGGAAGATCATCTTGAGCTTGTGTTTCCTCAAAAGAAGTGGGGTCATAATTCTCTTGTTGAGGAACATGTTGGAAATATGCCCTAGAGGCAATAATAAATTGGTTATTATCATATTTCCTTGTTCATGATAATCGTTTATTATCCATGCTATAATTTTATTGATTGGAAACTCAAGTACATGTGTGAATACATAGACAACAACATGTCCCTAGTGAGCCTCTACTAGACCAGCTCGTTGGTCAAGAGATGGCTATGGTTTCCTAGTCATAGACATGAGTTGTCATTTGATAACGGGACCACATCATTAGGAGAATGATGTGATGGACAAGACCCAAACTATGAACGTAGCATATGATCGTATCAAGTTTATTGCTGTCATTTTCTACATGTCAAGTATATGTTCCTACGACCATGAGATCATCAACTCGCTGACACCGGAGGAGTACCATGTGTGTACCAAACGTCACGATGTAACTGGGTGACTATAAAGGTGGTCTATAGGTATCTCCAAGGGTGTCTATTGAATTGGCATGGACCAAGACTGGGATTTGTCACTCCGTGTAACGAGGAGGTATCTCAGGGCCCACTCGGTAATACAACATCGCAAGAAACTTGCAAGCAATGTGACTAATGAGTTAGCGACAGGATCTTGTATCACGAAACGAGTAAACAGACTTGCTGGTAACGAGATTGAACTAGGTATGTAGATACCGACGATCGAATCTCAGGCAAGTAACATACAGATAGACAAAGGGAACTGCATACGGGATTAGCAGAATCCTTGACATTGAGGTTTGACCGATAAGATCTTCGTAGAATATGTAGGTTCCAATATGGACATCCAGGTCCTGCTATTGGTTATTGACCTTAGAGGTGTCTCGATCATGTCTGTATAGTTCTCAAACCTGCAGGATCTACACACTTAACGTTTGGTGATGATATAAGTATAGTTGAGTCATTATGGTGGTTACCGAAGGTTGTTCGGAGTCCCGAATGAGATCCCGGGTGTGATGAGGAACTCCAGAATGGTCCGGAGGTGAAGATTGACATATTGGACGAAGGTTATTGGAGTGTGAAATTGTTCTGGGGTAACCGGGTGATGACCAGCATGACCGAAAGGTGTTTCGGGGGGCCCCGACAAGTGTTGGGGGGCCTCATGGACCAAAGGGAGGGGGAAACCAGCCCACTAAGGGACTGAGGGCCCCCCTCGCCCCATCTCACATAACAAGGAGGGTTGGGGGTGCCTGATAACCCACAAGTATAGGGGATCGCAACAGTTTTTGAGGGTAGAGTATTCAACCCAAATTTATTGATTCGACACAAGGGGAGCCAAAGTATATTCTCAAGTATTAGCAGCTGTCTTGTCAATTCAACCACACCGGAAAGACTTAATATCTACAGCAAAGTAGTGTGGAAGTAATGGTAACGGTGACAAAAGTAACAGTAGCAGTTTTGTAGCAATCGTAACAGTGGCAACAGAGAAGGAACTAAGCAAAGATCAATATGTGAAAAGCTCGTAGGCAATGGATCAATGATGGATAATTATGTCGGATGCAATTCATCATGCAACAGTTATAACATAGGGTGACACAGAACTAGCTCCAGTTCATGTAGGCATGTATTCCGAATATGGTCATACGTGCTTATGAAAAAGAACTTGCAGGACATCTTTTGTTCTACCCTTCTGTGGCAGCGGGGTCCTAGTTGAAACTAAGGGATATTAAGGCCTCCTTTTAATAGAGTACCAGACCAAAGCATTAGCACTTAGTGAATACACGAACTCCTCAAACTACAATCATCACCGGGAAGTGTCCCGACTATTGTCACTCCGGGGTTTGCTGGATCATAACACGTAGTAGGTGACTATAACTTGAAAGATAGGATCAATAACTCACATATATTCATGAAAATAGAATAGGTTCAGATCTGAAATCATGGCACTCGGGCCCTAGTGACAAGCATTAAGCATTGCAAAGTCATAGCAACATCAATCTTAGAACATAATGGATACTAGGGATTAAACCCTAACAAAACTAACTCGATTACATGGTAAATCTCATCCAACCCATCACCGTCCAGCAAGCCTACAACGGGATTACTCACGCACGGCGGTGAGCATCATGAAATTGGTGATGGAGGATGGTTGACTATGACAATGGCGACGGATTCCCCTCTCCGGAGCCCCGAACGAACTCTAGATCAGCCCTCCATAGGAAGATTAGGGCTTGGCGGCGACTCCAGATCGTAAAACGCGATGAATCCTTCTCTCTAATTTTTCTCCCCGAACGTGAATATATGGATTTGGGTTGAGGTCGGTGGAGGTCCAGGGGGCCCACAAGGCAGGGGCGTGCCCCAGGGGGGTGGGCGCGCCCTGCACCCTCGTGGATAGGGTGTGGGCCCCCTTACGTTGATTATTTCGCCAATATTTTTTATTAATTCCAAAACGTGACTCCATGGAGTTTCAGGTCATTCTGAGAACTTTTATTTCTGCACAAAAATAACACCATGGCAGTTCTGCTAAAAACAACGTCAGTCCGGGTTAGTTCCATTCAAATCATGCAAGTTAGAGTCCAAAACAAGGGCAAAAGTGTTTGGAAAAGTAGATACGTTGGAGACGTATCAACTCCCCCAAGCTTAAACCTTTTCTTGTTCTCAAGTAATTCAGTTGACAAACTGAAAATGATAAGGAAAAACTTTTTCAAATTTTGTTTGACCGTGTTGTTGCAAATATGTAAAGCGAGCATTCAAGTTTTTAGCAAAGATTATGAACTAACCATATTCACAATAACATTTAGCTCTCATGTTTACTCATATCAATGGCATAATCAACTAGCGAGCAATAATAATAAATCTCGGATGACAACACTTTCTCAAAACAATCATGATATGATATAACAAGATGGTATCTTGCTAGCCCTTTCTGAGACCGCAAAAATAAAGGCAGAGCACCCCTGAAGATCAAGGACTGACTAGACATTGTAATTCATGGCAAAAGAGATCCAGTCACAGTCATACTCAACGTAAATTAATAGCAATGCATGCAAATGACAGCGGTGCTCTCCAAATGGTGCTTTTTAATAAGAGGATGATGACTCAACACAAAAGTAAATAGATAGGCCCTTAGCATAGGGAAGTAGGGATCTGCAGAGGTGCCAGAGCTTGAGTTTTGAAATAGATATAAATAATATTTTGAGTGGCATACTTTCATTGTCAACATAACAACCAAGAGATCTCGACATCTTCCATTCTACATACATTATTGGCGGTTCCCAAACAGAATGGTAAAGTTTATACTCCCCCACCACCAACGAGCACATTCCATGGCTGGCCCAAAACAACGAGTACTGTCCAAGTAACAACAATCCTGGGGGAGTTTTCTTTGCAATTATTTTGATTTGATTTGAGCATGGGACTGGGCATCCTGATTACCAGCCATTTTCTCGTGAATGATGAGCAGAGTCCACTCATCGTGCGAATAACCCACCTAGCATGGAAGATATAGACAACCCTAGTTGATACATGAGCTATTCGAGCATACAAAACAGAATTTCATTGGGAGGTTTAGAGTTTGGCACATACAAATTTACTTGGAACGACAGGCAAATACTGCATACAGGTGGGTATGGTGGATTCATATGGAATAACTTTGGGGTTTATGGAAGTGGATGCACAAACAGTATTCCCGCTTAGTACAAGTGAAGGCTAGAAAGAGACTCGGAAGCGACCAACTAGAGAGAGACAACAGTCATGAACATGCATTAAGATTAACCAGCAATGAGTGCAAGCATGAGTAGGATATAAATCACCATGAACATAAACATCGTGGAGGCTATGTTGATTTTGTTTCAACTACATGCGTGAACATGTGCCAAGTCAGGCCACTCGACCATTCAAAGGAGGATACCATCTAATCATACCACATCACAACCATTTTAATAGCATGTTGGCATGCAAGGTAAACTATTATAAAGTCCTAGATAATTAAGCATGACATGAGCAACTTATAATCTCTAATTGTCATTGCAAGCATGTTTCATTCATAATAGGCTGAATCAGGAACAACAAACTAATCATATTTACAAAAACAAGATAGGTCGAGTTCATACCAGCTTCTCTCATCTCAATCAACCCATCATATATCGTCATTATTGCCTTTCACTTGCACGACCGAACGGTGTGGATAATAATAATAGTGCACGTGCAATGGACTAAGCTAGAATATGCAAGAATTTAATACAAAGGATAAGACAAGGTAATATGGGCTCTTGGTTCAATCAACAATAATGCATATGTGTCGGATTTCGGGTTCCGGCAGACCCTTGAGGTTCGAACACTGGGGTGCGCACGGAGATTTCACCCTCTACCTACCTGCTCCTTGCCGACTCGCTAGGATCTAAGCTACGAAAGGAACAACACAAGAGACACAAGGTTTATACTAGTTCAGGCCACCATTGTGGTGTAATACCCTACTCCAGTGTGTGGTGTGGTGGATTGCCTCTTGGGATGATGATGAACAATACAAGGAAGAACAGCCTCGCGAGGGTCTGTTCTTGGCTGGGACGATGAACTGCCAGGAGGAGTTCAGCCGCCCTTCTCACTCTCTCTCTCTCTCCCGACTCAGGTTCCTCTACCCTGGGGGTGGCTAGTCCTATTTATAGGCAAAGGCCCTGGGCCTCTTCCCAAATATTGAGCGGGAAGGGCGCCAACAATTGGCCATTTTGAAGGGGAACATCGGGTACACTTATCCTGACTAAAGTTGGTCCTCGCCTATCAAAGGCTCTGGTGGTGACGCCTGCTTGGGCTCCACAATGACTTCCTCCCTGCCGTTGGGCTGGTCTTGGTCTTGTTGCACCGAAATGGATGCCTTTGCTTGATTCTCTCGCATGCGCTTGCTCCCTTTGCACCAAAGAGGAAAGGAGGACACTGCACGGGCTGGCGCCCGACTGGCGCCTGACTGGCGCCCTTGGTCGTCATGGCTTGCGTCATGGGCACCTCACGAGGTACCCCGCCTTGATCTCTCCGCCTCCTCGTGAGCCAGCCTGATGAGGACGTGCCTGAGGAAGCTCCTTGTCGTCCGCCCCGCGAGGCTTGGCCCCTCGCGAGGGTCTTGAGCTTGTGTTGATGAAGATGGGCCATGCTGGGCCCCCTTTGAGCCACACCGCAGGCCGCAGGCAGGCAAGTCTGGGGACCCCCGTTCCCAGAACGCCGACAGTAGCCCCCAGGCCCAAGGCGCGCCCGGACTTGGCCGAGCAGAGAGGCGAAAGGGCAAGTGTGAAGCGCCGCGGGCCCTAACAGCCTGCGGCCTTGGGCGCCGCATGGCGGTTGATTGGACGTGGGTGTCTCCACTTCCCCACGACGCCTCGGCAACTGCACGAATTGACAAGTCCCTGCATGCAAAGCGGGTCATGATTACCTGCGATCATGGAGGTCGGCGGTTGGCCTCCTCTGGCTTTAAGTACGGCACGGCACGTGCCCTTCCGGTCTATCTCTTCTTGCTTCTTCTTCTTCCCGGTCCTTGCTCCGTCTTCCTGCAATGGCTCCGATCCGCCGGTTCTCTGCGGCAGAGAAGGGAAAGGCTCCCCGAGAGGGTCCTGACCCGCTTCCACCGAAGAAACGACTAGCCCTCTACCATTAGGGTGAGGGCACCCATCAAGAAGTGTCGAGGCCCTGGTGCGAGCGGCCACCACCAGGGTTCCCGCTCCCCTTGTACGCCCACATCAAGGGTTCTGAAGTATTCGATGCCGAACACCACGGGCGGCACCGCCGTCGGCGCCGGCGGGTCACAAAGGTGTGCGTCTTTTGCAGGGGCACGTGTAGTTAGCGTCCTTTAGGATCTGTTCCCTGCGAGGAATCAAAAACGCGCCCCGTGGGGGCTTGTAAGGTGTTTGTAGCTCCGTTTGTCAATATGATCCTCATCGTGAAGCAGTGCCAGATGCTTATTCCGTCTTAGCTTAGTTTCTTCCTTTCAGACCTCACGAGGGCTTGGCGCTCTGCGCTGACAGGTCCTGGTCCCAAGGCGGCTTCAGCCATCGCTGGTATGCTAGGTCGCGATGCCGTGGTCAAGGCTAGGAGGTGAGCAGCCCGGGGTCCAGTAAGAGCCCCTGAGTCGCGATGCTCAGGAGGTCCCCTTTAGCGCTCAAGCAGCCATCGTTCGGTGAGAAAGGAATGCGACGTTGCTAACACGGGATTGCATTGGATGCGGTGACAGTGCTGTGATAGCTAGTGTTTCTGAAGAGTGACTTATCTCAAGAATCAGGGACCGCTCCCTGGTGTATCGCCGGGTCCATGCATCGACCTGCGAGGGGTTGCTTAGCGAGGTCCTCACGGGCCTCTCCCCTCTCGCCTTCGCTCCCCTTTCTGCTCTACGTCCTCGGGTCCTAGCCCTCGAGCGAGTCTCAGCCGTCGCTGGTATGCCAGGTCGCGATGCCGTGGACAAGGCCAGAGGGTGAGGGCTGGAGAGCCAGTAGGAGCCCTGAGTCGCGATGCTCAGGTACCCCCCCTTTAACGTGCAAGCGGTTTGCGCGGACCAGAGTGAAGAAGACACCGTGAGGGCCTCGCCTGATGCTGCTCCTTGAAGAGATCCTGCAGGCTCATCACAGAAAGAACGAGAGTTCGCCGTGACAATCGACAGTCAGCCGTTGGTTGCTCTGGAGGGGTGGTGAGGCACTGAGGGCTTGACGAGGTGGCGCTATGCGGGGCTACCGCGGCCAGAGCTCAGCCATTCAGGTTTGTCGGCGTTGCAGGGACGGACCCATGCGCAAGCGTCATGCCGTTTGGGAGCAGCTCCATCAGTTGGTGTCAGTTGAGCGGGCAACTAGGTCAAGCATGTTAATCGCGGAGGAGTGAATTCATTCAAATAGATGCTGGGAAGGCGGACATCACTGGGTCTGGCCCGAGCGACTTGGGGATGATGCAGCCCGAGGGGCGCCCCCAACAAAGTAGGCTAAGAACATGAAATAAAAGGGATACACGCCGCAGGGACGGACCCACACGGCCTGGGAATGATGCAGCCCTGAGGGCGCTCCCAGCTGGAAATGAAACTTGAAAGATGTCACCTGATGATGCTGAAGACGAATGGGTGTTGGAGTAGCAGGTGCAGCGGGCTGTGGGAGCCGATCCTCACAAGCCCCCAGGCCCAGGGGCCTCGGGAGGCTCCGGAGGCGCTGGTGGCTCCTCGCGGACCATCTCCATCTCCGCCAGGGCTGCGGAACGCCTGGCCCCTTGAGCCTCCAGGATGCCCCTCATGAGGCGCTGGTACGTGGCAGCCGCGTTCGGCAAGCCATAAGGCATGCGAACGTAGCTGTGGGGTGGACCTTCGCAGCGCCCCACTTGCGAGGGCCAGAGGCGCTCCTGAGAGGCGGCTCGGTTGAGCCCTGGTATGTCGATGCAGACGCGCAGCCCACCATCCTTGCCTGGATGGGGGCCACAGTGGGTAAGCGGCGGCTGCCTCTCATGACTCTTGACTCCTGTAGCTCCTGAATGGCCTTGCTGACGAACTCCTGAGGGTTTGTCCCTCCTTGCCTTGCTCCTTCTTGAGGGAAACGTGCTTCGAAACACGCCTCCAAGTGGTGCCCAAGCAACTCCCTCGTGACCTTGGCAAGGTCGGCGGCCCTCCAGGGGAGAGCCCCCGAGCTGCCTGAGGAGGGCACCGGGCGCGCTTCCCTATGCGATGGAAGGAGAGTCCCCTTGGGCAGGCGCGGGCCCTGAGGGGCCTACCTCCTGAGGGACCGGGCCGGACGATGTCTTCTTCTTCTTGGGGGCGGTCTCGGGAAGCCTCCTGCTTCCGCAATCCGGGTCTTCTAGTGATGCGGTCTGGAAGGCTCGTTCCAGGGAGCACACCGCGTCTTTCTCTTTGCAGGGCACCATGATGACTCCGCCACTTCCTGGCATCTTGAGGACGTTGTAGCCGTGGTAGGTTACGGCCATGAACTTGGCCAGCGCTGGGTACCCGAGGATGGCGTTGTATGGCAGGCGTATGTGGGCGACGTCAAAGTCGATGAGCTCGGTGCGGTAGTTGTCGCGCGCCCCGAAGGTGACAGGGAGGCGGACCTGCCCAATCGGGACCGTGGAGTCGTCGGTGACTCCGGAGAAAGGCTTGGTCGGCTGAAGCTGGTTGTAGGGCACTTGGAGATTGTTGAATGTTTCCACTGACAGGATGTTGAGCCCTGCCCCGCCATCGATGAGGGTCCTGGTGACTAGCACATTGCTGATGATTGGGGAACAAAGCATTGGGAGGACCCCGGCTGTGGCCGCGCACTTGAGCCGATCCGCTGAGCTGGACGTGATGGTGCACGCCGACCACCTGAGAGGGCGCGTGGCCTCGAGCTTGGGGAGGACTGCATTTACTTTGCGGGCGAACTGCTTGAAGATGCGTTGAGAGGTTGGGGCTTGAGCAACGCCCAGGATGCAGGCGATCGCACGCGGCTCCTGGAAGCCCCCAGCACCCTCGTCCTGATGACGGTCCTCATTTCTCCTTGGCTGCGGTGGCAGCGGAGGGAGGCCTGCGTTGCCTTGTGGGCGATCCTCGCGAGGCTGATCCCTCAAGGCTCCCTTGCGAGGCGGGTCCTGCCAGCGATCCTCGCGAGGTTGGTCGCGCCACCCTTGGCGAGGGCCACGGTCTTCCCAGCGTCCTGCGTTCCTTCCTCCTCCTCGACCGTAGCCCCGGTCGTTGCGGTCGGGAGATCGGTCGACCCTTCCTTCATGCACGGCTCGGAGCTCTTGGCATTCATTGGTGTTGTGGGTGTGGAGGTCGTGGTACACGCAGTACCGGCTGCCCTTGGAGGATTCGGGCTGATCTCTGCCCCGCTTGGTGTCTGGTTCTGCCGCGAGCACGGCAGCCCCCTTGCGCTTCACATCCTTGGCGTTGGGTTTCTTCTCTTCTGGGTCTGCGGCAGGCAGCTCGAAGAGGGAGAGACGCCCTTCCTCAGCCCTGGCGCACTTGGTCGCCAAGTTGAACAACTCCAAGGAAGTGCACAGGTCTTCATGCATCGCCAGCTCCTCCTTCATCTTGACGTCGCGCATGCCGTCGGAGAAGGCTGAGATGATGGCCTCCTCGGTCACCTTGGTATCTTGAGGCGTGCGTTGTCGAACCGCTGGATGTACTTCTGTAGGGTTTCCCCTGGTTGCTGCTTGATACAGCGTATGTCGCTCATGGCGGGTGGCCGGTCGCGAGTACCCTAGAAGTTGGCGATGAAGCGGGTGCGCATCTCGTCCCAGGAGGAGATCGTGCCTGGAGCCAGGTTCAGGAGCCAGGTGCGGGCCCCGTCCTTGAGCGCCATGGGAAACCAGTTCGCCATGACCTTCTCGTCTCTGTTGGCAGCCTCGATGCCCAGCTCGTAGAGCTGGAGGAACTCTGCGGGGTCAGCCGTACCGTCGTAGCGAGGAAGCAGGTCTGGCTTGAACTTGCCGGGCCATGCGACGCTGCGTAGCTCGGTGGTAAAGGCGCGACAGCCCGCCGTGGCCACGGGAGGCCTTGGGTGACGAAGAGCTTGGTCCTGCAGGTCCCCATGCGCTGCAGCTGGGAGCAGCGCGGGGTCTTGACGTACTGGAGCAGGAGCGTGGTCGCGTCGAGCCGGAGCAGGGAGCGCTCGGGCAGCTTCTCACGGGCGAGGGACTTCTTGGCAGCTTTGCTCTTGCCGCGCTGGCGCCTGACGGAGCGGGTTCCACCCAGGGGCCATGCGCCTTGGGGTCAGGGCGCCTTCTTGAGGGGGAGGCGGCTGAGGCGCCCCCGGAGCTTCGTCGCCCGCGTAGGGCGGGGTGCGGTGCAGCGGGACGGACGGCGCAGGAGAGCCCCCTGTGGCACGGACGAGCTCAGCGACGCGGTCGAGCCATTCTTCGTAGACGTCATCGATGGGACGGTAGCGCAGGAGCTCGTTTGCCGCGATGAGCGCAGCTCGAGCCTCCATGGGTGCGCGGAACACGCGAGATGAAGAACCAGCTGGGGTGAGCGATGGGGTAGCAATGCGGCCGTCTTGCCTCACGGAGGGATGCTGGGACGATGCTTGCTGCTTGTTCCCTGCCGGGCCGGTGGCGGTGTTGACGGAAGGTGACAGGGAACGACGAGGGCGCCCGCCCACGGGAGCCGTCTGGGCGACACGGGAAGCGAGGGCGGCTCGGCGCTCGGTGCGGGCCCGACGAGCATCAGACATGGTTGCGATGGTTGGAGAAGAACAGGGCGACGGAAGATGAATTCCGGCGCACCCCTACCTGGCACGCCAAATGTCGGATTTTGGATTCCGGCAGACCCTTGAGGTTCGAACACTTGGGTGTGCGCGGAGCTTTCGCCCTCTACCTACCTGCTCCTCGCCGACTCGCTAGGATCTAAGCTACGAAAGGAACAACACAAGAGACACAAGGTTTATACTGGTTCAGGCCACCATTGTGGTGTAATACCCTACTCTAGTGTGTGGTGTGGTGGATTGCCTCTTGGGCTGATGATGAACAATACAAGGAAGAACAGCCTCGCGAGGGTCTGTTCTTGGTTGGGACGATGAACTGCCAGCAGGAGTTCAGCCGCCCTTCTCACTCTCTCTCTCTCTCTCTCTCTCTCTCCCGACTCAGGTTCCTCTACTCTGGGGGTGGCTAGTCCTATTTATAGGCAAAGGACCTGGGCCTCTTCCCAAATATTGAGCGGGAAGGGGGCCAGCAATTGGCCATTTTGAAGGGGAACATCGGGTACACTTATCCGGACTAAAGTTGGTCCTCGCCTGTGAAAGGCTCTGGTGGTGATGCCTGCTTGGGCTCCACAATGACTTCCTCCCTGCCGTTGGGCTGGTCTTGGTCTTGTTGCACCGAAATGGATGCCTTTGCTTGATGCTCTCGCCTGCGCTTGCTCCCTTTGTACCAAAGAGGAAAGGAGGACACTGCGCGGGCTGGCGCCCGACTGGCGCCCTTGGTCGTCATGGCTTGCGTCATGGGCACCTCGTGAGGTACCCCGCCTTGATCTCTCCGCCTCCTCGTGAGCCAGCCTGATGAGGCCGTGCCTGAGGAAGCTCCTTGTCGTCCGCCCCGCGAGGCTTGGCCCCTCGCGAGGGTCTTGAGCTTGTGTTGATGAAGATGGGCCGTGCTGGGCCCCCTTTGAGCCATGCCGCAGGCTGTAGGCAAGCAAGTCTGGGGACCCCCGTTCCCAGAACGCCGACAATATGAGAGCCACTCATCATTTTCATCATGGTCTTCTCCTCTCGACCCCCAAAGAAAATAAAAGAACTTCAAAGAAAGATAAAACTATTAACATGGGAAAGCTCCCAACAAGCAAAAGAAGAACGAGAAATCTTTTTGGGTTTTCTTTTAATTACTACTACAAGCATGGAAAGTGAACTAGCTAAAAGCTACAACTAATTTTTTTTGGTTTTTCTCAAAGTTTTTCAAACACACAAGAAGAAAGCAAGAAAATAAACTAGCATGGATAGTACAATGAAAAAGTATGAGCACCGACAACTAGAATGAGTGTGTGAACATGAGTGTAATGTCGGCGAGAAGTACGTACTCCCCCAAGCTTAGGCTTTTTGCCTAAGTTTGTCTATGCCCATGGATCGAAGCTATCCCCTCCGGTGTACTGAGGAGGGTCCTCGGGGTGCCACTGGTTAGCGAGCTCCTCCGGATCCCACTGATAAACAGACTGTCGATATGGATCAAGTGGTGGCTCTGGCTCAGGCTCTGGGACTTGTGTCAGCTCCCAGTATGCATAAATGTCCTCGGGCATGAGGTACGTGTGTGAAAGCATGTTAAATAAACAAGGTGCAAGCAAGATAATAGTCTCACACTTAGTTTTAGCAAATATCAAGTTATACTTAAGTATCTTCTTATTTTTAACAATAAAGTCGTGTGCTACCATACTCTTATAGTCTAGCAAAATAGTGGGCAGCAACTTTTCCTCTTTCTCATGATGCCTAATAGGTATCTCAAAGTGTTTAGCAAGGCATGAAACAAAGATGCCTCCAAATATGGGGCCCTTTGTACGGTTCAGACTTAACCGTTTAGCAACAATAGTGCCTAAACTGAAAGTTGTATCACGAAATAAAGCACGGCGCAAAATAGCAAGGTCTGGAGCACTAAGGTTCCCACTATTCCCGCGAACAATTAAGCATCTACTAGCAAATATTGCAAAGTAACGCAGAACAGGAAAATGTATACTAGTAATCCTTGCATCTGAAACTTTCCTCGTTTCCCTACAACAATTCTATCAATAAATTCATCCACATCACTAGGATGTGGTTCCTCGATGCTGCCCACAAAGGGCAACTTGCAAACCACACAAAAATCATAGAGTGACATCTCCTTAAACTCATCATATAAATAAAACTCCACCGAAGGTGGTGATTTTCTAGCATGGAAATAAAAGTTTTGAACGAAAATATTAGTGAGTAGGAGATACTGTTCACACTGATTGTGGAGGAACTCGGTGAGGCCTGCATTCTCAGCCAAATAATAAAAGTCATCGTGAATTCCGACGACCCTCAAGAACACATCACAAGGCCATTCGCACGGCCGAACCTCCGTAGTGCGAGGAAGATTGTATTTGGGATTTTTATTCTCCTCATTCTGCTTATCCTTCGAGCTTCGACTCGAGGATCCCCTCAACAATCTCTTCATCATTTTCTTTCTCTGAAAAATTTCTGAAATTTTTAGTGACTCAAAATAAAAGTGAACCAAACTCAACAAGATTGATAGCAACTACTCCCACAAGTGCCTAGAGGCTAAATCATGCATTAAAACTACTTTATACCATATAAATTTGACATGCAAGCTCAGAACAAGGTCACCTCAGAACAATCCCCCAAAGCAGTTTTGTGAATGGAGGTTTGAGCAAGGAGATCGAAAATGGCAGCAAAACGAGCTAGAACACGGGTTTAAGCTATGGGATAATTTTTTCTAGAGGAAGACGAAGTGTGTGGGTGCTGGAATAAGTGGAGGGGGAGCCACGTGGGGCCCATGAGGCACGGGGGCACGCCCCAGGGGGGGGTGGCCGCGCCCTGTGCCCTCGTGGCCAAATGGTGGGTCCCCTGGTGTGTTCTAAGTGCCAATAATTCTCAAACATTCCACAAAAATTATACTCAATTTTCAGGGCATTTGGAGAACTTTTATTTTCGGGGTATTTTTTTATTCCACAGATAATTCAGAAAACAGACAAAAAAATACTATTTTTACTTTATTTAATCTAAATAACAGGAAGTAAAAGGGGGTAAAGAAGGTTGTGCTTTCTAACTTCATCCATCTCATGCTCATCAAAAGGAATCCACTAACAAGGTTGATCAAGTCTTGTTAACAAACTCTTTCGAATAACGTGAAACTGGAGAATTTTCGACTAACACTAGGTTACCTCAACGGGGATATGCATGTCCCCAACAATAAGAATATCATATTTCTTTTTGATAGTAGGAAGAGGGAATTCAAAACCTCCAATAGTAATCGTTGAAAATTTTCTAATTGAATTGATACTATGAACTTGAGATTGTTTCTTCGGAAAGTGTATTGTATGCTCATTACCATTAACATGAAAAGTGACATTGCCTTTGTTGCAATCAGTAACAGCACCTGCAGTATTCAAAAAGGGTCTACCAAGGATGATCGACATACTATCATCCTCGGGAATGTCAAGAATAACAAAGTCCGTTAAGATAGTAACGTTTGCAACCACAACAGGCACATCCTCACAAATACCGACGGGTATAGCAGTTGATTTATCGTCCATTTGCAAAGAGATCTCAGTAGGTGTCAACTTATTGAAATCAAGTCTACGATACAAAGAGAGAGGCATAACACTAACACCAGCTCCGAGATCACATAAAGCAGTTTTAACATAGTTTCTTTTAATGGAGCATGGTATAGTTGGTACTCCTGGATCTCCAAGTTTCTTTGGTATTCCACCCTTAAAAGTGTAATTAGCAAGCATGCTGGAAATTTCAGCTTCCAGTATCTTTCTTTTATTTGTAACAATATCTTTCATATACTTAGCATAAGGGTTCATTTTAAGCATACCAGTCAAACACATACGCAAAAAGATAGGTCTAATCATTTCAGCAAAGCGCTCAAAATCCTCATCATCCTCTTTCTTTGATGGCTTAGGAGGAAAAGGCCTTGGTTTTTAAACCCATGGTTCTCTTTCTTTATCGTGCTTCCTAGCAACGAAGTCTCTCTTATCATAACGTTGATTCTTTGATTGTGGGTTATCAAGATCAACAACAGGTTCAATCTCTACATCATTGTTATTACTAGGTTGAGCATCAACATGAACATCATCATTAACATTATCACTAGGTTCGTGTTCATTACTAGATTGTGTTTCAACATTAGGAATAGAAATATCATTGGAATTCTTAGGTGTGTTAGTAACAGGTTCACCAGAAGCATGCATTGTCCAATCGTTTTTCTTTTCTTTTTCTTAGAAGTACTAGGTGCATCAATATTAGTTCTCTGAGAATCTTGCTCAACTCTCTTAGGATCATTAGGATACAAAGGTTCCTGAGTCATTTTACCACCTCTAGTCATACTCTGACATCATTTTCATTGTTCTTATTATTCAATTCATTGAGCAAATCATCTTGTGTCTTAAGTACTTGTTCTACTTGAGTGGTAACCATGGATGCATGTTTACTAATAAGCTTAAGGTCACCTTTAACTCTATACATATAATCACTCAAGTGTTCAACCATATAAGCATTACATTTCAATTGTCTACCAAAGTAAGCATTGAAGTCTTCTTGCTTAATCATAAAATCATCAAACTCATCCATGCATTGACTAGCAAACTTAGTAGATGGGATTTCACACTTATCAAATCTATATAGCGGATTCATCTTTACTACCTGTGTCGGGTTATCAAGACAATGTATTTCTTCAATAGGTGGTAAATTCTTAACATCTTCAGCTTTAATACATTTTTCTTTCATAGATTTCTTTGCCTCTTGCATATCTTCAGCTGAGAAATAGAATACCCCTTTTCTTTGGAGTTGGCTTAGGAGTTGGTTCAGGAAGTGTCCAATCATTATCATTACTCAATATATTATTCAATAGCAATTCAGCTTGCTCAACAGTTCTTTCCCTGAAAACACAACCAGCACAACTATCCAGGTTGTCTCTGGAAGCATCGGTTAGTCCATTATAAAAGATATCAAGTATTTCATTTTTCTTGAGAGGATGATCAGGCAAAGCATTAAGTAATCGGAGAAGCCTCCCCAAGCTTGTGGGAGACTCTCTTCTTCAATTTGCACATAGTTAAATATTTCCCTTAGGCATCTTGTTTCTTATGAGCGGGAAAATATTTTGCAAAGAAGTAATAAATCATATTCTGGGGACTACGCACACAACTAGGAGCAAGAGAATCAAAGCACATCTTAGCATCACCCTTTAATGAGAAAGGAAACAATTTAAGAATATAGTAGTAGCAAAATTTTTCCTCGTGAGTAAATAGGGTGGCTATATCATTCAATTTAGTAAGATGTGCCACAACAGTTTCAGACTGATAGCCATAAAAAGGATCAGATTCAACCAAAGTAATTAACTTAGGATCGACAGAGAAATCATAATCCTTATCACTGACACAGATAGGTGAAGTAGCAAAAGCAGGGTCATATTTCATTCTAGAATTCAGAGACTTTTCTTTTAGCTTAGCTAACAGTTTCTTAATATCATATCTATCATTGTAAGCAAAAAGGTCTCTAGCAGTTTCTTCATCCATAACATAACCCTCAGGCACAACAGGCAATTCATATCTAGGGGGAGAATCTTCATCATCACTTTCATTAATATCACCAGTTTCAATAATTTCATTCTCTCTAACCCTAGCAAGTTGTTCATCCAGAAATTCACCTAATGGCACAGTATTATCTAGCACAGAAGTAGTTTCATCATAAGCATCATGCATAGCAGAAGTGGCATAATCAATAACACACGACATATCAGAATCAATAGCAGGTGTAGGTGTCGCAAGTTTACTTAAAACATAAGGTGAATCAAGTGCAGAGCTAGACAACAGTTCCTTACATCCCCTCGTAGTTGAGGGAAATATCTTGGTTCTTTCATATTTCAAATTCCTCATAGTGATCAATAGCTATAAATCCCAAGTAACTCAAAGAATAGAGCTATGCTCCCCGGCACCGGTGCCAGAAAAGAGTCTTGATAAACCACAAGTATAGGAGATCGCAACAGTTTTCGAGGATAGAGTATTCAACCCAAATTTATTGATTCGACACAAGGGGAGCCAAAGAATGTTCTCAAGTATTAGAAGTTGAGTTGTCAATTCAACCACACCTGAAAGACTTAATATCTGTAGCAAAGTATTTAGTAGCAAAGTAGTGTGGAAGTAACGGTAACGGTGACAAAAGTAACAGTAGCAGTTTTGTAGCAATCGTAACAGTGGCAACGGAGAAGGAACTAAGCAAAGATCAATATGTGAAAAGCTCATAGGCAATGGATCAATGATGGATAATTATGTTGGATGCAATTCATCATGCAACAGTTATAACATAGGGTGACACAGAACTAGCTCCAGTTCATCAATGTAATGTAGGCATGTATTCCGAATATAGTCATACGTGCTTATGGAAAAGAACTTGCATGACATCTTTTGTCCTACCCTCCCGTGGCAGCAAGGTCCTGGTGGAAACTAAGGGATATTAAGGTCTCCTTTTAATAGAGTACCGGACCAAAGCATTAGCACTTAGTGAATACACGAACTCCTCAAACTACGGTCATCACCGGGAAGTGTCCCGACTATTGTCACTCCGGGGTTTGCCGGATAATAACACGTAGTAGGTGACTATAACTTGCAAGATAGGATCAAGAACTAACATATATTCATGAAAACATAATAGGTTCAGATATGAAATCATGGCACTCGGGCCCTACTGACAAGCATTAAGCATGGCAAAGTCATAGCAACATCAATCTTAGAACATAATGGATACTAGGGATCAAACCCTAACAAAACTAACTCGATTACATGGTAAATCTCATCCAACCCATCACTGTCCAGCAAGCCTATGATGGGATTACTCACGCACGGTGGTGAGGATCATGAAATTGGTGACGGAGGATGGTTGATGATGACGATGGCAACGGATTCCCCTCTTCAGAGCCCCGAACGGACTCCAGATCAGCCCTCCCAAGGAAGATTAGGGCTTGGCGGTGGCTCCGTATCATAAAACGTGATGAATCCTTCTCTCTAATTTTTTTCTCCCCGAACATGAATATGTTGAGTTGGGGTTGAGGTTGGTGGAGGTCCAGGGGTCCCACTGTTGGAAATATGCCCTAGAGGCAATAATAAAATGGTTATTATTATATTTCCTTGTTCATGATAATTGTATATTGTTCATGCTATAATTGTGTTATCCGGAAATCGTAATACATGCATGAATATATAGACCACAACACGTCCCTAGTGAGCCTCTAGTTGACTAGCTCGTTGATCAATAGATAGTCATGGTTTCCTGACTATGGACATTGGATGTCATTGATAACGGGATCACATCATTAGGAGAATGATGTGATGGACAAGACCCAATCCTAAGCATATCACAAGATCGTGTAGTTCGTTTCGCTAGAGCTTTTCCAAATGTCAAGTATCATTTCCTTACACCATGAGATTGTGCAACTCCCGGATACCGTAGGAGTGCTTTGGGTGTGCCAAACGTCACAACGTAACTAGGTGACTATAAAGGTGCACTACGGGTATCTCCGAAAGTATCTGTTGGGTTGGCACGAATCGAGACTGGGATTTGTCACTCCGTATGACGGAGAGGTATCTCTGGGCCCACTCGGTAATGCATCATCATAATGAGCTCAATGTGACCAAGTGTCTGGTCACGGGATCATGCATTACGGTACGAGTAAAGTGACTTGCCGGTAATGAGATTAAACGAGGTATTGGGATACCGACGATCGAATCTCGGGCAAGTAACGTACCAATTGACAAAGGGAATTGTATACGAGATTGATTGAATCCTCGACATCGTGGTTCATCCGATGAGATCATCGAGGAGCATGTGGGAGCCAACATGGGTATCCAGATCCCGCTGTTGGTTATTGACCGGAGAGGCGTCTTGGTCATGTCTGCATGTCTCCCGAACCCGTAGGGTCTACACACTTAAGGTTCGGTGACGCTAGGGTTGTTGAGATATTAGTATGCAGTAACCCGAAAGTTGTTCAGAGTCCCGGATGAGATCCCGGACGTCACGAGGAGTTCCGGAATGGTCCGGAGGTGAAGATTTATATATAGGAAGTTCAGTTTTGGCCATCAGGAAAGTTTCGGGGGTCACCGGTATTGTACCGGGACCACCGGAAGGGTCCCGGGGGTCCACCAGGTGGGGCCACCTATCCCGGAGGGGCCCATGGGCTGAAGTGGGAGGGGAACCAGCCTCTGGTGGGCTGGTGCGCCCCCCCCCTTGGGCCCCCCTTGCGCCTAGGGTTGGAAACCCTAGGGGTGGGGGGCACCTCACTTGCCTTGGGGGGCAAGCTACCCCCTTGGCCGCCGCCCCCCTTGGAGATTGGATCTCCTAGGGCTGGCGCCCCCCCTAGGGGCCCTATATATAGTGGAGCGAGGGAGGGTAGCCGCACCCTAGCCCCTGGCGCCTCCCTCTCCCTCCTGTGACACCTCTCCCTCTCGTAGTGCTTGGCGAAGCCCTGCCGAGATCGCTGCTGCATCCACCACCACGTCGTCGTGCTGCTGGATCTCCATCAATCTCTCCTTCCCCCTTGCTGTATCAAGAAGGAGGAGACGTCTTCCCAACCGTACGTGTGTTGAACACGGAGGTGCCGTCCGTTCGGCGCTAGGATCTCCGGTGATTTGGATCACGACGAGCATGACTCCCTCAACCCCGTTCTCTTGAACGCTTCCGCGTGCGATCTACAAGGGTATGTAGATGCACTCCTCTCTCTTGATGCTAGATGACTCCATAGATTGATCTTGGTGAAGCGTAGAATTTTTTTATTTTTTGCAAGTTCCCCAACAGTGGTATCAGAGCCAGGTTTATGCGTGTTACTATGCGCGAGTAGAACACAAACTTGTTATGGGCGTAGATGTTGTCAATTTTCTTGCCACTACTAGTCTTATCTTGCTTCGGCGGCATCGTGGGATGAAGCGGCCCGGACCGACCTTACACGTACGCTTACGTGAGACAGGTTCCACCGACTGACATGCACTAGTTGCATAAGGTGGCTAGCGGGTGTTTGTCTCTCCCACTTTAGCTGGAGCGGATTCGATGAAAAGGGTCCTTGAGGGAGTCCTGGACTAGGGGGTGTCCGGATAGCCGAACTATCACCGTTGGCCGGACTCCTAGACTATGAAGATACAAGATTGAAGACTTCGTCCCGTGTTCGGATGGGACTTTCCTTGGCATGGAAGGCAAGCTTGGTGATACGGATATGTAGATCTCCTACCATTGTAACCGACTCTGTGTAACCCTAGCCCTCTCCGGTGTCTATATAAACCGAAGGGTTTTAGTCCGTAGGACGAACAACAATCATACCATAGGCTAGCTTCTAGGGTTTAGCCTCTTTGATCTCGTGGTAGATCTACTCTTGTACTACCCATATCATCAATATTAATCAAGCAGGAGTAGGGTTTTACCTCCATCGAGAGGGCCCGAACCTGGGTAAAAACATCGTGTCCCTTGTCTCCTGTTACCATCCGCCTAGACGCACAGTTCGGGACCCCCTACCCGAGATCCGCCGGTTTTGACACCGACAGTCCTTATGAAGGGTAAATAGAAATTGGCATATCACGTTGTGGTTTTACGTAGGTAAGAAACGTTCTGGCTAGAAACCTATAGAAGCCACGTAAAACTTGCAACAACAATTAGAGGACGTCTAACTTGTTTTTGCAGCATATGCCTTGTGATGTGATATGGCCAAAAGGATGTGATGAATGATATATGTGATGTATGAGATTGATCATGTTCTTGTAATAGGAATCACGACTTGCATGTCGATGAGTATGACAACCGGCAGGAGCCATAGGAGTTGTCTTTATTTTTTGTATGACCTGCGAGTCATTGAATAACGCCTTGTAAATTACTTTAGTTTATTGCTAAACGTGTTAGCCATAGAAGTAGAAGTAATCGTTGGCGTGATAACTTCATGAAGACACGATGATGGAGATCATGATGATCGAGATCATGGTGTCATGCCGGTGATGAAGATGATCATGGCGCCCCGAAGATGGAGATCAAAGGAGCAATATGATATTGGCCATATCATGTCACTATTTGATTGCATGTGATGTTTATCATGTTTTACATCTTATTTGCTTAGAATGACGGTAGCTTAAATAAGATGATCCCTCGCAATAATTTCAAGAAAGTGTTCCCCCTAACTATGCAGCGTTGCGAAGGTTTGTTGTTTCGAAGCACCACGTGATGATCGGGTGTGATATATCCTAACGTTCGAATACAACGGGTGTAAGCCAGATTTACACACGCAATACACTTAGGTTGACTTGACGAGCCTAGCATGTACAGACATGGCCTCGGAACACGGAAGACCGAAAGGTCGAGCATGAGTCGTATAGAAGATATGATCAACATGAAGATGTTCACTGATGATGACTAGTCCGTCTCACGTGATGATCGGACACGGCCTAGTTGACTCGGATCATGTTTCACTTAGATGACTAGAGGGATGTCTGTCTGAGTGGGAGTTCATTGAATAATTTGATTAAATGAACTTAATTATCATGAACTTAGTCTAAAATCTTTACAATATGTCTTGTAGATCAAATGGCCCACGCTAATGTTGCCCTCAACTTCAACGTGTTCCTAGAGAAAACCAAGCTGAAAGATGATGGCAACAACTATACGGACTGGGTTCGGAACCTGAGGATCATCCTCATAGCTGCAAAGAAAGATTATGTCCTAGAAGCACCGCTAGGTGAAGCACCCATCCCAGAGAACCAAGACGTTATGAACGCTTGGCAGTCTCGTGCAGATGATTACTCCCTCGTTCAGTGCGGCATGCTTTACAGCTTAGAACCGGGGCTCCAAAAGCGTTTTGAGCAACACGAAGCATATGAGATGTTTGAAGAGCTAAAAATGGTTTTCCAAGCTCATGCCCGGGTCGAGAGATATGAAGTCTCCGACAAGTTCTTCAGTTGTAAGATGGAGGAAAATAGTTCTGTCAATGAGCACATACTCAAAATGTCTGGGTTGCACAACCGCTTAACTCAGCTGGGAGTTAACCTCCCGAATGATGCGGTTATTGACAGAATCCTTCAGTCGCTTCCACCGAGCTACAAGAGCTTTGTGATGAACTTCAATATGCAGGGGATGGAAAAGACCATTCCTGAGGTATATTCAATGCTGAAATCAGCGGAGGTAGAGATCAAAAAGGAACATCAAGTGTTGATAGTGAATAAAACCACTAAGTTCAAGAAAGGCAAGGGTAAGAAGAACTTCAAGAAGGACGGCAAGGGAGTTGCCGCGCCCGGTAAGCCAGTTGCCGGGAAGAAGTCAAAGAATGGACCCAAGCCTGAGACTGAGTGCTTTTATTGCAAGGGAAGTGATCACTGGAAGCGGAGCTGCCCCAAATACTTAGCGGACAAGAAGGCCGACAACACTAAAGGTATATGTGATATACATGTAATTGATGTGTACCTTACCAGTACTCGTAGTAGCTCCTGGGTATTTGATACCGGTGTGGTTGCTCATATTTGTAACTCAAAGCAGGAGCTGCGGAAT
Source organism: Triticum timopheevii (assembly GCA_963921465.1). Lineage (NCBI taxonomy): Eukaryota > Viridiplantae > Streptophyta > Magnoliopsida > Poales > Poaceae > Triticum > Triticum timopheevii. The sequence continues at coordinate 350,816,505 of OY997264.1, forward strand.
AAGCGGAGACTGGCAAAGGACGAGGTGACGATGCGCGTCGGGAATGGTTCCAAGGTCGATGTGATTGCCGTCGGCACACTACCTCTACATTTACCTACGGGGTTAGTTTTAAACCTCAATAATTGTTATTTAGTGCCAGCTTTGAGCATGAACATTGTATCTGGATCTTGTTTAATGCGAGATGGCTACTCATTTAAATCCGAGAATAATGGTTGTTCTATTTATATGAGAGATATGTTTTATGGTCATGCCCCGCTGGTCAATGGTTTATTCTTAATGAATCTCGAACGTGATGTTACACATATTCATAGTGTGAATACCAAAAGATGTAAGGTTGATAACGATAGTCCCACATACTTGTGGCACTGCCGCCTTGGTCACATTGGTGTCAAGCGCATGAAGAAGCTCTATGCTGATGGACTTTTAGAGTCTCTTGATTACGAATCGTTTGACACATGCGAACCATGCCTTGTGGGCAAAATGACCAAGACTCCGTTCTCCAGAACAATGGAGCGAGCAACCAACTTATTGGAAATCATACATACTGATGTGTGCGGTCCAATGAGCGTTGAGGCTCGCGGAGGATATCGTTATGTTCTCACTCTCACTGACGACTTGAGTAGATATGGGTATGTCTACTTGATGAAACACAAGTCTGAGACCTTTGAAAAGTTCAAGGAATTTCGGAATGAGGTAGAGAATCAACGTGACCGAAAGATAAAGTTCTTACGATCAGATCGTGGGGGAGAATATTTAAGTCACGAATTTGGTACGCACTTAAGGAAATGTGGAATCGTTTCACAACTCACGCCGCCAGCGTAACGGTGTGTCCGAACGTTGTAATCGCACTCTATTGGATATGGTGCAATCTATGATGTCACTTACCGATTTACCGCTATCATTTTGGGGATACACTCTAGAGACAGCTACATTCACTTTAAATAGGGCACCGTCTAAATCCGTTGAGACGGCACCGTATGAATTATGGTTTGGGAAGAAACCTAAGCTGTCGTTTCTAAAAGTTTGGGGATGCGATGCTTATGTCAAGAAACTTCAACCTGAAAAGCTCAAACCCAAGTCAGAAAAATGCGTCTTCATAGGATACCCTAAGGAAACCATTGGGTATACCTTCTACTTAAGATCCGAGGGCAAGATCTTTGTTGCCAAGAACGGGTCCTTTCCGGAGAAAGAGTTTCTCTCGAAAGAAGTAAGTGGGAGGAAAGTGGAACCTGATGAAGTACTACCTCTTGAACCGGTAAGTAGCGCAGCTCAGGAAGATGTTCATGTGGTGCCTGCACCGACTAGAGAGGTACTACTGAACTTTGGATCAAGTCACTACTGAACTTTGTAGGTCCACGAGGACACGTTCCACACCAGAGTGGTATGGCAACCCTTCAAACTATGAAGAAGCAATGTCGGGCCCAGATTCCAACAAATGGCTTGAAGCCATGCAATCCGAGATAGGATCCATGTATGAAAACAAAGTATGGACTTTGACAGACTTGCCCGATGATCGGCGAGCAATAGAAAACAAATGGATCTTTAAGAAGAAGACGGACGCGTATGGTAATGTTACCATCTATAAAGCTCGACTTGTCGCTAAGGGTTATCGACAAGTTCAAGGGCTTGACTACGATGAGACTTTCTCCTGTAGCGAAGCTGAAGTCCGTCCGAATCATGTTAGCAATTGCCGCATACTATGATTATGAGATATGGCAAATGGACGTCAAAACGGCATTCCTTAACGGCCATCTTAAGGAAGAACTGTATATGATGCAGCCAGAGGGTTTTGTCGATCCTAAGAATGCTAACAAGGTATGCAAGCTCCAGCACTCCATCTATGGGCTGGTGCAAGCATCTCGGAGTTGGAACATTCGCTTTAATGAAATGATCAAAGCGTTTGGGTTTATGCAGACTTATGGAGAAGCCTGCATTTACAAGAAAGTGAGTGGGAGCTCTGTAGCATTTCTCATATTATATGTGGATGACATACTTTTGATGGGAAATGATATAGAACTTTTGGACAGCATTAAGGCCTACTTGAATAAGTGTTTTTCAATCAAGGACCTTGGAGAAGCTGCTTACATATTAGGCATCAAGATCTATAGAGATAGATCAAGACGCCTCATAGGTTTTTCACAAAGCACATACCTTGATAAGATATTGAAGAAGTTCAATATGGATCAGTCCAAGAAGGGGTTCTTGCCTGTGTTGCAAGGTGTGAAATCGAGCTCGGCTCAATGTCCGACCACGGCAGAAGATAGAGAAAATATGAGTGTCGTCCCCTATGCCCCAGCCATAGGGTCTATCATGTATGCCATGACCTGTACCAAACCTGATATAGACCTTGCCGTAAGTTTGGTAGGAAGGTACCAAAGTAATCCCGACATGGAACACTGGACAGCGGTCAAGAATATCTTGAAGTACCTGAAAAGGACTAAGGGCATGTTTCTCCTATATGGAGGAGACGAAGAGCTCGTCGTAAAGGGTTACGTTGATGCTAGCTTCGACACAGATCTGGATGACTCTAAGTCACAAACCGGATACGTGTATATTTTGAATGGTGGGGCAGTAAGCTGGTGCAGTTGCAAGCAAAGCGTCGTGGCGGGATCTACATGTGAAGCGGAGTACATGGCAGCCTCGGAGGCAGCGCATGAAGCAATCTGGGTGAAGGAGTTCATCACCGACCTAGGAGTCATACCCAATGTGTCGGGGCTGATCACACTCTTCTGTGACAACACTGGAGCTATAGCACTTGCCAAGGAGCCCAAGTTTCACAAGAAGACCAGGCACATCAAGCGTCGCTTCAACTCCATTCGTGAAAATGTTCAAGATGGAGACATAGATATTTGTAAAGTACATACGGACCTGAATATAGCAGATCCGTTGACTAAACCTCTCCCTAGAGCAAAACATGATCAACACCAGAACGCTATGGGTGTTCAATTCATCACAATGTAACTAGATTATTGACTCTAGTGCAAGTGGGAGACTGTTGGAAATATGCCCTAGAGGCAATAATAGAATGGTTACTATTATATTTCCTTGTTCATGATAATTGTCTATTGTTCATGCTATAATTGTGTTATCCGTAAATCGTCATACATGTGTGAATATATAGACCACAACATGTCCCTAGTGAGCCTCTAGTTGACTAGCTCGTTGATCAACAGATAGTCATGGTTTCCTGACTATGGACATTGGATGTCACTGATAACGGGATCACATCATTAGGAGAATGATGTGATGGACAAGACCCAATCCTAAGCATAGCACAAGATCGTGTAGTTCGTTTCGCTAGAGCTTTTCCAAATGTCAAGTATCATTTCCTTAGACCATGAGATTGTGCAACTCCCGGATACCGTAGGAGTGCTTTGGGTGTGCCAAACGTCACAAACTAACTGGGTGACTATAAAGGTGCACTACGGGTATCTCCGAAAGTGTCTGTTGGGTTGGCACGAATCGAGACTGGGATTTGTCACTCCGTATGACGGAGAGGTATCTCTGGGCCCACTCGGTAATGCATCATCATAATGAGCTCAATGTGACCAAGTGTCTGGTCACGGGATCATGCATTACGGTACGAGTAAAGTGACTTGCCGGTAACGAGATTAAACGAGGTATTGGGATACCGACGATCGAATCTCGGGCAAGTAACGTACCGATTGACAAAGGGAATTGTATACGGGATTGATTGAATCCTCGACATCGTGGTTCATCCGATGAGATCATCGAGGAGCATGTGGGAGCCAACATGGGTATCCAGATCCCGCTGTTGGTTATTGACCGGAGAGGTGTCTCGGTCATGTCTGCATGTCTCCCAAACCCGTAGGGACTACACACTTAAGGTTCGGTGACGCTAGGGTTGTTGAGATATTAGTATGCAGTAACCCGAAAGTTGTTCAGAGTCCCGGATGAGATCCCGGACGTCACGAGGAGTTCCGGAATGGTCCGGAGGTGAAGATTTATATATAGGAAGTTCAGTTTCGGCCATCGGGAAAGTTTCGGGGGTCACCGGTATTGTACCGGGACCACCGGAAGGGTCCCGGAGGTCCACCGGGTGGGGCCACCTATCCCGGAGGGCCCCGGTCTGAAGTGGGAGGGGAACCAGCCCCTGGTGGGCTGGTGTGCCCCCTCTTGGGCCCGCCTGCGCCTAGGGTTGGAAACCCTAGTGGTGGGGGCGCCTCACTTGCCTTGGGGGGCAAGCTACCCCCTTGGCCGCCGCCCCCCCTTGGAGATTGGATCTCCTAGGGCCGGCGCCCCCATAGGGGCCCGATATATATAGTGGGCGGAGGGAGGGAAGCCGCACCCTAGCCCCTGGCGCCTCCCTCTCCCTCCCGTGACACCTCTCCCTCTCGTAGTGCTTGGTGAAGCCCTGCTGAGATCGTTGCTGCATCCACCACCACGCTGTCGTGCTGCTGGATCTCCATCAACCTCTCCTTCCCCCTTGCTGGATCAAGAAGGAGGAGACGTCTTCCCAACCGTACGTGTGTTGAACGCGGAGGTGCCATCTGTTCGGCGCTAGGATCTCCGGTGATTTGGATCACGACGAGCATGACTCCCTCAACCCCGTTCTCTTGAACGCTTCCCCGCGCAATCTACAAGGGTATGTAGATGCACTCATCTCTCTCTTGTTGCTAGATGACTCCATAGATTGATCTTGGTGAAGCGTAGAATTTTTTTTATTTTCTGCAACGTTCCCCAACACCCACGAGGCAGGGGGGCGCCCCGGGGGGGTGGGCGCTCCCTGACCCTCGTGGATAGGGTGTGGGCCCCCTTACGTTGATTATTTTGCCAATTTTTTTATTAATTCCAACTGTGACTCCGTGGAGTTTCAGGTCATTCTGAGAACTTTTATTTCTGTACAAAAATAACACCATGGCAGTTCTGCTGAAAACAACGTCAGTCCGGGTTAGTTCCATTCAAATCATGGAAGTTAGAGTCCAAAACAAGGGCAAAAGTGTCTTGAAAAGTAGATACGTTGGAGACGTATCAGCGCCCCTTAGGGATTCCCACCTAGGGGGCCAAGTCTCCCAGGGGGAAAAACCCCATCTAGGGTTTCCCTCTTGTGGCCGCCGCCCCCTAGATTGGATCTAGGGGCGCCCCTCCTCTCCTCCCTTCCCCCTATATGTAGAGAGGTAGAGAGAGGGCAGCCGCACCCATACAGATTTATTCGTGCCACGGCACTGCACTTCATCTCTGTCATAGCCATCTTCTTCTCCGTAGTACTTAGCGAAGCTCTGCTTAGATTTCTTCACCACCATCGCCATCACGCCGTAGTGCAGCCAGAGGACTCAAACTACTACTTCACCATCGCTCGCTGGATCAAGGAGGTGAAGGCGTCATCAAGCCGTACGTGTGTTGAACGCGGAGGTGCTGTCCGTTCGGCACTAGATTGGGAGTTCGCGGGACGGATCGTGATTGGATCGCGAAGACATTCTACTACATCAACCGTGTTTCTTAACGCTTCCGCTTAGAAATCTACAAGGGTATGTAGATCCAATCTCTCCTCTCGTAGATGGTCATCTCCTAGATTGATCTTGGTGAGCATAGGAATTTTTTGTTTCCCATGCAATGTTCCCCAATACTGACATCAGAGCTAGGTCTATGCATAGAAGGCATCACGGGTAGAACACAAAGATTTGTTCATAGACGAACACGTCATGGTGTACCTCCAACGCTGAGGGTGATGCACCGCAACTCACGTCGAAGGAGACCCGTCCGAAAGCACGGTACGCAAGCAATCCGGCGGGCGCTTTTGAGGACCTGAAACCCCACACACCCGGGAGGGACCCTGTAAGGGCCCGCGGCGGCTATGGGTTGCCCTAGGTCGACCTGATCGCCCCTAGGGCCTCGAGGTTCACCGCCCTGCAACAAGAAGAACAAACGAAGAACGAGGAAGAAGAAGAACAAGGGAGAGAGACAAAAGTAAAGGTAAAAAGTGGTAGATGAATTTGTCGATTGTGTGTTGTTCAATCGACCGTCACCCGTTAGGTATATAAGAGGCGAATGGACTTCCCGTACAAGAAAAATACTCCAAGTTACGTCCAAATCTTTCCAAAATTAACCTAACTCGGATTTAGGTATGTCCGGAACATCAGTTCAGTTTTTATGTCCCACATGCCACAAACAAACTTGGATGTAGATGTGCCCTAAAGCAATTTTTACTATTTCGACGAGACAAACAACTTTTGCATTAAACGTTTTTTGATTAGAGGACATTTTCTGGGCCGAATCGCTCACGCGAGACAACCTATTACTCACGTTACCCATCAGACACCATGTCTGATTGGGCGAGCGACTTTTTGCCTGGTGGCAGGGCTGCACTCAAATGGCTCTAAATTTTACATACCACCTTGGATTGAGATGATTTCTATATCATAATCGACCATTTCAATGAGATGAAGACAATCCATGCAGAAACTTTTCTCATATGAGGTCGTCTTGGAGGCTTAATTGGCCGAACAATACTCTCAATACAAAATCTTAATACTTTGAGCATAGTTTTGGCCCTTGAGATGAGGACGGATGGCGATGGCCCAAACTTTAAAGATGTTCATGTCGACAATATGAAACTTTTTCATGTAGATCACTTCTTCATTTGAGCCCATATTAATTAAATTCATGACCGTGCCAAAATCTGGTGTCAACACATGCCCCCTATTTTTCGGTAAAACTTGTGTGCCGAAAAATAACTTGCATGAATTTTGTTCTAAGCGCGATGTCAACACTCCATCGTCCATTTTTATGTGCTTAGGACGATAGGTATATATCATCCATTTAGATTAGCAACAGAAGTGAAGCTAGTCGAACATATGATGATTTGGTAATACCCTTTCATGATGTATGAAATTATATTGCATCCATGGATTAAAATAAGCCCATTGAGGGTAACCAATCATACCTGATGACAAATTCCATGGCATAGGCATCAACGACATATTGAAGAATATGGATAATGTGTGGACCAAAGATGTTGAAACCTTCGGCTTGGTCCTTCATAGTTTTCACTCTTTTCCTTCTTCATCTTTGCCGCACTTCGTGTAATGGAAGTTTTCACATAATTCTTATCTTGAGTACTTTCCTTAGGAACCATGAGATGTTCTTTTCTTCAAGTTCTTGTGCACTAAGTTTTTGTAATTTCTTCTTTTGCCAATATGAAAGCCGAGTGAGCACCCCGGATGTGATCTTGTTTGAAGCAATGGCAATTCTTGTTTTACCTTGCACACTCTTGTTAGTGTACAAAAGTATGGGTACTTCTATACCCCTTACTTGTGCACGGACGATCACAGTCACGCCTTCGGCAGGGCTTGGCGAAGAAGAGGAGGACGGGAGGAGGCAGGACATGTACAAAGAATATCAAAACAGATGCCTTGAGTAGCAAGCATCAAGAGGCGAGCAGGGCCACGCCCGGCAACAAGCCTTGCCGAGGCGACCTGCGAGGCCCCCGGCAAGCTCCTTGCCGGGGCAGCTTGCGAAGAGACCATCAGAGCCACCACCCTTGGGGTTGAGAGCTCTGACACCATTGACAATGTTAAGACCAAGATTTGGAGAGCGCATGCCTGGTAGCATGCATCCCCTCATGAAGATTGGCAACCCACGAATCCATGTGAGATCAGAAGACAAAGACCCCGGCAAGACCCTTGCAGAGAATGACTCCAAGGCCCCCGGCAAGCCTTGTCGGGGATGATCGCTGGGCCGCGGCTAGACCCACGCCCGTCAAGGTTTCGCCACTTCACCACCACTCCAGTGCGACAATAGGCACGCCAGCTAAGCACGCGCCTGCCTGGCGGCATGCAGATCTTCGTGGAAGCCTACCACTTCACCAATACAGCAGCTGGTTGGCCAGCGTGGCGCTGCATGCCATGTCGGCCCGGATGCGTGGCGAGGCGAGGAGGAGCGGAGAAGGACAATATGGCCTCTGTTGTCGTCCCCAATAAAGTGAGAGGACACGTAGGCAACGCATTAAATGCGCTTGTCATACGTTGACCGAGCAATAAGCTCGTACCACTGTAGCTTGCCACCTCCTATGTGCCACTGTGGCAACCCCTTTGTGTATAAAAGGAGGCCCGAGGTGCACAAAGAGAGGATTCAGACTTTTGGACAAAGCACACACCGTGGCTAGTTCAAAAACTCAAGATCACACATATAACCAGACACAACAGGACTAGGGTATTACGCATCCTTGCAGCCTGAACCTGGATAAAAATCCTCCGTGCGCTAACGGCTCAACCTGATCTTCGTGCAACTAACCCCCGCCGAACATAGAAGGGATCCTTGTGACCTCATAGGTGATCGGTTTCCCCGACAACTCTCAACTTCTTCTCTTCAGATTTGGCACTTGATTGACTTGCCTCATTGCCTTTAACACTTTAATTGGCTCTTTGTTATTTGAGATCAAATCTGAAGTAGCACACTTACGACCATCTCTTTTCATGCGGTAAACTTGCTTGACAACTGAAAGTGCAACTAATCCCCGGGTGGTTTTGGTAATTAATAACAACATATATATCATTGAACTAATAGTTACTTGAGAATCATTTCAGAAAGTTCAGTGATATGGGTATGGCAAGGACTGAAGAAGTGGACCCCTCAAAATGCTAAGGCAAGCATTGGCAAAAGCTCAAGACTCCATTTTTGGTTTAGTGATCCAAGATCACATTGAGTCCATAGGAAAAGCCAATACTATTAAAAGGGGATGAGGTTATGATGATGATCTGGTTGCTCAAGTGCTTAGTGATACATCTCCTAAACTATCAGCAATTTTCACTACCATATACACTCATAAGTAGTCTCGGTCCCACCGATATTCCAAACTCAGTCACACCGAGATGAACCACCTCAGCCATAAGCCAAACCCAAGAAAACTCGGATTTTCCGATTCTGAACTCGGTCTCACCGAAACATGAGTTGCCAAGCTTCTGTAACCTTCTGTCATCAAATCGGTGTCACCGAGATGATGAAGTCGGTCCCACCGAAACTGGCATGCTCTTGTCATTGCACGAATCGGACTAACCGAGATTGTATTTTTGGTCCCACCGAAAATCCCAACGTTCACATTATTTGAACTATCGGTCTCACCGAGTTGTCCACTTCGGTCCCACCGAGATTGCTCAAATGTGTGTAACGGTTGGATTTTGTGTGGAGGCTATTTATACCCCTCCACCCCCTCTTCATTCGTGGAGAGAGCCATCAGAAAGAACTACCACTCCTATCTTATATTTCTGAGAAGAGAACTACCTACCCTTGTGTTGAGATCAAGTTGCTCCACTCCCACCATATGAAGCTTGATCTCTAGCCTTCCCAAGTTGCTTTCCACTCAATCCTTTCTTCCACCACAGCCAAATCAGTGAGGAGAGTTGAGTGTTGGGGAGATTATCATTTGAAGCACAAGAGCAAGGAGTTCATCATCATCTACAACATCTATTACCTTTTGGAGGGTGGTGCCTCCTAGATTGGTTAGGTGTCGCTTGGGAGCCTTCGTCATCGAGATGTGGAGTTGAACCAAGAAGTTTGTAAGGGCAAGGAGATCGCCTACTTCGTGAAGATCTACCCCGAGTAAGGCTAGCCCTTCGTGGGCGTAGGCCATGATGGAATAGACAAGGTTGCTTCTTCGTGGACCCTTCGTGGGTGGAGCCCTCCGTGGACTCGCGCAGCCGTTACCCTCCGTGGGTTGAAGTCTCCATCAACGTGGAAGTACGATAGCACCACCTATCGGAACCACGAGAAAAATCACCGCGTCTCCAAAATTGCGTTTGCTCTTCTCCACCTCTCTTTACTACATGTGCAATTTACTTTCCGCTGCCTATACTCTAGAATTGCATGTGTAGGGTGATGCTTGACTTGATCATAAGTGTGAATCTGCCAAAAACTGTTCTTTATCAAAAGGCAGAATTTTTATATTGTCAAGTAGTCTAATCACCCCCCCTCTAGACATACTTTCGATCCTACAAGTGGTATCAGAGCTTTGGTCTCCATTGTATTGGTTTCCATTGCATTGGACTCCATAAGCTTGGTTTCACAACCTAGGAGAGTATGGCGTCTAGTGAGGGTAATTTTCGTAGAGGTCCTTACTTTGATGGTACAAATTTTGCTAGTTGGAAGCATAAAATGAAAATGCATATTCTTGGTCATAATCCAGCCGCATGGGGCATTATTTGTGTTGGTATGCAAGGTGAATTCTTCGAGGAAGGAAAAGTTCCGGATCGCGAAGCCACAACTGAAGAATTGCGGATGTTGCAAAACAATGCTCAAGCTTGTGACATTCTCTTCAATGCCTTGTGTCCCGAGGAGTTCAACAAAATCAGCCGTCTTGAGAATGCAAAAGAGATTTGGGATACTTTGGTTGAAATGCACGAAGGTACCGAGTCCGTGAAGGAATCAAAGCTAGATATTCTTCAAGGTCAACTTGACAAGTTCAAGATGAAGGATGGTGAAGGAGTCGCTGAAATGTACTCTAGGCTTGCTCTCATCACAAATGAGATTGCCAGCTTAGGAAGCGAAGAAATGACCGACCGATTCATCATCAAAAAGATTCTCAGAGCTTTGGATGGAAAGTATGACACCGTGTGCACTTTGATCCAAATGATGCCAAACTACAAGAATCTCAAGCCAACCGAAGTCATTAGAAGAATTGTTGCTCATGAGATGACACTTAAGGATAAGGAAGAGCTTCACAACAAGTCAAGTGGTGCTTACAAAGCTACAAGTGATGCTCCCACAACCTCAAGTGACAAGTTAGTTTCCAATGAAGAGATAAGCCTAATGGTCAAGAACTTCAACAAATTCTACAAGAATAGAGGCAAAGAGAGAAGCTCAAAGTCTAGATCATATGATGAAAAGAGATCTTCTAGTCGTGATCGAAACTGCTACAATTGTGGAAGACCCGGACACTACTCAAATGAGTGTACGGCTCCCCACAAGAGAAGAGAAGAATCTCCAAGAAGAAGAAGCTCAAGAGATGAGTCACCTCGGAAAGAGAGAAGGAGCAGAGATGATCGTTATGAACGAAGACCCTCTCGGAGAAGCAAGGATTCGGAGAGGAAAGACAAGTCATCAAGGAGCTACACAAGAAGAAAACATCAAGCTCATGTAGGTGAATGGGTCTCCGGCTCCGACTCCGACAATCAATCCGAAGGAAGCTATCACTCCGACTCCGACTACAGTCAAGATGAAGGTGTTGCCGGTCTTGCTCTCGTATCCTCCAACTCCAACTCCTACGACTTATTTGATTCACCAAATGAGGGAATTGGAAGATGCTTCATGGCTAAAGGCCCCAAGGTATCACACCCTGAATTCATTGACTTCAATAGTGATGAGGATGACTTGCTTGGTGAAGATGAGCTCTTGCTTGATAAATCCAGTGAGCCTAGTAACGATGAACATGCTAATAGTCTTTATAGTCGAGAAGAGTCGAATGACAATGCTATGAAGGAGATTGAGCGTCTAACTAAAGAACTAAACACTCTTAAGTTAGCTCATGAAACAACTCAAGAAGATCATAGAGAGCTCCTAAGATCTCATGAGAAGCTACACTTCGAGAAGCTCACTCTAGAGCAAGAACATGAGTTTCTAAAAGCAATCAATGACGATCTTCGAAAGAAGAGTTCTTCATATCTTGCCAAATGACTTCTCTTGTATAATTTCTTGCCACCCATTAAGACTAAGCATGACAAGCATAAGAAAAATTCTTCCTCTAGCAGTAACAATAACCATGCTAAATCCAATGTTGTTGCTTCTAGTAGTTCTCTTGATTCCACTAACAATGTTTCAAGCCAAGTTACACTTGAGCAAGAAAATAGTTTATTGAAAGGGATCATAGAGAAAGGTGTCTACAAGAGCCTTGCCGGAAGCAAGAACTTTGAGGAAATTGTTCGCAAGCAAGGAAGGCACCGGAAGAATCAAGGAATTGGTTTTGAGCGAAAGTTCAATGCCGAAGGCGTTGAGTGGGAAGAAGGTCAATATCCTACTCCACAGTTTGTTCCTCAAAAGGAGAAGTATGATCCTACTTCTTCCAATGCGGAACAAGCTCAAGATGACCTTCCACCACAAGACCACAAGCTAAAAGGCAAGGACAAGCTTCAAGAGGAGATTGATGCATTTGTTGAAGCACCTCAAGCCATGGTCAAGTGGGTTCCCAAGGAAACGTCAAGTTCTACTTCGTCAAGCTCAACTACAACCCCAAGGATTCCCATCAAGATGATGTGGATCCCGAAGAAGAAGAACTAGAAAGTTCTTGAGGGTGACTCCGCCAACATACTTCACTCACATTCATTTTGGCAAAAACTTGTGCAATCAACTTCCACATCGTGCACTAGTTCATGGAGTCACAAACCCTCTTGTTGGTATGTCAAGGGACAAGGTAATCATTGCTTTCATGGACATCATCTGTTGTGAACTTCAATCTATGTCCATGGATATCCTTGTTTGTTCCTTGTGGGACTAACCCATGTAGGTATTGAAAGTGCCCGAATCCTAAGGATAGCTCCCAACTCTTGATGATCTCCATCAACATTGAGCATCTACATCTTCAACATCTACAAGAAGTCTTCTACGACAACCCAAGGTTAGTTTGACCCTTTAAAAGGGGTTCTCACATCTAGGGGGAGCTTTGCTCTAAAAATTGAGCTAAAGCATCTTCAAATGATGTGAACACATCAATGCTTTATGTAAAAGTGGTAACCCCACTTGTGCTTAAACGATGAGTATGACCTATGATCAAATGTTCTCATTTGGCTCCTAAGTCAATATACTCATATAAAGATGACCTAGTCATCGACAAATTGTGTGTTAGTTGCTAGAGTTTTGGTTGTGCATGTTTGACACATATTTCATTTGCTATCTTATTGTGTGAGCATGTTGGATGCATGATTTTATCCATTCGAGGACATCCATTTGTTGTTTTGGTCGTTTTGATTTTTTTTGACCAAATGGATGGACAAGAATGCCTAAGTACCTCCCCTAGCTATCTATGCTTTCTTGTCTCAAATTCTATTCATGCTTACATCACAAACTTTGAACAAGTCATTTTCGGACCCTCCGGGTGAGGAGCACTCGGAGCCACCGACCCGTCAAGGGCTAATTTCCAAAACCTTCTAATTGATTTCGGTCAGACCAACTCACTCAAACTCGGTCGAACCGAAAGCATTTAGACTGATCTAGGTTTTCATCTCGGTGAAACCGAGTTGTGATTTTCGGCGTGACCGAAGTGCATAACTGCCTAGCAGTTATCCATCTCGGTGCCACCGAGTTTTACAACTCGGTCCCACCGACAGCGAAGGGGTATATACTCCGAGGGCCGCGCGCGTTGATTCCTCCTTCAAATGTTTCGCCCCCACACCCCTTGCTGCCGTCGCCTTGGTCTCCGGATCGTCGCCGTCGTCGCCTGTGCACCCTCGCCGCAGGTCTCCGTCGCCGTCAACAGACATCTCCTCCGCGCCGTTGCCGCCGTAGAAAAACTCCACCAAGTTAGGGTGAGTTTTGATCCCACTCGTGCTCCCATCTCCGATTCAATGCACGTTTGGATTGCCTAGTATCTTGCCACGATTGAAATCCTCCTGTACACCAGATTAGTTCGTTTGAACTAGATTCGAGTAAAAGTTTTAGGGTTAGGTTTCCGCGGAACACATCTCGGTGAGACCGATTTTATAATTTCGGTATGACCGATTTGGCCTATGGCCATTGCACTGCACCTTTCGGTCCAACCGAGTTGTGCAAAATCGGTGTGACCGAAATGAAGATTCTGTGAAACCCTAGTGTTTTCGGCAGGACCGAAACCCACTTCGGTCAAACCGAAAGTGGTGTGCCAAGCTCCTGTTTAACACTTCGGATTCACCGAACCTTAAACTCGGTCTGACCGAAATGTCTTCTGTGAAAACCTAATACTAGAATTTGAACTCATTTTTTTTGGAAAAACTTCTGCAGTTTGTGATAACTCTTCTTCTCTGCCTACACCTTATCTATTCACAGGTTGTCAGTCATGTCAGATGCCAGTGACAGTCAGAACAGGTCAGAAACACCCATTGCAGACATTCCAGAGGCAGGCACTAGTCCTGATCCTAGCAGCTCATCAGATGATGGTGAGAGGAGTACACCAAGTGGATTGCCTCCTGCAGCCACCAGAGCTAGAAAGAAGAGGAATTCAGATGATGAGGATTCTGATTTCGTTGTTGAGGAAGAGGTAACCTCAAAGCCCAAAAGGAAGGTTGTTGCCAAAGAGCCACAGGGTCAACAAACTAAGAAGGGCACCAGCAAAGTCAAGCAGTCAACTGTTGCTAAGAAGCTGAATTTGGGAGAGGCAGCTGCAAGCAAAGTGAAGAAAACCTCCAAGAGAAAGAGGATAGTGCATTATGCAGCAGTAGAGAATGAGGATGAGGAAGCACCCCAGCCTCCTCAGAAGCCGAAGCTCATGGGTGATGCCATTAAGGCTGGAGCCACATCAAAGCCCAAGAAATCTGCTCCAGCTAAGGCAGCTCCAGCAAAGCCTGCTACCAAGCCCAAGAAGACCGTCAGAAACATGCCAGCGTCTGAAAAGAACAAGGATGATGTGCCACCAGCTGAGTCAGACGATGAAGGACCAGTTTTGCTGAAACTTCGTCCAAAACTGCCACTCCATGATGATGCTCATCCTCAAGCTGAGGATATGAAGGCAAGGAAAGATAGAGGTCTCAGGCTATGGAGACAAACTGACCCATATGCCGTGAGGAGAAGAACTGCTGTAGATCCCAGATTTCACACCAGAGAGCAGCAGGACTTCTATGAGACCGTGCTGATGGACAAGAAGCCCATAGTCGCAGACACCCGATATATTGACTGGAAGTACATTGACAGCGAAGAGCACAGAGATTTCTTTCCACATGTGCATGAAAGTTTCACTGCATGTGGCGTTGCAGACTTTGTAGGTCAGAAATTGACCAGTTGGAACGATGAGATGATAATGCAATTCTATGCCACAGCTCACTTCTACCCTGATGGAAAGATTACGTGGATGACTGAAGGTCAAAGGTTTTCTTCTTCTGTTGAAGAATGGGCAGAAATTCTGAATGCTCCAGTGCAACGAGAAGATGATATTGATGTATATGGGATTCCAAAGAAGAATCATGAATCCATGAAGAACATGTATAAAGAGATTCCAGCAGAGGATTTGGGAATCTGGAAGCTCGGCTCAGTCTACTATCTCCAGGCAGGCCTACCTACCACTAATACCATTTTGAGGCATACCTTGATGCCCAAGTCTGGAGATCATCGCATGATCAGAGGATACTCTATCAACATGCTGCACATACTTGATGAGAAAGCACCTTTCAAGGTGATGGACTTGATGGTAGAGACCATTAAGAGGACTGCAGCTGACCAGAAAAGGTCATGTGGATTTGCCCCGCAGATTCAGATGCTTATCAATGCCAAGTTTGGCACGGGCACATTCTTGTTGGATAGAGAACATTTACTGTTGCAGCCAGAGCATGAAGACAATGTTGTTGTGATGGATGAGGAGGATCCAACATTTGTTGAAGGTCAAGCCAAGATTGAAGCTGCTAAGAAAGCCAAAGCTGACAAGGAAGCAGCAGCAGCAGCAGCTAAACCAAAGAGTTTCGGAGAGCAAATTCTTGAAGCTACCCAAAGGATTGAACAACGCCTGGCCAGCATTGTACAGTCTCAGGAGAGCTTAGAGAGGATTGTTGAGGACAAGATCCACGCTTTGGATGTGAAGCTGACTGAAGTGCAAGTGACTGTCAACAAGCTTGAGGCAGACATTGAGGAAGCAAAGCGGGAGAAGGAAGAGCTTATGCGTGAGATGCAGGATGACTTAGTCCAGGATGCTTATCAACAGACTGCTCCGGTTCCCACAGGACCCCGATCAGCTGCTATTCCAGTGACTGACACCAGGACTACAGCTTCAGCACCTCCCACAGTTCCAGCAGTTACTCCAACTCCAGCTCCAGTGACCACTCCTCCAGCACAGACATCAGCTGAAGTCTTCGCCGATGCTGTCATATCCATTCCAACATCAACCCAGAAGGGAGCCGCCAGCAGAGTCCCCAGTGACGCTTAGCTCTATGCTTTTTCGAACTTTTTGGTAACTTGTTGCCAAAGGGGGAGAAATTGTATAGATCATAGGACTTCGAGAGAGAGAGTGTTGTTGTCTTTTGCGCTTTTGTTCTTTCGTTCTTTTGCGGTTTCTTTGAGATACTTTTGGTTTTCGAGACATTCAGTGTGTTTGATACTCCGTTTGATTCTACCTTAATGAGTGCTTGGTCGTACTATGCTTTAATGTGTGCTTAATGCTTATCATATGCCATTCCTATCTCGTATGACCATTTACTCATGTCTTGGTGATTGGGTGCATGCTGTTCATTCTTATCATTTTGTGCACTCCACCAAGATGTATGTGACATGGAAGAGTGACCCATGATCCTAATCGATTGTGCATTTGCATTCAAACGCAAATCTTAAATAATGCACAAATTTAGGGGGAGCTCTTGCTTATCACATACTTCTCAAAGCGACGATATCATTCATTGATTATATCCTTTGTCGAAGCTTTGATCTATATGTTGTCATCAATTACCAAAAAGGGGGAGATTGAAAGTGCAACTAATCCCCGGGTGGTTTTGGTAATTAATAACAACATATATATCATTGAACTAATAGTTACTTGAGAATCATTTCAGAAAGTTCAGTGATATGGGTATGGCAAGGACTGAAGAAGTGGACCCCTCAAAATGCTAAGGCAAGCATTGGCAAAAGCTCAAGACTCCATTTTTGGTTTAGTGATCCAAGATCACAGTGAGTCCATAGGAAAAGCCAATACTATTAAAAGGGGATGAGGTTATGATGATGATCTGGTTGCTCAAGTGCTTAGTGATACATCTCCTAAACTATCAGCAATTTTCACTGCCATATACACTCATAAGTAGTCTCGGTCCCACCGATATTCCAAACTCAGTCACACCGAGATGAACCACCTCAGCCATAAGCCAAACCCAAGAAAACTCGGATTTTCCGATTCTGAACTCGGTCTCACCGAAACATGAGTTGCCAAGCTTCTGTAACCTTCTGTCATCAAATCGGTGTCACCGAGATGATGAAGTCGGTCCCACCGAAACTGGCATGCTCTTGTCATTGCACGAATCGGACTAACTGAGATTGTATTTTCGGTCCCACCGAAAATCCCAACGTTCACATTATTTAAACTATCAGTCTCACCGAGTTGTCCACTTCGGTCCCACCGAGATTGCTCAAATGTGTGTAACGGTTGGATTTTGTGTGGAGGCTATTTATACCCCTCCACCCCCTCTTCATTCGTGGAGAGAGCCATCAGAAAGAACTACCACTCCTATCTTATATTTCTGAGAAGAGAACTACCGACCCTTGTGTTGAGATCAAGTTGCTCCACTCCCACCATATGAAGCTTGATCTCTAGCCTTCCCAAGTTGCTTTCCACTCAATCCTTTCTTCCACCACAGCCAAATCAGTGAGGAGAGTTGAGTGTTGGGGAGATTATCATTTGAAGCACAAGAGCAAGGAGTTCATCATCATCTACAACATCTATTACCTTTTGGAGGGTGGTGCCTCCTAGATTGGTTAGGTGTCGCTTGGGAGCCTCCGTCATCGAGATGTGGAGTTGAACCAAGAAGTTTGTAAGGGCAAGGAGATCGCCTACTTCGTGAAGATCTACCCCGAGTAAGGCTAGCCCTCCGTGGGCGTAGGCCATGATGGAATAGACAAGGTTGCTTCTTCGTGGACCCTTCGTGGGTGGAGCCCTCCGTGGACTCGCGCAGCCGTTACCCTCCGTGGGTTGAAGTCTCCATCAACGTGGAAGTACGATAGCACCACCTATCGGAACCACGAGAAAAATCACCGCGTCTCCAAAATTACGTTTGCTCTTCTCCACCTCTCTTTACTACATGTGCAATTTACTTTCCGCTGCCTATACTCTAGAATTGCATGTGTAGGGTGATGCTTGACTTGATCATAAGTGTGAATCTGCCAAAAACTGTTCTTTATCAAAAGGCAGAATTTTTATATTGTCAAGTAGTCTAATCACCCCCCCTCTAGACATACTTTTGATCCTACAACAACCTCTTTTCTTCCTTGAGCTCTGGACTGATTCCTTATGATTGAAACAGTCTTTGACGCGTGATTTTTCAAATGTTGATCTTCTCAGAGCTGCATAATATTGGTGAGATGGTCTAAAATAAGATGGAGAATGTGCCCTTGTATCATACTTGTCCCATGATGGATATGGATTTACATGAGCATCAGGAGGTATCCACGACATTGGCATTGGCGGCCCGAAGTAAGGATATGAATATGCTGCATTGAAATTCTCACTGCGCCTAGGGGTTGATCTTGATGCTTCTGAACTACTTGACCGATAAGCACTTTTCTCTTCACTCTTCTTTTGATATTTATCTAATAATTCAGCAAAGGTGATTTTTTATCTCTTACCCTTGCGCTTATTTCGGCCTTGTTTTCTTTTTGTTTGCTTTCATTGATCATAGGATTCGCTTGCTGCCCCCCCCCCCCCCCAGTCCTTGGCATCTTCACCGTAACTTCAATATAACTCGTGCCTTCAAGAATATTTTCATTGTGCTCTTGAACAACTTCTTTACTTGAAATCTTGATCTCATCACTTGCAATTTTTACCTTCTCTTTAAATGGATCGGCTTGAAGCAGCCGATGAAAAAAGTTTTTGCCATCAGGACCAATCAGAATAGACTGGTCACAAATTTCAATCATCCTTTTTCAATGGCCGATTTAACTATTTGACGAAACATATTGCAATCATCGAAATTATGTTTGAACGAATGATGCAACCTACAATACATTCGTCCTTGGATTGATGGCTTGACGTGGTGATCAAGAATTCTAATGTAATTATTTTTGAGCAATAACTCAAAGATTTGATCACACATGTTTGAATCAAAGGTATAGTTTTTTTAGCCGATCTTGGTGTGAGGACGGCTTTGGAACTAAGCACATGAATGGTTCAGATTTGGAATCTCCCCATTAGGCTATGCATCTTGTTTTGCACCCTATCTCCAATGTCTTTGGATAAGATATTATACTAGCATCGGTTTTCTCAATAGAATTTATACTTGGCTTTAAATTTTTGAAATGAAAATAGTTAGAACACATTTGTCTCAATTGATACCAAATGTAAGCCAAGTAAAAAACAAGAAAACCTACCCATTTAGATATAAACTTCACATAAAACAATGGAAAAGTTTTGGCTTCAATAATAAGTCACTATCGGTCTCTATGAATGGTACAATGTGCTGACCGATACGATGATTTTATTGCTAACAAATAAATTACCCTTCTTCATTGGTCTTTCAAAACTACTTATGAGAATTTTTCTAATAGAAGCATCAACAATAAAGTGGCGACCAAGTAGGAAAATAGGTAAACCATCTGGTAGACATACCTCTTCAAACATGTTGGGAGAGCATGATGGTGGTGTAACATGAACAACACCTTGTTCCACTTTTGGATGGCTCCCCAACGCCTTATCGTCTTTCTTTAACATATTAAATTTGGATGGCTCCCCAATGCCTTTTCATCAGTCGAATTATGTTTGTTATCCGAATCATTACTCTTTCTTTTTTTGATTCGCAAGGCCGCTTGTTCTTGTCTAAATTCAGCAAACATTGCAGCTAGGCTATCTTTAAGCTTTTTTGGTCCAATTTTAGCCCAGTCTTCATCGAATTGCCCCCCCCCCCCAATACTTTTAGATGCTTTCGGCATTGATATGTTGCTGAAATTTTGTAATCGTGCAGAGGCAACATTATATGCTATGGTACTAGGTGAAGGCATTTGCGCGCTGGTAGAATTTTCACTTATTCGGCCATGATCATTAAGGTGTGGAGCCGAATTATGAACATCTACAATTGCGTATGGTGCCAAAAAAATAGTAGCATGAGGTGTAGCATATGATGTTTGAGGGTAATTGGCCAAATAACTTGTAGTAGCATGGCCAATTCCCCTATCCACCGGCATGTTTGGATTAACATATTGCAAATTACTTGCCGATGAATAAAAAGTTGAAACACTTTGCTGCATACTATTGGAAGTTCCTACATGGGGTGTCTCAAATTGATTAACCGAACTCATCATGTTGTTCATCGGCATATAGATTTGTGGGGTTGCCGATGCATGGGAGTTGGCATACATATGTGGCATGTTGCTAAAATTATATGAAGTTAAAGCATGAAGATTATTCCGAATCGAATTTTGTCCATAACTAGATGCATGATTGATAAAACTAGGGCTAGCCGACACATTTTTCTCATTTAAACGACCTAGGAACAACATATGCATTATTTGCATCCACATAAGTGAATTGGGTATTGATATTACCTTTGTAGATTACAAACCCTAGATGACGAGCTCTTCGCAGCAAGAACGGGTTGGAAACCGTTCAAAGCTTTGTCCCAAGCGGAGTTGTCAAAAATTGTGTTTGCACACGAACACGTCACCATGTACCTCCAACGCCAAGGGTGATGCACTCCAACTCATGTCGAAGGAGACCCGTCCGGAAGCGCGGTATGCAAGCAATCCGGCGGGCGCTTTTGAGGACCCGAAACCCCACACACCCGGGAGGGACCCCATAAGGGCACGCGGTGGCTTTGGGTTGCCCTTTGGTCGACCTGATTGCCCCTAGGGCCTCGAGGTTCCCCGCCTTGCAACGTGAAGAACGAACGAAGAACAAGGAAGAAGAAGAACAAGGGAGAGAGATAAAAGTAAAGGTAAAAAGTGGTAGATGAATTTGTCGATTGTGTGTTGTTCAATCGGCCATCACTCCTTAGGTATATAAGAGGTGGATGGACTTCCCGTACAAGAAAAACACTCCAAGTCATGTCCAAAAATTTCCAAAATTAACTGAACTCGGATTTAGGTACATCTGGAACATCAGGTCGGTTTTTACATCCCACATGCCACAAACAACCTCGGATGAAGATGAGCCCAAAAGCAAATTTAACCGCTTCGATGAGACAGACAACTTTCATATTAAACGTTTTTCGGTTCGAGGCTATTTTCAGGGCCGAATCGCTCATGCAAGACAGCCTATTATTCGCGCTACCCATTAGACACCATGTCTGATTGGGCGAGAGACTTTTTGCCTGGTGGCAGGGATGCACTCGAATGACTCTAACTTTTACATACCACCTCAGATTGAGATTATTTTTATATCAAAATTGACCATTTCGACGAGATGAAGACAATCTATGTAGAAACTTTTCTCATATGAGGTCTTCTTGGAGGCTTAATTGGCCGAACAATACTCTGAATACAAAATCTTCATACTTTGAGCATAGTTTCGGCCCATGAGATGAGGTCAGATGGCGATGGCCCAAACTTCAAAGATGTTCATGTTGACAATATGAAACTTTTTCATGTAGATAGCTTCTTCATTTGAGTCCATATTATTTAAGTTCTTGATCGTGCCAAAATCTGGTGTCAACAGGATTTTGTGGGCGTTGATATTCAGATTGCTTCCTTCCTTGGTCTTTTCTTGATTCGGCGGTATTGTGGGATGAAGTGGCCTGGACCAACTTTACATGTCGCGTACATGAGACCGGTTCCATCGACCAACATGTGACTTTGTTGCATAAAGATGGCTGGCGGCTGTCTGTCGCTCCCACCTTAGTTGAATCGGATTCGACAAAGGTGATCCTTGTAGAAGGTTAAATAGCAACTTGCATATCACCGTTGTGGCTTTGCCTAGGTAAGAATCATTCTTGCTAGAATACATAAAACATGGCCTATGGCTCCTGCAACCACGTAAAACATGCAACAACAATTGCAGGGTATGTTATGATATGATATGGCCAAACACATGATGAAATATATTTGATGTATGAGATGATCATGTTTGTAATAGTTTATATCGACTCGCATGTCGATGCATACGGCAACCGGCAGGAGCTATAGGGTTGTCTTTAACTATTGTATGGCCTACGAGTCAATCATTAAACGCTATGTAATGATTTACGTTATCGCTAAGCGGTAGCAATAGTAGTAGAGGCATGGCTGGCGTGACAACCCCGATGGCGACACGATGATGGAGATCATGATGATGGAGATCGTGGTGTCATGCCGGTGATGATGGAGATCATGCCGGTGCCTTGGAGATGGAGATCAAAAGCACAAGTTGATGGCCATATCATGTCACTTATGATTTGCATGTGATTTTAATCCTTTTATGCATCTTATTTTGCTTAGGACGATGGTAGCATTATAAGGTGATCCCTCAATAAAATTTCAAGATAAAATTGTGTTCCCCCCAAGTGTGCACTGTTGCGAAAGTTCGTCGTTTCGAGGCACCATGTGATGATCGGGTGTGATAGACTCTATGTTCACATACAACGAGTGCAAGCCAGTTTTGCACATGCGGAACACTTGGGTTAAACTTGACGAGCCTAGCATGTACAGACATGGCCTCGGAACACAAGAGACTGAAAGGTCGAACATGAGTCATATAGTAGATATGATCAACATGGAGATGTTCACCATTGGAACCACCTCATCTCACATGATTATCGGACTTGGGTTGGTGAATTTGGATCATGTTACACTCGGATGACTGGAGGGATGTCAATTTGAGTGGGAGTTCTTAAGTAATATGATTAATTGAACTCATTATCATGAATAATAGTCTAAGTTGTCTTTGCAAATTATGTTGTAGATCAATAGCTCGCGTTGTAGTGCCTTGTTTTAATATGTTCCTAGAAAAAGACTAAGTTGAAAGATATTGTAAGCAATTATGCGGACTAGGGTCGTAGTCTGAGGATTGTCCTCACTGCCGCACAAAAGGCTTATGTCCTTGATGCACCGCTCTATGTGCCAACCCCCCTAGCATCATCTGTGGATGTTGTGAACATCTGGCAGACATGTTTAGATGACTACTTGATAGTTTAGTGTGCCATGCTTTACGACTTAGAATCAGGGCTCCAAAGACGTATTTGAACGCAATGGAACACATGAGATGTTCCAAGAGCTGAAATTGGCATTTCAGGCTCATGCCCGTGTTGGGAGGTATGAGACCTCTGACAAGTTCTTTGCCTACAAGATGGAGGAGAATAACTCAACCAGTGAGCATGTGCTCAGAATGTCTCGGTGCTACAATCGCTTGAATCAAGTGGGAGTTAATCTTTCAGATAAAATAGTGATTGACAGAGTTCTCCAGACACTATCACCAAGCTACTAGAACTTTGTGATGAACTATAACATGCAAGGGATGGAGATGATTCCGGAGTTGTTCATGGTAGGCCGCTGAGGTAGAAATCAAGAAGGAGCATCATGTTTTGATGGTTAACAAGACCACTAGTTTCAAGAAGGGCAAGGGCAAGAAGGGAACATGAATGGCAAGCCAGTTGCCGCTACAGTGAATAAAACCAAGGTTGAACCCAAACCCGAGACTAAGTGCTTCTATTGTAAGGGAAATGGTCACTGGTAGCGGAACTACCCCAAATACTTGGTAGATAAGAAGGCTGGCAACTTCAACAAAAGTATACTTGATATACGTGTTATTGATGTGTACCTTACTAGTACTCCTAGTAGCACCTGGGTATTAGATACCGGTTCAGTTGCTAATATTGGTAACTCAAAACAAAAGCTACGGAATAAACGAACACTAGCTAAGGGCGAGGTGACGATGTGTGTTGGATGTGTTTCCAAGGTTGATGTGATCACCATCGCACGCTCCCTCTACCTTCGGGATTAGTGCTGAACCTAGATAAATGTTATTTGGTGTCTGCGTTGAGCATGAACATGATTAGATCATGTTTATTGCAATACAGTTGTTTATTGAAATCAGAGAATAATAGTTATTTTGTCTACATGAATAATACCTTCTATGGTCATGCACCCAATGTGAATGGTTTATTGAATCTCGATCGTAGTGATACACATGTTCATAACATTGAGGCCAAAAGATGTAGAGTTGATAATGATAATACCACTTTCTTGTGGCACTGCCACTTAGGACATATTGGTGTAAAGCACATGAAGAAACTCCATGCTGATGGACTTTTGGAGTCACTTGATTTTGAATCACTTGACACATGCGAACCATGCCTCATTAACAAGATGACTAAAACCCCATTTTTCGGAACAATGGAACAGGCAAGTGACTTGTTGGAAATCATACATGTTGATGTGTGCGATCCGATGAGTGTTGACACGTGTGGTGGATATCGTTATTTCCTTTCCTTCACCGATGATTTGAGTATATATGGGTATGTCTACTTAATGAAGCATAAGTTTGAAACATTTGAAAAGTTCAAGCAATTTCAGAGTGAAATTGAGAATCATCATAACAAGAAGATTAAATTCCTACGATCCGATCGAAGGGGAGAATATCTGAGTTATGAGTTTGGCAATCACTTAAGACAATGTGGAATTGTTTCACAATTGACACCACCTGGAACACCACAACGTAATGGTGTGTCCGAACGTCGTAATCGTACCTTATTGGATATGGTGTGTTCTATGATGTCTATTGCCGATCTACCACTATCGTTTTGGGGTTATGCATTACAGACAACTACATTCACTTTAAATAGGGCACCACCTAAAGTACATGGAGACGACACCCTATGAACTGTGGTTTGGCAAGAAACCTAAGTTGTCGTTTCTTAAGGTTTTGGGGCTGCGATGCTTATGTCAAAAGGCTTCAGCCGGAAAAGCTCGAACCCAAAGAAAATAAATGCATCTTTATAGGATACCCAAAGGAGACAATTGGGTATACCTTCTATCTCCGATCCGAGGGCAAAGTGTTCGTCTCTAAGAACAGGTCCTTTCTTGAGAAAGAGTTTCTCTCGAAAGAATTGAGTGGGAGGAAGATAGAACTTGATGAGGTTGTTGAACCTTTACTTCAACCAGTGAGTAGTGCAGCGCATAAAGATGTTTCTGTGACACCTACTTCAGTTGAAGAGGAAGCTAACAGTAGTGATCATGAAGCTTCAGATCAATTTACTATCGAACCTCGTAGGTCGACAAGGATACGTACTGCTTCTGAGTGGTACGATAGCCCTGTCTTAGAGGTCATGTTGTTGGACAACAGTGAACCTTAGCTATGGAGAAGCGATGGTGGTCCCGGATTCCAACAAATGGCTAGGAGCCATGAAATCCGAGATAGGATCCATGTATGAGAGCAAAGTATAGATGTGGTGGATTTTTCCGATGATCGGCAAGCCATTGAGGATAAATGGATCTTTAAGAAGAAGACATACGTTGATGGTAATGTCACCATTTATGAAGCTCGACTTGTCGCAAAGAAGTTTCCAACAAGTTCAAGGAGTTGACTATGATGAGACTTTCTCACTCATAGTGATGCTAAAGTCTGTTAGAATTATGTTAGCCTTGCTGCATTTTCATTTATGAAATATGGCAGATGGATGTCAAAACAAAGTTTCCTTGACGATTTCCGTGAGGAAAGGTTGTATGTGATACAACCAGAAGGTTTTGTCGATCCTAAGGATGCTAAAAGGTATGCAAGCTCCAACGATCCTTCTATGGATTGGAGCAAGCATCTCGGAGTTGGAACATACACTTTGATGAGGTGGTCAAAGCTTTTGGGTTTATACAAAGTTTCCAAGAAACTTGTTTTTGCAAGAAAGTGAGTGGGAGCACTACAACTTTTTTGATAAGTATATGCGGATGACATATTGTTGATCGGGAATGATGTAGAATTTCTGGAAAGCATACATGGTTGTTTGAAAGGAGTTTTTCAAAGGAAGACTTGGGTAAATCTGCTTACATATTGGGCATCAAGATCTATAGAGATAGATCAAGACACCTGATAATATTTAACAAAGCACATACCTTGACATGATTTTGAAGAATTTCAAAATGGATCAGTCCAAGAAGGGGCTCTTGCCTGAGTTGTAAGGTGTGAAGTTGAGTAAGACTCAAAGCTCGACCATGGCAGAAGAAAGAGAGAGGACGAAGGTCGTCCCCTATGCCTTAGCCATAGGCTCTATACGATATGCCATGCTGTGTACCGCACCTGATGTGTGCCTTACCACATGTCTAGAAAGGGGGGTACAAGAGCGATCCAGGAGTGGATCACTGGACAATGGTCAAAATTATCCTTAAAGGAATAAGGAAATGTTTCTCAGTTATGGAGGTGATAAAGAGTTCGGCATAAAGGGTTACGTCGATGCAAGCTTTAACACCTATCTGGATGACTCTAAGTAGCAAACTAGATATGTATAGTGGAGCAACCATTTGGAATAGCTCCAAGTGAAGCGTGGTAGCAGCATCTACAGTATGACATAGAGATTTGTGAAGTACATGCAGATCTGAATGTTCCAGACCCGTTGACTAAACCCTGTCTCACAAGCATAACATGATCAAACCCCAGAACTCATTGAGTGTTAATCACATGGTAATGTGAACTAGATTATTGACTCTAGTAAACTCTTTGGATGTTAGTCACATGGCGATGTGAACTATGAGTGTTAATCACATGGCAATGTGAACTATATTATTGACTCTAGTGCCAGTGGGAGACTGTTGAAATATGCCCTAGAGGCAATAATAAATTGGTTATTATCGTATTTCCTTGTTCATGACAATCATTTATTATCCATGCTATAATTGTATTGATTGGAAACTCAAGTACATGTGTGGATACATAGACAACAACGTGCCCCTAGTGAGCCTCTACTAGACTAGCTCGTTGATCAAAATATGGCTATGGTTTCCTAGTCATAGACATGAGTTGTCATTTGATAACAGGATCACATCATTAGGAGAATGATGTGATGGACAAGAACCAAACTATGAATGTAGCATATGATCGTATCAAGTTTATTGCTATCGTTTTCTGCATGTCAAGTATATGTTCCTATGACCATGAGATCATGCAACTCACTGACACCAGAGGAGTACCTTGTGTGTACCAAACGTAACGATGTAACTGGGTGATTATAAAGGTGCTCTACAGGTATCTCCGAGGGTGTCTGTCGAGTTGGCATGGATCAAGAATGGGATTTGTCACTCTGTGTGACAGGGAGGTATCTCAGGGCCCACTCGGTATACAACATCACAAGAAGCTTGTAAGCAATGTGTCTAATGAGTTAGCCACGAGATCTTGTATTACGGAACGAGTAAAGAGACTTGCCGGTAACGATATTGAACTAGGTATGGAGATACCGACGATCGAATCCCGGGCAAGTAACATACCGATAGACAAAGGGAACTGCACACGGGATTAGCAGAATCCTTGACATTGAGGTTCAACTAATAAGATCTTCATAGAATATGTAGGAACCAATATGGACATCCAGGTCCCGCTATTGGTTATTGACCATAGAGGTGTCTCGGTCATGTCTGCATAGTTCTCAAACCCGCAGGGTCTACATACTTAACATTTGGTGACTATATAAGTATAGTTGAGTCATTATGGTGGTTCCTGAAGGTTGTTCGTAGTCCCGGATGTGATACCGAACGTGACGAGGAACTCCGGAATGGTCTAAAGGTGAATATTGATATATTCGACAAAGGGTATTGGAGTCTGGAATTGTTCCAGGGGTACCGGGTGATGACCAGCTTGACCGAAAGGTGTTTCGGGGGACCCCGACAAGTGTTGGGGGCCTCATGGGCCAAGGGGAGGGAGAAAACCAGCCCACTAAGGGGCTGAGTGTTGGAAATATGCCCTAGAGGCAATAATAAAATGGTTATTATTATATTTCCTTGTTCATGATAATTGTCTATTGTTCATGCTATAATTGTATTAACTGGAAACCGTAATACATGTGTGAATACATAGACCACAACATGTCCCTAGTGAGCATCTAGTTGACTAGCTCGTTGATCAATAGATGGTTATGGTTTCCTGACCATGGACATAGGATGTCATTGATAATGGGATCACATCATTAGGAGAATGATGTGATGGACAAGACCCAACCCTAAGCATAGCACAAGATCGTGTAGTTCGTTTGCTAAAGCTTTTCTAATGTCAAGTATCATTTCCTTAGACCATGAGATTGTGCAACTCCCGGATACCGTAGGAATGCTTTGGGTGTACCAAACGTCACAACATAACTGGGTGGCTATAAAGGTGCACTACAGGTATCTCCGAAAGTGTCTATTGGGTTGGCACGAATCGAGACTGGGATTTGTCACTCCGTATGACGGAGAGGTATCTCTAGGCCCACTCGGTAATGCATCATCATAATGAGCTCAATGTGAATAAGTAGTTAGTCATGGGATCATGCATTACGGAACGAGTAAAGTGACTTGCCGGTAACGAGATTGAACGAGGTATTGGGATACCGACGATTGAATCTCGGGCAAGTAACATACCGATTGACAAAGGGAATTGTATACGGGATTGCTTGAATCCTTGACATCATGGTTCATCCGATGAGATCATCGTGGAACATGTGGGAGCCAACATGGGTATCCAGATCCCATTGTTGGTTATTGGCCGGAGAGATGTCTCGGTCATGTCTGCATGGTTCCCGAACCCGTAGGGTCTACACACTTAAGGTTCGGTGACGCTAGAGTTGTTATGGGAAATAGTATGTGGTTATTGAATGTCGTTAGGAGTCCCGGATGAGATCCCGGACGTCATGAGGAGTTCCGGAATGGTCTGGAGGTGAAGATTTATATATGGGAAGTCCAGTTTCAGTCACCGGAATAGTTTCAGGGGTTATCAGTATTGTACCGGGACCACCGAAAGGTGTCCGGGGGTCCACCGGGTGGGGCCACCTGCCTCGGGGGACTTAATGGGCTGAATATGGGAGGGAACCAGCCCCTAGTGGGCTGGTGCGCCCCTCCCCAAGGGCCCAAGGCGCCTAGGGTTGGAAACCCTAGGGGAGGGGGCGCCTCCACCTTGCTTGGGGGGCAAGTCTCCCCCTCCTGGCCGCCGCCCCCCTCTAGATGGGATCTAGAGGGGCCGGCCCCCTCTCCCCTTCACCCTATAAATAGAGGGGGGTGGGAGGGCTGCAGGACCCTTGCTTTTGGCGCAGCCCCTCCCCCTCCAACTCTTCCTCCTACTCCATAGTGCTTGGCGAAGCCCTGCTGGAGAACCACGAGCTCCACCAACACCACGTCGTCGTGCTCTCAGAGTTCTCCCTCAACTTCTCCTCCCCCCTTGCTTGATCAAGAAGGAGGAGACGTCCCTGGGCTATACGTGTGTTGAACGCGGAGGCACCGTTGTTCGGTGCTTAGATCGGATTCGGCCGCGATCTAAATCGCTTCGTGAACGACTCCACCAACCGCGTTCTTTTAACGCTTCCGCATCGCGATCTTCAAGGGTATGAAGATGCACCCCCCTCTCTCTCATTGCTAGTATCTCCATAGATTGATCTTGATGATGCATAGAAAATTTTGAATTTCTACTACGTTCCCCAACAGTGGCATCATGATCTAGGTCTATTGCGTAGATTGTATGCACGAGTAGAACACAAGTTGTTGTGGGCATTGATTTTGTTCAATATGCTTGCCGTTACTAGTCCTATCTTGTTTCGACGGTATTGTGGGATGAAGCGGCCCGGACCGACCTTACACGTACACTTACATGAGACAGGTTCCACCGACTGACATGCACTTGTTGCATAAGGTGGCTAGCGGGTGCCAGTCTCTCCCACTTTAGTCGAATCAGATTCGATGAAAAGGGTCCTTATGAAGGGTAAATAGCAATTGGCATATCATGTTGTGGTTTTGGCGTAGGCAAGAAACGTTCTTGCTAGAAACCCGTAGTAGCCACGTAAAAAAAACTTGCAACAACAATTAGAGGACGTCTAACTTGTTTTTGCAGCATATGTCGTGTGATGTGATATGGCCAAGAAGGATGTGATGAATGAAATATATGTGATGAATGCGATTGATCATATTCTTGCAATAGGAATCACGACTTGCATGTCGATGAGTATGACAACCGGCAGGAGCCATAGGAGTTGTCTTTATTTATTGTATGACCTGCGTGTCACTGAATAACGCCATGTAATTACTTTACTTTATTGCTAAACAGTTAGCCATAGTAGTAGAAGTAATAGTTGGTGAGACAACTTCATGAAGACATGATGATGGAGATCATGATGATGGAGATCATGGTGTCATGCCGGTGACGATGATGATCATGGAGCCCCGAAGATGGAGATCAAAAGGAGCAAAATGATATTGGCCATATCATGTCACTATTTGATTGCATGTGATGTTTATCATATTTATGCATCTTATTTGCTTAGAACGACGGTAGTAAATAAGATGATCCCTCATAATAATTTCAAGAAAGTGTTCCCCCTAACTGTGCACCATTGCGAAAGTTCGTTGTTTCGAAGCACCACGTGATGATCGGGTGTGATAGATTCTAACATTCACATACAACGGGTGTAAGCCAGATTTACACACGCAAAACACTTAGGTTGACTTGACGAGCCTAGCATGTACAGACATGGCCTCAGAACACATGAGACCGAAAGGTCGTACATGAGTCATATAGTGGATACGATTAACGTGAAGATGTTCACTGATGATGACTAGTCCGTCTCACGTGATGATCGGACACGGCCTAGTTGACTCAGATCATGTATCACTTAGATGACTAGAGGGATGTCTATCTGAGTGGGAGTTCATAAGATGAACTTAATTTTCCTGAACATAGTCAATAGGTTTTTGCAAATAATGTCGTAGCTCGCGCTTTAGTTCTAGTGTTTTAGATATGTTCCTAGAGAAAATTTAGTTGAAAGTTGATAGTAGCAATTATGCGGACTAGGTCCGTAAACTGAGGATTGTCCTCATTGCTTCGTAGAAGGCTTATGTCCTTAATGCACCGCTCGGTGTGCTGAACCTCAAACGTTGTTTGTGGATGTTGCGAACATCTGACATACACGTTTTGATAACTACGTGATAGTTCAGTAATGTTAAACGGTTTAGAATTGAGGCACCGAAGACGATTTCGAAACGTCGCGGAACATATGAGATGTTTCAAGGGCTGAAATTGGGATTTCAGGCTCGTGCCCACGCAAGAGGTATAAGACCTCCGACAAGTTTCTTAGCCTGCAAACTAAGGGAGAAAGCTCAATCGTTGAGCTTGTGCTCAGATTGTCTGAGTACAACAATCACTTGAATCGAGTGGGAGTTAATCTTCCAGATGAGATAGTGGTGTTTCTCCAAAGTCATTGCCACCAAGCTGCTAGAGCTTCATCATGAACTATAACATATCAGGGATATATATGATGATCCTTGAAATATTTGTGATGTTTGACGCTGCGAAAGTAGAAATCAAGAAGAAGCATCAATTGTTGATGGTTAGTAAAACCACTAGTTTCAAGAAGGGCAAGGGCAAGAAGGGATACTTCATGAAATGGCGAATCAGTTGCTGCTCTAGTGAAGAAACCCAAGGTTGAAACCAAACCCGAGACTAAGTGCTTCTGTAATGAGGGGAACGGTCATTGAAGCAGGACTACCCTAGATACTTGGTAGATGAGAAGGCTGGCAAGGTCAATAGAAGTATATTGGATATACATTATATTAATGTGTACTTTACTAGTACTCCTAGTAGCACCAGGGTATTAGATACCGGTTCGGTTGCTAAGTGTTGGTAACTCGAAATAAAAGCTGCGGAATAAACAGAGACTAGCTAAAGGTGAGATGACGATATGTGTTGGAAGTGTTTCCAAGGTTGATGTGATCAAGCATCGCATGCTCCCTCTACCATCGAGATTGGTGTTAAACCTAAATAATTGTTATTTGGTGTTTGCGTTGAGCATAGACATGATTGGATTATGTTTATCGCAATACGGTTATTCATTTAGGGAGAATAATGGTTACTCTATTTATTTGAATAATACCTTCAACGGTCTTGCACCTAAAATGAATGGTTTATTGAATCTCGATCGTAGTGATACACATGTTCATACCAAAAGATATAAGATAGTAATGATAGTACCACATACTTGTGGCACTGCCATTTGAGTCATACTGGTATAAAACGCATGAAGAAGCTCCATGTTGATGGATCTTTGGACTCACTCATTTTTGAAAAGATTGAGACATGCGAACCATGTCTATTGGTATATATGCATGAAGAAACTCCATACAGATGGATCGTTTGGACTCACTTGATTTTGAATCACTTGAGACATGCAAATCATACCACATGGGCAAGATGACTAAAAGGCCTCGTTTTTCAGTGAGATGAAACAAGAGAGCAACTTGTTGGAAGTAATACATTTGATGTGTGCAATCCAATGAGTGCTGAGGCACGCAGTGAATATCGTTATGCTCTTACTTCACAGATGATTTGAGTAAATTCTGAGTATATTTACTTGATGAAACACGAGTCTGAATTATTGAAAGGTTCAAGCAATTGAAGTTGAAGATCATCGTGGCAACAGGATCAAATGTCTATGATATGATCATAGAGATGAATATCTGAGTTACGAGTTTGGTACACAATTAAGACCTTGTGGAAATTGTTTCATAACTAATACCGCCTGGAACACCATAGTGTGATGGTGTGTCCAAACATCATAAATGCACCCTATTGGATATGGTGCATACCATGATGTCTCTTATCCAATTACCACTATCATTTATGGGTTAGGCATTAAAGACAACCGCATTCACTTTAAATAGGGCACCACGTAATTCCGTTGAGATGACACCGTATGAACTATGGTTTAGAGAAACCTAAGCTGTCATTCCTTAAAAGTTTGGGGCTGTGACGCTTATGTAAAAAGTTTTTCCTGATAAGCTCGAACCCAAAGCGGATAAAATGCATCTTCATAGGACACCCAAAAACAGTTGGGTATACCTCCTGTTGGGGAACGCAGTAATTTCAAAAAAAATCCTATGCACACGCAAGATCATGGTGATGATATAGCTACGAGAGGGGAGAGTGTTCGTCCACGTACCCTCGTAGACCATAAGCGGAAGCGTTAGCACAACGCGGTTGATGTAGTCGTACGTCTTCATCATCCGACCGGTCCAAGCACCGAACGTACGGGGCCTCCGAGTTCAGCACACGTTCAGCTCGATGACGATCTTCGGCCCTCCGATCCAGCAAAGGCTCTGGAGATGAGTTCTGTCAGCACGACGGCGTGGTGATGATGATGATGTTCTACCGGCACAGGGCTTCGCCTAAACTCCGCGACGATATGACCAAGGTGGAATATGGTGAAAGGGGGCACCGCACACGGCTAAGGAACGATCCGTAGATCAACTTGTGTGTCTTTGGGGTGCCCCCCGCCCCCGTATATAAAGGAGCCAGGGGGAGGAGGCGGCCGGCCTAGAGGGCGCGCCAAGGGGGGGAGTCCTACTCCCACCGGGAGTAGGACTCCCCTTTTCCAAGTAGGAGTAGGAGAAGGGGGGGAAAGAGGAGGAAGAGGGGAAGGAAAGGGGGGACGCCGCCCCCCTTCCCTTGTCCTATTTGGACTAGGAGGGGGAGGGGCGCGCGGCCCCCTCCTGGCTCCTTCCCACTTCTCCCTCGTGGCCCATGTAGGCCCATTAACCCCCCGGGGGGTTCCGGTAACCTCCCGGTACTCCGGTAAAATGCCGATTTCACCCGGAACCATTCCGATGTCCAAACATAGGCTTCCAATATATCAATCTTTATGTCTCGACCATTCCGAGACTGCTCGTCATGTCCTTGATCACATCCGGGACTCCGAACAAACTTCGGTACATCAAAACTTATAAACTCATAATAAAACTGTCATCGAAACGTTATGCGTGCGGACCCTACGGGTTCGAGAACTATGTAGACATGACCTAAAACCATTCTCGGTCAATAACCAATAGCGGGACCTAGATGCCCATATTGGTTCCTACATATTCTACGAAGATCTTTATCGGTCAAACCGCATAACAACATATGTTATTCCCTTTGTCATCGGTATGTTACTTGCCCGAGATTTGATCGTCGGTATCCAATACCTAGTTCAATCTCGTTACTGGCAAGTCTCTTTACTCGTTCTGTGATACGTCATCTCATAACTAACTCATTAGTTATAATGCTTGCAAGGCTTAAGTGATGAGTATTACCGAGAGGGCCCAGAGATACCTCTCCGACAATCGGAGGGACAAAACCTAATCTCGAAATACGCCAACTCAACATGTACCTTCGGAGACACCTGTAGTACTCCTTTATAATCACCCAGTTACGTTGTGACATTTGGTAGTACCCAAAGTGTTCCTCCGGTAAACGGGAGTTGCATAATTCTCATAGTTACAGGAACATGTATAAGTCATGAAGAAAGCAATAGCAGAATACTAAACGATCATGTGCTAAGCTAACGGGATGGGTCATG
This sequence comes from Triticum timopheevii, assembly GCA_963921465.1. Taxonomy (NCBI): domain Eukaryota; kingdom Viridiplantae; phylum Streptophyta; class Magnoliopsida; order Poales; family Poaceae; genus Triticum; species Triticum timopheevii. The sequence goes on from OY997264.1 coordinate 350,850,779, forward strand.
TCAATCACATCATTCTCCTAATGATGTGATCCCATTAATCAAATGACAACACATGTCTATGGTTAGGAAACATAACCATCTTTGATTAATGAGCTAGTCAAGTAGAGGCATACTAGTGACTATATGTTTGTCTATGTATTCACACATGTATTATGTTTCCGGTTAATACAATTCTAGCATGAATAATAAACATTTATCATGATATGAGGAAATACATAATAACTTTATTATTGCCTCTAGGGCATATTTCCTTCAGTCTCCCACTTGCACTAGAGTCAATAATCTAGATTACATAGTAATGATTCTAACACCCATGGAGTCTTGGTGCTGATCATGTTTTGCTCGTGAGAGAGGCTTAGTCAACGGGTCTGCAATATTCTGATCCATATGTATCTTGCAAATCTCTATGTCTCCCACTTGGACTTGGTCCCGAATGGAATTGAAGCGTCTCTTGATGTGCTTGGTCCTCTTGTGAAATCTGGATTCCTTTGCCAAGGCAATTGCACCAGTATTGTCACAGAAGATCTTCATTGGTCCCGATGCACTAGGTATTACACCTAGATCGGAAATGAACTCCTTCATCCGGATTCCTTCATTCACTGCTTCAGAAGCAGCTATGTACTCCGCTTCACATGTAGATCCCGCCACGACGCTTTGTTTAGAACTGCACCAACTTACAGCTCCACCGTTTAATATAAACACGTATCCGGTTTGCGATTTAGAATCGTCCGGATCAGTGTCAAAGCTTGCATCGACGTAACCTTTTACGACTAGCTCTTTGTCACCTCCATATACGAGAAACATATCCTTAGTCCTTTTCAGGTATTTTAGGATGTTCTTGACCGTTGTCCAGTGATCCACTCCTGGATTACTTTGGTACCTTCCTGCCAAGCTTATTGCTAAGCATACGTCAGGTCTGGTACACAGCATTGCATACATGATAGAGCCTATGGCTGAAGCATAGGGAACATCTTTCATTTTCTCTCTATCTTCTGCTGTGGTCAGGCATTGAGTTTGACTCAACTTCACACCTTGTAGCACAGGCAAGAATCCTTTCTTTGCCTGATCCATTTTGAACTTTTTCAAAAAAAATTCAAGGTAAGTGCTTTGTGAAAGTCCTATTAAGCGTCTTGATCTATCTCTATAGATCTTGATGCCCAATATATAAGCAGCTTCACCGAGGTCTTTCATTGAAAAACTTTTATTCAAGTATCCCTTTATGCTATCCAGAAATTCTATATCATTTCCAATTAACAATATGTCATCTACATATAAAACTAGAAATGCTACAGAGCTCCCACTCACTTTCTTGTAAATACAGGCTTCTCCAAAAGTCTGTATAAAACCATATGCTTTGATCACACTATCAAAGCGTTTATTCCAACTCCGAGATGCTTGCACCAGTCCATAAATGGAACGCTAGAGCTTGCACACTTTGTTAGCACCTTTTGGATCAACAAAACCTTCCGGCTGCATCATATACAACTCTTCTTCTAGAAATCCATTCAAGAATGCAGTCTTGACATCCATTTGCCAAATTTCATAATCATGAAATGCAGCAATGGCTAACATGATTCGGACAGACTTAAGCATCGCTACGGGTGAGAAAGTCTCATCGTAGTCAACCCCTTGAACTTGTCGAAAACCTTTCGCAACAAGTCGAGCTTTATAGACAGTTACATTACCATCAGCGTCAGTCTTCTTCTTAAAAATCCATTTATTCTCAATAGCTTGCCGATCATCGGGCAAGTCAACCAAAGTCCATACTTTGTTTTCATACATGGATCCCATCTCAGATTTCATGGCCTCTAGCCATTTTGCAGAATCTGGGCTCATCATCGCTTCCTCATAGTTCGTAGGTTCATCATGGTCAAGTAACATGACTTCCAGAATAGGATTACCATACCACTCTGGTGCGGATCTTACTCTGATAGACCTACGTGGTTCTGTAGAAACTTGATCTGAAGTTTCATGATCAATATCATTAGCTTCCTCACTGATTGGTGTAGTTGTCACAGGAACCGGTTCTTGTGATGAACTACTTTCCAATAAGGGAGTAGATACAGTTATCTCATCAAGTTCTACTTTCCTCCCACTCACTTCTTTCGAGAGAAACTCCTTCTCTAGAAAGGATCCGAATTTAGCAACGAAAATCTTGCCCTCAGATCTGTGATAGAAGGTGTACCCAATAGTCTCCTTTGGTATCCTATGAAGACACATTTCTCCGATTTGGGTTCGAGCTTATCTAGTTGAAGTTTCTTCACATAAGCATCGCAGCCCCAAACTTTAAGAAACGACAACTTTGGTTTCTTGCCAAACCACAGTTCATAAGGCGTCGTCTCAACGGATTTTGATGGTGCCCTATTTAACGTGAATGCGGCCGTCTCTAAAGCATAACCCCAAAACGATAGCGGTAAATCAGTAAGAGACATCATAGATCGTACCATATCAAGTAAAGTACGATTACGACGTTCGGACACACCATTTCGTTGTGGTGTTCCAGGTGGCGTGAGTTGCGAGACTATCCCGCATTGTTTCAAGTGTAGACCAAACTCGTAACTCAAATATTCTCCTCCACGATCAAATCGTAGAAACTTTATTTTCTTGTTACGATGATTTTCCACTTCACTCTGAAATTCTTTGAACTTTTCAAATGTTTCAGACTTGTGTTTCATTAAGTATATATACCCATATCTGCTTAGATCATCTGTGAAGGTGAGAAAATAACGATATCCGCCACGAGCCTCAACATTCATTGGACCACATACATCTGTATGTATGATTTCCAACAAATCTGTTGCTCTCTCCATAGTACCGGAGAACGGCGTTTTAGTCATCTTGCCCATAAGGCACGGTTCGCAAGTACCAAGTGATTCATAATCAAGTGATTCCAAAAGCCCATCAGTATGGAGTTTCTTCATGCGCTTTACACCGATAGGCTAAACGGCAGTGCCACAAATAAGTTGCACTATCATTATCAACTCTGCATCTTTTGGTTTCAACACTATGAATATGTGTATCACTACTACCGAGATTCAATAAAAATAGACCACTCTTCAAGGGTGCATGACCATAAAAGATATTACTCATATAAATAGAACAACCATTATTCTCTGATTTAAATGAATAACCGTCTCGCATCAAACAAGATTCAGATATAATGTTCATGCTCAACGCTGGCACCAAATAACAATTATTTAGGTCTAATACTAATCCCGATGGTAGATGTAGAGGTAGCGTGCCGACTGCGATCACATCGACTTTGGAACCATTTCCCACGCGCATCGTTACCTCGTCCTTAGCTAATCTTCGCTTAATCCGTAGTACCTGTTTCGAGTTGCAAATATTAGCAACAGAACCAGTATCAAATACCCAGGTGCTACTGCGAGCATTAGTAAGGTACACATCAATAACATGTATATCACATATACCTTTGTTCACTTTGCCATCCTTCTTATCCGCCAAATACATGGGGCAGTTCCGCTTCTAGTGTCCAGTCTGCTTGCAGTAGAAGCACTCAGTTTCAGGCTTAGGTCCAGACTTGGGTTTCTTCTCTTGAGCAGCAACTTGCTTGCTGTTCTTTTTGAAGTTCCCCTTCTTCTTCCCTTTGCCCTTCTTCTTGAAACTAGTGGTCTTGTTAACCATCAACACTTGATGCTCCTTCTTGATTTCTACCTCCACGGCTTTCAGCATTGCGAAGAGCTCGGGAATAGTCTTGTTCATCCCTTGCATATTATAGTTCATCACGAAGCTCTTGTAGCTTGGTGGCAGTGATTGGAGAATTCTGTCAATGACACTATCATCAGGAAGATTAATTCCCAGTTGAATCAAGTGATTATTATACCCAGACATTTTGAGTATGTGTTCACTGACAGAACTATTCTCCTCCATCTTGCAGCTATAGAACTTATTGGAGACTTCATATCTCTCAATCCGGGCATTTGCTTGAAATATTAACTTCAACTCCTGGAACATCTCATATGCTCCATGACATTCAAAACGTCGTTGAAGGCCCGGTTCTAAGCCGTAAAGCATGGCACACTGAATTATAGAGTAGTCATCAGCTTTGCTCTGCCAGACGTTCTTAACGTCGTCAGTTGCATCAGCAGCAGGCCTGGCACCCAGCGGTGCTTCCAGGACATAACTTTTCTGTGCAGCAATGAGGATAATCCTCAGGTTACGGACCCAGTCCGTGTAATTGCTACCATCATCTTTCAACTTTGCTTTCTCAAGGAACGCATTAAAATTCAACGGAACAACAGCACGAGCCATCTATCTACAAACAAACATAGACAAGCAAGATACTATCAGGTACTAAGTTCATGATAAATTTAAGTTCAATTAATCATATTACTTAAGAACTCCCACTTAGACAGACATCTCTCTAGTCATCTAAGTGATCACGTGATCCAAATCAACCAAACCATGTTCGATCATCACGTGAGATGGAGTAGTTTCAATGGTGAACATTGCTATGTTGATCATATCTACTATATGATTCACACTCGACCTTTCGGTCTCCGTGTTCCGAGGCCATATCTGTATCTGCTAGGCTCGTCAAGTATAACCTGAGTATTCCGCGTGTGCAACTGTTTTGCACCCGTTGTATTTGAACGTAGAGCCTATCACACCCGATCATCACGTGGTGTCTCAGCACGAAGAACTTTCGCAACGGTGCATACTCAGGGAGAACACTTCTTGATAATTAGTGAGAGATCATCTTAAAATGCTACCGTCAATCAAAGCAAGATAAGATGCATAAAGGATAAACATCACATGCAATCAATATAAGTGATATGATATGGCCATCATCATCTTGTGCTTGTGATCTCCATCTTCGAAGCACCGTCATGATCACCATCGTCACCGGCGCGACACCTTGATCTCCATCGTAGCATCGTTGTTGTTACGCCATCTATTGCTTCTACGACTATTGCTACCGCTTAGTGATAAAGTAAAGCAATTACAGGGCGTTTGCATTTCATACAATAAAGCGACAACCATATGGCTCCTGCCAGTTGCCGATAACTTCGGTTACAAAACATGATCATCTCATACAATAAAATATAGCATCACGTCTTGACCATATCACATCACAACATGCCCTGTAAAAACAAGTTAGACGTCCTCTACTTTGTTGTTCCAAATTTTACGTGGCTGCTACGGGCTTTAGCAAGAACCGTTCTTACCTACGCATCAAAAACCACAACGATAGTTCGTCAAGTTGGTGTTGTTTTAACCTTCGCAAGGACCGGGCGTAGCCACACTCGATTCAGCTAAAGTGAGAGAGACAGACACCCGCCAGTCACCTTTAAGCACGAGTGCTCGTAACGGTGAAACCAGTCTCGCGTAAGCGTACGCGTAATGTCGGTCCGGGCCGCTTCATCTCACAATACCGCCGAACCAAAGTATGACATGCTGGCAAGCACTATGACTTGTATCGCCCACAACTCACTTGTGTTCTACTCGTGCATATAACATCAACGCATAAAACCTAGGCTCGGATGCCACTGTTGGGGATCGCAGTAATTTCAAAAAAATTCCTACGCACACGCAAGATCATGGTGATGATATAGCTACGAGAGGGGAGAGTGTTCGTCCACGTACCCTCGTAGACCATAAGCGGAAGCATTAGCACAACGCGGTTGATGTAGTCGTACGTCTTCACGATCCGACCGGTCCAAGCACCGAACGTACGGGGCCTCCGAGTTCAGCACACGTTCAGCTCGATGACGATCTCCGGCCCTTCGATCCAGCAAAGGCTCCGGAGATGAGTTCCGTCAGCACGACGGCATGGTGACGATGATGATGTTCTACCGGCGCAGGGCTTCGCCTAAACTCCGCGATGATATGACCGAGGTGGAATATGGTGAAAGGGGGCACCGCACACGGCTAAGGAACGATCCGTAGATCAACTTGTGTGTCTTTGGGGTGCCCCCCGCCCCCGTATATAAAGGAGCCAGGGGGAGGAGGCGGCCGGCCTAGAGGGTGCGCCAAGGGGGGGAGTCCTACTCCCACCGGGAGTAGGACTCCCCTTTTCCAAGTAGGAGTAGGAGAAGGGGGGGAAAGAGGAGGAAGAAGGGAAGGAAAGGGGGGGCGCCGCCCCCCTTCCCTTGTCCTATTCGGACTAGGAGGGGGAGGGGAGCGCGGCCACCTCCTGGCTCCTTCCCTCTTCTCCCTCGTGGCCCATGTAGGCCCATTAACCCCCCCGGGGGTTCCGGTAACCTCCCGGTACTCCGGTAAAATGCCGATTTCACCCGGAACCATTCCGATGTCCAAACATAGGCTTCCAATATATCAATCTTTATGTCTCGACCATTCCGAGACTCCTCGTCATGTCCGTGATCACATCCGGGACTCCGAACAAACTTCGGTACATCAAAACTTATAAACTCATAATAAAACTGTCATCAAAACGTTAAGCGTGCAGACCCTACGGGTTCGAGAACTATGTAGACATGACCTAAAACCATTCTCGGTCAATAACCAATAGCGGGACCTGGATGCCCATATTGGTTCCTACATATTCTACGAAGATCTTTATCGGTCAAACCGCATAACAACATACGTTGTTCCCTTTGTCATCGGTATGTTACTTGCCCGAGATTTGATCGTCGGTATCCAATACCTAGTTCAATCTCGTTACCGGCAAGTCTCTTTACTCGTTCTGTAATACGTCATCTCATAAATAACTCATTAGTTATAATGCTTGCAAGGCCTAAGTGATGAGTATTACCGAGAGGGCCCAGAGATACCTCTCCGACAATCGGAGTGACAAAACCTAATCTCGAAATACGCCAACTCAACATGTACCTTCGGAGACACCTGTAGTACTCCTTTATAATCACCCAGTTACATTGTGACGTTTGGTAGTACCCAAAGTGTTCCTCCGGTAAACGGGAGTTGCATAATTCTCATAGTTACAGGAACATGTATAAGTCATGAAGAAAGCAATAGCAGAATACTAAACGATCATGTGCTAAGCTAACGGGATGGATCATGTCAATCACATCATTCTCCTAATGATGTGATCCCATTAATCAAATGACAACACATGTCTATGGTTAGGAAACATAACCATCTTTGATTAATGAGCTAGTCAAGTAGAGGCATACTAGTGACTATATGTTTGTCTATGTATTCACACATGTATTATGTTTCCGGTTAATACAATTCTAGCATGAATAATAAACATTTATCATGATATGAGGAAATACATAATAACTTTATTATTGCCTCTAGGGCATATTTCCTTCACCTCCTAATTCAGATCCGGAAGCAAAAGTGATTGTTTCCAGAAATGGGTCCTTTCTCGAGGAAAAGTTTCTCTTGAAAGAATTGAGTGGGAGGATGGTGGAGACTTGATGAGGTTATTGAACCATCACTTCAACTAGTGTGTAGCGGGGCACAGGAAGTTGTTCCTATGGCGCCTACACCAATTGAAGTGGAAGCTAATGATAGTGATCATGAAACTTCAGATCAAGTCACTACCAAACCTCGTAGGACGACAAGGATGCATACTACTTTAGAGTGGTACGTAATCCTATCTTAGAGGTCATGTTGCTAGACAACAATGAACCTACGAGCTATGGAGAAGCGATGGTGGGCCTGGATTCCGACGAATGGCTCGAGGCCATAAAATCCGAGGGAGGATCCATGTATGAAGACAAAGTATAGACTTTGGAAGAACTACTCGATGGTCGTAAGGCTGTTGAGTACAGATGGATTTTAAAAGGAAGACAGACAATGATGGTAAGTATCACCATTAAGAAAGCTCGACTCATCGTTAAGATTTTTTTCGAAAAGTTCAAGGAGTTGACTGCGATGAGACTTTCTCATTCGTAGCGATGCTAAGAGTCTGTTGGAATTATATTAGCAGTTACTGCATTATTTATGAAATCTTGCAGATAGGATGTCAAAACATTGTTTCCTCGACGATTTTCTTGAGGAAAGGTTGTATGTGATACAACCAGAAGGTTTTGACAATCCTGAAAGATGCTAACAAGTATGCAAAGCTCCAGCAATCCTTCTAAGGACTGGAGTAAGCATCTCGGAGTTGGAATATACGCTTTGATGAGATGATTCAAAAATTTGGGTTTATACAAAGTTTATGAGGAACTTGTATTTCCAAAGAAGTGAGTGGGAGCACTATAGAATTTCTGATGAGTATATGTTGTTGACATATTGTTGATCAGAAATGATGTAGAGTTTCTGGAAAGCATATAGGGTTATTTGAAAAGTGTTTTTCAATGGAAAACCTAGATTAAGCTGCTTGAACATTGAGCATCAAGATCTATAAGGATAGATCAAGATCGCTTGATAGTACTTTCAAATGAACACATATCGTGACAAGATTTTGAAGGAGTTCAAAATAGATCGGCAAAGAAGGAGTTCTTGGCTGTGTTATAAGGTGTGAGTATTGAGTAAGACTCAAGACCTGACCACGGAAGAAGAGAGAGAAAGGACGAAGGCCGTCCCCTATGCTTTAGACATAGGCTCTAAAGTATGCTATGCTGAGTACCGCACCTAAAGTGTGCCTTGCCATGAGTCAGTCAAGGGGTACAAGAGTGATCCAGGAATGGATCACATGACAGTGGTCAAACTTAACCTTAGTAACTAGTGGACTAAGGAATTTTCTCGATTATGCAGGTGGTAAAAGAGTTCATCGTAAAGGGTTACGTTGATGAAAACTTTGACACTAATCCGGATGACTCTGAGTAGTAAACCAGATTCGTATAGTAGAGCAGTTATTTGGAATAGCTGCAAGTAGCGCCTGGTAGCTGCATCTACAAGATGACATAGATATTTGTAAAGCACACACGGATCTGAAAGGTTCAGACCCGTTGACTAATAAACCTCTCTCACAAGCGAGATATGATCAAACACCATGGGTGTTGGATTCATTACAATCACATAGTGATGTGAACTAGATTATTGACTCTAGTGCAAGTGGGAGACTGTTGGAAATATGCCCTAGAGGCAATAATAAAATGGTTATTATTATATTTCCTTGTTCATGATAATTGTCTATTGTTCATGCTATGATTGTATTAACTGGAAACCGTAATACATGTGTGAATACATAGACCACAACATGTCCCTAGTGAGCCTCTAGTTGACTAGCTCGTTGATCAATAGATGGTTATGGTTTCCTGACCATGGACATAGGATGACATTGATAACGGGATCACATCATTAGGAGAATGATGTGATGGACAAGACCCAATCCTAAGCATAGCACAAGATCGTGTAGTTCGTTTGCTAAAGCTTTTCTAATGTCAAGTATCATTTCCTTAGACCATGAGATTGTGCAACTCCCGGATACTGTAGGGATGCTTTGGGTGTACCAAACGTCACAACATAACTGGGTGGCTATAAAGGTGCACTAAAGGTATCTCCGAAAGTGTATGTTGGGTTGGCACGAATCAAGACTGGGATTTGTCACTCCGTATGACGAAGAGGTATCTCTGGGCCCACTCGGTAATGCATCATCATAATGAGCTCAATGTGACTAAGTAGTTAGTCACGGGATCATGCATTACGGAACGAGTAAAGTGACTTGCCGGTAACGAGATTGAACGAGGTATTGGGATACCGACGATCGAATCTCGGGCAAGTAACATATCGATTGACAAAGGGAATTGTATACGGGATTGCTTGAATCCTTGACATCATGTTTCATCCGATGAGATCATCGTGGAACATGTGGGAGCCAACATGGGTATCTAGATCCCGCTGTTGGTTATTGGCCAGAGAGATGTCTCGGTCATGTCTGCATGGTTCCCGAACCCGTAGGGTCTACACACTTAAGGTTCGGTGACACTAGAGTTGTTATGGGAAATAGTATGTGGTTACCGAATGTCATTCGGATTCCTGGATGAGATCCCGGACGTCACGAGGAGTTCCGGAATGGTTCGGAGGTGAAGATTTATATATGGGAAGTCCAGTTTGAGTCACCGGAATAGTTTCGGGGGTTATCGGTATTGTACCGGGACCACCAAAAGGGTCCGGGGGTCCACCGGGTGGGGCCTCCTGCCCCGGGGGACTTAATGGGCTGAATATGGGAGGGCACCAGCCCCTAGTGGGCTAGTGCGCCCCTCCCCAAGGGCCCAAGGCGCCTAGGGTTGGAAACCCTAGGGGAGGGGGCGCCTCCACCTTGCTTGGGGGGGCAAGTCTCCCCCTCCTGGCCGCCGCCCCCCCTCTAGATGGGATCTAGAGGGGCCGGCCCCCTCTCCCCTTCACCCTATAAATAGAGGAGGGGTGGGAGGGCTGCAGGACCCTTGCTTTTGGCGCAGCCCCTCCCTCCTCCAACGCTTTCTCCTACTCTGTAATGCTTGGTGAAGCCCTGCTGGAGAACCACGAGCTCCACCAACACCACGCCGTCATGCTGTCGGAGTTCTCCCTCAACTTCTCCTCTCCCCTTGCTGGATCAAGAAGGAGGAGACGTCCCCAGGCTGTACGTGTGTTGAACGCGGAGGCACCGTTGTTCGGTGCTTAGATCGGATTCGGCCGCGATCTGAATCGCTTCGTGAACGACTCCACCAACCGCGTTCTTGTAACGCTTCCGCATCGCGATCTTCAAGGGTATGAAGATGCACTCCCCTCTCTCTCGTTGCTAGTATCTCCATAGATTGATCTTGGTGATGCGTAGAAAACTTTGAATTTCTGCTACATTCCCCAACACTGAGCGACCCCCCTCACCCTAGCTCACGTGACCAAGAGGGTTGGGGGCACCCCCTAGGACTTCCCACCACTTTGGCTTGGGGCCCAAGTCTCCTAGGGGGGAAAACCTATCTAGGGTTTGCCTCTTGTGGCCGCTGCCCCCTATATTGGATCTAGGGGCACCCCTCCTCTCCTCCCTTCCCTGTATATGCAGAGAGATAGAAAGAGGGCAGCCGCACCCATACAGATCTATTCGTGCCACGGCGCTGCCCTTCATCTCCCTCATAGCCATCTTCTTCTCCGTAGTGCTTAGCGAATCTGTGCTGAGATTTCTCCACCACCACCGCCATCATGCCGCCGTGCTGCCGGAGGACTCAAGCTACTACTTCACCATCTCTCGCTGGATCGAGGAGGTTAAGGCATCATCAAGCCGCACGTGTGTTGAACGCAGAGATGTCGTCCGTTCGACACTAGGTCGGGAGTTCGTGGGATGGATCGTGATTGGATCACAAAGGCGTTCGACTACATCAACCGCGTTTCTTAACACTTCCGCTTAGCGATCTACAAGGGTATGTAGATCCAATCTCTCCTCTCGTAGATGGTCATCGCCTAGATTGATCTTGGTGAGCATAGGAAATTTTTTGTTTCCCATGCAACGTTCCCCAATAGAACAAACTTCGTCTTGGGGTATTGATCTTCTTCCCACCCAAATCCATTGGCATCGAACTTTCATTCAAAACAATACCTTGGTTCTTCAAATGCCTTCCTTGCTTGCACACAATTTCCTCAATTTCTTACTTCCGGAAAGACTCTTGTAGGCACCTTTTGTACAATCCCTTTCAGTAGATTGTTTTATTTCTCAAGTGTAACTTGGATAAAAGAATCATTAGTGGAATCAATATAACTACTAGAAGCAACAATATTGGATTCAGTATTGTTATTATTACTACTAGAGGTAGAACCTTTCTTACTCTTGTTAATAGTTTGAGTAAATTTAACTTGTGGCATAAAAGTAGACAAGAGAAGACATTTGGCAATGTAAGAATAACTCTTCTTTCGAAGATCATCATTGGTGGCTTTTAGAAGCTCATGCTCTTGCTCTAAATTTAGCTTCTCGAAGCATAACTTCTCATGAGTCCTTATAAGCTCTCCATGATCTTCTTGAATTATTTCATGAGCTAACTTAAGAGTGTTTAGTTCTTTAGTTAGACGCTCAATCTCCTTGTTAGCATTGTTATTCGTTTCATCTTGACTATCATGATTACTAGCAAGTTCATTGTGGCTCACATCACTAGTTTTATCAACAAGCAAATCATCCTCATCACTATTGAAATCAAGATACTCAGGGTGTGATACCTTGTGGCCTTTAGTCATGAAGCATCTTCCAATTCCTTCATTTGGTGAATCAAATATGTCATGGGAGTTGGAGGATACGAGAGCAAGTCCGGCAACACCTTCATCTTGACTATAGTCGGAGTCGGAGTGATAACTTCTTGCGGAGTGGTTGTCGGAGTCGGAGCCGGAAACCCATTCACCAACATGAGTTTGATGTCTTCTTGTAGAGTAGCTCTTGGTTGATGTGTCCTTCCTTTCTGAATCCTTGTTCCTTCGAGAAGGTCTTCGTTCACAGCAATCATCTCTACTCCTCTCTCTATGAGGTGATTCATATCTTCTACCCTTTCTTCTAGGTGAGTCGTCTCTTTTCTTGTGAGGTGTCGTTGACTCATTGGAGTAGTGTCTGGGTCTTCCACAATTGTAGTAATTACAGTCACGACTTGATGATCTTTGCTCATAGTGTCTTGAGTTGGAGCTTCTCTCTTTGCTTCTATTCTTGTAGAACTTGTTGAAGTTCTTCACCATTAGGCTTATCTCCTCATTGAATACTAGCTTTTCACTTGATGTTGTAGGAGCATCACTTGAAGCTTTGTATGCACCACTTGACTTGTTGTGGAGCTCCTCCTTATCCTTGAGTGACATCTCATGAGCAGCAATCCTACCAATGACTTCTGTGGGCTTGATATCTTTGTAATTGGGCGTCGTTTGGATCAATGTGCACACGGTATCATATTTTCCATCGAAGGCTCTAAGGATCTTCTTGATGACGAATTTGTCGATCATCTCTTCATTTCCTAAGCCGGCAATCTCATTTGTGATGAAAGCAAGCCTAGAGTACATTTCGGCAACTCCTTCACCATCCTTCATTTTGAACTTGTCAAGTTGAGTTTGAAGCGCATCCAACTTGGATTCCTTGACAAACTCGGTACCTTCGTGCATATCAACCAAAGTATCACAAATTTCCTTTGCATTCTCGAGGTGGTTAATCTTGTTGAACTCCTCGGGGCATAAACCGTTGAAGAGAATGTCACATGCTTGAGCGTTGTATTGCAATATCTTCAATTCTTCCGTAGTTGCTTCACGATCCAGTTCTTTACCATCCTCAAAGTATTCACCTTGCAAGCCAACACGAACGATAACCCAAATGGCGGGGTTATGACCAAGAATATGCATTTTCATCTTATGCTTCCAACTAGCAAAGTTTGTACCATCAAAATATGGACCTCTACGGTGATAGTTACCCTCACTAGACGCCATACTCTTCTAGGTTGTGAAACCAATGCAATTGAGACCAAAGCTTTGATACCACTTGTAGTATCAAAAGTATGTCTAGAGGGGGGGGTGATTCGACTACTTGACCACATAAAAACTTATCCTTTACCCAATTTTAGTTATAGGCAAGTTTTAGCAATCCTACCAAGTCAAGTAACCCTACACATGCAAGTCTAAGAGTTGAGCCGCGGAAATTAAAGACTTTGCATATGAACGTAAAGGAGGGATCAGAGAAATCAAACGCAATGAATACACGGTGATTTTTGGCATGGTTTTGGTAGGTGGTGCTATCGTACATCCACGTTGATAGAGACTTCAACTCATGAAGGGTAACGGCTGCGCGAGTCCACAGAGGGCTCCACCCACAAACGGTCCACAAAGAAGCAACCTTGCCTATGACATCATGGCTTACGTCCATGAAGTACTCGCCACACTCAGGTAGATCTTCACAAAGTAGGAGATCTCCTTTCCCTTACAAACTTCTTGGTTCAACTCCACAATCTTGGAGGCTCCCAAGTGACACCTAACCAATATAGGAGACACCACCCTCGAAAAGGTAATAGACAGTGTTGTTGATGATGAACTCCTTGCTCTTGTGCTTCAAGTGATAGTCTCCCTAACACTCAAACACTCTCTCACATATTTGGCTTTGGTAGGAGAGGGGGTTGAATGGAAAGCAACTTGGGGAAGGCTAGAAATCAAGGTTCAAATGGTTGGATTGGAATCTCTTGATCTCAACACACGAGTAGGTGGTTCTCTTCTCAGAAAATGAGTAGTCAAGTTGTTGGTGGTGGAGGGGTACAAATAAGCAGCACCAAAAATCCAAATTACAAGTCTTTGACCCAACTCGGTGACACCGACATGAAAATCTCGGTGAGACAAACTAGTGTAAAAGACTTGACCGTTAGGCTTTTCGGTGAGACCGGTCATACCAACACAGTGGGACCGAAGGGCAATGGCTAAGGCAAGACCTCGTTTCGGAAATTCCGTTCAGTTCATCTCGGTGATTCCGAAATGAAGCAACTTCATTACAAAAACGTGGTGAGACCATCTCGGTGAGACCAAGATCCATTTCGGTTGCACCGAAGTGTTAGGGTTTGGCATGCGGCAGTGTATGGTTCATCTCGGTGGGTTCGGATGGGGATGTTCCGGTAGGACTGAGATGGATATTTTTAGGGTTTTGGATAGGATGGAGTGGAGAAGTATTTGAGAATTTTGGAGCAATACCACTAAGCATTTGAGCAATCGAGTCATGATCAAAACCTCATCCCCTCTTAATAGTATTGGTTTTTCCTATGGACTCAATGTGATCTTGGATCGTTTAACAAAAAAATGTAGATTCTTGAAGCTTTGTCAGTCTTTGTCCTTTGTATTTTGAGGGGTCCACATCCACTAGTCATGCCATGGCAATCATTGATCTGCTGTGAAAGCTATTATCAATAAGCATTAGATCAATGGCTTATATGTTGTTATTAATTACGAAAACTACCTGGTGATTAGTTGCACTTTTAAGCTTCTCTATGATCGGCTCTGATGAGAGTGCCCATGTGCTCCTCGACACGACACAATTCAGAAGTGCATGTTTCCAAGTGTCTTCCGCTCCAAAAAGGCAGCAAGAGCTCGTGTTTAACATATTGCGATGGTTCAGAAGAGCTGCTGCCGGGATTGAGTGTTGGGACAATCTTCATAGAAAGTTTTTCAACTTGGATGAAACTTTGATACCCCATAACTTCGTCCACCCCTCGCTATCCGAAACTGAGTGGGAAGATCCACCCTGTTCATATAACCATGCTTTACGGTGCCGACGGTATGACGCGACCACGGGGTTATTGGGCTGGCCCAGTAACATCTCCCTACAGGAAACCATGTGCTAGGAGTCTACGAGCGTGACGACTATATCTCGCATTCAGCGAGATGGTTGGATGTCTCGCTGAAGCGTCTACAATAATCAAGTCAGCCTATCCGCGCGAAAAAGAGAAGGAGAAGGGGAGAACGCAGGGATCGATCCAGGGAGGTGGCCGGTGCTGCTAACCACTCCACCTGCGCCGCGTTCGTGGTAAGTAGTAGGGGCGCGACTTACTTGAGGCGATTCGAGACGGTTTTCTCCATGATTTTTCCCTTTTTTTCTTTTCGTTTCTTTCTCTTCTCTGTTTTTCCATTCTTTTTGCATTTGTTTCTTTGGTTTTATTTTCACTTTCTCTTTTCTTTGTTTTTTATTCTGTTTTGGATTTTTTATTTTTTTCAGTTTTCTTTGTTTCTTTTGGTTTTTCTTTCTACATTTTTTGTATATGTCAACATCATTTTTCTAATACACGTTTTACATTTTTCCAATATAAGTTTAACTTTTTTAATACATGCTCAACAATTTTTCTATACTCTTTTTTTACATTTTTCAAATGCTTGATCAAATTTTTTTAAATACAATTTTTTTAATACATGGTAAACATTTTTCCTATACATACATTTAATTTTTTTTCAAATGCTTGATTAATATTTTCAAATACAAGATTAACATTCTCTAATAAATGGCCAACATTTTTTCTATGCACATTTTGAAAATGCTTGATTAACATTTTTTGAACACATGGTCAACATTTTTCTAATTACATTTGACTTTTCGAATACTAGATTAACATTTTTCAAATACTTCTTCAACATTTTTTCAAATGCTTGATTAATATTTTTATATACGTTGATCAAATTTTCCACCATTTTTTTAATACATGGACGAGATATACAACAGGGCACTATAATTTTATCCATGGTTCACCTATAGGTCCCAACTAGCTTTTGCCCTACTCTTTCCACCGTGGTGATTGCATCTAGCAGAGCGCTCGCCCTATGATGACTGCATCTAGCACATGGCCATGCGGCTTCCCTCACGATCGATCCATTTTACCATTGGCTTCCTCGCTTCAGATTGATTGTGGGGGGATATCTATTTTTCGTGACCGTTCTCATAAAACAGTCTCTCTCTCTCTCTCTCTCTCTGTGTGTGTCTCTGAAATAAAAGGACGAGCAGCCACTTTGATGGATGGCTTCGTCGGAAGAAATAGTTCACGTCAGTTTGGATAGAAGAAGAGTAGGTTGGTAGCTAGCGGGGTTTCCGTAGTCAGCGGTCAGCGTGGGTGTGAAAGAAAGAAAGAAAGAAAGAACAGCAGCGCAGGAGTAGCAAAGACTTGACTGACAGTGACATGCCTTAATCTGTAGACGCGTGCGTTTGACATTTCAAAAGTTGAGAGAAATGGTTTGATGATATTTTCCCGGTTTCCCCATCTCTCTCTCTGCTCCTTGTCTGCTACAGTACAGTGTTTCAACGGGAGAAGAAGAAAAACTAGTCTCTTGCATGTCCCGATCGCGCATCAGGACGGCAAGTGGTTCATTGATTGTACATAGATAGGAACTGTTACCATACTACACACTGCATGACATATTGTTAAGCGGCAGGACAGCTTGCATAATGCATGTGCTAAACAAACTAAGATGCATGTGGATGAGGCCAGCAGTCTGCGGATTGCGCGGCTTAGCTGATGTCTGCAGATTAAGTAACTCACGAAGCTAAGTTAGCTCGGTGTCTGCTCCAACGGATAGCGGCGGCGTGTAGACAAGTGATGCATACATAATCTCTCTCTCTCTGTTTCTACGGCCATACGCATGCAGGTATGACTAAGGACCGATCGAGCAGCTTGGTTATTCTTCTTATCCATAGAGAATACAAGAGAGATAGCCGTTGCCTTTGCAAACACTACTTACAAAGTCAACGATCCATCCATATCCAGATGTATATGTTTCCTTCTCCCCATTTCACATCTGTAACGCAGTGGAACACAGCCAATACTTCACAGGCAGCACGTGCACCCGGAGAGTCTTCTCTTCCATCTCCATCATCAGAAGAAAAAAAAACAAGTAATCGTGCTCCGTGATTCGTGCAGTTAATCATGCATACCATGTACCCAACTGGCTGTCAGGCATGTGCGCAGGCAGTAAACAGCTGCGCGCGTAATTCTTCTTGTCAGCTAGGGCAGAGTTGCGTATGCACTTGTTTAATTTGGAAGTATCTTTGAACTGAACAAGACGAAGGAGCCGTTGGTTTTGTCAGGCTCGGCAGCTAGTTAGCGGCCGACTTGCACATCAACATCGAAAGATCCGAAATGAGGAAGCTTCCATTTTTCTAATTATATTATATGTACCTCTGATGAAAGGAACAGCATGATGGATGGATGGATGGATGGATATACTGACCATCCCAGGGATAAGAATTAGGATGGAGAGCACACGAGATACCCTCGAATCGTTGGATCAACTTTAGGGGTCCGAATTCATGGCCGATGCGTGCAGTAAAGCACCCAAAAAGAGTCACGAGTGAACCGCCAATTTCGCGTGGAATATTCTCCCACGAAAAGCTGCTCGCTGGGTTTTTCTCCCCGAAAAAACGAAAAGAAAACCTGCTCCCTGGTTAAAACAGTTAACCACCGGCGGCGGCCGTATCTGATGCCAGGGTTTGCTGAATATTCTATTTCCGCGTGGGAAACAATATGAATATGCATGATTTGTTTCAGATTGCAGTTCAGACGATTGTTTGGGCTTGCATTAGATTAGATTAGATTATTCCATCGACCAGCACAACTCGCGCACTACTCCCTGGGGCGGACGGGAGACGAATGAGTGTGTGTGCATGTGATTGAATTTGAACCAACGGTGCTCGATTGAATCATATCGATCAAGTCAAAACCTAGCAACCAACTTGACACCCGCATGACGGCCGGCCAGCCAGCGAGTTTAAGATAATGCCTCCAACTCAGCATTCATATTTGCAGCCATCTCCCATCTCTCTATCTAGTCCCAATTTTGACCACCACCTCAGCCGTTGACCCGCTTGAATGCTACTACTAGTTGCAACCATACACACAGCGCAATCTACCTGTTAGCTAGCTAGCTACCAGTATTACCCAAACAAAGTTCTATATAAGGGGCTTGAGCCTCCCTGCCCTCTCACCACATCCCATACCTCCTTCATCATCAGCTTTGAGCCAGCTTAATCATTCTGGTGCTCTGAGTTCTTACCGACCGACCAACCATGGCGGGCGGCGCCGTTGTGAACACGTCCGGCGGCAAGGACTACCCTGGCAGGCTCACCCTCTTCGTCTTCTTCACCTGCGTCGTCGCCGCCACCGGCGGCCTCATCTTTGGATATGACATCGGTATCTCAGGTCTGTACATGGATCACGCATGCACGTCCTCTACTCTATTCGACAAGCAAAATTACTGACTGTGTTGATTTCCTACGTACGTACGTACGTATGTACAGGGGGCGTGACGTCCATGAACCCTTTCCTGAAAAAGTTCTTCCCGGAGGTGTACGACAAGAAGCAGATGAAGGGCTCCGCCAACCAGTACTGCAAGTACGACAACCAGCTGCTCCAGACCTTCACCTCCTCCCTCTACCTCGCGGCGCTCGTCTCCTCCTTCTTCGCCGCCACCGTCACACGTGTCGTGGGCCGCAAGTGGTCCATGTTCACCGGAGGGCTCACCTTCCTCATCGGCGCTGCGCTTAACGGGGCGGCGGAGAACATCGCCATGCTCATCGTCGGACGCATCCTCCTCGGTGTCGGCGTTGGCTTCGCCAATCAGGTAATGACTAGTACCTATAATACTCCGCTCCGTTAGCTCCTTCATTTGTACTCTACTCCTATTATCTGTGGCTTATGTCCTCGATCGTTGTAGTTAACGTCAAGGCAGCCCATGTGATGTACGCGTATATACTACGTAGTACTCCCAAGTTCAATCGCCGACGATACTCTTTTTTAGTTGGATCAATCGTCGGTACATAACCTAACTAGTATAGCTGCACTTGATTATTACTACAATAATGATTTTGTTGATAAACTACTCCACAAAGTAGCATATATACACAAATTTAGTACACAGTAGCCGGTGGTAGGTGGCAAGATGAAATGAATTTAGAGCTACGTACTACAAGTACATGTCATCCTCATATATATCCATCCATGTCGAGCCGTCTAATGAGACAAGAAAGAAATATGCACTGATTCTTCTGTTACAATTAAGAGCGATTGTGTCAATGATCATGCGTGTCCAAGGTATCCATCAAATACATCACCGGACGAGTTTTCAAAAGAGAGCGAGATTCTCTATAGGAAGTTACAACCACCGTGCACGTGCAAAGTCCAAGCCAGTAGGCTATTTTATTTAGCAAATAATAAAATTTCATTAATTAATTAGTAGTAGTAGGGCCCACCTTGATGCTCCCCAAAGTCCAAGCTGGGCGTAGGTGATGTTTACTTGCAAGATGTTGACGACCGCTTTGTTGTTTTGCTTCATTAGATTACTTGCTTCCATGGCCAAAGCTGTATATGTACCAGCTGCTAATTTTGACTCTTTTTAGCTACTACCCTAAAAATATGTATATAATACACTAAAACTAGCATTTCTACTACTGCGTACGTATCCTGATTGATCTCGCGTAGATATTAAATCTTCCATTGAACTACGATGGGCTGTTGAAAGTATACTAGTACTAGTATAGTATTCATTTTAGCAGCTGGTTCAATTCATTGGGCCGGCCGGCTAGCTGTTGGTTGAGCGCAAGTCCATCCGAGGATTCACGTGCATGCAGCAAGCAAAGCCTTCTTCACGGATCTGTCGTAAGCAACTGTTGATGCATGTGAAACTGATTAAACCTTCCTTGCATCTGCTACTACTCGTCCAAAAGAAATATGTACAGTAGGAAAAAAGAGCATCATGAGCAAAGTAGGAACCACGGAAGAGATTCGTGGATGTCCTTGTAGTTCATACACTAGTAGGATATAAAATTGCCAGTTGAGAGAAATGAGATACGCAAGTTGGCATTTTCCACGGGCCATTGCTTTATTTAGTCCTCGAAATACTTTGACTCCGTTAGATCAACGGCATCATTTTCAGAGCGATAGTCATGTGAGGAAGATGCAAGGAAGAAAGACGTACTGAAAGCAATGCATACAAAAAAAAGTGGAAAGAATAGTAAATAATCCTATACTACTGTGGTAATTTAATTTAGTCTGATAGATAGAAATGTACTATCTCAAACATGCACTCTTCTAATCAAGTGTCGTGTTATTAGTTTGTGCATTCAAATTTGATAAAAGAAAAAGGGCAAAAAATATGTGTTTGGTCTAACATTAGATTGGACGTTTTTTGATGCATGCAGTCTGTGCCGGTGTACCTGTCGGAGATGGCGCCTGCGCGTCTCCGGGGCATGCTCAACATCGGGTTCCAGCTGATGATCACCATCGGCATCCTGGCGGCGGCGCTCATCAACTACGGCACCAACAAGATCAAGGCCGGGTACGGGTGGCGCATCAGCCTGGCCCTCGCGGCCGTCCCCGCGGGCATCATCACCCTCGGCTCCCTCTTCCTCCCCGACACCCCCAACTCCCTCATCGAGCGCGGCCACCCGGAGGCGGCTCGTCGCATGCTCAACCGCATCCGCGGCAGCGACGTGGACATCAGCGAGGAGTACGCGGACCTGGTGGTGGCGAGCGAGGAGTCCAAGCTGGTGCAGCACCCGTGGCGCAACATCCTGCAGCGCAAGTACCGGCCCCAGCTGACCATGGCGATCATGATCCCCTTCTTCCAGCAGCTGACGGGCATCAACGTCATCATGTTCTACGCGCCGGTGCTGTTCGAGACGCTGGGGTTCAAGGGCGACGCGTCGCTCATGTCGGCCGTCATCACGGGCCTGGTCAACGTGTTCGCGACGCTCGTCTCCGTGTTCACCGTCGACCGGCTGGGTCGCCGGAAGCTGTTCCTGCAGGGCGGCTCGCAGATGCTGCTGAGCCAGCTGGTGGTGGGCACCCTGATCGCGGTCAAGTTCGGGACGAGCGGCGTGGGGGAGATGCCCAAGGGGTACGCGGCGGCGGTGGTGCTCTTCATCTGCCTCTACGTGGCCGGGTTCGCGTGGTCGTGGGGGCCCCTGGGGTGGCTGGTGCCCAGCGAGATCTTCCCGCTGGAGATCAGGCCGGCGGGGCAGAGCATCAACGTGTCGGTGAACATGCTCTTCACCTTCGTCATCGCGCAGGCGTTCCTCACCATGCTCTGCCACATGAAGTTCGGCCTCTTCTACTTCTTCGCCGGGTGGGTGGTGATCATGACCGTCTTCATCGCGCTCTTCCTGCCGGAGACCAAGAACGTGCCCATCGAGGAGATGGTGCTCGTCTGGAAGGGCCACTGGTTCTGGCGCAGGTACATCGGAGACGCTGACGTCCACGTCGGCGCCAACAATGGCAAGGGCGCCGCCATCGCATAGATTCCTTCCTTCCCTAGCTCCGTCTCCCTCGTGTACATTAATTGCTTTCCTTCCTCTCTTCCTTGTTTGTCCTCGTAGATGCATGCTTAGGTCAAACCGTGTGTTTCTCTTCTCTATGTGCTTCAAGATTCTTGCATTAATTAAGATGGTACCATCAATCATCATTGTTCTCATACTACATTTTTCTTTTTCTCACTTGGAAAAAAATCAAGGTTTTATTCCTCATGAGGAAATAATCAGCCGCCTCCGCGCCCGTCCAATGCGCCAGCGAGTCACCCTGTGATCTCCCTCTGCCTATGAATTTCTGTGGGACACGTCTTAGGGAGCGGCCGGCTGCTCATAGCGGTGCAGAGTGGCCTATCTATTTGGAATATTTTTGTCCTCACGTGATCCTAAAAAGAAAAATATTATCTTTTATATGAATCAAAATGCTAAAAAGGACACTGCTAATTAATTATCCCGCAAGATCTCTTGTCGTATGATGGATGTTTGCATGCCTCCCGCTCACGTTATCTTAATAATTTTAGGTTTTCAAAATTTTAAAAACCATATCTTTCAAACCACGTGTCGAAATTCAGATTCGTTTTCACCGTTGCACCCTTCTTGACGTGCTCTTTGAAACTAGATCCCGCATGGTTATGTTTCGACGGATTTTATGTGTGCAACTAAGTCCCTCATTTTGTGCAACTGCCTAGCAGTCGATGTGCAACTACCTGACAGTGGACGTGCAACTTTTCGCCTACCCCATGGAAGTGTAGTTTTCATTGATGGCACATCTACCCCGAAACTACCTCCTCCTAGTGAGATGTTCAAATTCGTGTTTTGCCCAGGCCAACTGCCTAGTAGTTCATGTGCAACTTTCCCCCCGCCCGTGATTGTGCTTTCACTGTTTGATGCATCAGCCAACTGTCTAGCAGTGGATGTGCAACTTCGGATACCGTCACCGCCAACTGTCTACCAGTGATGTGCAATTATTCCTCATACCTCATGGATGTGTAATTTCCTTACTAGCACTTGGAACCACCCATCTAGTGGGATGTGCAACTTTAGCGCCCCGTTTATATGCAAGTTTTACTACCCTCATGAATATGTAACTTTTCACTACCCTCATGAATGTGGAATTTTCACCATCTAACTATCCCTGCTTGTGAGATGTGCAACTTCATATGTTGCTCCGGCCAACTGCCTATCGGACTTTGTGCAACTCCATTTGTTGCCCCTGCCAACTGAAACTACATATCCACAAGTAGGGGGGGAGGAGTTGCACACTTAGTAATAGGAAGTTGGCTCGAACAACAGACTAAGTTGCACATATCACTGGTAGGGAAGGTGGGGCAGGGTGTGTCAACTGTAGAAAAAACTGCACATCCACAAGTAGGGACAAGGGTTGCACATCGACTACTACATAGTTGATCGGGACAGTAGACTAAATTGCACCATGTAGTATTAAAGTTGCACAACGCAGTACTGAAGTTGCACAATATAGCACCAAAGTTGGAATAAAAAATTCGTCGGAACATACCCATGCAGGATCTAGTTTCAAAGATCTCGTCGCGAAGAATCCAACGGTGAAGACAAATCTGAATTCCGACGCGCGGTTTGAAAGATATGGCTTTTCAAAAATTCGTAAAACCAAAATAATTGCACGTGAACCTGTTTCTTTCAAATCGAACTAACCAGTGTGAACACATTTAACACTAATAACAACATGCACTAGCAGACAAAAAAAGCTCATGCATGGCTGTGAAGCTCGGCCGCTTGTTTCCTCCAAAAAGTGCGCGTGCACTTTAAAGAATTTAGGATTTTTGTGGCACTGCTGACGCACCCACCGTGCATCACATCTCGCCCCTCCTTTGCAGCATACCTTGTAGCATTCTATCCATATACGACAATCATGGGCTCAAAAGCCCTTCTACGTTGGGCTAGGGCTCGCAGCACACAAAGAGCAGAATCAATCACGGAGCGCATGATCGCTTTACCCAGGTTTGGGTCTCTGTAAAGCGTAAAACTATACTCCTACTTTGGTGGAATTATATGTGGAAATGCCCAAGTTACAAGACAGCGCAACCTTGCCGACAAGGAGCTCGGGAGAGCTAGTGCAAATGGGCAGGGTGTCGACCCTTGTAAAGGTTGCCATGGGCCTCCTTTTATAGATGAAAGGGGCTACCATAGTGGCAAAATGGTAAATACAGAAGGCAGATAGTGTTGGAAATATGCCCTAGAGGCAATAATAAAATGGTTATTATTATATTTCTTTGTTCATGATAATTGTCTATTGTTCATGCTATAATTGTATTAACTGGAAACCGTAATACATGTGTGAATACATAGACCACAACATGTCCCTTGTGAGCCTCTAGTTGACTAGCTCGTTGATCAATAGGTGGTTATGGTTTCTTGACCATGGAAATTGGATGTCATTGATAACGGGATCACATCATTAGGAGAATGATGTGATGGACAAGACCCAATCCTAAGCATAGCACAAGATCGTGTAGTTCGTTTGCTAAAAGCTTTTCTAATGTCAAGTATCATTTCCTTAGACCATGAGATTGTGCAACTCCCGGATACCGCAGAAATGCTTTGGGTGTGCCAAACGTCACAACGTAACTGGGTGGCTATAAAGGTGCACTACGGGTATCTCCGAAAGTGTCTGTTGGGTTGGCACGAATCGAGACTGGGATTTGTCACTCCGTGTGACGGAGAGGTATCTCTGGGCCCACTCGGTAATGCATCATCATAATGAGCTCAGTGTGACTAAGTGGTTAGTCATGGGATCATGCATTACGGAACGAGTAAAGTGACTTGCCGGTAACGAGATTGAACGAGGTATTGGGATACCGACGATCGAATCTCGGGCAAGTAACATACCGATTGACAAAGGGAATTGTATACGGGATTGCTTGAATCCTTGACATCGTGGTTCATCCGATGGGATCACCGTGGAACATGTGGGAGCCAACATGGGTATCCAGATCCCGCTGTTAGTTATTGGCCAGAGAGCTGTCTCGGTCATGTCTGCATGATTCCCGAACCCGTAGGGTCTACACACTTAAGGTTCAATGACGCTAGGGTTATAAAGGAAGTTTGTATGTGTCTACCAAATGTTGTTCGGAGTCCCGGATGAGATCCCGGACGTCACGAGGAGTTCCGGAATGGTCCCGAGGTAAAGATTTATATATGGGAAGTCCAGTTTCAGTCACCGGAATAGTTTCGGGGGTTATCGGTACTGTACCGGGACCACTGAAAGGTGTCCAGAGGTCCACCGGGTGGGGCCACCTGCCCCGGGGGGCTTGATGGGCTGAATATGGGAGGGAACCAGCCCCTAGTGGGCTGGTGCGCCCCTCCCCAAGGGCCCAAGGCGCCTAGGGTTGAAAACCCTAGGGGAGGGGGGCGCCTCCACCTTGCTTGGGGGGCAAGCCTCCCCTCCTGGCCGCCGCCCCTCCCCTCTAGATGGGATCTGGAGGGGACCGGCCCCCCTCTCCCCTTCCCCTATATATAGTGGGGGTTTTGGGGCTGCCAAGCACACGAGTTTTCCTCTCTCCTAGCGCAGCCCTACCCCTCTCCCTCCTCGTCTCTCGCAGTGCTTGGCGAAGCCCTGCTGGAGTGCCACGCTCCTCCATCACCACCACGCCGTTGTGCTGCTGCTAGACGGAGTCTTCCCCAACCTCTCCCTCTCTCCTTGCTGGATCAAGGGATGGGAGACGTCACCGGGCTGCACGTGTGTTGAACGCGGAGGCAGCGTTCTTCGATGCTTAGATCGGATTCGGCCGCGATCTGAATCGCTTCGTGAATGACTCCACCGACCGCGTTCTTGTAACGCTTCCGCATCGCGATCTTCAAGGGTATGAATATGCACTCCCCTCTCTCTCTCTCGTTGCTAGTATCTCCATAGATTGATTTTGGTTTTGCGTAGAAAATTTTGAATTTCTGCTACATTCCCCAACAGTGGCATCATGAGCTAGGTCTATTGCGTAGATTCTATGCACGAGTAGAACACAAGTTGTTGTGGGCATTGATTTTGTTCAATATGCTTACCGTTACTAGTCCTATGTTGTTTCGACGGTATTGTGGGATGAAGCGGCCCGGACCGACCTTACATGTACACTTACGTGAGACAGGTTCCACCGACTGACATGCACTTGTTGCATAAGGTGGCTAGCGGGTGCCAGTCTCTCCCACTTTAGTCGGATCGGATTCGATGAAAAGGGTCCTTATGAAGGGTAAATAGCAATTGGCATATCATGTTGTGGTTTTGGCGTAGGTAAGAAACGGTCTTGCTAGAAACTCGTAGCAACCACGTAAAAACTTGCAACAACATTTAGAGGATGTCTAACTTGTTTTTGCAGCATATGCCGTGTGATGTGATTGTTGGGGAACGTAGTAATTTCAAAAAATTTCCTACGCACACGCAAGATCATGGTGATGGCATAGCAACGAGAGGGGAGAGTATTGTCCACGTACCCTCGTAGACCGTAAGCGGAAGCGTTATGACAACGCGGTTGATGTAGTCGTACGTCTTCACGATCCGACCGATCCAAGTACCGAACGTACGGCACCTCCGAGTTTAGCACACGTTCAGCTCGATGACGATCCCCGGGCTCCGACCCAGCAAAGCGTCGGGGATGAGTTCCGTCAGCACGACGGCGTGGTGACGATGATGATGTTCTACCGGCGCAGGGCTTCGCCTAAACTCCGTGACGATATGACCGAGGTGGAATATGGTGGAGGGGGGCACCGCACACGGCTAAGGAACGATCCATAGATCAACTTGTGTGTCATGGGGTGCCCCCTTGCCCCCTACATAAAGGAGCAAGGAGGGAGGAGGCCAGCCCTAGGAGGGTGCGCGCCAAGTGTGGAGTCCTACTAGGACTCCCTAGTCCTAGTAGGATTCCACCTCCCTTGTTGGAGTAGGAGAAGGGGAAAGAGGGGGAGAGGAAGAAGGAAAGGGGGGCTGCGCCCCTTTTCCAATTCGGACCAGAAGGGGGGCTCAGGCCTCCTTCCTTTTGGCCTCTCTCCTCTATTCCCGTATGGCCCAATAAGGCCCATATACTCCCCGGCGAATTCCCGTAACTCTCCGGTACTCCGAAAAATACCCGAATCACTCGGAACCTTTCCGAACTCCGAATATAGTTGTCCAATATATCGATCTTTACGTCTCGATCATTTCGAGACTCCTCGTCATGTCCCCGATCTCATCCGGGACTCCGAACTCCTTCGGTACATCAAAACTCATAAACTCATAATAAAACTGTCATCGTAACGTTAAGCATGCGGACCCTACGGGTTCGAGAACTATGTAGACATGACCTAGAACTATTCTTGGCCAATAACCAATAGCAGAACCTGGATGCCCATATTGGCTCCTACATATTCTACGAAGATCTTTATCGGTCAAACCGCATAACAACATGCGGTGTTCCCTTTGTCATCGGTATGTTACTTGCCCGAGATTCGATCGTCGGTATCTCAATACCTAGTTCAATCTCGTTACCAGCAAGTCTATTTACTCGTTACGTAATGCATCATCCCGCAACTAACTCATTAGCCACATTGCTTGCAAGACTTATAGTGATGTGCATTACCGAGAGGGCCCAAAGATACCTCTCCGACAATCGGAGTGACAAAACCTAATCTCGAAATACGCCAACCCAACATGTACCTTTGGAGACACCTGTAGTACTCCTTTATAATCACCCAGTTACGTTGTGACGTTTGGTAGCACCCAAAGTGTTCCTCCGGTAAACGGGAGTTGCATAATCTCATAGTTACAGGAACATGTATAAGTCATGAAGAAAGCAATAGCAACATACTAAACGATCAAATGCTAGGCTAACGGAATGGGTCATGTCAATCATATCATTCTCCTAATGATGTGATCCCATTAATCAAATGACAACACATGTCTATGGTTAGGAAACATAACCATCTTTGATTAATGAGCTAGTCAAGTAGAGGCATACTAGTGACACTATGTTTGTCTATGTATTCACACATGTATTATGTTTTCGGTTAATACAACTCTAGCATGAATAATAAACATTTATCATGAAATAAGGAAATAAATAATAACTTTATTATTGCCTCTAGGGCATATGTCCTTCAGTCTCCCACTTGCACTAGAGTCAATAATCTAGTTCACATTGCCATGTGATTTAACACCAATATTCATATCTGTATATGATTAACACCCATAGTTCACATCGTCATGTGACCAACACTCAAAGGGTTACTAGAGTCAATAATCTAGTTCACATCGCTATGTGATTAACACCCAAAGAGTACTAAGGTGTGATCATGTTTTGCTCATGAGAGAAGCTTAGTCAACGGGTCTGTCACATTCAGAGCCGTATGTATTTTGCAAATATTCTATGTCTACAATGCTCTGCACGGAGCTACTCTAGCTAATTGCTCCCACTTTCAATATGTATCCAGATTGAGACTTAGAGTCATCTGGATCGGTGTAAAAGCTTGCACCGATGTAACTCTTTACGGCGGGCTCTTTTATCACCTCCATAATCGAGAAATATTTCCTTAGTCCTCACTAAGGATATTCTTGACCAATGTCCAGTGATCTACTCCTAGATCACTATTGTACTCCCTTGCCAAATTCAGAGCAAGGTATACAATAGGTCTGGTACATATCATAGCATACTTTATAGAACCTATGACTGAGGCATAGGGAATGACTTTCATTCTCTTTTCTATTTTCTGCCGTGGTCGGGCTTTGAGTCTTACTCAATTTCACACCTTGTAACACAGGCAAGAACTCTTTCTTTGACTGTTCCATTTTGAACCACTTCAAAATCTTTGTCAAGGTATGTACTTATTGAAAAAACTTATCAAGCGTCTTGATCTATCTCTATAGATCTTGATGCTCAATATGTAAGCAGCTTCACCGAGGTCTTTCTTTGAAAAACTCCTGTCAAACACTCCTTTATGCTTTGCAGAATAATTCTACATTATTTTCGATCAACAATATGTCATTCAGATACACTTATCAGAAATGCTGTAGTGCTCCCACTCACTTTCCTGTAAATACAGGCCTTTCCAAAAGTCTGTATAAAACCATATGCTTTGATCAACTCATCAAAGTGTATATTCCAACTCCGAGATGCTTGCACCAGTCCATTGATGGATTGCTGGAGCTTGCACACTTTGTTAGCATCTTTAGGATTGACAAAACCTTCTGGTTGCATCATATACAACTCTTCTTTAACAAATCCATTAAGGAATGCAGTTTTGACATCCATTTGCCAGATTTCATAAAATGTGGCAATTGCTAACATGATTCGGACAGACTTAAGCATCGATACGAGTGATAAAATCTCATTATATTCAACATCTTGAACTTGTCGAAAAAACCTTTTTGCGACAAGTCGAGCTTTGTAGATAGTAACACTACTATCAGTGTCCGTCTTCCTCTTGAAGATCCATTTATTTAACATGGCTTGCTGATCATCGAGCAAGTTAATCAAAGTCCATACTTTGTTCTCATACATGGATCATATCTCAGATTTTATGGCCTCAAGCCATTTCGTGGAATCTGGGCTCATCATCGCTTCCTCATAGTTCGTAGGTTCATCATGGTCTAGTAACATGACTTCCAGAACATGATTACCGTACCACTCTGGTGCGGATCTTACTCTGGAAGACCTACAGGTTTGGTAGCAACTTGATCTGAAGTTTCATGATCATCATCATTAACTTCCTCACTAATTGGTGTAGGAACCACTGGAACTGATTTCTGTGATGAACTACTTTCCAATAAGGGAGAAGGTACAATTACCTCATCAAGTTCTACTTTCCTCCCACTCACTTCTTTCGAGAGAAACTTCTTCTCTAGAAAGGATCCATCTTAGCAACGAATAACTTGCCTTCGGATCTGTGATAGAAGGTGTACCCAATAGTTACCTTTGGGTATTCTATGAAGACGCATTTCTCCGATTTGGCTTCGAGTTTATCAGGTTGAAACTTTTTCACATAAGCATCGCAGCCCCAAAATTTAAGAAACGACAGCTTAGGTTTACTGCTAAACCATAGTTCATACGGTGTCGTCTCAACGGATTTAGATGGTGCCCTATTAAACGTGAATGCAGTTGTCTCTAATGCATAACCCCAAAACGATAGTGGTAAACCGATAAGAGACATCATAGATCGCACCATATCTAGTAAAGTACGATTATGACGTTCGGACACACCATTACGTTGTGGTGTTCCATATGGCATGAGCTGTGAAACTATTCCACATTTTTTTAAATGAAGGCCAAACTCGTAGCTCAAATATTCATTTCTACAATCAGATCATAGAAACTTTATTTTCTTGTTACGATGATTTTTCCACTTCACTCTGAAATTCTTTGAACCTTTCAACTATTTCAGACTTGTGTTTCATTAAGTAGATATACCCATATCTGCTCAAATCATCTGTGAAGGTCAGAAAATAACGATACACGCCGCGAGCCTTAACATTCATCGGATCGCATACATCGGTATATCTTATTTCCAATAAGTCAATAGCTCGTTCCATTGTTCCGGAGAATGGAGTTTTAGTCATCTTGCCCAAAAGGCACGGTTCGTAAGCATCAAAATGATTCATAACCAAGTGATTCCGAAAATCCATCTTTATGGAGTTTCTTCATGCGCTTTACACCGATATGACCCAAACGGCAGTGCCACAAATAAGTTGCACTATCATTATTAACTTTGCATCTTTTGGCATCAATATTATGAATATGTGTATCACTACGATCGAGATCCAACAAACTATTTTCATTGGGTGTATGACCATTGAAGGTTTTATTCATGTAAACAAACAACAAATATTCTCTGATTTTAAATGAATAACCGTATTGCAATAAACATGATCAAATCATATTCATGCAAACGACAAATAACATTTATTTAGGTTTAACACTAATCCCGAAAGTGTAGGGAGTGTGCGATGATGATCATATCAATCTTGGAACTACTTCCAACACTCATCGTCACTTCCCCTTCAACTAGTCTCTGTTTATTTTGTAACTCCTGTTTCGAGTTACTAATCACAGCAACCGAACAAGTATCAAATACTCAGGGGCTACTATAAACACTAGTAAGGCACACATCAAACACCTGTATATCAAATATACCCTTGTTCACTTTGCCATCCTTCTTATCCACCAAATATTTAGGGCATTTCCGCTTCCAGTGACCATTTCCTTTGCAGTGTAAGCACTCAGTTTCAGGCTTTGGTCCAGTTTTGGTCTTCTTCACGGGAGTGACAACTTGTTTGCCATTCTACTTGAAGTTTCCCTTTCTTTCCCTTTGCCCTTTTCTTGAAACTAGTAGTCTTGTCAATCATCAACACTTGATGCTCTTTCTTGATTTCTACCTTCGTCGATTTCAACATCACGAAGAGCTCGGGAATCATTTTCGTTATCCTTTGCATACTATAGTTCATCACGAAGTTCTACTAACTTGGTGATGGTGACTAGAGAACTTTGTCAATCACTATCTTATCTAGAAGATTAACTCCCACTTGATTCAAGCGATTGTAGTACCCAAACAATCTGAGCACTTGCTCACTAGTTGAGCAATTCTCCTCCATCCTTTAGCTATAGAACTTGTTGGAGACTTCATTTCTCTCAACTCGGGTATTTGCTTGGAATATTAACTTCAATTCCTGGAACATCTCATATGGTCCATGACGTTCAAAATGTCTTTGAAGTCCCGATTCTAAGCCGTTAAGCATGGTGCACTAAACTATCAAGTAGTCATCATATTGAGCTAGCCACACGTTCATAACGTCAGCATCTGCTCCTGCAATAGGTTTGTCACCTAGCGGTGCATCAAGGACATAATTCTTCTGCGCAACAATGAGGATAAACCTCAGATCACGGATCCAATCCGCATCATTGCTACTAACATCTTTCAACACAGTTTTCTCTAGGAACATATCAAAATAAACATATGAAAGCAACAACGCGAGCTATTGATCTACAACATAATTTGCAAAATACTACCAGGACTAAGTTCATGATAAATTAAAGTTCAATTAATCATATTACTTAAGAACTCCCACTTAGATAGACATCCCTCTAATCCTCTAAGTGATTACGTGATCCATATCAACTACACCATGTCCGATCGTCACGTGAGATGGAGTAGTTTCAACGGTGAACATCAATATGTTGATCATATCTACTATATGATTCACGCTCGACCTTTTGGTCTCCGTGTTCCGAGGCCATATCTGTTATATGCTAGGCTCGTCAAGTTAACCTGAGTATTCCGCGTCTGCAACTGTTTTTGCACCCGTTGTATTTGAACGTAGAGCCTATCACACCCGATCATCGCGTGGTGTCTCAGCACGAAGAACTTTCGCAACGGTGCATACTGAGGGAGAACACTTTTTGATAATTTTAGTGAGAGATCATCTTAAAATGCTACCGTCAATCAAAGCAAGATAAGATGTATAAAAGATAAACATCATATGCAATCAAAATATGTGACATGATATGGCCATGATCATCTTGCGCCTTTGATCTCCATCTCCAAAGTACTGTCATGATCTCTATCGTCACCGGCACGACACCATGATCTCTATCATCTTGATCTATATCAATGTGTCGTCACATGATCGTCTCGCCAACTATTGCTCTTGCAACTATTGCTATCGCATAGCGATAAAGTAAAGCAATTATTTGGCGCTTGCATCTTATGCAATAAAGAGACAACCATAGGGCTTCTGCCGGTTGCCGATAACTTCAACAAAACATGATCATCTCATACAACAACTTATATCTCATCACGTCTTGACCATATCACATCACAACATGCCCTGCAAAAACAAGTTAGATGTCCTCTACTTTGTTGTTGCAAATTTTACGTGGCTGCTACGGGCTTAGCAAGAACCGTTCTTACCTACGCATCAAAACCACAACGATAGTTCGTCAAGTTAGTGTTGTTTTAACCTTTGCAAGGACCGGGCGTAGCCACACTCGATTCAGCTAGAGTGAGAGAGACAGACACCCGCCAGCCACCTTTAAGCACGAGTGCTTGTAACGGTGAAACCAGTCTCGCGTAAGCGTACGCGTAATGTTGGTCCGGGCCGCTTCATCTCACAATACCGCCGAACCAAAGTATGACATGCTGGTAAGCAGTATGACTTGTATCGCCCACAACTCACTTGTGTTCTACTCGTGCATATGACATCTACGCATAAAACCAGGCTCGGATGCCACTGTTGGGGAACGTAGTAATTTCAAAAAAATTCCTACGCACACACAAGATCATGGTGATGGCATAGCAACGAGAGGGGAGAGTATTGTCCACGTACCCTCGTAGACCGTAAGCGGAAGCGTTATGACAACGTGGTTGATGTAGTCGTACGTCTTCACGATCCGACCGATCCAAGTACCGAACGTACAGCACCTCCGACTTCAGCACACGTTCAGCTCGATGACGATCCTCGGGCTCCGACCCAGCAAAGCGTCGGGGATGAGTTCCGTCAGCACGACGGCGTGGTGACGATGATGATGTTCTTCCGGCGCAGGGCTTCGCCTAAACTCCGCGACGATATGACCAAGGTGGAATATGGTGGAGGGGGGCACCGCTCACGGCTAAGGAATGATCCGTAGATCAACTTGTGTGTCATGGGGTGCCCCCTTGCCCCCTATATAAAGGAGCAAGGAGGGAGGAGGCCTGCCCTAGGAGGGGGCGCGCCAAGTGTGGAGTCCTACTAGGACTCCCTAGTCCTAGTAGGATTCCACCTCCCTTGTTGGAGTAGGAGAAGGGGAAGGAGGGGGAGAGGAAGAAGGAAAGGGGGGCTGCGCCCCTTGTCCAATTCGGACCAGAAGGGGGGCGCAGGCCTCCTTCCTTTTGGCCTCTCTCCTCTATTCCCGTATGGCCCAATAAGGCCCATATACTCCCCGGCGAATTCCCGTAACTCTCCGGTACTCCGAAAAATACCCGAATCACTTGGAACCTTTCCGAACTCCGAATATAGTCGTCCAATATATCGATCTTTACGTCTCGACCATTTCGAGACTCCTCGTCATGTCCCCGATCTCATCCGGGACTCCGAACTCCTTCGGTACATCAAAACTCATAAACTCATAATAAAACTGTCATCGTAACGTTAAGCGTGCGGACCCTACGGGTTCGAGAACTATGTAGACATGACCTAGAACTATTCTTGGCCAATAACCAATAGCGGAACCTGGATGCCCATATTGGCTCCTACATATTCTACGAAGATCTTTATCGGTGAAACCGCATAACAACATACGTTGTTCCCTTTGTCATCGGTATGTTACTTGCCCGAGATTCGATCGTCGGTATCCAATACCTAGTTCAATCTCGTTACCGGCAAGTCTCTTTACTCGTTACGTAATGCATCATCCCGCAACTAACTCATTAGCCACATTGCTTGCAAGGCTTATAGTGATGTGCATTACCGAGAGGGCCCAGAGATACCTCTCCGACAATCGGAGTGACAAAACCTAATCTCGAAATACGCCAACCCAACATGTACCTTTGGAGACACCTGTAGTACTCCTTTATAATTACCCAGTTATGTTGTGACGTTTGGTAGCACCCAAAGTGTTCCTCCGGTAAATGGGAGTTGCATAATCTCATAGTTACAGGAACATGTATAAGTCATGAAGAAAGCAATAGCAACATACTAAACGATCAAATGCTAGGCTAACGGAATGGGTCATGTCAATCACATCATTCTCCTAATGATGTGATCCCATTAATCAAATGACAACACATGTCTATGGTTAGGAAACATAACCATCTTTGATTAATGAGCTAGTCAAGTAGAGGCATACTAGTGACACTATGTTTGTCTATGTATTCACACATGTATTATGTTTCCAGTTAATACAATTCTAGCACGAATAATAAACATTTATCATGAAATAAGGAAATAAATAATAACTTTATTATTGCCTCTAGGGCATATTTCCTTCAGTGATATGGCCAAGAAGGATGTGATGAATGAAATATATGTGATGTATGAGATTGATCATATTCTTGTAATAGGAATCACGACTTGCATGTCGATTAGTATGACAACCGGCAGGAGCCATAGGAGTTTTCTTAATTTATTGTATGACCTTCGTGTCATTGAAAACGCCATGTAATTACTTTACTTTATTGCTAAACCATTAGCCATAGTAGTAGAAGTAATAGTTGGCGAGACAACTTCATGAAGACACAATGATGGAGATCATGGTGTCATGCCGGTGACGAAGGTGATCATGTCGTGCCGTAAGATGGAGATCAAAGGCGCAAGATGATATTGGCCATATCATGTCACTTTATGATTTGCATGTGATGTTTGTCATGTTTACATCTTATTTTCTTAGAACGATGGTAGCATAAATAAGATGATCCCTCATTAAAATTTCAAGAAAGTGTTCCCCCTAACTGTGCACCGTTGCGAAAGTTCGTTGTTTCGAAGCACCACGTGATGGTCGGGTGTGATAGATTCTAACGTTCACACACAACGGGTGTAAGCCAGATTTACACACGCAAAACACTTAGGTTGACTTGACAAGCCTAGCATGTACAGACATGGCCTCGGAACACAAGAGACTGAAAGGTCGAACATGAGTCGTATAGTAGATACGATCGACATGGAGATGTTCACCGATGATGACTAGTCCGTCTCACGTGATGATCGGACACAGCCTAGTTGACTCGGATTATGTATCACTTAGATGACTAGAGGGATGTCTATCTGAGTGGGAGTTCATTAGATGAACTTAATTATCATGAACATAGTCAGAATGACTTTGCAAATTATGTCGTAACTCGCGCTTTAGTTCTACTGTATTAGATATGTTCCTAGAGAAAATTTAGTTGAAAGTTGATAGTAGCAATTATGCGGACTAGGTCCGTAAATTGAGGATTGTCCTCGTTGCTTCGTAGTAGGCTTATGTTCTTAATGCACCACTCGGTGTGCTGAACCTCGAACGTCGTCTGTGGATGTTGCGAACATCTGACATACATGTTTTGATAACTACGTGATAGTTCAGTAATGTTAAACGGTTTAGAGTTGAGGCACCGAAGACGATTTTGAAACGTCGCGGAACATATGAGATGTTTCGAGGGCTGAAATTGGGATTTCAGGCTCGTGCCCATGTCAAGAGGTATAAGACCTCCGACGAGTTTCTTAGCCTGCAAACTAAGGGAGAAAAGCTCAATCGTTGAGCTTGTGCTCAGATTGTCTGAGTACAACAATCATTTGAATCGAGTGGGAGTCAATCTTCCAAATGAGATAGTGATGTTTCTCCAAAGTCATTTCTACCAAGCCGCTAGAGCTTCATGATGAACTATAACATATCAGGGATAGATATGATGATCCTTGAAATATTCGCGATGTTTGACGCCGCGAAAGTAGAAATCAAATAGGAGCATCAATTGTTGATGGTTGGTAAAACCACTAGTTTCAAGAAGGGCAAGGGCAAGAAGGGATACTTCATGAAACGGCAAATCAGTTGCTGCTCTAGTGAAGAAACCCAAGGTTGAAACCAAACCCGAGACTAAGTGCTTCTGTAATGAGGGGAACGGTCACTGAAGCAGGACTACCCTAGATACTTGGTAGATGAGAAGGCTGGCAAGGTCGATAGAAGTACATTGGATATACATTATATTAATGTGTACTTTACTAGTACTCCTAGTAGCACCAGGGTATTAAGATACCGGTTCGGTTGCTAAGTGTTAGTAACTCGAAATAAAAGAGCTACAGAATAAGAGAGACTAGCTAAAGGTGAGATGACGATATGTGTTGGAAGTGTTTCCAAGATTGATGTGATCAAGCATCGCATGCTCCCTCTACCATCGAGATTGGTGTTAAACCTAAATAATTGTTATTTGGTGTTTGTGTTGAGCATAGACATGATTGGATTATGTTTATCGCAATACGGTTATTCATTTAAGGAGAATAATGGTTACTCTATTTATTTGAATAATACCTTCAACGGTCTTGCACCTAAAATGAATGGTTTATTGAATCTCGATCGTACTGATACACATGTTCATGCCAAAAGATATAAGATAGTAATGATAGTATCACATACTTGTGGCACTGCCACTTGAGTCATATTGGTATAAAACGCATGAAGAAGCTCCATGTTGATGGATCTTTGGACTCACTTATTTTTGAAAAGATTGAGACATGCGAACCATGTCTATTGGTATATATGCATGAAGAAACTCCATACAGATGGATCATTTGGACTCACTTGATTTTGAATCACTTGAGACATGCAAATCATACCACATGGGCAAGATGACTGAAAGGCCTCGTTTCCAGTGAGATGGAACAAGAGAGCAACTTGTTGGAAGTAATACATTTGATGTGTGCAATCCAATGAGTGCTGAGGCACGCAGTGGATATCGTTATGTTCTTACTTCACAGATGATTTGAGTAGATTCTGAGTATATTTACTTGATGAAACACAAATCTGAATTATTGAAAGGTTCAAGTAATTTCAGAGTGAAGTTGAAGATCGTCGTGACAAGAGGATAAAATGTCTATGATATGATCATAGAGATGAATCTGAGTTACAAGTTTGGCACACAATTAAGACATTGTGGAAATTGTTTCACAATTAATACCGCCTGGAACACCATAGTGTGATGGTGTGTCCGAACATCATAACTGCACCCTATTTGATATGGTGCATACCATGATGTCTCTTATCAAATTACCACTATCGTTTATAGGTTAGGCATTAGAGACAACCGCATTCACTTCAAATAGGGCACCACGTAATTCCGTTGAGATGACAGTGTATGAACTATGGTTTAGAGAAACCTAAGCTGTCATTTCTTAAAAGTTTGGGGCTGCGAAGCTTATGTGGAAATTTTTTAGCCTGATAAGCTCAAAACCAAAGCGGATAAATGCATCTTCATAGGACACCCAAAACAGTTGGGTATACCTCCTATTTCAGATCCGGAAGCAAAAGTGATTGTTTCTAGAAATGGGTCCTTTCTCGAAGAAAAGTTTCTCTTGAAAGAATTGAGTGGGAGGATGGTGGAGACTTGATGAGGTTGTTGAACCATCACTTCAACTAGTGTGTAGCAGGACACAGGAAGTTGTTCCTATGGCGCCTACACCAATTGAAGTGGAAGCTGATGATAGTGATCATGAAACTTCAGATCAAGTCACTACCAAACCTCGTAGGTCGACAAGGATGCGTACTACTTCAGAGTGGTACGAAATCCTGTCTTGGAGGTCATGTTGCTGGACAACTATGAACCTACGAGCTATGGAGAAGCGATGGTGGGCCCGGATTCCGACGAATGGCTCGAGGCCATAAAATCCAAGAGGATCCATGTATGAAAACAAAGTATAGACTTTGGAAGAACTACTTGATGGTCATAAGGCTGTTAGGTATCACCATTAAGAAAGCTCGACTTGTCGTTAAGATGTTTTCCGACAAGTTCAAGGAGTTGACTACGGTGAGACTTTCTCACTCGTAGCGATGCTAAGAGTCTGTTGGAATTATATTAGCAGTTACTGCATTATTTATGAAATCTTGTAGATAGAATGTCAAAACATTGTTTCCTCAATGATTTTCTTGAGGAAAGGTTGTATGTGATACAACTAGAAGGTTTTGTCAATCCTGAAAGATGCTAACAAGTATGCAAAGCTCCAGTAATCCTTCTAAGGACTGGAGTAAGCATCTCGGAGATGGAATATACGCTTTGATGAGATGATCAAAGATTTTGGGTTTATACAAAGTTTATGAGAAACTTGTATTTCCAAAGAAGTGAGTGGGAGCACTATAGAATTTCTGATGAGTATATGTTGTTAACATATTGTTGATCAAAAATGTTGTAGAATTTCTGGAAAGCATATAGGGTTATTTGAAAAGTGTTTTTCAATGCAAAACCTGGATTAAGCTACTTGAACATTGAGCATCAAGGTCTATAAGGATAGATCAAAAACCGCTTAATAGTACTTTCAAATGAATACATACCGTGATAAGATTTTGAAGGAGTTCAAAATAGATCAGCAAAGAATGAGTTCTTGGCTGTGTTATAAGGTGTGAGTATTGAGTAAGACTCAAGACCTGACCACGCAAAAGAGAGAGAAAGGACGAAGGTCTTCCCCTATGCTTTAGACGTAGACTCCACAGTATGCTATGTTGTGTACCGCACCTAAAGTGTGCCTTGCCATGAGTCAGTCAAGGGGTACAAATGTGATCCAGGAATGGATCACAGGACAGCGGTCAAGGTTATCCTTAGGAACTAGTGGACTAAGGAATTTTCTCGATTATGTAGGTGGTAAAAGAGTTCGTCGTAAAGGGTTACGCCGATGCAAACTTTGACACTAATCTGGATGACTCTAAGTAGTAGACCGAATTCGTATAGTAGAGCTGTTGTTTGGAATAGTTCCAAATAGCGCGTGGTAGCTGCTTCTAGGAGATGTCATAGAGATTTGTAAAGCACACACGGATCTGAAAGAATCAGACCCGTTGACTAATAACCTCTCTCACAAGCGAGATATGATCAAACAAAATGGGTGTTGGATTCGTTGCAATCACATATTGATGTGAACTATATTATTGACTCTAGTGCAAGTGTGAGACTGTTGGAAATATGCCCTAGAGGCAATAATAAAATGGTTATTATTATATTTCCTTGTTCCTGATAATTGTCAATTGTTCATGCTATTATTGTATTAACTGGAAACCGTAATACATGTGTGAATACATAGACCACAACATGTCCCTAGTGAGCCTCTAGTTGACTAGCTCGTTGATCAATAGATGGTTATGGTTTCTTGACCATGGACATTGGATGTCATTGATAACGGGATCACATCATTAGGAGAATGATGTGATGGACAAGACCCAATCCTAAGCATAGCACAAGATCGTGTAGTTCGTTTGCTAAAAGCTTTTCTAATGTCAAGTATCATTTCCTTAGACCATGAGATTGTGCAACTCCCGGATACTGCAGGAACGCTTTGGGTGTGAGAAACGTCACAACGTAACTGGGTGGCCACTACAGGTATCTCCGAAAGTGTCTGTTGGGTTGGCATGAATCGAGACTGGGATTTGTCACTCCGTGTGACGGAGAGGTATCTCTGGGCCCACTCGGTAATGCAACATCATAATGAGCTCAATGTGACTAAGTGGTTAGTCAAGGGATCATGCATTACGGAATGAGTAAAGTGACTTGCCGGTAACGAGATTGAACGAAGTATTGGGATACCGACGATCAAATCTCGGGCAAGTAACATACCGATTGACAAAGGGAATTGTATACGGGATTGCTTGAATCCTTGACATCGTGGTTCATCCAATGAGATCATCGTGGAACATATGGGAGCCAACATGGGTATCCAGATCTCGCTGTTGGTTATTGGCCAGAGAGCTGTCTCGGTCATGTCTGCATGATTCCCGAACCCGTAGGGTCTACACACTTAAGGTTCGATGACGTTAGGCTTATAAAGGAAGTTTGTATGTGGTTACCGAATGTTGTTTGGAGTCCCGAATGAGATCCCGGACATCACGAGGAGTTTCGGAATGGTCCGGAGGTAAAGATTTATATATGGGAAGTCCAGTTTCAGTCACCGGAATAGTTTCGGGGGTTATCGGTATTGTATCGGGACCACCAAAAGGTGTCCGGAGGTCCACCGGGTGGGGCCACCTGCCCCGGGGGGCTTGATGGGCTGAATATGGGAGGGAACCAGCCCCTAGTGGGCTGGTGCGCCCCTCCCCAAGGGCCCAAGGCGCCTAGGGTTGAAAACAACCCTAGGGGAGGGCGGCGCCTCCACCTTGCTTGGGGGGCAAGCCTCCCCTCCTGGCCGCTGCCCCTCCCCTCTAGATGGGATCTGGAGGAGGCCGGTCCCCTCTCCCCTTCCCCTATATATAGTGGGGGTGGGGCTGCCAAGCACACGAGTTTTCCTCTCTCCTGGCGCAGCCCTACCCCTCTCCCTCCTCGTCTCTCGCAGTGCTTGGCGAAGCCCTGCTGGAGTGCTACGCTCCTCCATCACCACCACGCCGTTGTGCTGCTGCTGGAAGGAGTCTTCCCCAACCTCTCCCTCTCTCCTTGCTGGATCAAGGCACGGGAGACGTCACCGGGTTGCACGTGTGTTGAACGCGGAGGCACCGTTCTTCGGTGCTTAGATCGGATTCGGCGGCGATCTGAATCGCTTCGTGAACGACTCCACCGACCGCGTTCTTGTAACGCTTCCGCATCGCGATCTTCAAGGGTATGAAGATGCACTCCCCTCTCTCTCGTTGCTAGTATCTCCATAGATTGATCTTGGTGATGTGTAGAAAATTTTGAATTTCTGCTACGTTCCTCAACAGATAGTAGCTATAGTGCTATCATACCTAATTCTGACGGTATAAGACAAGAACATTTAATGCTCCATTAGGTGTCACGCTGAGGAGGAATGTCGGCAAGGGGGCCTAACTCCACTTGTGCCGCTCGCCCAACTACCTCTTATTCTTTCGCCATGCCCCTTGGACGGGTGTTAATAAAGTTGCTATTCAACGGCGGGCCGCCACGTGTCCCGACAAGCTCTGCCTAACCACCTTCCCGCTCGACACCCGTCGGCAAGCTCCTGACAGCTACCACTATGGAGCGGTGGGAGGAACCTCGTCGGTCTTGAGGTTGTCGGTCCGGAGCCTGCCTGCGTCTTGAGTCTTGATCTTCAGTGCATATTTAGTACTTCTCGATGACGTGTCTGGAGGTTTTCTTCATAGTTTTTACCAAGTTTTGGGTATTTGTAAATGGCCATCTTTTGTTAAGACCTTGCCGCCGGGAAGGCTACGGCTGTCTGTGCATAGTTAGGGTATAAACACCCGTGTTTAATACACCGACACATTCACAACCGCCGCCTCGCCGTCGCAGCACCGCTGGCCTCATCAAACCGCATGGGTTCTCCACCGGTCGTCTTCCATCCAAATCTAACGATGCCGCGTGCTGGCTTCTGCAACGATGTCTACTTCGACCCTTTTTCACTAATGTCGTCATCAACAACCTCACTTCTACAGCAGCCACGACACAGTACGTGTGTCATGATTTAGTCATGTCTCTAATTATGGGTGTTGTTGCATGTGTGATGCTGCTATTTTGTTCATCTAGTATGCTAGAGCTATGCATGCCAATTACTATTCTAGTCATTTATTATTTACTGAAATTAATCATGAATTTGACTAAACTTCTAATAATAAAACAATTAGGCAATTTTCTGAGTTAATTATGTTGGGTTCGCTGGTGAACTGAGGTTGGATAAGTTTATCATTGTGCACTTCAAGAGGTGGCAAGTGAAGTCCACGCTCTCACTTACTGCTCTGAAAGTTTTACACATTAGTATTAGCATGCTAGAGGGAATCTCTAATGAAGATCAGAGAAAATCCAGGGTGTCAATATTATTTTTGTTGGATGTGTTCTGAGTGTTCTTATTGACCGTCTGTGTGTTGTATTCATGCACATACAAGAAGGGAAGACACTGTGCGATGCACTGAATGCTATATTCGGTGCAATAGATGTAGGAAGTGAACTGTATCTCATGGAGAGCTTCCATGATTATAAGATGGTGAATAATCATTTTGTAGTTGAACAAGCTCATGAGATACAATGCATTGTAAAGGAACTCGAACCCCTTAAGTGTGATTTACTCGACAAATTAATGGTTTAGTGCATGATTGCAAAGTTTCCTCCTTCATGAAGGAGTTTCGCCACTACTATGAAACATAAGAGATAGAAGATATTAGTTGAAAATCTGATAGCATCTCTTAACATTGAGGAGAATACTCGGGCTAAAGACACTACTAAGAAAGGAGACGAGTTTCATCTAGCGCCAATATGGTGCATAGATACTGAAATAACAAAAACAAAGTAAAGGACAAGCCTATTCTCAACAAGCCTGTCAAGACTACTACCTTCAAGAAGAAGAAGATGGAACAAGACTGAGATAGAGTGCTACGCCTGTGGAAAGCTCAGATACTTCTCCAAGGAATGCTTAGAACATGCAAACCATAGAGGGAAACGGCCACCAATAATGTCAACATGGTGACGCTAGCAATAAGTTAGTAAACCAAATTGGTATTGGTATTAATGATGATGCAAGTGTTTGACACTCTCGTTTATGTCATATTAATTTTGATTTAATGTCTCGGCTATCCAGTATAAGTTTAATTTTCAATTTCACTATTGCATCAAACCCTCCGTGCATTCGTGCATAACAAGAACCAACGTGAAAATAAAGAATCCCCTCGTATGCTTAAAACTTTCACTTTCTTCCGAATTAAACCAGACCCGACACTCTACAGTTGATATTCATGGCATAATTGAGTTGACCAAATTTTTATGAAAACTGGGCTTTAACATAATTTCCTTCAAAAAATCCACTCAACACGATCATTAAACCTACTAGAATAACGCCCGTGCGTTGCAACGGGGCCACATTAACTTTAAGAGTTCAATATTACAACATTGGCGATCTTTTTTACCATCAAATCCTCACACACACACTCTCCCTCCCTCTTCCTCACTCTCTCTCCCCCTCTCCCTCTCTCTAACACACACACATATCCATCTTATTGGGTACGGGACCATAATCCATCTATTTCACACACACACGCTAGTGCATAACAATATGGATTATGTGTATTATATTTGCCACCAGAACTAAGGGAATTAATTTCATGTAAATCGGCCAGCCACAGCTCCAAGAATACGCGGAGGAGGTGGCCCGGGTCAGCGTCGGCGCCGTCCGGCGCGGGTCACGGGCCCGCTTCCAAGTGCACGTGCAATGCACGTCTTCACAAATATTATAACCAGATGTGAGAAATCACATACTAACACGATGTTGCAATCAATTTGTAATTAAAGAAGCCAAAAGTCTTTTTTCTTAAACCAGAATTCCCTATGCTGGAGTTTAAACAAACCCCACAATAACATGATCAATTTTATTTTTTGCTCTACTTATCACCTAATTAAGCAAATGCATGACTTATGAAGCGGATAAGAAATCATGTTAACTTGGAACTAAAATTCCAACAAAAGAGTGAGGAACAAACCTTTTTATCATTGCTCTGAAGTCTGAACCTTCCCCTATTTATTAGTGAAATGTGAGTATGCTTGCAAGATAATAATTTCTTATGCAACATATGCTTTTACATCTGAAAGAGCTACAAAATATGTTGGCCTACCTATGTGCACTTCCTAAATCAAGCGGATAAAATTATTTCTATCGGCAATATAAAATACTAAACATTAGAAAGAAAGGGACAATGTCCACTAACCATGCAAATATTCTGACCATGGGATATTTAGGCTGGCATATATGGGAAATCAAAGCTAAAAATGACTCGATGAGTTAGGGATACATCAATAAATATTGTAAAAAGTGATAAAAACAAATCTGCAGCAACTCGCGACCCCACGAACTCGTATTCACAATGAGCAAATTAGTGAGGCCGCCACGGTAGGCTAGCACCAAGGGACAAGGGCAACAACCGCCTTCCCATCCAACCTACTGATTCTGCTAGCGCTACTTTCATCCTAAGCCCATGAGTACCGCTAGTGTGTTGCCACGTACGGAGAAACTACAAACTGAAATTTTCATCCAAATCATGAAAAATGTTAATGTTCCTCTCCTCTCCCATCGCTCGTGTGAACATACCCAATTCGTGGTTGGCTCGCTACATTTAGCGTAGCTCTAATGTGCACTGCCCTCGCTCTTGATTAGTTGCCGCAGTGCCACGCATCTACGCCAACAAGCTGGGGAAACAAATGCAAATGTTACACCGAGTCAAAATCAACCATCCCACAATCGTAACAATAGAAAAGATAATAACCAAAATTTAACAGAAGAACTACTGCTTGGCTCCCAGATCCATCTCGATAGCCCTTGATCTGGCTGCTGAGCTTCTCCTAGCCGCCTCAACATCACGTCATTACCAAACATGTAGTGGATGCCTAGTGGGACAAGGATTAAGAAATAACATGAGGTGAAAAATACGATGGCGGTCAATTCCATAAGACGATCCAAGTAATTTGACAAAACAGATCGGGAGCATCTTGTATAATCTCAAAAATGCAACTAAAAATATGAGAAATGAATTGATGAAAATCAGCCCCTGCTCTCATTCATGCTCGCTTTTGTAATGGGAGGCAAGGAATGGGAATACCGGAAGAAGAAAGGATCACATGGACGGCAAGCCTCCACCATCGGCAAGTGGGGTTGCTTCACATCCAATCTCCACGGCCGCCGCCTCCATGGGGACGAACTCCCATGTTCACAACCGGGCTCCCAATCGGCCGCTGCCTCGCCGACCTTGACGACGAAGTAGTCCCTCCCTTCGATCCCATTCGCAACGGAGGCAACACCCATCCCAG
Organism: Triticum timopheevii; assembly: GCA_963921465.1. Lineage (NCBI taxonomy): Eukaryota > Viridiplantae > Streptophyta > Magnoliopsida > Poales > Poaceae > Triticum > Triticum timopheevii. Next base: position 350,895,720 of record OY997264.1, read on the forward strand.
CGGACGGTTCCGCAGTGAGATCCCTACTGGATTGTGGTCGCACCTCCCCAAACCTCACCGCGGGACACATGAGAGGGCGCCGTTGCCATGGTCAGGATTGGATGGGGAAAGGAGGCGACATAGCAGCAACGGCGCCTTCGTCGGGATTGGTGGCGACGGCGGCGGCAAGCGAGCGGGAGGACGGCGGCGGCGAGAGAGTAGAAGGGTGGTGGCGGCAGTCCATCGCCCGCCGTGACGTGAGAGGAGGATGGGGATGGGGGCCGCGATCGGGACGTATGGAGCGGTCGAGAGGAGGGGAAGCAGGCGGCTGGGTTTTTCCATCGTGCGGGGTTTGGGGGAGGTCAAACGAGAGGGTTTTTTCGTGCGGGAGGCAGAGCAACGAGGGCGGATGTAGGAAGATGGGACGCGGTCGGTTGGCAGGAAAAGGAAAGCTACGCATTTTTTAGGCAGTAGAGATGATTGATGATAAGAAAGGGAAAATCACATCAGTATAAGGAAATATCCCATCAATACTTGATTGATTGCGATTTATTTTTTATATGGTAACTAATCTGATCATCAATACTTGATTGATTGTGATTTATTTTTTATATGATAACTAATCTGATGGGTTTATGTGGGTGGTGAAGCGAAAAGGCAGGTGGGAGGGAGACGAAATAAAACCAGCGAAATAAAACCAACGAAAGTGGTGAGGCGAAATAAAACCAGCGAAAAATAACCGGCGGACTATTCACCAACTGCTCCATTAGGAGTAGAGTTTAAGAGGCGTTAGAATAGTGGCCAACCAGCTACGTCATGTGGCACATGATGGTCGGTCACGGTGAGAAAGTATTTTTTAGAGATTTTTTTAAAATGATAGGGAGACTTTTTTGAGATAAGTTTTTCTAGGGTTTTTTCTTTTTTTTAAGATGGTTGTGATGTGCACATGACGTGATAATATTTTTTTATTTTTTTGACATGATGATGAGGTGCACATAGCTTCCTTTCAAGCGGCCCGCAATGGCGGGCCCCAACCACTAGTAGGCTTTATACATGTCCACCTTAATAGCACACAAACCCTCCTTACCTTCCTTATTTATAGTTGTGTGATAGCACTCATAGGCCACTAGTCGGTAATCATTCTCCCGAGACAAAATCACTTTAAGTAGAGCTAACACCTCATGTAAGATTAGTTTCAATCGGGTAGCCATCATTTTGAAAACAACCCTGTACACCATATTACACAAATTAATTGGCTTGAACTGAGTAACCTTCTTCAGAGAATTTATTTTAGGAATCATCACAATCAGAGTCTCGTTCCACCCTGAAGGAATAGTGCAAGTATTCACCGCTTGAAGAACCATCTCAACCACGTGGGTGGCCCCACAGGGACCCATGGAATCGGTGCATCTAAAGTACTACTCCCTCCGTTCCGAAATACTTGTCTTTCTAAGCATTTCAAATGGACTCAACATACTGATGTATGTAGACATATCTTAAAGTGTAGATTCACTCATTTTGCGCCGTATGTAGTCACTTGTTGAAACCTCTAGAAAGACAAGTATTTAGGAACGGAGGGAGTAGATCGGGATCGTGCGGCGCGAGGGTGCCGGTCCCGACGTTTTGGTTAAGCATGTCGTGCTAAGTTAGTAGGAACGTACGTTTAGCGTATGAATTCAAACATGATAAAAAAATAAAGTAAAGAAGAAATATTCATTTGTGATAGAAGGCATGAGATTATAAGGCAACATAAAGTTCAGCATGTTTGTAAGACCACAAAAGACGCGCATCAAGCACAGCATAAAAGAAGACCAAAAGCAACATTTAATAGATCAGGATTACAACAAGTCATTCACATAGAAAGTTATGCATTCCGCAGATCAAAAGCCGTTAATAACAATTAAAGCTTGTCATTTATATCGAAAGAGACCAGCAGCGCATACGGCAGCAAGATAGTACAAAATACTGAAAGTGAAGTGTTTATACAGAAGGCTAGTGACACTTAGATAGCAGTCCACACAAGTTTTAAGGATTATAAAAGTCCACGCTAACTAATACATCTATCAGAGTCTTCGATTTTCCTTCGCCAAGAATGGTTGAAGTTCCTCATTGCTCCAAGAGAAGTTGTGTAACGATGGCCCAGGAAGAGAAGAAAAAAACGATATTCTTCGAGAAGATATCTCAACTCATTAAAGATTCATTAAATGATTCATATGACATCTAAATCTAACATGCATTTTACAACAATAGATATTTGCAATGACCAAAAAAGGAACTATCAGGAAGGTGAGTTTAGTGAACTGACATCAAGAAATTCATGCATATTTCCTTTAAACAAGTTTGTGGAGTGTGTATACAATAGCACTACACAACTATGAATTATAAAAAAATAGAGGACCACCATCATGAGCAATTCTTGGCAAAGGGAAGACTCGTGTCTCAGGACTCAGTGAAATATAATTCATTTTTCAGCCTAAAGATATACACATAAAAAATGATTGGATCCTTCTATCAAAGGTCACAAAAAATAGCAATCGAGCTCAATATGTTATTTAGAAAAAAAATTGGTAGACCATGTACACAACATTCATGAAGCCCTCCAGTTTCATAGGAAACCCAGGGGAGAAGAAAAGAAACTAAAACACACATGTGTTTTATTTCATTTACAATCCATCAAAAGATGAATGTAGAGAACTCATGATCTGTGATTATTAACAACAATTCAAGTTCTGATCTATAGAGCTGGCAATTAACATTAAGCACAATGGAATAATCCTCTACCGGTTACTCTCAATCTAAAAATCAACAGTTAAATTACTATTTATCACCATCAAGCCAGCATATGCGGTTCATATATAAACTAAATCAAGCTAGCATACACACTTCATCTCCAAATAGGATTCATCTCGTGCGGTCTGGTTACCCAAATCCAACCAAAGATCCTCACAGAAGAGGAGGGGGAGGGGGTAGAGGAGGAAGAGGAGCTTACTTGCGAGTAGAAGCCAGAGCGTAGGGGCAGGGACTATATGGACCAATAACAATAAGTGGCCAGTAAGATGCGCACCAAGTCATTCATCAGGTTCAAGGTACGCTCCAGCTCCCTCTGCAAAATCAAGCGAGATCACAAGCATTGTCGGATAAAAAAGGCAACGCAGTGATGAAAGCACTGTGTATGGCTATCTCACCCTGAGCTCCTTGGCCAACTTGCTCTCTTTCTCCTTGGCCGCCCTAGGGAGCCTCCCCCTCGGCAGAACGGTCTTGACGCGGTCACCATGGACCTGGCTCGGCGCCCTGGCATCCCTCTTCCTGGGCACGCCCCTGGGCCGGTCAGGGCCCGCCACCCCTGTGATCTGGCAGTCGCTGTCCTCGGCCGTCGCTGATGAGGAGGGGCGCTGGGGAAGCGGATGCGGCGGAGGCATTTGACGCGGCGGGGGCGCAGGGGAAGATTTACATGGAGATCGGGATCGTGCCTTGGCGCGAGGATGCCGGTCCCAACGATATGATCAAGCAAGTAATGTTCATATTAGTAGAAATCCTCATTTAGCATATGTATTCAATAAAATAAAAGAAAGAATAAACATTCATTTGTAATAGAAACAACACTTCCCATGTAAATCTTCTCAAGGAACTCATGCAAGGCTTTCTGCTCTACTGAACTGTTTAAAGTGTTGAACATTTAAGCCACAACCAAAATTGAAGTGCATATTGCAAGAAAGAATGGCATATCTAGCTGTATCCTAAGCTATTTGTTTTCTCTATATCCATGTATTATGGGGTATTTCTCCATGCATGATATTACACAGCGCTAGAATAGGAACCTGCTCTTATACATCTTAGGTGTACAAACAAAACCTACTATAGAATCAATCAACCCATCGCACCCGAGTGCTCTGCTCTCCAAGCTCTACGCAGGTGTTTTTACATTAAAATCCCCGAATGGAGTAACAAATTCACTAAAACTGCAGTTGAAATATTGTGAATTCGTGTCAAATTCTTTCTTGGCATTTCTGTAGAAACCCTGTAGTTTATATGCATAACATAGCGAGATATTGCTGGATCAGGAAAATAACAGTAAAACATTTGAAAGGAGCTTTCATTCAATGAGAGTTCTGTTAGAACTCGTAAATTTAGTAAGACAAGAAAATTAAGTGAAAGAAATAGGTACAACTATTGTGATAAATATCAGTAGCATGCTCTATATACATATTTAGAACAGACCATAAACATGATTTTCTATTGCTCAGAGCAAGATTTGTATGCACCGATTCAGTCTTTTGGGGTTATACAGAAAATGACATATATCAGCCAGTGCTACCTCTAATAGTGCAATTGTAGATTTGGAGAAAGGAAGTAGGTTAAACACTCAGTATTAGAGTAAGATGCTAGATGTAAATCATCATCTAAGGTCCCTTGTGAAAAATCTTGGCGTACTTAGATTAAGTTTCATGGGTTTAAGTATTAGATAACTACTACGCTCTGCTACTATTAACACGTACCTGAAGATCGTCAATGGCCTGGTTGGCAGCTTCCTCCCCAACACAATCAGAACATAATCATGCAGTATTTTCTCTAACCAAATAACAACAAAAAGTAAATCAGCAGCGAGCAGGTGATTCGCTAGCATAGGATATGCACATGAAAGAGACCTAGCTACATGATACATCATGAGACTGGGAGCAGCAAGATAGATATGCATATACTCTTCCTAACCCTCTTCCTAATTTTTTCTGTCTACTAAATCAACATAGAAGAAGAATATGAGCTTACTCTTCTTCTTCTTTTTCTTCTTCTTCTTCTCTTCTTCTTCTTCTTCTTCCCAGCAGCTCTGGAGGACTGCATCTCTGCCTCTTGGGATCCAACTCCTTGCAAATGAACAGTTTGAAATATCAGATCTTGAGCTAATGAACTGGCAAATCCATGTGTGAGAGAGAGACAGGGGGATGGGAGAAGTGGAGAGGGCGCTCATCGTTCACTTCGCACGACAAATTGGAGGCTGCTTACCTTGGGTCTTCTTCTTCCCGGAGGTGCATGAACGCGAGGATGAGAGTCCGGCGCCCTCTAGCCGATGGCGACGCCTCCAGGCAGAGTTGCTGCTCTTCCCAGTGATGACCATGCGACGGAGAAAGAGTGGCGGGGGGCTCCTGTAAGTGAGTGGTGGTGGTGGAGGCGTCCAGATCTGACCAGGGCTGTGACCTCTCTCGTCAGGGCCCGCGGCGAGCGCACTCCTCCCGCTGAGCTCCGAAAGGGCGGGGAGGAGGAGATGACGTGATGGCGCGAGGGCGAGCGGAGGTGGCGACACGGCAGCGAGGCGGGCTCGTAGGGGAACGACTGCTCGCCGGGGAGCTCCTGGTCGGGCTGCACAGCGGCCATCGTGGCCCCCTCCTGCCGGCGGCGGAGGCGGCGCGCCACCGTTGGGGAGGAGGAGGCCGACCCCCTGGGCCACGCCGCCCGCGCCACGTCCCATACGCCGCCGCCTTTGCTTCACCTCGTCATTCCTCCTTCCCTTCCGTGGGAGCCGGGGCCGGGGCGGGGCGTTAGGGTTTGGCGGCGCCAGATCTGGGGGGTGGAAGGAGGAGAGGGAGGCGCGGGTGGGGAGGAGGCCGGGTGGCGGTGAGGAAGGAGGAGAGGGAGGCGCGGGCGGGAGGAGGCCGGGCGGCAGCGGGTGGAAGGAGGAGGTCGGGCGGCAGCGGGGAAGGAGGAGAGGAGGCGCGTGGGAGGGGGAGAGGAGGCGCGCGGGAGGGCAGCCGGCTAGGGTTGTCTCCACGGGAGCCAGCCCTTTTATACCCTCCTTGAGTGAAATGACGAAAATGCCCCCGGGGGGCGCCGGAATTACGAGCGGTGGCACGAACGGGGTGAACTGTTCATTGCTACAGAAGCTCCTCCTTGATCCGACGGGCGAGGTCGTCCGAAGGCTGGATCCGACGGCCCAGATCCGATCAAGCGCTTCGATCCAACGGCCAGGAAGCCCAAATCGCTGAGGAAGCGAGAGGATGACTTACATTCTTATTTCTCGATTTTCCTGTGCAAAATGATTCCCCAGCCTGATTTTGGGTAGGAAAACGGAACTTAAAACTACTTTCAGGTTTCAGCTTGCAGTAACAGCCGAACCAAAACATGCTAGACAAAAACATCCAACTGACGGTACCAATTCAATTCACAAAGGTATTTGTGTTTTGTGCTAGACTTACAACATTCCTGTGTATTTTTATTCAAAAACACTGCCACGTAGTACTAGACAAAAAATAATAATACATGTCTTTAGCAGTATAAGAAAAGTGCTCTTCACCATACTGTTTGAGCTTAATTATTTTACAAACTTAACAGGAAAACTTGCAACATCCTTGTTCAAGAGCCTTGGCTGGCTAGGCAGCTCTGCTCGGATGATCTCACTGCGATTTTTCCTCCATCTGAATTTGCTTCGCTGGAACTCCAGCACCTGCATATTCCACTGGTCTAGAGCCCAGCGCCGCCATTGGCATGTTCCGGGACCTCGACTGCTTCACCAAAGGGCCTGAAGTATGTGCAGGACGGGCATGCCGTGAAGATGTGCCAGCCACCAACCTGGAAGATTTGCGGTCCGATCTGGAACTGCGGTCAGAACGATGGGAAGAAGAGATCTTGCGTGTGTGACGGTCCGAGACCTCTTTTGAACCAGTTGCTCTTACAGGCTGCTTGTTGTACACAGCAAGGTTTGGCAAGAGACCTAACAGGTACTTCTTCAGGTGCTGGTCACCTACGTTCTTCTGTGCCGGGTTGCCATCTAGGTTGATGGCTTCGAGGGAATTGTAGTTCGCAGCCAGTTGACCAAGGCCCTTGGATGTAGAGATCTTGTTGTGGCGCAAGTCCAGAACTTTTAGCTTCAGAAGGCGGTGAAGGCCATCTACCTCACTGATCTTGTTACCAGCCAGATATAACTCCTTCAAAGAAGAACATGAAGCCAAACCTAAAAGGTGTCCCAAAACATACATCAATGAGAAGCAAGCAAATCTATTCGTTTTATACTGTCATTAACTGCAACAGCATGGTGCAATTTTATTAAGAATCAATCATTCCATGTTTATCCACTGGACTGTATTTTCCTCTTCAAAACATTTAATATAACAAGGACCACAGAGCATATTGATTTCTCTATTCAGAGCATATACTTATGGAGAACATGATTAAATTATTATTAGGGCAACCCATATACTTATCAGAGTATTAAGAAGATCGGTGGCAGAAGAGCACCAGACAGTGGCCCAAGCACTAAGCTAGCGCTCAGTTCTCCACAAGCTAACCATATATCATAAAGAGAAAGTAAAGGCTGTTGAAATCCATACCATGGCCAATTCTAGAGATCCTATTATAGCTTATGTCCAGCAAGCGTAAGCGCGTTAGTTCTCTAAGGCCTTCAATAATTGAGATATTATTCTTCGACAGGCTTAACATGTGAAGACCTTTCGGAAGAGCCCCTGCAGTTATGCGCACTGTGCAGAAAGCCAAGATATTAGAGAAAGTGATGGCATTACCTCTTGAAACAAATGAATATTCCAATAATAGCGATAACTAATCTGCTGAATTATAGGAAGAAAACTCACCTATTGAGTTCCCTGATAAGTTCAACAGCCGTAGGCCCGAGAACGCACTCAGTCTTGGGATTGCAACCAAACCAAGGTTTGCCAGTTGTGCAGATGAAGAAACAGGAGTCAACTTTGAAATATAAGTGTAAGCTATCTCCATGCCAAGAGGACTTTTAGCATCAGGGCGCACAGCAGAAACACTGATCACCGACTCGCTATATTTTGTTGATGCAGAACTTGAACTTTCTCCCTGCTCCTCCACAATAATGTCACTGTCAATATCAATTCGGCTGATCCAATCCTCGATCCTTTTAATGCTGTAAGCTCTTGGACTAAGTTCATTTAGGTCCTCGTCAAAATGCTGATCACCATTCATTCCAGTTTCATTGTGCTCAGCTTCCTCACTAATATCCTTCGAGTCAGACAGGTTCTTCAAATTAGGCATGTCAATGCCAAGTGACTCATGGTAGAGATCACTATTTCTGTGCCACAATTTCTCTTTGCTTTCTTGATCTAAAGCACCATTGATGACACAATTATGCCCTGAATCGGCACAGCAAGCGGCAACTGGATAAGCTTTGTTATCAGCAGCAATATATTTGCCATCCCAGTAGTCATGACTTAGCATCCCATCCCTCACAAAATTTCCATCCACACTTGCAGAGGACCGTTGGCCATCTTCAGCAGCACCAGATCGACCTCCCGAACAATCCTCCAAGCCTAATGCTTCAGAGATACCTGGCGAAGAAGGTCCAGCACAAAGCACATGCAAATTTGATTTCGAGCGATTTGTTTCATCGCCACTCAAGTAATCAACCTTTTCACCGTCCATTGAACATAAATCCTCAAAAGATCTGCAACGGGGGCCTAGTCTCTCAGAATCAACAGAAACTTCTCGATCACTATCAGAATTATTCTGAAATATAGCAGATTGTGACCTTGGAAATTTCTTATGATCATAAGAGTGATGCCTGTCAGAGTCAGCAGCATGATCAACTGAAGGTTCATAAACACCATGACTGATCAGGTCAGATGAGGCATCAAAAACATTCCCATTGTTCTTGCTGCCTAACCTAGTGGATTCTTCAACATCTGTATTGCTCTTGAAACCAGAGCAATGGCTTCTGTAATCATGGTCTGTAATATCACATTCAGTACCTTCACTGCCATGATGATCACAATCCTCTTGAAGCATGTTTCCAAGAGACTGACTCTTCTGTAGGTGCCCAACTTTCTCCTCCTTGTCATCATCAGAGCATGCATGTCTATTCCATTCATCAGATCTCCAGCATTCTTGGTGAGATGATGAGTTAATATCATACTGCCCACTAGCAACTGAATGGTTATTTTCACCCGCCATCTGGTTCGGGCTCGCTGATCCAGCAGTGAACTTAACTGTTTGTTCCTGAGAATCTTTCTTTGAAACAGTGAGCATGGTCTCATCTGCTAGCAGAAAGCACCCCTAAAGTACAAAAGGGAACAAAGATATTTGGGAAACTATTAGTTGGCAGCTCAAAACAAAGAATACAGTTGGAAATCATTCAAAATGCATCCGGTATTTTCCATACCTTCGGTTTCTGTTGTGTAGTTGAGGATGAAAAGCAGAAAAACCTAACCATAAGTCAACTCTAGTGTCAACTGAGCTAACACCAGGTCCAAAAACAGAGTCAATCCAATCACATTGCTAAATCAGAGGCCTGTCTTGGAAGAGAGCTCAGCTCAAAAAATTTGTTACATCTCAGCTACTATCCTCAATTAACCGTAATCAACAAAAAGTCCCTCCAGTGCTCGCCGTAATCTCCAGATGTATGATGGGGTTACTCCCAGAGGCAGCGATAAGTTGATTGCAGAATTGTTGCAAATCCACACCCACTCAGAGGTGCGAGACCTGAATGATCTCTTGATATCTGCCAGAATGGAAGAAGGATTTAGGAACTAGACTATTCCAGGAGGTTGCATATAGTCGTGGAAATCCTGCAGAAACACGAAGAGTGTGAGCAATCTGGCACGCATCATACCTAACATGTGAAATATTGACTTGAAATGTTCCATTCCGTATGGTTTTAGCATGTTAAGCATATAATATATACAGCAAAAGGTCAACTATTTGCAGTTAACTTTTGAGTCAAAAAGCAACCATTAATTGTTGATGTACACAACTACACCCTCTGTTCACTAATGTAGGATATTTTTGCAGTTTAAATTGAACTGCGAAAACGTCCTACATTAGTGAATAGAGGTAGTACTAAGGAGAACCATTCCTTAATCATCACGGCCTACATTCAACTGAAACTGAAGACAAGTACAAAATATTCAGTTCCATGCAAGAACAAAGCATATGCATACCACTGCCGTTCGGCTGAGATTATAACAAGTCCAAGCAAACTTAAGTTGATAGACTCCACAATTATCGCCAATATATACTAGTATCTTGCAAGTTGCAACAAAAAGGACAAGATCCAAACCGAAAGGGTTCTTGATGTCACTGATTCCGATCACAATTATTGAGATTTGAGAGATCCTGCACCTCAACCCCAGGAGTCCCTCCACACCCACACTTTCTCTCCTCCCGTGAGGGTGGAAGCAAGCGAAGGGCACTTTTTCCTGTATATCCCCGTTCCCTTGTCACGATTTGCACGAGACAGAAGCTGACACGTCAATGTCCATTCACTGTATTTTACAGCCGAAAGATACAACTTTTGCACTGCTAACCATTATTAATGAGCCTTTTCAATCTGAAAAATCTTGTAACGATGGTGGGGAGGAGTAGTAGTATTATGCTCAGTGCAGCTATTTTTAAATATCTGGGATTAAATCAAAGAGAACGAACCAAAACAGCGTCGCAATTCTATCTATTATAAGCCACAGTACAGCTAAGCTTCCACTACAGCGCGAATAGATTCGAGTAGCCCGGCCATAGATTCGTGTCGAATCCAATTCGATATGGATCCTTCCAGTGTTCTTGCTTCGAGGAAAGAAAATCAAGGAACGGGAATCCGCAACTGAAATCAAGAACGGGGCCCGGCCAGACGAACCGAGAAACAGCGCGAATCTATCTAGCTTGTATGGTCGAGCAGAGATCATGAAACCGCAAAACCAAATCTAACAACATGAATCCACTAGAGTCTAACTAAGGGAAGGAGACGATAACGAAGAAGAAGAAGAAGAAGAAGCCAGTGTTACCTTCCCCTCTCCGCTGCTCCCTCTCCCTCTTCCACGTGAGCGGCGGACGGCGGCGCTTTTGTACAGTCGGATTGGATCTGCCTATGTGTGCGTGCAAGTACGGCGAGTTGTACTCGGATTGGTTAGTGCGAAGAGAGAGGGAGGAGGAGGAAGAGGGGTTGTTGTGGTCGTGTGGTGCGCCGCAATCGCAATTCGCAATTGCTAACGTGCGGAGGGTAAGGTGCTGAGGTTTGATTCCATCCTCTTCTTTTCTGGATTTTTATTTAGGGGATTTGACAACTTTACCCTACGGTAATAGCAACTGAATTTGGTATTCCCCTGGAAACGGAATTTGGTACTCAACTCCAACCGTTCGACCCAAACTGTCCGCGTGTGTTTGTGGGTCGAAACGGAACAAAACGCCAGCCCAACACGCAGATCCAAACATGAAGCGTGTTCGCTCTGTATCCATCTGAACGCATTTCAAATCCAAATATGCGTATGGTTTGCATCCACACGAACACGGCACACGTCCTCTTGTTGTCTGCCGCGGCCCCACCTGTCGGCCGCCCAACCACCGTACACGGTCATATTAAACGCGGCCCCTATCACAGGGCCTGCCTGGCAGTGGGTAGAAGTTGCGGGTCGTCGTCCTTTTTAATGGAAGCGTACGGCGGGGCCGACCTCATCCACTTCCTTCCCCCTTCCATAACTAGCCAAGTTGCCCCCTCGCCGGTGACAGGCAACCCTAGCTCGCCTAGATAGCCATGGTTTTTTTATAGCAAGGGCAAGGGCAAACTCACCCCGGCTCCAGCTCGTCTCGGACGCCGCCGCCACCTCGACGCGAACCGCCGCCGCGAGAAAGGGATCGCATGTAGATCCCGGTGCACCAGTCGAGGTGGCATTGGCGACAACAGGAGACGGCGTACCTCCAACAATGGACGACGCGCGCGCTGGTGGAGGAGCGCGCCGACGGCGAGCGTCAGATGGAGTTGGAGCTTCGTTGGGCATGGGAGGAGGAGGAGTGCCGGGAGAGGGAGGCGGAGGAGCACCGGGAGAGGCAGGCGGAGGAGCACGCCCGCCAGCCGGCAACGCAATCGGCGCAGGATGCGACACGGGCCCGGGATACGACATTCCCCTAGGCTGGCCTCGGGGTCGGAGCTGATCAACCTCACCTGCCCGGGGAAGGACGACGATGCCTAGGGCAGCGCACGAGGAGGCGCGTTTTTTTTAATTTTTAAATATGTTTAATTAAGTTTAAGTGGATTGCCGGCGTTTGACAGATGTTTTAATATTTAATTATGTTAGTTTGGACTTGTTTGTGCGGGTTTTCTTTAAGTCCGCGCACAAAAAATGTGATGGGCCAGCGTTGGGTGCATGCGCCGACCTAAACTGAAAAACGAAGACAATCGCCCGCTCGGCCGACCCAAACGGACAAAAAGCTGACAAAACGCGCGTCCGTTTGGGTCGCTGCATTGGACTTGCTGTTAGAGCATCTATAGTAGCCAAATCTGAATCCACGAATGCGTTCGGACAAAGACTCCATTTGTGCATGCATGCAACTATGTCCCTTACTTTGTTTCCTAATTGCCCGATCAAATGCATTTGCTTAGTGGGCTGGAGAAAGAGAAAAGAAAGAATAAAGAAAGAGAAAATATGGTCCGCGGTGGGCAATATCCTACGTGGAGTCGTGGAGGACTGCCCGGACATCCTCATATGCTCCCCGTATTTGGTATGGATATGAGGATTTGCGGATAGCCCAGTCATATGAAGACAAAGTTGAGGATCAGTTGGATATTTTTCTTCTTCTTGTGTACTGGTAGTGACCGGGTTGTGTGTCCGGACGTTTGAGTGGTCCAATTGTAGATGTTGTAAGGGCAACTCCAACATCGGATACCAAAACATCCCTAAATGTCTAAACAACACAGTTCGGATACCTTTTCTCATTCAATGAAGTGCGTTAAATGTTCGCGGACAGGTTCGAATGTCCATAATTTCACAAATCAAAATAAAATCTAGGGATGTTTGCCAGGTTCGAGGATGTGCGTTTCGGTCTTGATCAGGAGTGCTTCCTTTCGTATATTCATTGGCCCAAAGGAAGGAAGAAGCGAATCTCTACTCCTAATGGAGCAGTTGGTGAATAGTTCGCGCGGTTTATTTTCGCTGGTTTATTTTTGTCATTCTCCCACCTCTGGGTTTTTTCGTCATCCTCTCACCTCCGTTAACTCGCAACCCTCCCGCGAAAAAAACCCGTGCCAAAAAAACCCGTACGACGCCCCTCCTCTCGTTCCAGAGAAAAACCCGAACCACGCCCCCTCCTCTCGATGCAGATGCAACCTCTCTCCCGCTCCGCCGCTGCCCCTACTGCTCAGCCGCCGCCCCCTCGATCTGTTTCCTGTGGCCAGATCCGTCCGGGGGAGCCGCCGTAGAGCCTCCACGTCGTCGGAGCAGAGCAGCCCGAGGTGGGTGCCGATCTCGTCCCGCAGATCACCGGCGGGGCCACGACCACCTCATTCATTGTCGCGGTGGTGTTTCTCCCCGCGTCGCGGTCGTTGGTTCGCCTCACCCTCCTCACCCCGTCGGCTGCAACCGCTCCTACCCTCCACGGTGCTCCTCTTCGGCATCCACCATAGGCCAGTGAGCGGCCACGACCAGAAGTCAGGGAGGCCTCTATTCCTCATGTATGCAAAAATCCAGGGTATTTGATACAGATGCTGTAATATTCTCTGGTTCTTCGAACTCGTGCTAAATATTCTCATGCCACTTTTGTAGGAACCGGGATGCGGTTCTGGCTTGTAGGCACATGAGAGCCTGACGATTTGAACACTAGCTTGTTTTCTTCTGTAGGAAAGTGGCATCCTTGACCTGATGGAAAGTTGGAGACAGACATCAAATTGGCTGCGGATCATTCTGAATGCTGGATTTCATGCCATCACTCTGACGAAAGCATCTGTGCATCTGTTTTGTTCTGTATGTTGCCAGCTTGGCCTGCTGCTATAAATATAGCACCAAATCTACCAGGTTCAACACCATTCATTGCCTCATTAGAAGCCTTCCAGTGTTCATTATCGCAAGGTAACCGACTCTTTTGGCTTTATGCAAGTGTTTTTATTTTCTCTACTCATATGTTCGCTGGAGCCAGGATATGTTCAGGCTAATCATGCTGGATTGAGGTGTCATGGTAGATGTATTAACACATAGGTAATATTAGAAATTCAGAATATACCTTCCACTGGGTGTGAATAATATAGTGAGATGTACCTTACAATGTCTATTCAGATGTTAGTACCAAAGTTCAGCCATTAATTTTCTTTTGCTGAGTTGTCTGATTTCAGAGCCAAGAGAATGTCTGCCATGTTTGTTTTGTACCTGGCACACTAAATAATTTATTTTAATTAATCTCCTGGGAAATATGTTATTGCTTTCTCATGAACTGCTTATTGTTCTTTCAGGTTGATGTCTGATTGTGTTATTCTACCTCGACTGCAACCGGTCATGGTCGTCTCTGATTGTGTTGTTCTTTTATGACATGCCAATGCATAGGAAGAGAGTTAGACTTAGTTTTTGCTTGATATATGTTACTTTGTGATCACTACTAAATTACAAATCATTGTTAATTAAAATTGGCTTTGATATACCTTGGGATCCGGGTGGATCCATTACTTGAGCACTATATGCCTAGCTTAATGGCTTTAAAGAAAGCGCTGCCAGGGAGACAACCCGGAAGTTTTAGAGAGTCATTTATGTCTGTTGTGTGCTTTTATAAAGTTTATTTAATAAAAAAATGTGCCAAGGTTTGCCATTAGGATGTTTACAATGCTTGTTGGTTTGTGCGGTGTAGGACAGAAACTTTGGCTGTAGTGCGCGATTTTACATTTTTTACTGAAATGTCAAACGGTTCTGAAACTTTTTGCACTGTCTTTATATACAATTTTTTTATTTTTACTATTTTTTCAGAATTTGTGGAGTACCAGAAATATGGTGAATGTTCAGATTACTACAGACTGTCCTGTTTAAGACAAATTCCGTTTTTGATGCATAGTTTGCTTGTTTTGATGAAACTATCAATTTCTATCAGTGGATTAAGCCATGGAAAAGTTATATTACAGTAGCTACAATGCAAAAACAAAATATGAATTGGTTTGCAACAGTACTTAGAGTAGTGATTTGCTTTATTATACTAACGGATCTTACCGAGTTTTCTGTTGAGTTTTGTGTGGATGAAGTGTTCGAAGATCGAGTAGGTCTCGATATGAGGAAAAGGAGGAGAGGCAAGAGCTCAAGCTTGGGGATGCGCAAGGCACCTCAAGTAAATATTCAAGGAGACTCAAGCGTCTAAGCTTGGGAATGCCCCGGAAGGCATCCCATCTTTCTTCAACAAGTATGGGTATGTTTTCGGATTTGTTTCGTTCATGCAATATGTGCAAATCTTGGAGCATCTTTTGTATTTAGTTTTCACTTTTCTTTTATGCACCATGCTGGTATGAGATAGTACATCATTGATTTATAGAATGCTCATTGCACCTCACTTAAATCTTTTGAGTATGGCTTTATAGAATGCTTCATGTGCTTCACTTATATCATTTGAAGTTTGGATTGCCTATTTCTCTTCACATAGAAAACCGTCATTTGTAGAATGCTCTTTTGCTTCACTTAAATTTGTTAGAGCGTGCATCCAAACCCCGTGATACGATACACTCTATCACACATAAGCCTCCTTATATCTTCCTCAAAACAGTCATCATACCTACCTATCATGGCATTTCCATAGCCATTCCGAAATATATTGCCATGCAACTTCCATCATCATCATATAAATGACTTGAGCATTCATTGTCATATTGCTTTGCATGATCGTAAGATAGCTAGCATGATGTTTTCATGGCTTGTCCGTTTTTTGATATCTTTGCTATGCTAGATCATTGCACATCCCGGTACACCGTCGGAGGCATTCATATAGAGTCATATCTTTGTTCTAGTATCGAGTTGTAATATTGAGTTGTAAGTAAATAAAAGTGTGATGATCATCATTATTAGAGCATTGCCCAGTGAGGAAAGGATGATGGAGACTATGATTCCCCCACAAGTCGGGATGAGTCTCCGGATTTTATGAAAAATAAAAAAGGCCAAAGAAGCCCAAATAAAAAAATAGGCCAAAGAAGCCCACCAAAAAAAGGAAAATTAAAAAATGAGAGAAAAAGAGAGAAGGGGCGATGTTACTATCCTTTTACCACACTTGTGCTTCAGAATAGCACCATGTTCTTCATATAGAGAGTCTCTTGAGTTATCACTTTCATATACTAGTGGGAATTTTCATTATAGAACTTGGCTTGTATATTCCGATGATGGGCTTCCTCAAACACCCGAGGTCTTCATGAGCAAGCAAGTTGGATGCACACCCACTTAGTTTCAGTTTGAGCTTTCACACACTTATAGCTCAAGTGCACCCGTTGCATGGCAATCCCTACTCCTCGCATTGACATCAATTGATGGGCATCTCCACAGCCCATTGATTAGCCGCGTTGATGTGAGACTTTCTCCCTTTTTGTCTTCTCCACACAACCTCCACCATCATACTCTATTCCACCTGTAGTGCTATATCCATGGCTTGCGCTCATGTATTGCGTGAGGGTTGAAAAAGCTGAAGCGCGTTAAAAAGTATGAACCAATTGCTTGGCTGACACCGGGATGGGCATGAGGGGTACATTGTGTTAAGAAAAGGGAGCATACAAGACTATATGATTTTGTAGGGATAGCGTTCTTTAGCATTGATATTTTGAAAGACATGATTGTTTGTTGGGATGCCCGCGTATTAAATTCTTTTATGTCAAATGATAGACTATTGCTTTGAATCACTCGTGTCTTAATATGTGTGCCATGATTAGACATATGATCAAAATTATGCTAGGTAGCATTCCACATCAAAAATTATCTTTTTTTATCATTTACCTACTCGAGGACGAGTAGGAATTAAGCTTGGGGATGCTGATACGTCTCCATCACATCTATAATTTTTGATTGTTCCATGCCAATATTATTCAACTTTCATATACTTTTGGCAATTTTTTATACTATTTTTGGGACTAACATATTGATTCAGTGCCCAGTGCCAGTTCCTGTCTGTTGCATGTTTTATGTTTCGCAGAAACCCCATATCAAACGGAGTCCAAATGGGATAAAAACGGACGGAGAATTATTTTGGAATATTTGTGATTTTTGGGAAGTAAAATCAACACGAGACGGTGCCCAAGGTGGCCACGAGACAAGGGCCCATGCCCACTCCAGGTGGGTGCGCCCCCCACCCTCCTAGGCCCCTCGTAGGGCGGTTGATGCCCTTCTTTGGCCGCAAGAAAGCTAATTTTTGGAAAAAGATCTGGGCGAAGGTTTCAATCCAATCGGAGTTACGGATCTCCGGATATAAAAGAAACGATGCCAGGGCAGAATCTCAGAACGCAGAAACAGAGAGAGACAGAGAGATAGATCCAATCTCGGAGGGGCTCTCGCCCCTCCCACTCCATGGGAGCCAAGGACCAGAGGGGAAACCCTTCTCCCATCTAGGGAGGAGGTCAAGGAAGAAGAAGAAGAAGGGGGGCTCTCTCCCCATTGCTTCCGGTGGCGCCGGAGCGCTGCCGGGGGCCATCATCATCACCGCGATCTTCACCAACACCTCCATCATCTTCACCAACATTTCCATCACCTTCCCCCATCTATATTCAGTGGTCCACTCCCCCACAACCTGTTGTACCCTATACTTGAACATGGTGCTTTATGCTTCATATTATTATCCAATGATGTGTTGCCATCCTATGATGTCTGAGTAGATTTTCGTTGTCCTATCGGTGATTGATGAATTGCTATGATTGGTTCGAGTTGCATGTTTTATTATTTGGTGATGTCATATTGTGCTCTCCGTGTCGCGCAAGCATGAGGGATTCCCGCTGTAGGGTTTGCAATATGTTCATGATTTGCTTATGGTGGGAGGCGTGAGTGACAGAAGCACAAACCCGAGTAAGTAGGTTGTTTGCGTATGGGATAAAGGGGACTTGATACTTTAATGCTATGGTTGGGTTTTACCATAATGATCTTTAGTAGTTGTGCATGCTTGCTAGAGTTCCAATCATAAGTGCATATGATCCAAGAAGAGAAAGTATGTTAACTTATGCCTCTCCCTCAAATAGAATTGCAATAGTGATTACCGGTCTAGTAACGTAGTCAATTGCTTAGGGACAATTTCGCAACTCCTACCACCACTTTTCCACACTCGCTATATTTACTTTATTGCTTCTTTATCTAAAGAGCCCCTAGTTTTCATTTACGTGCTCTTTATTATCTTGCAAACCTATCCTATCACACCTACAAAGCACATCTAGTTTCATACTTGTTCTAGGTAAAGCGAACACTAAGCGTGCGTAGGGTTGTATCGGTGGTCGATAGAACTTGAGGGAATATTTGTTCTACCTTTAGCTCCTCGTTGGGTTCGACACTCTTACTTATCGAAAGAGGCTACAATTGATCCCGTATACTTGCGGGTTATCAATCCCATCTTGGAGCCTTCGCCGGCGCTCCGTCGGAGGGGGAATCGATCATGGAGGGCCTCTACATCATCTCCAAGGCCTCTCTGATGAGTTGTGAGTAGTTTACCACAGATCTTCGGGTCCATAGTTATTAGCTAGATGGCTTCTTCTCTCTCTTTGAATCTCAATACAATGTTCTCCTTGATCTTCTTGGAGATCTATTCGATGTAACTCTTTTTGCGGTGTGTTTGTCGAGATCCGGTGAATTGCGGGTTTATGATTAAGTTTATCTATGAGAAATATTTGAATCTCCTCCGAATTCTTTTATGTGTGATTAAGTTATTTTGCAAGTCTCTTCGAATTATCAGTTTGGTTTGGCCTACTAGATTGATCTTTCTTGCAATGGGAGAAGTGCTTAGCTTTGGGTTCAATCTTGCGGTGTCCTTTCCCAGTGACAGCAGGGGCAGCAAGGCACGTATTGTATTGTTGCCATCGAGGATAAAAAGATAGGGTTTATATCATATTGCATGAGTTTATCCCTCTACATCATGTCATCTTTCTTAATGCGTTACTCTGTTATTTATGAACTTAATACTCTAGATGCATGCTGGATAGCAGTCGATGTGTGGAGTAATAGTAGTAGATGCAGGCAAGAGTCGGTCTACTTGTCACGGACGTGATGCCTATATACATGATCATGCCTAGATAATCTCATAATTAATCGCTTTTATATCAATTGCTCGACAGTAATTTGTTCACCCACCGTAATACTTATGCTATCTTGAGAGAAGCCACTAGTGAAACCTATGGCCCCCCGGTCTATCTCTTATCATATAAGCTTTCAATCTACTTTTATTTGCATCTTTACTTTTCCTATCTATATTATAAAATACCAAAAATATATTTATCTTATCATATTATCTCTATCAGATCTCACTTTTGCAAGTGGCCGTGAAGGGATTGACAACCCCTTTATTGCGTTGGTTGCGAGTTCTTGTTTGTTTGTGTAGGTGTGTGGGACTTTTGAGGAGCCTCCTACTGGATTGATACCTTGGTTCTCAAAAACTGAGGGAAATACTTACGCTACTATTGCTGCATCACCCTTTCCTCTTCAAGGAAAACCAACGCAAGGTCAAGACGTAGCAAGCACCTACAGGCAGAGGAGCATATCGCCGCGGAGCGGGCGGAGCAGGAGGCGCTGCTTGACTTGTACTACTCCGCCTGCGAGGGCCTCCTCGAGCGCTGGTTGTACCGCATGCAGGTGGCGGAGGCTGCGGCCTCCTACAAAGAGGGCGATGAAGCGGGCGAGGCGATGTTTGGCAAGACCGAGGACGAGGCAGAGGAGAGTGCCAGCTCCGATGAGTCCCCACTCCACTGGCGTCGACGAGGCCCTGCTCCACTAAGGCCCCGTGGCGCCAACAACGAGGCAGAGGACACCGCCGGCTCCGCTGAGGCCCCATCCCGCCAGCACCGAGGCGGAGGCCCTACTCCACCGAGGCCCCGCCCCGCCAACAATGAGGCAGAGGACATCGCCAGCTCAGCCGAGGCCGCACCCTGCCAGCAACGAGGGGGAGGATTTCCCCCGCTCCATCGAGGCGCCGCCCCGCCGGCAACAAGATAGAGGACATCGCCGGCTCCGCCGAGGCCCCGCCCCGCCGGCACCGAGGCAGAGGCCCTACTCCGCCGAGGCCCCACCCCACCAACAACGAGGCAGAGGACATCGCTGGCTCAGCCGAGGCCCCACCCTGCCAGCAATGAGGGGGAGGATTTTCCCCGCTCCGCCGAGGCGCCGCCTTGCCGGCAATGAGACTGAGGACATCGCCGGCTCCGTCGAGGCCCCGCCCCGCTGCCAATGAGGCCGTGCCACACAGAAAACAAGGAAGAGTAGAACACGGTAGGTCGCAACCGCTCGGGTCCAAGTAAGGCCACCGCTGCTTCCCTCCGGTTGAAGCCAAGCTAGGCAGGTTGACCATTGATGGCCGATTAGCTTCTTGGCGGTGACGTGGAGTCGGAGAGCTATGTTGGAGAAGGACCCTGCTTCTACTTAACTGCTGGTGCAGTTGGCTGACTGACACCTGGGCCCAACGGGCATCTGGGCCACATGTCAGTTACGCAACTGCACATTCAGTTAAGTCACTGAAGCTTAGTCTGTTGGAGAAGAAGCTTCTATTCGGCTTGGCCGGACACAGGTGGGTAGCTTCGGTTAATTAATTATACCTCCAGGGCACCCCTTTTTAGTTGAAGAATGTATGAAATGTAATGAAATCCGGCATGTTTATATGAAATCCGACTGTATGAATGAATTTAGTTCGATTAGTTTGAATTCTTGTATCACTGGCATTGGATGAACATGCAAAACAATACATACTAGCATTATTCCCAAGGTGATCACCTCGTTTGCAGCAGTTTCACATGTACTCCCGCCGGTCCTTTTTAGTCTGCATACAAGTTTTGTCTGCAGTCAAAGTGTCTCTACTTTGACCAATGTCATAGAAAAAGTATGAACTTTCACAATGTGCGAAGTAAAAAGGAACAGAGGGAGTACAAAGAGTTTGAGCGGCTTTTTAGTGTTCCTGTACATTGCAATCAAACACACAGGCCTCGCAATTCATAGAGAACATTCAAAACAATCGATGATTATGCATCTCAGCAATTCACATGTCAGAGCTGATATTTACTTCACAACTAAAGAATAAAAAAAATCAATCGACGCTGCTGACAGCAAAGGGCGTCCCATTCGAAATATCAAACGTATGTCTTCTTGCTAACATCAGTGAGCAAAATTTGACAAGGTTGTCCCATTCCAAAATATCAAATGCCTACGATTGTGGAATGGGCAGGGTTTGCCATCAGTTCGGACATTGACATGGCACCTCGTGCTAAATAAACCAGCTGTTCTTTTTGTGCAGTTCCACCAAAATCAACCAAATTCAAGCGTAGCTTGTTATGATTTCGCCCTTATATGTTGCAACGCCTTGAACTTATCGGCACCTCCTTTCTTGTGGTGGAAATGAATGACTTGATGTATTCATGAACATTTTGTGTAGTTCCCATTGAAATCAAGCTGAGCACCCCTGTTTGCACAAATACAAAAAAAGTGATTAGTATAAAGCAAACTGTACTATGAATTGACAGTTTAAACAGGCACCTACATGGTCCTTGTAGAGCACACTTTTAAAAAAATGGAACTCACCGGAAAGAACCCTAGAACAACATTGTACTTGCGCATCACAGCAACAAAATGGAGATCTGTCAGTCCTTCTGAGCTGAAGTTAGTCTGGTCTTGTGGGGAGTAATGTAACCATCCTTCAACTGCTCCTTCTGATGAGAAGATAGACAGGGCTTCTTCATCCTGGCATAATCGGAACTAGTCACTTCACATAGTCCATATTCTTCTTCAGAGGAGGATGATCCTGTTGTGCAATGACAAGGGGACAACTAAATGCTAGCATCCCTGTTTGCTCGAAAAAAAGGAAAGGAAATATTTAAAACAGCACAGATGAAGCACTTCTCAAGGACAATACCACTTTCTCATGACAGTATGTAAATAGTAGCACAACACCAATAGAGATGACAAAGCTCAATCATATGGATGAAATCCGTGGGCGAGTACCAACCTTTGTCAGGAGGCTTATTGTGTAGAGCATACAGATGAATCACTTCTCCGGAACCATCTGTTGCCATCTACTGTGGTTGCCATGCTTACTATATACTCCTCGATTAGTTTAATGTTTCCAACATCTTCTTGTGCAGTTCCACTAAAATATATGGTATCTTCAAAGAAGATCCCTGTTTGCACAAGTAGAGATAATTACATATTACATTAAGAGTGGCATCAAATCAGCGGCAAAACAATTGCTCATTCCAGCCATAACAATAAATTAAGATGCAAAACTATATCATTACTTGTGTCATCACAGTTCCGGTGCTTCATTATAGCACCGTGAGTTGATTTTTGTTTTTCTTCCGCTTGTTGCTTCCCCTTCATCACTTGGTTAATAACAGACAAGCTTCGCCTTCAATGTAAGATTTGGCATGTTAATTAGGGAGCACAAGTATAACACTAAACAACGACATTAATTTTCTGATGAAAGTGGCAAAATATAGGCCAACAGTTGTGAAATATCCTTATCTTACCTTAATGGGATATTACGGTGCACATACAGATTGGAAGTCTTGTCTCCATTTGTGTAGTTCACTAAAATCAAGCAACATTACCGTACAAGTAGCACAACATATGAAAGCACACTGCACAATCATGTGAAAGAAGGCTAGTACTGACCTGTCATGACGCGGAATTCAAACAGCTCACAAGAAGGAGATCTGAACCAAATTTGCCAACACGGATAGGAAGTAAGATCTCCTCTTGTGCAGTTCCACTAAGATCAAGCAATCAAGCAACGTTGTCGGTGTGACATTTTGGTTGAACTGCACAAAACACTCTTAAAACAAAAGTGTTTTGTGCAGTGCAACAAAATGTCACAATAGCAACGAGGTGAAGTAGATAGCCCTGTTTACACAGAGGTGCAAAGGAAACAACCAGTGGCCAATAACGATGGATGACACAGAAGCCAACAAAAAGAAGCATCTAACTTATCTAAATGGGAAAGAAAGCAAGACAGTAGCATTTCTCAAACGGTGGCATTGATTAATATTAACAGAGAGATTATATTAACAATAAAGTTTGTTAAACATGTAATTTGCTTTTAACTGTGGCATTGCATCAATTATCCAGCGGCATTATTAGAGGGTGTTTGTTTACAGGGACATTTGGGTGTAGGGACTAAAAAAACTCCGTGTCAGTCCCATCTAAACCAAACAAGAGGGACTTTTAGGGAATAAAAGTGGGCATTTAGGACTAAAGAAAGAATACCCCAAGGGAGAGTCTTTTGGGGACTTTTTCCAATAGTTGCCCCTGCCCCGCATCGTACCTTGTCTCTATTAGTTCATTACTAGGGGTAACATGGTCTTTTAGCATGTCATTTAATAACCCCTAGTCCATGTTTAGTCCCTGGAACCAAGCAGGTAGGGACTAGGGAGTTTTTAACCAAACAGGGCCTTAGATTAACAACAGCTAAAGAGTTGCACGGGATAGTGGACGCACCAGCACCATGTGCATCTACCGATGTATGAAGGGGTGATGCACAGTCTGTTGCAACAAAGAGCAAACAACCAAGGAGCATATTTGTGTTGGTCCCAGTTTTGTTATCTTTAGACACCTTTCCGTATGTGAGTGCAGCAAATCTAGTCCTGCTCAAACTCTACAACCTTGTCCCCCAAAACAAAAGATCAGTTTGTTATAGATGTGCGTACTGCGTTTGTCATTGTTTTCCCTTTTCGACCAACGTAGGTGCTGGATAGCCAGTTTGTACTAGTACTTTCCCCCTTCCTTTCCTCTTTGAACCACGTCCTGGATTCATGCTATACAACTTTCCCCACTAATTCCCCCCATTCCTTTCCTCTTTGAACCACGTCTTAGATTCATGCTATACAACTTTCCCCACTACTTTCCCCCTTCCTTTCCTTTTTGAACCACGTCCTAGATTCATGCTATACAACTTTCCCCACTACTTCCCCCATTCCTTTCCTCTTTGAACCACGTCCTAGATTCATGCTATACAACTTTCCCCACTACTTTCCTATTTGATCCAACACCTAGATTCGAATGCAGAAGCAGAAAAAGCCCACATGCAGCTAGAGCAATGCATGTGGAATAAGTAAATTATACGTTAAGGTTCTTGGGGTGTGGTTTGGTGGGCGACCGGAGGCCGTTTGGCCCGCACTATGTACGGCGGCGAAGAAGAAGGGGTCGGAGGCCATCCCGCGCCGCCGCTGAGTGAAAGAGAACAGTTGCACCGATAGTGGATTCCCTTCCTCGCCGACGGTGACAACGTTAAGCCTCCTTCCCTTCCCGACAGACGGATCCCGCTGGCTCTTTGACCAGCAGTGAGGGGAGAGAGAGAGAAGACAATGAAGTCTTGTTTAGATGTGGAGAGGGTGAGAGAGTGTGAAGAGACCAACTGCAAGCGTTGAGGCTCCAGCGTGTATATATATACTGGAGAGAGAGTTTGAGGAGTGCAAACCCTAGAAAACAAGCGTCGAGGCTGCATCGTATACGTGATGAGGTGATTATACGGTCACTACGAGATCGTATAGCTCTGTATCCATCCATTTTGACCAGTCAAAGAATCCTCCTGGCACCGCCCCAGATCACTTTCTCTCTCTGTCATGCAGGGCCCACCTGTCATTGGGTGGAAGAAAGAAGTCGAACAAAAACAAAATTATGCTCAAGTGTAGTTATCGAACCCGAGATCTCAAGTTTGATGAGCGAACAGGCTAACCAGCTACACCACCCTCCCGTTATGTTCAACGAGTGGAAAATAACCTTTTATACATTCCTGCATTCGTGTGACAAGCATGCCGTGTTTTTTTTTGCGTGGGAGTCATTGGGATTTAAATCATAATAGTGTCATGTGGCATTGGTGGTAAGACTATCCACAGTGGGAGTAACATAGGTGGTAACATCACACATCTTTAGGCAACATAGATGATGTGGCAAGTAATTAATGAGGAAAGAGAAGCATGTGGTAACATATCTAGTTACTGTAATGTCACACATACCAAGACAAAATGAGTCTATAATCTAATAAATGAAGTGTTGCATGATACCACACAATGTTACTCCCCACTATAGAGGTAGTAATATGGACTAGTAACATATGCATGTTACTAGTCTAAGTTACTATCCATTGTGACTAGTGTAAGGTCTTTTGGGATTTAAAGCAGTGTTGGTAGTACAGAAATAATGCAGCCTTAGTCACCTTACCTCTCTCCATGTAGTACGTTGGGTCCCACCAGTTAGAGGGTGAAACAAACAAATTAATAAGAAAAATTAAAAGCGCCAGCGGTGTATCTTACCTCACACATCTCGCTCCTGCTCGTGAACACTGTCCAATTGATCCCTCTGTTCGCTCATGTACTATTTTAAGTGAATCCTTATTATAACATGCACACAATTTTGGGCACTTGTATTCGACCTAAGTCAGTGGGCCACCGTATCTCGTACTACTCCCTCCGTCTAGGTGTAATAAGTCATGTTAGAAGGTGCAGCGGGACCAAGGTGCAAGTAGATTGGAGGAGAAGGGGAAACTTGACCAGTCCTTCCTCCAATCAAAGCCCTGATTTCTGTCTCTAAATGCAACAATTAATCCCAACAACTAAGAGATGCCGTTTTAGCTACAATGCAGGGCCATGTATTAACTCGCATGCAAGCCGACTTTGATTTCTTGACTGATCAACGCATAGTTGCGCTCCATGCATTGGGTGTTCGGGGGAGATAGCAAGGTAGAGTAAGGAGCGTTTGGTTACATTGCTTAGGCTGGCCATAGTGGTGAGTAACTTGGACTAGTAACAATCATATGTTACTAGTCTATGTTACTACTACGCGAAGTTTGCCGTCAGAAGCGAGCCGATCTGGCTCTCCTGAGATGGCAAGGTTTTTCTAGCCCACCCAAGCTAGCTGGCCCACAAAAGCTAACATATTTTAACAGTTAGGCTATAAGCTGTTCTTGCTAAGGATCCAAACGCTCCCTAAGTAACAACACTCGCTAGCAACAAGGCCGGGAGGGGATTGAGATGCAAATTTAATGGACGACGCCTAAACATTTTGGGAATATCTGATTTCCGTAAGATGACTTAACACCTAGATGGAGGGAGTACTACTCCTCAGTCCAGGTTTGATGGAATATTCGTCACCTCTTCTCTTCTTGTACGTACTCCATTTGTTTCTCACTTCCTGTGGCTTTCCACTCGCACGATATTCCTATTCTATGAACCTGTGTGTGTGTGTGTGTGTGTGTGTGTGTTTAACAACATGTGTGTGTTAGAGAGAGAGAGAGAGAGCGACACATCGACCTACTCCTATAGAGAGATGGTGTGTAGTGTATGATTTAGCCGCGAGAGTTGGTGCATCCTCTCATTTCCGGGCGTTAGGTCGGGACAGGCGGACAGCTGCCACGCCCTCTCCTGACTAGCCTAGCCCACCCAAAGCCCCTCCATCGCCGCACGCGCTTCCTACACAAAACGATCAGCGCCGCTCCA
Organism: Triticum timopheevii; assembly: GCA_963921465.1. Classification (NCBI taxonomy): domain Eukaryota; kingdom Viridiplantae; phylum Streptophyta; class Magnoliopsida; order Poales; family Poaceae; genus Triticum; species Triticum timopheevii. Next base: position 350,922,034 of record OY997264.1, read on the forward strand.
AAGAATCGGTGCCGCATTCATGCCCGGGCAGAGCAGACGTGACCTCTCACTGGCGCCTGCGTTGAAGGGAGAAGCGGATTCAAGAGTGATGGTTGCTTCGTCCGTCCAACTTACTGTTGGGTCTATGTGATTTGATGGCTCATTGGTCATTATTACTGAGGTGGTAGGACTGCTGGATGTCCCACGCTTTCGGCGAAGGAGGTACTACTAGATTACAATTTTCTCCATTCTTACAGCGGAGGAGTGCGAGAGCAGTGAAAACACGCAGGCTCAGTGATTACATGGCCCACCTCACACTATCACCATATTTTTTGGACACCGTGCGACACCTAACTCTTTACATAGTACTAGTATAGTATGTACTATAATTTATCAGCGAGATAAATTTGTACAATGCTATGAAGCTTCCAGCTTTTGTTTCATGTATCTTGCGTCCAAGGTTGCCCGTTGCAACATTTCATCAAATACAAAGGAGACTAACATGCATGCTATTGCATCTCAATGATTGACAGATCATAGCCAATATGTACTCCCTCCGTTCCAAAATAAGTGTCTCAACTTTATGAAAACTTTAGTACAAAGTTGTACTACTAAAGTTGACACTTACTTTGGAACGGAGACAACTAAAGAAAAAACGATCCATGCAGTCCCTAGCCCTTGAACCGTAAACCCTAACCAGGCTTTAATTTGGTGGCAACGTTGGAGCTTCCCAAGAAATAAAGTTTGCAACCCTTTGACCATCGGATCATTTTGTGCAGTTTCACCAAAATCGAGATGAGCATCCCTATGGCAAAGAAATTGAAGAAGTGTGATTAGAATAAGATTACTAGGACTAGTTGTGAGACATAAACTCTTTACAAATATAGTACGTAGAAGCCAATAGAGGTTTGTGCGGGGCAAAGAATTAAAGAAATATCCACATGGAGTGATGTGGGCAGCTGGAGCAGTGGTGCAAGCCAGCTGTAAAGGTAGTTGTACCCGAGGGATGTCGGGACGTAGCTCAACCTAGAGGAGGGCGGCGGGAGGCGGCAACTGCCCACGTCGCGGCAGTGAGCAAAGGACGAAGGCAACCTCACCGGCTTTGTGAGATAGAATGGTGGGGACCCATGATCGGGCCGTGCTGACAGTGGGTTTTTGCCGTCGGCGACGGCGACCGCATCTACACTAAGAATCCACTCCTTCCCCCGGCGGACGTGATCTGCCGGGATGTTAGAGATGTGGCCACATTCATTTTGTGCGAGAGAGTGTGAAGAGAGCAACCCCAGCAAGCAACCGTTAAGCTCGTCCTAACAATGTATATAGTGGAGCGGTTTCCTTTTCTCTCCATATGAACCTATTTATATTGTGTACGTGCCACTGAAGAAGAAAAAAACTTTATTTATAAATGACATGGCACCTACTACTCGTTCTCCTCGTCCTGCGATCTGCTACCTCTTGAGCACTGCGTTGGATTTCCCCGAAGAGGAGAGGATGATGCAGCAAAGTAGCGTAAGTATTTCCCTCAGTTTTTGAGAACCAAGGTATCAATCCAGTAGGAGACCACGCACAAGTCCCTCGTACCTACACAAAACGATAGCTCCTCGCAACCAACGTGATTAGGGGTTGTCAATCCCTTCACGGTCACTTACGAGAGTGAGATCTGATAGAGATGATAAATAATATTTTTGGTATTTTTGATAGATAGATGCAAAGTGAAAAGTAAAAGGCAAAGTAAAAAAGCAAAGCAAGTAAATAAAGTAATAGAGATTGATATGATGAGAATAGACCCGGGGGGCATAGGTTTCACTAGTGGCTTCTCTCAAGAGCATAGATATTCTACGGTGGGTGAACAAATTACTGTTGAGCAATTCACAGAATTGAGCATAATTATGGGTATATCTAGGTATGATCATGTATATAGGCATCACGTCCAAGACAAGTAGACCGAAACGATTCTCCATCTACTACTATTACTCCACTCATCGACCGCTATCCAGCATGCATCTAGAGTATTAAGTTAAAAACAGAGTAACGCCTTAAGCAAGATGACATGATGTAGAGGGATAAATTCATGCAATATGATAAAAAACCCATCTTGTTATCCTCGATGGCAATAATACAATACGTGCCTTGTTGCCCCTTCTGTTACTGGGAAAGGACACCGCAAGATTGAACCCAAAGCTAAGCACTTCTCCCATTGCAAGAACTACCAATCTAGTTGGCCAAACCAAACGGATAATTCGAAGAGACTTGCAAAGATAACTCAATCATACATAAAAGAATTCAGAAAAGATTCAAATATTGTTCATAGATAAACTGGATCATAAACCCACAATTCATCGGTCTCAACAAACACACCGCAAAAAAAGAAGAAGATTACATCGAATAGATCTCCACGAGAGAGGGGGAGAACATTGTATTGAGATCCAAAAAGAGAGAAGAAGCCATCTAGCTACTAGCTATGGACCCTAAGGTCTGAAGTAAACTACTCACACTTCATCGGAGGGGCTATGGTGTTGATGTAGAAGCCCTCCATGGTGGATGCCCCCTCCGGCGGAGCTCCGGAACAGGCCCCAAGATGGGATCTCGTGGATACAGAAGGTTGCGACGGTGCAATTAGGTTTTTGGCTCCTCTTCTGATCGTTTGGGGATACGTAGGTATATATAGGAGGAAGGAGTACGTCGGTGGAGCAACAGGGGGCCCACGAGGCAGGGGGAGCGCCCTAGGGGGGCGCCCCCACCCTCGTGACCGCCTCTTTTGTTCCTTGGAGCAGGGTCCAAGTCTCCTAGATTATGTTCGGTGAGAAAATCACGTTCCCGAAGGTTTCATTCTGTTTGGACTCCGTTTGATATTCCGTTTCTTCGTAACACTGAAATAGGCAAAAAACAACAATTCTGGGCTGGGCCTCCGGTTAATAGGTTAGTCCCAAAAATAATATACAAGTGGAAAATAAAGCCCAATATAGTCCAAAACAGTAGATAAAGTAGCATGGAGCAATAAAAAATTATAGATACGTTGGAGACGTATCAGGCATCCCCAAGCTTAATTCCTGCTCGTCCTCGAGTAGGTAAATGATAAAAAAAGAATTTTTGATGCGGAGTGATACTTTGGCATAATTTCAATGTAAATCTTCTTAATTGCGGCATGAATATTCAGATTCGAAAGATTCAAGACAAAAGTTCATATTGACACAAAAATAATAATACTTCAAGCATACTAATCAAAGCAATCATGTCTTCTCAAAATAGCATGGCAAAAGAAAGTTCATCCCTACAAAATCATATAGTTAGGCTATGCTTCATTTTTGTCACACAAAGATGTTCCCAACTTCTATACCTCCGATGACAAGCCAAGCAATTGTTTCATACTTAAATAATCTCAAATGTTTTCAACCTTCACGCAATACATGAGCGTGAGCCATGGATATAGCACTACGGGTGGAATAGAATATGATGATGGGGATTGTGTGGAGAAGACAAAAAAGGAGAAAGTCTCACATTGACGAGGATAATCAGCGGGCTATGGAGATGCCCATTAATTGATGTCAACATGAGGAGTAGGGATTGCCATGCAACGGATGCACTAGAGCTATGAATGCTCAACAAAAGAAAACTAGTGGGTGTGCATCCAACTTGCTTGCTCACGAAGACCTAGGGCATTTGAGGAAGCCCATCGTAGGAATATACAAGCCAAGTTCTATAATGAAAAATTCCCACTAGTATAAAAAGACAACTTATGAGACTCACTACATGAAGAACAAGGTGCTACTTTGAAGCACAATATATGAGACTCACTACATGAAGAACAAGGTGCTAGTTTGAAGCACAAGTGTGGAAAAGAGATAGTAGCATTGCCCTTTTTTTTGGGCCTTTCTTTTTTTTCTTTTGGCCTTTCTCCTTTTTTTGGCAATGCTCTAATAATGATGATCATCACACTTCTATTGATTACAACATAAGGATTACAACTCGAAACTTAGAACAAGATATGACTCTATATGAATGCCTCCGGCGGTGTACCGGGATGGTGCAATGAATCAAGAGTGACATGTATGAAAAATAATGCATGGTGGCTTTGCCACAAATACGATTTCAACTACATGATCATGCAATGGCAATATGACAAAAGTAATGTATGTCATGATGATGATGATGGAAGTTGCATGGCAATATATCTCGGAATGGCTATGGAAATGCCATGATAGGTAGGTATGGTGGCTGTTTTGAGGAAGATATAAGGAGGTTTATGTGTGATAGAGCGTATCGTATCACGGGGTTTGGATGCACCGGCAAAGTTTGCACCAACTCTCAAGGTGAGAAAGAGCAATGCACGGTACCGAAGAGGCTAGCAAAGGCGGAAAGGTGAGAGTGTGTATAATCCATGGGCTCAACATTAGTCAAAAGAACTCATATACTTATTGCAAAAATTTAGAAGTCATCAAAAATCAAGTACTACGCGCATGCTCCTAGGGGGATAGATTGGTAGGAAAAGACCATCGCTCATCCCCGACCGCCACTCATAAGGATGCACAAGCCAGGTACACTTCATGTTTCAAATTTGTTACACAATTTTAACCATACGTGCATGCTACGGGACTTGCAAACTTCAACACAAGCATTTCTCAAATTCATAATTACTCAACTAGCACGACTTTGGTATTATCACCTCCATATCTCAAAACAATTATCAAGCATCAAACTTATCTTAGTATTCAATTCACTCAAAAGAAAGTTTCACATATCTTGAATACCAAGTATATTAATGTTAAGCAAATTACCATGCTATTAACGACTCCCAAAATAATCTAAGTGAAGCATGAGAGATCAATAGTTTCTTTAAAACAAATCCACCACCGTGCTCTAAAAGATCTAAGTGAAGCACTAGAGCAAAAATTATCACGCTCAAAAGATATAAGTGAAGCACTATGAGCAAAACTATCAAGCTCAAAAGATATAAGTGAAGCACATAGAGTATTCTAACAAATTCCAATTCATATATGGCTCTCTCAAAAGGTGTGTACAGCAATGATGATTGTGGTAAACTAACAAGCAAAGACGCAAATGATACAAGGCGCTCCAAGCAAAACACATATCATGTGGTGAATAAAAATATAGCTCCAAGTAAATTACCGATGGAAGTGGACGAAAGAGGGGATGCCTTCCGGGGCATCCCCAAGCTTTGACTTTTTGGTGTCCTTGTATTATCTTGGGGGTGCCATGGGCATCCCCAAGCTTAGGCTCTTGCCACTCCTTGTTCCACAATCCATCAAAAGAATTCACCCAAAACTTGAAAACTTCACAACACAAAACTCAATAGAAATCTCGTGAGCTCCGTTAGAGAAAGAAAACAAAGAACTACTTATGTTACTGTAATGAACTCATTCTTTATTTATATTGGTGTTAAACCTACTGTATTCCAACTTCTCTATGGATTATAAACTACTTTACTAGCCATAGATTCATCAAAATAAGCAAACAACACACGCAAAACAGAATCTGTCAAAAACAGAACAGTCTGTAGTAATCTGTAACTAACGCAAACTTCTGGAACTCTAAAACTTCTACCAAAATAGGAAGTCCTGGAAAATTTGTTTATTGATCAGCAGAAAAAAGAATCAACGCAAAAGCACGTTCCTGTGATTTAACAAAATTATATTCGTGCGTGCAAAATTTCTGTTTTTAAGCAGAATCAAATCAACTATCATCGTAGGTTATCCTATAGGTTCTACTTGGCACAAACACTAATTAAAACATAAAACCACATCCAAACAGAGGCTAGATGGATTATTTATTCCTAAACAGAAGCAAAAACAAAAACAAAAATAAAATTGGGTTGCCTCCCAACAAGCGCTATCGTTTAACGCCCCTAGCTAGGCATAAAAGCAAGGATAGATCTAGGTATTGCCATCTTTGGTAGGCAATCCATAAGTGGCTCTCATGATAGATTCATATGGTAATTTTATTTTCTTTCTAGGGAAGTGTTCCATGCCCTTCTTTAAGGGAAATTGGAATCTAATATTCCCTTCCTTCATATCAATAATTGCACCAATCGTTCTAAGGAAAGGTCTACCAAGAATAATAGGACATGAAGGATTGCAATCTATATCAAGAACGATAAAATCTACGGGCACATAATTCCTATTGGCAACAATAAGAACATCATTAATTCTTCCCATAGGCTTTTTAATAGTGGAATCCGCAAGATGCAAGTTTAGAGAGCAATCATCAAAGTCATGGAAATCTAGCAAATCACATAAAGTTTTGGGAATAGTAGAGACACTAGCACCCAAATCACACAAAGCATGAAAGTCATAATTTTTAATCTTAATTTTAATAGTAGGTTCCCACTCACCATAGAGTTTTCTAGGGATAGAATCTTTCAACTCAAGTTTTTCTTCATAAGATTGCATCAAGGCATCAACAATGTGTTCGGTAAAGGCCTTATTTTGACTATAAGCATGAGGAGAATCTAGCACGGATTGCAACAAGGAAATACAACCAATTAAAGAGCAATTTTCATAATTAAATTCCTTGAGATCCAAAATAGTGGGTTTAGCAACATCTAGGTTTTTATTTCTTTCAATCCCACTTTTATCAAATTCATCATCAAGATCTAGAAACTCCGAATTCTTAGAACGCCTTCTAGGTAAAGGAAGATCATATTCAGTTTCATCAAGATACGTATTGCAAAACAAAGATTTAATGGGGGACACATCAATGACTTTTAGATCCTCATCTTGATTTTCATAGGAATTGGGAGAACATGCTTTAATAAAGGCATCTTTGGAAGCACGCATCCTGGCGGTTCTTTCTTTGCACTCATCAATGGAAATTCTCATGGCATTGAGAGACTCATTGATATCATGCTTAGGAGGAATAGATCTAAGCTTTGAAGAATCAATTTCAAGAGAAATTCTATCAACGTTCCTAGCCAAATCATCAACTTTAAGCAATTTCTCTTCAAGCAAAGCATTAAAATTCTTTTGTGAATTCATAAACTCTTTCACACTACTCTCAAATTTAGAGGGCATCTTATTAAAATTTCCATAAGAGTTGTTGTAGCAATTTCCATAATTATTAGAAGGATTACTAGGATAAGGCCTAGGATTAAAATTCTCTCTATACGCGTTGTTTCCAAAACTATTCCTACCAATGAAATTCACATCCATAGATTCATTATTATTCTCAAGCAAAGTAGACAAAGGCATATCATTGGGATCAAGAGGAGTATTTTTAGGAGCAAACATCTTCATAAGTTCATCCATCTTTTCACTCAAAACATTGATTTCTTCTATAGCATGCACTTTTTTACTAGAAGATCTTTCGGTGTGCCATTGAGAATAATTAGCCATAATATTATCAAGCAATTTTGTAGCATCTCCTAACATAATTTCCATAAACGTGCCTCCCGCGGCCGAATCTAAAAGATTTCTAGAAGCAAAATTCAATCCGGCATAAAAGTTTTGTATGATCATCCATAAATTCAAACCATGAGTAGGGCAATTGCGAAGCATCAATTTCATTCTTTCCCAAGATTGGGCAACATGCTCATGATCAAGTTGTTTAAAATTCATAATATCATTCCTAAGAGTGATGGTCTTAGCGGGAGGAAAATACTTAGAGATAAAAGCATCTTTGCACTTGTTCCAAGAATCAATACTATTTTTAGGCAAAGACGAAAACCAAACTTTAGCACGACCTCTAAGTGAAAATGGAAATAACTTCAATTTGACAATATTGTTATCCGTATCTTTCTTCTTTTGCATATCACACAAATCAACAAAGTTGTTTAGATGAGTAGCGGCATCTTCACTAGGAAGGCCGGCGAATTGATCTTTCATAACAAGATTCAGCAAAGCAGTATTGATTTCACAAGACTCATCATTATTAAGAGGAGCAATCGGAGTACTAAGAAAATCATTATTATTGGTATTCGAGAAGTCACATAATTTGGTATTATCTTGCGCCATGGCAACAAGTAATCCAACACACAAGCAAACAGAAAGGCAACGGAAAAAGGCAAACAGGAAAGAGAGGAGGAGATTGGGAAAGAGAGGGCAAATAAAACGGCAAGGGTGAAGTGGGGAAGAGGAAAACGAGAGGCAAATGGCAAATAATGTAATGCGAGAGATAGGGATTGTGATGGGTACTTGGTATTGTTGACTTGCTTGCATGAGCCTCCCCGGCAACGGCGCCAGAAATTCTTCTTGCTACCTCTTGAGCACTGCGTTGGATTTCCCCGAAGAGGACAGGATGATGCAGCAAAGTAGTGTAAGTATTTCCCTCAGTTTTTGAGAACCAAGGTATCAATCTAGTAGGAGACCATGCACAAGTCCCTCGTACCTACACAAAACGATAGCTCCTCGCAACCAACGCGATTAGGGGTTGTCAATCCCTTCACGGTCACTTACGAGAGTGAGATCTGATAGAGATGATAAATAATATTTTTGGTATTTTTGATAGATAGATGCAAAGTGAAAAGTAAAAGGCAAAGTAAAAAAGCAAAGCAAGTAAATAAAGTAATAGAGATTGATATGAAGAGAATAGACCCGGGGGCCATAGGTTTCACTAGTGGCTTCTCTCAAGAGCATAGATATTCTACGGTGGGTGAACAAATTACTGTTGAGCAATTGACAGAATTGAGCATAATTATGAGTATATCTAGGTATGATCATGTATATAAGCATCACGTCCAAGACAAGTAGACCGAAACGATTCTCCATCTACTACTATTACTCCACTCATCGACCGCTATCCAGCATGCATCTAGAGTATTAAGTTAAAAACAGAGTAACGCCTTAAGCAAGATGACATGATGTAGAGGGATAAATTCATGCAATATGATAAAAAACCCACCTTGTTATCCTCGATGGCAACAATACAATACATGCCTTGCTGCCCCTTCTGTCACTGGGAAAGGACACCGCAAGATTGAACCCAAAGCTAAGCACTTCTCCCATTGCAAGAACTACCAATCTAGTTGGCCAAACCAAACGGATAATTCGAAGAGACTTGCAAAGATAACTCAATCATACATAAAATAATTCAGAGAAGATTCAAATATTGTTCATAGATAAACTGGATCATAAACCCACAATTCATCGGTCTCAACAAACACACCGCAAAAAGAAGAAGATTACATCGAATAGATCTCCACAAGAGAGGGGGAGAACATTGTATTGAGATCCAAAAAGAGAGAAGAAGCCATCTAGCTACTAGCTATGGACCCGAAGGTCTGAAGTAAACTACTCACACTCATCGGAGGGGCTATGGTGTTGATGTAGAAGCCCTCCATGGTGGATGCCCCCTCCGGCGGAGCTCCGGAGCAGGCCCCAAGATGGGATCTCATGGATACAGAAGGTTGCGGCCGTGGAATTAGGTTTTTGGCTCCTCTTCTGATCGTTTGGGGATACATAGGTATATATAGGAGGAAGGAGTACGTCGATGGAGCAATAGGGGGCCCATGAGGCAGGGGGCTCGCCCTGGGGGGCGCCCCCCACCCTCGTGACCGCCTCTTTTGTTCCTTGGAGTAGGGTCCAAGTCTCCTGGATCACGTCCGGTGAGAAAATCACGTTCCCGAAGGTTTTATTCCGTTTGGACTCCATTTGATATTCCGTTTCTTCGAAACACTGAAATAGGCAAAAAACAGCAATTCTGGGCTGGGCCTCCGGTTAATAGGTTAGTCCCAAAAATAATATAAAAGTGGAAAATAAAGCCCAATATAGTCGAAAACAGTAGATAAAGTAGCATGGAGCAATCAAAAATTATAGATACGTTGGAGACGTATCACGATCCACCGCGCGCGTGGGCGAGGGAGCGGGCAAAGGCGTACTAGTAAGCAAGCTTCACCTCATCCTACGAGCCACCGCGCTCGTGGGCGGGGGAGACGGCGTACTAAGCAAGCTTCTCCTCGTTCTGCGAGTTGATGGGACACATCAAAAGTACTCCAGTGTATAGAGCCTTGCCTCTAAGGTAGGCCCCACATTGTTTGCCTCTTTTTTTAACATAATGCATCAAGTCACAATTTGTTTGTTCACTCGTGGTAGACGATCCTCCCTCCATCAAGTGGACAACCAGTACACGTGTAAAATTACCACGCGGGCTGCCTTTTCGTACAGAAATGAGCTCCACCGTGTACCCGCGCGGGTGTGGTTGGGAAAGAGATGGGAGTACGTGCGCCGTGCATGCACCTCGTCTCTTCGTGCATGTCCCCCACCTACGTGGGTGTGTGTGAGAGAGATACAAACCTAGACATATGGCGTGTGTGTTCGTGAGTGTTTTTTGTTTGGGGTGGTGGTGTGATTTCCTGAATGTATTTGTGGGAATATGTGTCGATGACATCTCAAACAAAGTTTTGCATGCAATGTGTGTGAAATGGAGGCCTATCCATATCATACATAGAGGGTAGGGCGATCCACGAGAAGAGAGGGAGGGGTCATAGATATCGATAGAGCCGAAGAGAGGATCAAGTGGGTGGGTGCGAGATCAAGGAAGAGAGCCATCGAAATTATGTGTGTGCAAGTCAAATATATAGGCCAACTGACCTACCGGAACGTCAGAGGGCACAAGTCAAGTTTGTGTGTGGCAGGGAGACATGACTAGAGCGCTTGATGTATCGATGTGTGTGTGGGGGGGGGGGGGAGGGGGAGGCAGAGGCCTAACTAGAGAGGTAGAACGACTCGTATATGTGTTGAGAAGGAGAGACCCAGCTATGTCTTGAGAGAGATCAGTGGACATCCATACATAACTGAAGGACGGGAAATAGGATGGGACAAAGAGAGTGATAGAGAGGGAGGGAGAGGGGTAGAGTGCTGGATGGGTGATGGAGTTGCTTCTCGAAGATGGTGGGAGAGGCCTACTAGACAAACTGAGGGTAGAACTGCAATACTGTCAATAAGAGTGGGGATGTGTTTCTGTGTGTGCCTGTGCGTGATAGATCTGTCGGGACGCATGCATGGATGATGAAGGGGAACCATGTGTTTGGTAAGCAAACCTAACTAGATCGGTAGATCAATTGTTGTTTGTCGGGGGAAGGGAGAGACATAACTAATGAGGTAGATCGATCGACGCGTGGGGGAAAATGAGTTATAAGGACCTAGCTAGCTATATGTACAGCGGGAGATCGGTCGGTGTACACCCATTTGTTCGAGGAAAATAAGGCCCAGCGAGACGGATAGATAGAGAGAATGGAGCTAGGAGGTCGTGCGAGAGGCTGAGCTACTAGCTAGATAGGGGGAGGAGTGTGCGGTTGTGAGATCGATGAAAAGAGGGGCGAGAGTTTACACGTGTGTGGGACCGTATGGGATACACAAGGCATGGACACAGAAAGGAGGATATGGAAGGTGTGTGTGTATGTTGTAGGCAGACATCGCTGGAGAGGTTTATCGATCGGTGTGTGTCGGAAAGGAGTTGTGGAGACTGTGGGAGAATGACCTAAAGAAAAAAATGAATGTTTGCGATGGATAGAATGCTGAGGGAGGGGGAGGGCGAGGAGGGTGTGTGCATGCACGACAGAAAGTTAGTGCTAGCTACAAAGGTTAGAGGATTGTGTGGGTGCAAGAGACTAACAAAGATCATAATTTGATATGAATGTGGATTCATATATTTGAATAGGAGATCATGGTGTTATAAACATATGCATGCATGAATATAGCGGTGATATGCGTGTTGTGGTTTTGCACATGTTATACCATAATGTGATAATGCATGGCGTTTGCAACTCACAGCTAAATGTCGAACAATCTAAACCATACTATACATCGAACAATCTCACATTTTATCTGAATTTGTGATAATGTGTGGCCTTTGCAGCTTACAACTAAATATCGAACAATCTAAACAATACTATATATCGAACAATCTCACTTTTTATTTGAATTTGTGGTAATGTGTGGTGTTTGCAACTCACATCTAAATACTTGTAGGCGTAGGGGGCGGGCACCATACATTATGTGATAAACACATTATACATATGAGACATGGTTTAGATTATGAAGATCTAGCGAGAGCTTGAAGTGTACTGTGATTTGAAATCAACATAAAGTGGATTCAAAAAATCAAGTTCGAGTTCATATAGTACACATAGTTTATATCTAACTCGAGGGTAATCATGTGGTGTGCTATGAAGATAATACACAAACGATGGTTTAACTTGACAATAATGATGATTGTAGGTCTTATTAAAATAGAGAAAAAAATTCAAATGGTTTGACTTCACAACAATCATTATTGTATATCTTATTCAAATAGAGAAATAAATTCAAATTTAGTTCATATTGAAGCGGTAGTATATACGTTTGGAATGCACTAAAACATTCATTTGAGTAGTAGGTTGCATGCATTATACACGTAGCGAAATATTTTAATTGAACATAACATGAATTCAAAGTTTTGAATGACATTTGTAGTGCAAATTGATTTGGTATAGTACACGGGACTAGACTCTCTTGTGTGCTGCGAATTGATTTCTTTTTGTTTTTTCGTTGACAGAAGTGCGAATTGATTTGGTACAGTACACGTTAGGCTTGTCCGGAAAATTCAACCCGCGCCTTGTTACCCCGAAATATTTAAGATATATCTTTGTCTCGTTGTGCTCCGACAACTCCCTCCATCTCAATCCGCGCCTTGCTATTCCAAAATTACAACGCGCGCGAAAACTCCCACCTCCTATGAAATCCCGACACGTGAAATGCCCGTGATACCCCTGAACTGAAAGAACCGCCTCAAATCGGTGGGGGTACTTTCATAACTTACCCCACATTTCAGACAAGCGCGTCCCTAAGCCATGGTTCCCCACTCCCATCCCATCTGCTGACCCATTCGTACACCGAGGCCGCGAAAACCCGTGAAGCCCCACACCCTCCTCCGCCCGCCACCCAGCCGGAGCCTCTTCCCCGACGACGTCGTCTACATCAACACCTCGACGTCCCTCATCCACCATACCGGATGAGGATCCATTGTCGATCTCGTCGTCTCGCCGGTTCAGCCACCCCGTCCTCCGCCTCCAAGGAGCTTCCCCGATGTTCCCCTCGTCTTTCGTGCCACCTCCATTCCCACACCGCTGTCTTCACCTGCACCATCGAAAGAGCAGCATCATCACCGTTTCCTCGGATGAAGTTGTGGCCAAATTAGCGCCACCAAAGAGGTTGTACACTAATCGCCCCATTTTCTTCTTGATTCGATCTCAAGGTGCTGCCGGCGCTCGGTCCCGAGCCAACATGGCGCGGCTCCATCCACGACGGCGTCGCCGACCACTTCCTCCACGGCACCTCTCACTCGACAGCGACGGACACATCAGTAGGAGTTGCTACTGCTTTAGCTCTCGCTCGCGCTGCTGCTCTGCTCTTGCTCTCGGTCCCCTGCCTGGTCTGCTCTTGCTATTGCTCTTGCTCTTGCTCGCGCTACTGCTCTCGCTCTTGCTCTTGCTTGCGATGCTACTCCGATTTAGCTACACTTTAGTCGACTGAATCGACTTTTCGGTCAGTCGTTTTTCAGGGGGTGGAGGGCTCGCCGGAGTTAAGGAAGAACCAGCCGCAGCGGGGAGGGGGCTCACCGGAGAGGTACCCCACTATCTATATTAGGGTTCAGGGTGGGGGCGGTGGTCGCCGGTGGTGGTAGGGCGGTGGCGTGGGCATCCCCGGAGAAAAAGCTCGGCATGGGGGGGGGAGGGGAGGGGGGAGGGGGGCTAGAGGGATGGCCAGGGCGGCAGAGGACCGGCGGTGGGAGTGGTTTCGGGGCCGGCGGGGCGGCGCACCACCGATCGCGGGCGGCGGGGCGGCTGTTTGGCCAATGGTGGCTGGCGGCTCAGGGGGGTGGAGGTTGAAAATGAACTGCAGGCCCTTGATTTCGTATCCAATGGCTGGAAAATCGACTGACCAGAGATGAAAAAGTCAGTCCACTGACATGTAGCCTCACCTCTAGTGCGTTCAGTTTTGATAGTAAAATTCAGTTTGGACATCAAAATTCAGTTTCGACAGTTAAGTTCAGTTTCAACAGTTAAATTCAGTTTCGACAGCTAAGTTCAGAGATGAGCGACTGATGTATTTTACATCTAGCACTTTGTGGTTATGTATTTTACGTCATCTATTGGAGATGCTATTAGAATTCCACTCAGGTTAATGTTGTCTCTCTTGTCCAGCTTCAGCCTCGGCGTCGTACAACTCACCGAAGCTGCTCCAATGACAAAACCCTCCATCACAACGGAGCAGTACCCCGGGCTCCATCTCAATATGCCTAAGATCTTCTTCCCCTCCTCCGACAACCAAGTTAGCCAGATCATCCTCACCGACCAACCCAATCACGCTGAGATCGACATGGCTTCGCCAAAGAGGTTGTACACTTGTTGCATCTCTTTTTTACTCTACATGTTATATATATTGTCCACTGAGCACACGCAGTAACGTGAAATACGATTAGTTTTATATGACAAGCAGTGAGGTACCAGGCAACTTAGCTATCCGTGATGGACTCTCTTGAAAGCCATCATTATTTATCTCTGTGCGTTTGAGCTATGCATTTTTCGATGGGCCTGGGAGTTGAGCTAGTAGGGCAGTAGCCTGGGTCCAAAGTAGTAGAAGTAGCACAAAAACATTTTTTGAGTGTAGGCTTTTCCTTGCTCAAGCCTGCCTACTAGAATCACCAGTGCTTGAAATGAAAAGTGAAGAAAAAATATAGGAATTGGAAAGTTTCCTATGGTACTACTATTCATGCATTTGGTTCAAAGGAATGGAGCAAAGGAAAACTGTAGGATTTGTTCCTTTAGTGTCTCCTTGAAAGAAAAACCATCGGAATTTTAATATCCACTTGTCCTCCTTTTCAAATTCCTATTCATGAAGCACAAGACTAAGAGATAGTAACATAATAGCATTATAACCGTACATCTTCTTGTGGTTTGACTTAATCTCACCATGCTTCTTTGCATCCTGTGATCTTCCAATTCTTGTGAACCAAACACCCAGATTGGCAGAAATCCTGAGTTTTTAAATTCTCTGTTTTGGACGTGCATTCCTATCCTATTACTGTGTATTTCCTATCCCAGCATTGTTAGAATCCTCCAATTCAAACAAGCCCTTACAAAAATACTTCTCTTAGAGATAGTTGTCAAAGAAAACCTTGCATGGTTTGTCCCGCTCCTGCTACATCGTCGTCCACCCTGAAAGTACATGTAGTCCCCATGTGTGGTTTTGGTAATTAAATGACAATCCTAATGGACTAATGTTTGCACTGAGTTGTACATTTGAAGGAAAGTTCCATTTCCAATGCATCAAGAATATTGGATGAACTGAAGGATGTTTGTTCCATGGTGATGCAAGAAGGAGATAGAATGGATTCGAAATGAATGTCATAAACATATTGTTGTGCATGCATCAAGGCTTATGGGTTGAACCATGATGGATCAAGATCTTGAGAGAATGATTAAAGAGAAGAATTCTACGTATGCTTGATGATAGGATCATTATGAGCTCATTTGTTGAGTCGGAGATTATTATGTCTTGAAGCAAGTAATTCAAGTGAAGAATTCATTGTGCCTCTCAAGATACTATGTTGGAGGATGAGAACGGGCAAATGATGTCCAATATGATATTCAAGGAGAAACTTGATATGGTCATGGTGAATTGAGATATTGGTTATTATGTCTTGAAGAAATGAAGCATAGTGAAGATATCAATAGGGCCTTCAAGACATCAATATTAATCATGGAGCAAAGATAAATGTTGACCAAAATGAAGATCAAAGATTGACCTCTAAGATGGACAACACACAAGCGCATATCATATGCCACATGAGATCTTGTGGTATGGTAAGAATTTGTCAATTGCGCTTTGTGTACTAACCCATACTATGTGTTGTCTATGTTATGTGGGTTAGGTAATTCTCATGAGCTTCGTGCTCATCAAAGTATGTCATCAAGTAATTAATGTTGATGGACAAGTAAAGATGAATGCAAAGCAAAGCTTCCCACATTGTGTATGGGGGAGCTACTTGAAGACTTCTCGAATGTCTTGCCTTCAACTTGAGCCATGAAGAAACATCAATATAAAGCTCAAGTGAAAGGATCTAGTCAAAGGTATTAGTTCCTTTGGCTTTAGATGTGAGGATCGATGACCATCGATAAGAATATATGCTCAGGAATGAGTTTTCGGAGGCTATCTAGTATAGTTCTTTTATGATTCTTGAGTTATAGGGATCCCGCACTATTAAGAGGGGATCAAAGGGGTCAGTGATGGATTTGCTCAAGTCAACATCATCTATTTCTATTCTTCTCACGTTATATTCCAACATAGGCATATTTCGCTCCTAATCAATACAAATACAATATGCCTACATATCTCAAAAGAAAACCCAAAGCCAACTAGGTTCCCCAAAGTATATGTATAACCATTGCATGCTTTGCACCCTCCATTTTGGCTTATCTTGCGTGGTTCTATATGTGAGGACCTGGAGTTTTTCCATAGCTTCAAAACGAGCCCAAGATCATCAAAATCGGAGTCCGGATGTAAAAGTTATGCATGTTTCAGTTTTGGGGTTCCTGCTGTTTTTTTTATGGCCGGACATCCGGGACTTGGCCGGATATCCGGGCTTCCGGGTCGCCCCGGATGTCCGGGATCCTCCCAGAAATCCGGCCCGCAAATTCCAGAACCTGTTTTCAAATGTTGGTTGTGCCCGCCGGATGTCCGACACTTGCCCGGATGTCCGGCCCGGCGCTGTCACTTGCTCACAAATGGCTAGTTTTCTAGGCCTTCTATATATACCACTCTACTAATTCGGTAGAGGGTCGACCAATTCATCCCAAATCGCCCCAAGAACACAAGTGGCTCCCTCTCACTTCTCCTACACCAAATCTTAGATCCCAGAGAGATTTGTGAGAGTTCTTGAGAGTTTTTCCAATCAAGTGATAGATCCACTCCCTCTCCCTCTCTTGACCAAAGGAATTCGTGATTTGAGCAAGTCTTGAGCATTTCCCCTTTGTTCTTGTTACTCTTGGAGGTTGGAGACTCCTAGGCTGTAGGAGTGCTCCGGTGAGGAATCAACTTGTGATTTGTCCCCCGGAAAGTTTGTGAAGGTTTGGAGGCCGCCTCAAGGTCTACCACTAGTGGTTGAGAATCGCCTTCGTGGTGATATCTCAAGGAGAATAGGGTGAGCCTTCGTGGCGTTGGTGTACCTTCGTGGTAACATCCACCTCTCTAAAAGTGACTAGCTTCCCTCCAAGGAAGTGAACATCGGGATACATCCTCGTCTTTGTGACTTTGGTTATCCCTAACCCTAACTCCTTACTTGTGGTTTACTTTGGTCACTTGACCATGCATTCACTATATCTTGTTGTCCTCATTATATTGTGTTGGTTACATATCGTAGAGATCATTTAGGCCAACGCTTTATAGTCCGCAATTCATACTTGCTACCATTGTTCTATCTTGTGCTGAGTGTGAATTGCTAGCTTGTAACATTCATTTCCATATCTTGTGACATAATTTGCGTAAGCTTGTATTGCTTACTTGTGGTTGTGTGTATTATTCATTTACATATCTTGTGATATACATTGAGTAAGTTTGTGTACTTACTTGTGCTTACTCATATCCTCGTTGTTCTCATCTTGTTTATCCTAAGCTGTTGGTGCACTTAGTGAGCCTAGTATATTTAGGATTTGTGCTTGAAAAGTATCCGCTTAGTTTATTTCCGCGTTATGATATAGCCAAATCCTTAAAAGATTTTAAAACGCCTATTCACCCCCCTCTAGGCGACATCGTGGTCCTTTCACACCCCAGCTCAGCTGCTCTAACGACAGAATGGTCCAGCACAGCAGGGATCCGGCCTCCAGACTATCTTTCGCCGCCTCAGATCTTCTTCCCCGCCACCGGCAGCCATGAAAACTGCATTACCATCATCAACCAAGCAGATGACCTCGAGAACTACACGGGTCCGCAAGAGATGTCGCACTCTTTTGTGTCTGCTTACGTTATGCATTGCTTAATATTACATGCTACTTTATCATCCTGTTCACCGACTAGACTCTGAGTCAGCTCTGGTCAAACTTGAGTTTTTAAATGGTTGTGGGGTACATATTGGGGACGCAATCAATAGTATCTATCTACTATCTGGTTAATCTCTGGTGTCTACTATGAGTTTCATGTTGGGTGGGAAACAAACAGTAAAGAAGCCATTATCTGTATTTTTTAACTGAAGCCATTATCTGCCAGCTATTATTGGTTTTGGGTCTATGCACAAGTTGATACCATCACTCTGGATTTCTGCATGCACTCCTTACATAATCTCACTATGTTTTATTCCTATGCATGTCAGTTATTGTACACAATGGGACTGAACATGTAGAGCAAAATAGACGAGCCTTGCGTGGCAATAAAATTTCATGCAGACGTCGCTCCATGGTAGGCGCAAAGGCAGTCCCCCTCCACCCATTTCGGATTGTAATCGAGAGGAAGATATCTGTTCTGAGGGGGATTCAGAAGGAGAAGACCACTCCTATTTACTCCTTGAGGTCTTCGCTCTAACTTGGCATGCTGATGTTGGTTATATCATGCATATGGTGCCTTGCATTGCTTACTTTATACATCAAATATGTCATCTGCTTAGTTTAGACATGCTTTGTGTGAATGCCATTTGTTTAGTTTATTCATCGTTTATGTGAATTATGCAACGCCATCTTGGTTAGCCTGGCATCATATATGTGAATTTTGCAATGCCATCCTGCTTAGCCAGTCATATTATATGTGAATTATATTAGGCCATCCTTTTTTTCATTACGTATTACATTTGTCACCAATGTTAGTACATTCAACTACTCTTCATGTGCATCAGCCATTTGACACGATGATGGAAAATTCTGGAGTGAAAACAAGGTCTTCAGAGCAGACTATGCTATCTGACGAAGCACATATTCGCTAGTTACGGATAGCTCCTCAGAGGAGGATTCAGAGACAGATGACCAGTCCTATTTCCCCCAAGGTGTATGCTCTAACTTGGCAGGGTTATGTTGCTCATATCGTGCGTATGGTGTCTTGTATTGCTATGTCATTTGATTAGTTTAGACATGCTTTGTGTGAATGTCACCTGTTTAGTGTCTAATTACCATATATATGAATTATGCATTTCCATCTTGTTGCAAGACATTATATATGTGAATTATGCAATGCTATATTGTTGCAAAGGCATTATATATGTGAATTATGCAATGCCATGCTGTCTAGCCAATCATCATGTATGTGAATTATATCATGCTATAATTTTTTGTATTACATGTTCCATTTGTCGACAACGTTTGTATATTCAACTACTCTTCCTATGCATCAGCCATTTGAAGCGGTGATGGAAGTATCTGGAGTGAAAACAAGGTATTCAGAGCAGACAGTGCTACCTGCTGAGGCAGACATCTTGCTGGTTACAGAGAGCTCCTCAGCGGAGGATTCAGAGACCGATGACCAGTCCTATTTCCCCCCTGAGGTCTATGCTCAAACTTGGTAGGGTTATATTACCCATGTCATGCATGTTGTCTTGCGTTGCTTAGTTTTTACATCATATATGGATTGCCATCTGCTTACTTACTTACTATATAAATCATATATTTGAATTATATCATGCCATCATGTTTACATACACAACATCTATCTGAATTATGGCATGGCAACCCATTTAATAAAGACATCATGTAGTTATATCATCTCACCCTGTTTAATGTTTACAGTCATCATATTTTGAATTATGTCATTCTATCCGTGAATTATATCATGCTATCATGTTTCCATAGGCGACTTGTATGTGAATTATGGCATGTAAACACATTATATAGTTATATCATGTCATCCTGTTTACATAGTCATCATATTTTGAACTATGTCTTTCCATCTTTTTTAGTTAGCCATCATAATGTGAAATTGTGTCATGCTATCCTGTTTAGTTAGCCATCATATATGTGAAATTGTGTCATGCTATCCTGTTTGGTTAGACAACATAAATGTGAATTATTTCATGCCCTCTTTTATTCCCCACTATCCATTGCACCTGTCTATCATACAATGTCTGTAATTTCAATTACTTTTCTTGTTTATCAGCCATTTGAATTGGAGAGGGTGATGGCAGTATCTAAGGGAGTAACAACACGGTCTTCGGAAAAGATAGTGCTACCAGTTGATGCAGATAGAACCATGGTTGTACTTGCCCAAGAACCAACCCCACCACACATAACCCAGACTCTCGCAGATTGTACCCCTACCCAGTTGGACAGAGAACCAGCTACACCCCTTCTAATCCCAACCCTAGTAGATAGTAACCCAGTTCCAGTTGACACAACACCGTCTCCACCATAGAGCACGCAAACACGAGCAATTAGTAAGGGAACTGCAGTGCCTAAAGCACGAGGACCACCACTCCGAATCCCAACTCAATTCTTAAAGGAGAAGAAGATTTGTTCTCAGGCCAGGTTCTGTAGCTATGGTTCATACTCCTTTGCTCTTGCATCACTGTATTTACTCATACCAACTATTTTCAAATTTGAAGGGTGGAATTGACACTCCAATGGCGCAACAGGTATGTTTTAAACCTGGTTCTTTAACTGGTTTGCTGTTGTAACTTGCTCTATGTTGATTTCAGTTTCAATTGAATAAGCAGTTATGTTCTCATGTCATGCACATTACAAGTGTTATTATTGCTCTATAGTTTCCCACACTTATATTCTGTCTATTCTGCTTTGTCTTGAGCAAATATTATTTGAACCGTGTCTCTATCTTGATTTGGCAACAAAAACTAGAATGATATAGACCATAAAGTGACCATGGTACATAGATATATGTTTGTTTCATGTTGTTATCCTGTCCACTTTACTACTGAACTGATTTACCAAAATGAGTTTCATATACAACATGGTAAACCTGTGATGTGTCTGCTTGTTTCTCTTTTAGAATGTGGACAAAATATTGGAGAACAGTACCCCGTTATGCAATGGTAAAGGAAGTAATGCAGATAAGGTTCAAGATAGTGAGATATCCCTGTTGGTCTCCAAGAAAGCTGATAAAAACTATCTTGACGACAGTGAGAGAACCCAAAAGTCATGTCTTGATGTAGTGTTTGAGTTACTGGCCACTACTGCTGGCACAAGCTCTTCAAACTCGCTGCCTGAATCAGTTCGTCTTCTTGAATCTCAACTTCAAGTTGAAATACATCGATCAGATGTGCTACGACAGGAAGCTTAAGGACTGAGGAAGTCCCTGCAGAATGTAGATGCATACTTTCTGGTGCAACAGCAAGCGCTGGAGGATTTAAGCGCCAAACAAGAAAAAGTAAATAAGCTTGCTAAGCATCTTGTTGGAAATATGCCCTAGAGGCAATAATAAAAGCATTATTATTATATTTCTTTGTTCATGATAATTGTCTTTATTCATGCTATAATTGTATTATCCGGAAATCGTAATACATGTGTGAATAACAGACACCAACATGTCCCTAGTAAGCCTCTAGTTGACTAGCTCGTTGATCAATAGATAGTCATGGTTTCCTGGCTATGGACATTGGATGTCATTGATAACGGGATCACATCATTAGGATAATGATGTGATGGACAAGACCCAATCTTAAGAATAGCGTGAGATCGTGTAGTTCGTTTGCTAGAGCTTTTCTAATGTCAAGTATCTTTTCCTTTGACCATGAGATCGTGTAACTCCCGGATACCGTAGGAGTGCTTTGGGTGTATCAAACGTCACAACGTAACTGGGTGACTATAAAGGTGCATTACAGGTATCTCCGAAAGTGTCTGTTGGGTTGACACGGATCGAGACTGGCATTTGTCACTCCGTATGACGGAGAGATATCACTGGGCCCACTCGGTAATGCATCATCATAATGAGATCAAAGTGACCAAGTGTCTGGTCACGGGATCATGCATTACGGTACGAGTAAAGTGACTTGCCGGTAACGAGATTGAACGAGGTATTGGGATACCGACGATCGAATCTCGGGCAAGTAACATATCGATTGACAAAGGGAATTGCATACGAGGTTGATTAAATCCTCGACATCGTGGTTCATCCGATGAGATCATCGTGGAGCATGTGGGAGCCAACATGGGTATCCAGATCCCGCTGTTGGTTATTGACCGGAGAGCGATCTCGGTCATGTCTACATGTCTCCCGAACCCGTAGGGTCTACACACTTAAGGTTCAGTTACGCTAGGGTTGTAGGGATATGTATATGCAGTAACCCGAATGTTGTTCAGAGTCCCGGATGAGATCCCGGACGTCACGAGGAGTTCCGGAATGGTCCAGAGGTAAAGATTTATATATGGGAAGTCCTGTTTCGGGCATCGGGACAAGTTTCGGGGTTATCGGTATTGTACCGGGACCACCGGAAGGGTCCCGGGGGTCCACCGGGTGGGTCCACCTGTCCCGGGGGGCCACATGGGCTGTAGGGGGTGCGCCTTGGCCTACATGGGCCAAGGGCACCAGCCCCACATAGGCCCATGCGCCTAGGGTTTGAGGGGGGAAGAGTCCTAGGAGGGGAAGGCACCTCCTAGGTGCCTTGGGGGGGGGGGGGGGAGGGAAACCCCCCTTGGCCGCACCCCCCCTAGGAGATTGGATCTCCTAGGGCCGGCCACCCCCCCTTGGCCCTCCTATATATAGTGGGGGAGAGGAGGGACTTCATACCTTGGCCTTTGGTTGCCTCCTTCTCCCTCTCCAACACCTCCTCCTCCTCCATAGTGCTTAGCGAAGCTCTGCCGGAGTACTGCAGCTCCATCAACACCACGCCGTTGTGCTGCTGCTGGTGCCATCTCCCTCAACCTCTCCTCCCCCCTTGCTGGATCAAGAAGGAGGATACGTGGCTGTTCCGTACGTGTGTTGAACGCGGAGGTGCCGTCCGTTCGGTGCTAGGATCTCCGGTGATTTGGATCACGTCGTGTTCGACTACATCATCCCCGTTCTTTGAACACTTCCGCTCGCGATCTACAAGGTACGTAGATGCATCTAATGACTTGTTGCTAGATGAACTCATAGATGGATCTTGGTGAAACCGTAGGAAAATTTTTGTTTTCTGCAACGTTCCCCTACAGTGGCATCATGAGCTAGGTTTATGCGTAGTTCTCTTGCACGAGTAGAACACAATTTGTTGTGGGCGTAGATTTGTCAACGTTCTTGCCGCTACTAGTCTTATCTTGCTTCAGCGGTATTGTTGGATGAAGCGTCCCGGACCAACCTTACACGTACGCTTATGTGAGACCGGTTCCACCGACTAACATGCACAAGTTGCATAAGGTGGCTGGCGGGTGTCTGTCTTTCCTACTTTAGTTGAAGCGGATTCTATGAAAAGGGTCCTTATGAAGGGTAAATAGAAGTTGACAAATCACGTTGTGGCTTTCACGTAGGTAAGAAAACGTTCTTGCTAGAACCCTACTTCAGCCACGTAAAACTTGCAAACAACAATTAGAGGACGTCTAACTTGTTTTTGCAGCAAGTGCTTTGTGATATGATATGGCCAAAGTTGTGATGAATGATGAATGATCTATATGTCATGTATGAGATGTTCATGCTATTGTAATAGGAATCACAACTTGCATGTCGATGAGTATGACAACCGGCAGGAGCCATATGAGTTGTCTTTATTTTTTGTATGACCTGCGTGTCATTGAAGAACGCCATGTAAACTACTTTACTTTATTACTAAACGCGTTAGTCATAGAAGTAGAAGTAGTCGTTGGCGTGACAACTTCATGAAGACACGATGATGGAGATCATGATGATGGAGATCATGGTGTCATGCCGGTGACAAGATGATCATGGAGCCCCGAAGATGAAGATCAAAGGAGCTATATGATATTGGCCATATCATGTCACTACTTTATATAATTGCATGTGATGTTTATTATGTTTTATGCATCTTGTTTACTTAGGACGACGGTAGTAAATAAGATGATCCCTTACAAAATTTCAAGAAGTGTTCTCCCCTAACTGTGCACCGTTGCTACAGTTCGTTGTTTCGAAGCACCACGTGATGATCGGGTGTGATAGATTCTTACGTTCACATACAACGGGTGTAAGACAGTTTTACACAGCGAAAACACTTAGGGTTAACTTGACGAGCCTAGCATGTACAGACATGGCCTCAGAACACGGAGACCGAAAGGTCGAACATGAGTCGTATGGAAGATATGATCAACATGAGAATGTTCACCGACGATGACTAGTCCGTCTCACGTGATGATCGGACACGGCCTAGTCGACTCGGATCGTGTAACACTTAGATGACCAAAGGGATGTCAAATCTGAGTGGGAGTTCATTATAATTTGATTAGATGAACTTAATTATCATGAACTTAGTCTAAATATTTTACAATATGTCTTGTAGATCAAATGGCCAACGTAGTCCTCAACTTCAACGCGTTCCTAGAGAAAACCAAGCTGAAAGACGATGGCAGCAACTATACGGACTGGGTCCGGAACCTGAGGATCATCCTCATAGCTGCCAAGAAAGATTATGTCCTACAAGCACCGCTGGGTGACGCACCTGTTCTCCCTGCAGAACAAGACGTTATGAACGCTTGGCAGGCACGTTCCGATGACTACTCCCTCGTTCAGTGCGGCATGCTTTACAGCCTAGAGCCGGGGCTCCAAAAGCGTTTTGAGAGACATGGAGCATATGAGATGTTCGAAGAGCTGAAAATGGTTTTCCAAGCTCATGCCCGGGTCGAGAGATATGAAGTCTCCGACAAATTCTTCAGCTGTAAGATGGAGGAAAATAGTTCTGTCAGTGAGCACATACTCACTATGTCTGGGTTACATAACCGCTTGACTCAGCTGGGAGTTAATCTCCCGGATGATGCGGTCATTGACAGAATCCTCCAGTCGCTTCCACCAAGCTACAAGAGCTTTGTGATGAACTTCAATATGCATGGGATGGAAAAGACCATTCCTGAAGTATTTGCTATGCTGAAATCAGCAGAGGTAGAAGTCAAGAAGGAACATCAAGTGTTGATGGTCAATAAAACCACTAAGTTCAAGAAGGGCAAGGGTAAAAAGAACTTCAAGAAGGACGGCAAGGTAGTTGCCGCGCCCAGCAAGCAAGCTGCCGGGAAGAAGCCAAAGAATGGACCCAAGCCCGAGACTGAGTGCTTTTATTGCAAGGAAAGTGGTCACTGGAAGCGGAACTGCCCCAAATACTTAGCGGACAAGAAGGCCGGCAAAACCAAAGGTATATTTGATATACATGTAATTGATGTGTACCTTACCAGTAATCGTAGTGACTCCTGGGTATTTGATACCGGTGCCGTTGCTCTTATTTGTAACACACAGCAGGAGCTGCGGAATAAACGGAGACTGGCGAAGGACGAGGTGACGATGCGCGTCGGGAATGGTTCCAAGGTCGATGTGATCGCCGTCGGCATGCTACCTCTACATTTACCTACGGGATTAGTTTTGAACCTCAATAATTGTTATTTTGTGCCAAGTTTGAGCATGAACATTGTATCAGGATCTCGTTTAATTCGAGATGGCTACTCATTTAAATCCGAGAATAATGGTTGTTCTATTTATATGAGAGATATGTTTTATGGTCATGCTCCGATGGTGAATGGTTTATTCTTTA
This sequence comes from Triticum timopheevii, assembly GCA_963921465.1. NCBI lineage: Eukaryota > Viridiplantae > Streptophyta > Magnoliopsida > Poales > Poaceae > Triticum > Triticum timopheevii. Next base: position 350,947,591 of record OY997264.1, read on the forward strand.
TGAATCTCGAGCGTAATGCTACACAAATTCATAGTGTAAGTACCAAAAGATGTAAGATTGATAGTGATAGTCCCACATACTTGTGGCACTGCCGCCTTGGTCACATAGGTGTCAAACGCATGAAGAAGCTCCATGCTGATGGACTTTTAGAGTCTCTTGATTACGAATCATTTGACACGTGCGAACCATGCCTCATGGGTAAAATGACCAAGACTCCATTCTCAGGAACAATGGAGCGAGCAACCAACTTATTGGAAATCATACATACTGATGTGTGCGGTCCAATGAGTGTTGAGGCTCGCGGTGGCTATCGTTATGTTCTCACCCTCACTGATGACTTGAGTAGATATGGGTATGTCTACTTAATGAAACACAAGTCTGAGACCTTTGAAAAGTTCAAGGAATTTCAGAGTGAAGTTGAGAATCAACGTGACAGGAAAATCAAGTTTCTACGATCAGATCGTGGAGGAGAATACTTGAGTCATGAGTTTGGTACACACTTAAGAAAATGTGGAATAGTTTCACAACTCACGCCGCCTGGAACACCTCAGCGTAATGGTGTGTCCGAACGTCGTAATCGCACTCTATTAGATATGGTGCGATCTATGATGTCTCTTACCGATTTACCACTATCTTTTTGGGGCTATGCTTTAGAGACTGCCGCATTCACTTTAAATAGGGCACCGTCGAAATCCGTTGAGACGACACCGTATGAATTATGGTTTGGGAAGAAACCTAAGCTGTCATTTCTAAAAGTTTGGGGATGCGATGCTTATGTCAGGAAACTTCAACCTGAAAAGCTCGAACCCAAATCGGAAAAATGCGTCTTCATAGGATACCCTAAAGAAACTGTTGGGTATATCTTCTACCTCAGATCTGAAGGCAAGATCTTTGTTGCCAAGAATGGGTCCTTTCTGGAGAAAGAGTTTCTCTCGAAAGAAGTAAGTGGGAGGAAAGTAGAGCTTGATGAAGTATTACCTCTTGAACCGGAAAATGGCGCAACTCAAGAAAATGTTCCTGAGGTGCCTACACCGACTAGAGAGGAAGTTAATGATGATGATCAAGATACTTCTGATCAAGCTCCTACTGAAATTCGAAGGTCCACAAGGACACGTTCCGCACCAGAGTGGTACGGCAACCCTGTCTTGGAAATCATGTTGTTAGACAACAGTGAACCTTCGAACTATGAAGAAGCGATGGCGGGCCCGGATTCCGACAGATGGCTAGAAGCCATGAAATCCGAGATAGGATCCATGTATGAAAACGAAGTATGGACTTTGACTGACTTGCCCGTTGAACGGCGAGCCATAGAAAATAAATGGATCTTTAAGAAGAAGACAGACGCGGATGGTAATGTGACCATCTATAAAGCTCGGCTTGTCGCTAAGGGTTATCGACAAGTTCAAGGGGTTGACTACGATGAGACTTTCTCACCGGTAGCGAAGCTGAAGTCCGTCCGAATCATGTTAGCAATTGCCGCATTTTATGATTATGAAATTTGGCAAATGGACGTCAAAACGGCATTCCTTAATGGTTTCCTTAAGGAAGAATTGTATATGATGCAGCCGGAAGGTTTTGTCGATCCTAAGAATGCTGACAAGGTGTGCAAGCTCGAACGCTCGATTTATGGGCTGGTGCAAGCATCTCGGAGTTGGAACATTCGTTTTGATGAGATGATCAAAGTGTTTGGGTTCTCACAGACTTATGGAGAAGCCTGTGTTTACAAGAAAGTGAGTGGGAGCTCTATAGCATTTCTCATACTATATGTAGATGACATACTTTTGATGGGAAATGATATAGAACTTTTGGACAGCATTAAGGCCTACTTGAATAAGAGTTTTTCAATGAAGGACCTTGGAGAAGCTGCTTATATATTAGGCATCAAGATCTATAGGGATAGATCGAGTCGCCTCATAGGTCTTTCACAAAGCACATATCTTGATAAGATTTTGAAGAAGTTCAAAATGGATCAGTCCAAGAAAGGGTTCTTGCCTGTCTTGCAAGGTGTGAAATTGAGCTCAGCTCAATGTCCGACCACGGCAGAAGATATAGAAGAGATGAGTGTCATCCCCTATGCCTCAACCATAGGTTCTATTATGTATGCCATGCTGTGTACCAGACCTGATGTAAACCTTGCCGTAAGTTTGGTAGGAAGGTACCAAAGTAATCCCGGCAAGGAACACTGGACAGCGGTCAAGAATATCCTGAAGTACCTGAAAAGGACTAAGGGAATGTTTCTCGTTTATGGAGGTGACGAAGAGCTCGTCGTAAAGGGTTACGTCGACGCTAGCTTCGACACAGATCTGGATGACTCTAAGTCACAAACCAGATACATGTATATTTTGAATGGTGGGGCAGTAAGCTGGTGCAGTTGCAAGCAGAGCGTCGTGGCGGGATCTACATGTGAAGCGGAGTACATGGCAGCCTCGGAGGCAGCACATGAAGCAATTTGGGTGAAGGAGTTCATCACCGACCTAGGAGTCATACCCAATGCGTCGGGGCCGATCAAGCTCTTCTGTGACAACACTGGAGCTATTGCTCTTGCCAAGGAGCCCAGGTTTCATAAGAAGACAAGGCACATCAAGCGTCGCTTCGACTCCATTCGTGAAAATGTTCAAGATGGAGACATAGAGATTTGTAAAGTGCATACGGACTTGAATGTAGCGGATCCGTTGACTAAACCTCTCCCTAGAGCAAAACATGATCAACACCAAAATTCCATGGGTGTTCGATTCATCACAATGTAACTAGATTATTGACTCTAGTGCAAGTGGGAGACTATTGGAAATATGCCCTAGAGGCAATAATAAAAGCATTATTATTATATTTCTTTGTTCATGATAATTGTCTTTATTCATGCTATAATTGTATTATCCGGAAATCGTAATACATGTGTGAATAACAGACACCAACATGTCCCTAGTAAGCCTCTAGTTGACTAGCTCGTTAATCAATAGATAGTCATGGTTTCCTGGCTATGGACATTGGATGTCATTGATAACGGGATCACATCATTAGGATAATGATGTGATGGACAAGACCCAATCTTAAGCATAGCGTGAGATCGTGTAGTTCGTTTGCTAGAGCTTTTCTAATGTCAAGTATCTTTTCCTTTGACCATGAGATCGTGTAACTCCCGGATACCGTAGGAGTGCTTTGGGTGTATCAAACGTCACAACATAACTGGGTGACTATAAAGGTGCATTACAGGTATCTCCGAAAGTGTCTGTTGGGTTGACACGGATCGAGACTGGGATTTGTCACTCCGTATGACGGAGAGATATCACTGGGCCCACTCGGTAATGCATCATAATAATGAGCTCAAAGTGACCAAGTGTCTGGTCACGGGATCATGCATTACGGTACGAGTAAAGTGACTTGCCGGTAACGAGATTGAACGAGGTATTGGGATACCGACGATCGAATCTCGGGCAAGTAACATATCGATTGACAAAGGGAATTGCATACGGGGTTGATTAAATCCTCGACATCGTGGAGCACGTGGGAGCCAACATGGGTATCCAGATCCCGCTGTTGGTTATTGACCGGAGAGCGATCTCGGTCATGTCTACATGTCTCCCGAACCCGTAGGGTCTACACACTTAAGGTTCGGTTACGCTAGGGTTGTAGGGATATGTATATGCAGTAACCCGAATGTTGTTCGGAGTCCCGGATGAGATCCCGGACGTCACGAGGAGTTCCGGAATGGTCCGGAGGTAAATATTTATATATGGGAAGTCCTGTTTCGGGCATCGGGACAAGTTTCGGGGTTATCGGTATTGTACCGGGACCACCGGAAGGGTCCCGGGGGTCCACCTATCCCGGGGGGCCACATGGGCTGTAGGGGGTGCGCCTTGGCCTACATGGGCCAAGGGCACCAGCCCCACATAGGCCCATGCGCCTAGGGTTTGAGGGGGGAAGAGTCCTAGGAGGGGAAGGCACCTCCTAGGTGCCTTGGGGGGGGGGGGGGAAACCCCCCTTGGCCGCACCCCCCTAGGAGATTGGATCTCCTAGGGCCGGCCACCCCCCCCCCCCTTGGCCCTCCTATATATAGTGGGGGAGAGGAGGGACTTCATACCTTGGCCTTTGGTTGCCTCCTTCTCCCTCTCCAACACCTCCTCCTCCTCCATAGTGCTTAGCGAAGCTCTGCCGGAGTACTGCAGCTCCATCAACACCACGCCGTCGTGCTACTGCTGGTGCCATCTCCCTCAACCTCTCCTCCCCCCTTGCTGGATCAAGAAGGAGGAGACGTGGCTGTTCCGTACGTGTGTTGAACGCGGAGGTGCCGGCCGTTCGGTGCTAGGATCTCCGGTGATTTAGATCACGTCGTGTTCGACTACATCATCCCCGTTCTTTGAACGCTTCCGCTCGCGATCTACAAGGTACGTAGATGCATCTAATGACTTGTTGCTAGATGAACTCATAGATGGATCTTGGTGAAACCGTAGGAAAATTTTTGTTTTCTGCAACGTTCCCCTACACATCTTGCCAGCATTATGGGTACCCAGGATATTGTTTCTTGAGATCTTCTGAAGTGATACAGTTCTGGACTTGTTTTGCTGCGGCATTTATTTGCACTGGCCGCCAACTTTGACAACCAGTGTATATGATATGCTGCTTTGTTCTCTATATTTGCACTGGTGGTGAACTTTGATGCCTAGTGGATGTAATATGTGTAATAGTCATGATAGCCTAGCGTAAGTTGCTTGCTTATTTATTTCCTTGTTATCTTGTTTATTTGTTTGCTTATAGTGAGTACAATTCTTTTTCCGCGGTTTGCTAGTGGTCTCAATAACCTATTTTTTAAAGCTAGGCCACAATAAACATGGGCTACATATTTACTATAGTTACACTAGGCCTCCTACGAGCCGTAGAAACAATGGGCCTTCTACGGGCCGTAGAAACAATGGGCCTTCTACGGGGCGTAGAAACAATGGGCCTTCTACGGGCCATAGACACAATGGGCCTTCTATGGGACGTATCATCAATGGGCCTTCTACGGGCTGTATTATCGATTGGCTAAACATGGGCCAATAACAGACCGTGTTATGGTCGTAAACGGGCTAGAGTTGGAATCGTCCGTTCATGGGCCGACCATAACGGGCCGTCATTAATCAGCCGTATTTGATGACGCTATGAAAATGACCCAACGTATTAACGGGCCACAAACAGGCAGACTATAAGCATGGGCTGAATTTGGCCCACAAGCAGAAAATTACAGTAACGGGCCATAAGTAACCGAATGCTGGAAATGATCCCAAGAATAAATGGGCCCTAAGAAGGCCAAAAGATAACATGGGCTTGAAATGGCTGTCGGTGTCAAAACCGGCGGATCTTGGGTAGGGGGTCCCGAACTGTGCGTCTAGGCGGATGGTAACAGGAGACAAGGAACACGATGTTTTTACCCAGGTTCGGGCCCTCTCGGTGGAGGTAAAACCCTACTCCTGCTTGATTAATATTGATGATATGGGTAGTACAAGAGTATATCTACCACGAGATCAGAGAGGCTAAACCCTAGAAGCTAGCCTATGGTATAATTGTTGTTCGTCCTACGGACTAAAACCCTTCGATTTATATAGACACCGGAGAGGGCTAGGGTTACACAGAGTCGGTTACAATGGTAGGAGACCTACATATCCGTATCGCCAAGCTTGCCTTTCACGCCAAGGAAAGTCCCATCGGGACACGGGACGGAGTCTTCAATCTTGTATCTTCATAGTCTTGGAGTCCGGCCAAAGATGATAGTTCGGCTATCCGGACACCCCCTAGTCCAGGACTCCCTCAGTAGCCCCTGAACCAGGCTTCAATGACGACGAGTCCGGCGCGCATATTGTCTTCGGCATTGCAAGGCGGGTTCCTCCTCCGAATACTTCATAGAAGATTTTGAACACAAGGATAGTGTCCAGCTCTGCAAAATAAATTCCACATACCACCGTAGAGAGAATAATGTTTACATAAGTTCAATCTGCTGACGCGTTTCGTGGCGTGACATCACACCACGGCCAGGCATTTATTCGAATCGTTTTTACTATTCCACCTCAGCGCGTTTAGCGAAGCGGTTTCCTTGGCACGTCTTGTCAAAGCAGAGATCGTGTACCCTTATTCCGGGATTGTCATCAATACGGGCGTGGGTAACCCAACCGCGCCATTGATTACGGCGCTTGGGAGATAAGCGAGTTTTACCAGGCCGGTGGGGACACATAATTTCGTCCGTCCATATAAGGGGAAAAGGATCCACCTTTTCACCTACGCCTTCTTCCTCCTTTGCTTATCCATTTCCGCATACTCGAGCTCCAGCGCCCAAGTCCGCACATCTCGCCCCAACCTTCCCCAGCCATGTCCGGAGCGGGAGGCAAGTGCATGGCCTCCTTCGTAATGGAGGGGCACATCAAGAAGTTGAGGAAAGCCGGATACCTGCACAACGACATTGCGCACCGGCTTCCAGATGAGGGGCAGCTCGTCCCCACCCCCAGGCCCCATGAGAGGGTGGTGTTCCTTCCCCATTTCCTCTGCGGACTGGGCTTCCCACTCCATCCATTTGTCCAGGGGCTCATGTTCTACTACGGCCTGGATTTCCACGATCTGGCCGCGAATTTCATCCTCAACATCTCAGCGTTTATTGTTGTGTGCGAGGCCTTCCTCCGCATCGAACCCCACTTCGGCTTATGGCTGAAGACCTTCAATGTCAAGCCGAAGGTAGTGGGCGGCCAGCAGGTGGAGTGCGGAGGCGCCATGGTGGGCAAGATGCCCAACGTCACATGGCTCGAGGGCGCCTTCGTGGAAACCATCAAAGGGTGGAATCGGGGTGGTTCTACATCACCGAGCCGCGTGACCCTGAATGGGCAGCGGCCCCCGAATTCAGATCTGGCATCCCCACATAGCTCACCTCCTGGAAAGATAAGGGCCTGACATGGGGTGATATAGAAGAGCTGACCGGACTCCAAACCTGCGTCCAAGACCTCGTGAATAAGAAGACCAAGCTCGTCAACGTGGTCCAGGTCATGCTCGTCCGCCGGATCCTCCCCTGCCAACAACGGGCCTTCAACTTGTGGGAGTTTGATCCGGCACAGCACCAGACTTTGAGCAGGCTCTTCGACACTACGTACGAAGACGCCTGGAGGGTGCTGTTTAAGGGCGCCGAGGCTCCCGCATCCGCTACCGAAGATCGAGGATTCAGCTCGCAGCGTCAAGCCGGTGAGGTAAGCTATTTTACCCTTTACGGGACACTTGCTTTTCATAGTTTGACTCTATGCGGGATCTAAACTCCCTTACCTTTGACAGGCCTGGCAGAAAAAGTCCGGGCAGGTTAACTGTCCGGCTCCCTTACCAGAAGACCAAGCGGACGCCCGATTGGCAGGGCTGCTGGCTCCGGCGCCTTACTTGGTGCCGGAGAAGAAGGCCAAGAAGAAGGCCACGGGAACTCGAAGGAGTTCCCGGCGCCAGGTGTTGTCGGACTCGTCATCTGACGACTCCAAGGCAGACTCCTCCCGTGAAGACGGGGAGGAGAAAAAAGAGGCTTCTCCCCCAGCGGGGGAAGAGAAGAAAAGGAAGGCCTCCCCAACGGGGGAGGCCGAAGGGTCCAAGAAGGGAAGGACCCTCCCCCCGGACTACTCCACCAACGCCGACGACGATGAGGAGGAGTGGCCGCCAAGGACTAGGCCTCTGGCGACTTCGTAAGTGTCCGGATACCAGAATAACTCATGGTGTTTCATTTGTTGCATAGAATCTTAACGCCGAATATAACCCTGCAGCCCGCCCAAGGACGGGCTCGACACTTCAAAGAGCGGCTCCCTGGCGCCATCGGACGTGGATAGCACTTCACGTCCGGCCGTCTCCTCTCCTCGTGCTGCGGATGACGCCGAGGTGGGGTCCCAAAAGGGGCCTAGCCAGGAGGAGGAGGTTCCGGAGGTGCCGCAGGGCAACCTCACAGACTTTGGGCACGGGGGGGGGGGGGGGAGGGGGATCAACCCCCAAAGGGTTACGAGTTCGGCCTTGGGCCGGACTCCGCACCGGAACCAGTAGTGGTCCCGGAGTGCGGCGGGCGGCCACTTCGTAAGAAGGGCGAGACTGCAACACCGGTGACCTCCGTCCAATCGGAGGCGCCGGATAATTTGCTGGAGGTGCTCAACGGCGCCTCCATCGACGAGGAGCACCGCACTGTTATGAGTGCGGTGATCCAAAAAGTTCAGTCCGCCAAGAGCGGGCTGACTGAAGCCTGTACCAGCCTCCTAACAGGCTTTGAGGTATGTAATTAAGATATGTAAAAATAGTACCGCATAGACAGTAGCCCTTGATGCTCAGTTTGGTGTTCGGAAAGGAAAACCGAACTTAGGATCTAAAAAGATATACGCAGGAGTCTAACATAAGCATGTCAATATGGGAATGCAGGCTGCGCTGCTGACCTCTGCCGCACTGACTGCGGAGGTCAATGTATTGAAGGAGAGCCTCGAGCAATCTGAGAACGAGCTCGGCCGTGCCAAGAAGCAGCTCGAGGACAAGGAAGGTAAGTAATACCTAATTAAAGTAATACCTTATAGAAAGGATTTGGTTGCAAAAAATGACAGGAATGACGTGAGTATTGCAGGGGCCACGAACGAGGTGGCGACCCTGAAAGAGGCGGTGTCCAAGGCCGAAAGCAATGCGACCGCGGAGCGCGCCTAGCGAGAGAAGCAGGAGGCACGGGTGGCGGAGGTGCGGCAAGAGCTCCAGGCTCTCGTGGAAAAACACGAGAGGTTGGAGCGTGACTCGAAGACCCGAGAGTCCGAGCTCGCCTCGGCTCTTGAGAGTGCCAAAGCCGCTAAGGCCGAAGCCCAAAAAGCCCTCCAGGAAATTGAGGCAATAAGGAAGATAGCGGCGGGTAAGGCATTCTTCATGCAAAGCAAGCACGCGAAAGTGAATTACTTGTTACTTACCCGAATTCGGAGCTCTCCAGGAGCATTCGAGGATCTGCCCCGCAGTGTGTCCGACGCTGCCGCATTCTACCGGGCCGAGGAAGGGAGCTCGACGGAGAAGGTATTCTGGTCTCAGTATGCTGAGGCCGGACACCTGGTGCCCTTGAGCGACCAGCTGAAGCAGCTGGTCGAGCTCCATAAGGTGGCCGAACAGGCCATGAAGGGCCTCATAGCCCGGCTGTGGCCGAAGGAGGCCATATGCCTGGGAGCTACTTCGGGCTGGTGCAACGGCTAGTGGATGCCTGTCCATGGATTGAAGTCGTCAAGCGCTCCGTCTGCATCGAAGGTGCCCGTAGGGCCCTTGCCTATGCTAAAGTGCGCTGGGGCAAGATGGACGCTGAGAAGCTTGTGACGGACGCTCCACCGTCGGGCAGGGAGTAACGCAAGCCCGAGATGTATTATGAGAACGTCCTGAAGGGTGCCCGCCTTATAGCGGGTGAATGCTCCAAAGATGTAATTTTTGAGTAAACTCGCATTTGTTATCCTGTACGCTTGAAAACTTGTTCATATGCGCTAAGCAACACTTGTTAATTTAAAATATTACCTTATGTGCGGCCGTTTATCAAATTTGAGAGATGGCAAGTCGTTGGCTTCAGCCCCCATGCCACGAGTGCTGGGGTGTTCGGGATAAACTTGAGCGCTCTTGTTCCCATTTTTGGGTCCTTCGAGGGAGGCGCTCAACACAACGAACGAGGCAACCGGACTTATAATGCTTGAACACTCCCACTTAGCTATAGAATTCTATAATTTTAAATTTCGGCGAAGCCCCTAGTGTTCGGAAGACCGAATTTGGGGCGCTATCCACGCCTGGGCTGGGCAAAGCCGGCTCCTCGCTCTAAGCGGCATAAGTCTTTAACGACTCGAAAAAACCTCTCGAACAGCGACCGGCTCTCGCCCTATCATGACAGTCAGTTTTAGCTTTCTCCACTGAGGTGCTCAACCCAGCTCAACCGAGGCACAATCGCAGTGGTTCTTCCAGCGCTACCTTAGCCGATATAACGGAACGTAAGGTACCAAAACATGGGAGCCGGGCAGACCCAACTATTGACCCAAGACATGATTCGGAGCCGATGCATATAATGCTATAAGTTCGGGGTGCCGCACTTGTGAAAGTGTTCGGACTTATCACACCATATTTTGGGGAACTTAAGCCCCTGGTGTATTTGGCCGTACCAAAACGTACGGATGCGACATGTCATAAGTGAACATATATATATATATATAAAGGAAATGCAATAATAGGCAAAAAGTGATGCATTGTTTATTCAAAAAATACTGCAATGAAAGCAGAACGATGCAAATAGTGCGATAAGCAAGGGATGGGACTATTTAACATGTCCCCCTCCAGGGGTAGGCTGCGGGGTGGTATGTAAAACAGGTATATTGCTCGTGATAGAGACCACCTGGACACTCGACGTAGCTTTTCTGCTTCCCTGGCTGTTGCATCGTGAGTTTGGCAATTCTACTGCCGGACAGGGCTTCTGGAAAACGGAGTCCTGAGAATAAAAAAAAGAATGACCCAATTGGGAGCCCCTGGTGCGGTCGAGCCGCGGGCATGCCATGGTCGTGCCCCTGCCCCTATGCCCATGGTATCTCCAGAGCGTAGTTATGTACGCGTGGCACTGGTTTCGCGATTACGTGAGGGCTGGGGTTGGGGCTGCATTGCTACACGTGCTCGGAACGTGCCAGGCGGTCTTGTTGTAGGTTACTCCGGGCGCGCTTGACGGTGTCCGGCCGCTTAACAGCCGGACTCGAGAATTGCCTTAAGAGGCTGCTTTGTACTTCCGCCGCGAGAGCCGCTGTATGCTCCTCCGTTCGGAGAGAGCGTTCGGTGTTTCCATTGACCGTAACTCCTCGAGGGCCTGGCATGTTGAGCTTGAGGTATGCGTAGTGCGGCACCGCATTGAACTTTGCAAATGCGGTTCGTCCGAGCAGTGCATGATAGCCGCTGCGGAACGGGACTATGTCGAAGATTAACTCCTCGCTTCGGAAGTTATCCGGGGATCCGAAGACCACTTCAAGTGTAACTGAACCTGTACAGTTGGCCTCTACACCTGGTATGACGCCTTTAAAGGTCGTCTTTGTGGGTTTAATCCTTGAGGGGTCTATGCCTATCTTGCGCATTGTATCCTGATAAAGCAGGTTCAGGCTGTTGCCGCCGTCCATCAGGACTCTAGTGAGGTGAAATCCGTCGACGATTGGGTCTAGAACCAATGTGGCGAATCCGCCATGGCGGATGCTAGTGGGGTGGTCCCTTCGATCAAAAGTGATCGGGCAGGAGGACCACGGATTGAACTTTGGGGCGACTGGCTCCATCGCGTATACGTCCCTGAGTGCACGCTTCCACTCTCTTTTGGGTATGTGGGTTGCGTATATCATGTTCACCGTCCGCACTTGTGGGGGGAAACCCTTCTGTCCTCTATTGTTCGGCGGCCGGGTCTCCTCCTCGTCATCGCTATGCAGCCCCTTGTCATTGTTTTCGGCAGTTAACTTGCCTGCCTGCTTGAACCCAACAATCCTTGTTGGTGTGATTGGCTGGCTTTTCGGGGGTGCCGCGTATCTGGCACAAGCGATCGAGTATTCAGTCCAAATTGGACGGGCCCGGAGTATTTCTTTTGAATGGCTTTTTCCGCTGACCGGGTTTAGAGCCTCTGAATCCGGCATTGACTGTCGTATCCTCAGCATTGTCGCCATTAATGCGGCGCTTGTGCTTGTTGCGACGCGACCTGCCGTTGGTGTCCTTGGTATCCGAATTACCAGGGCTCTTGGTCATGTTGTTACTACAGGCTAGCCAGCTATCCTCTCCCGCGCAGAAGCGGGTCATGAGTGTTGTGAGGGCTGCCATGGATTTCTGCTTTTCCTTTCCTAGGTGCCGGGCAAGCCACTCGTCTCGGATGTTGTGTTTGAAGGCTGCAAGGGCCTCTGCATCCGGACAGTCGATGATTTGATTTTTCTTGGTTAGGAACCGTGTCCAGAATTGTCTAGCTAATTCTTCTGGCTGCTGAATTATGTGTCTTAGGTCATCGGCGTCTGGTGGTCGCACATAAGTGCCCTGGAAGTTGTCGAGGAATGCGGCTTCCAGGTCTTCCCAACAACTGATTGACTCTGCTGGCAAGCTGTTAAGCCAATGCTGCGCTGGTCCTTTAAGTTTGAGTGGGAGGTATTTGATGGCGTGTAGATCGTCACCGCGGGCCATGTGGATATGGAGGAGATCGTCCTCGATCCAGACTGCCGGATCTGTTGTGTCATCGTATGATTCAATGTTTACGGGTTTGAAACCCTCAGGGATTTGATGATCCATCACTTCGTCTGTGAACCATAGTGGGTGCGCGGCGCCTCTGTATTGGGCTATATCACGACGCAGCTCAAACGAGCTCTGTCTACTGTGTTCGGCCCGGCCGGAATTGCTGTATCCGGCGTGACGGTTGTTATCACGTATCGTGGGGCGCCCACGCGATCCGTAGATCGATCTTGTTTGCCTTGCCTTCTCCTCGAGTATATCCCGCAGGTCTGGTGCATTTTCCCGCGCCTTGGTATTTTTTGAGCGGCGCCGGGGTGCGGCTTGAGTGTAGGGCCGAGAGGCCTCTCTGTCACGGCCACGAGGTGGCCGGTCGGCCGTATTATGCGCTGGTGATGTAGGTTTAGGTGCTTCCTCCTCTAATCAGGGTAGCAGTCTGCATTTTGGGTAGCTCTTGGAGGGGCGTTCGAGTTCATACTCTTCGTCCGCAAGGACTTCAGTCCATCTGTCGGCTAGCAAGTCTTGGTCAGCTCTAAGCTGTTGCTGCTTTTTCTTGAGGCTGCTTGCCGTGGCCATAAGCCTGCGTTTGAAACGCTCTTGTTTGGCGGGATCCTCGGGTATGACAAATTCGTCGTCGTCGAGGCTTGCCTCGTCTTTGGAGGGAGGCATATAATTATCGTCCTCTACCTCTCTGTCTGCCGCACTCTCATGAGGGCTGGCTTCTCCATCCTCCTGCGCTAAATCCTGCTGGAGGGGGTTGTCTTCGACACTGTCTGGGGTGTTATTGTCTCCGGTGCCGGAATCTCCATTTTTGCTGTGGCGGGATTTAGAGCGGCGCCGCTGACGCCGGCGCTTAGGCTGTTTCTTGGAGGGGTCATCCTACATTGTTCCATCGCCATTCCCATCCTTTGGGATGTCCACCATGTAAATGTCGTATGACGAGGTGGCCTTCCAGTGCCCTGTTGGCGCTGGTTCTTGGTCGTCTCCTGCATCGTTGTCCATACCGTCGATGTCTTCGGAGTCAAAGTCTAGCATGTCGGTTAAGTCATTGACAGTGGCTACGAAGTGGGTGGTGGGTGGGCTTCGAATTTCTTCGTCGTCTGCATCCCAACCGTCCTGACCATAGTCCGGCCAGGGCTCTCCTGATAAAGAGAGAGACTTTAGCGAATTCAGGATGTCGCCAAAGGGCGAGTGCTGAAAGATGTCCGCAGCGGTGAACTCCATGATCGGCGCCCAATCGAATTTGATTGGCAGGGGCGCGGAAGGTTTAGAGTCCGGAGAGGAGTCCGGCACCTTGGAGTCACGAGCTTCACAAAGGACAGGGTTGGTATTCGGCTCTATCGGCGTAGAGGTAGCAGCCCCCAAGGTGGTGTCCAGCCACCCGTCCTCGATCGGCGTAGTCGGCTCCGAGCTAAGAGTCGGAGCGAATACTTGTGCGGCCTCTAGGGCACTGTCCGGCAGCAGAGCTAGATCATGTTCATCGTGACAGTGCGGCGCGCTTGGCTGTGGCTCGAACCCGTCGAAGATCAAGTCTCCGCGGACGTCAGTCGTATAATTCAAACTTCCAAATATGACCTTATGGCCAGGGGCGTAGCTTTCAATCTGCTCTAGATGGCCAAGCGAGTTGGCCCGCAGTGCAAAGCTGCCGAATACGAAGATCTCTCCGGGGAGAAAAGTCTCACCCTGGCCGCGTCGTTGTTGATGATCGAAGGATCCATCAGGCCTAAAGGCGACGACGCAGAGGAACTCTCAATGAAAGCACCAATGTCGGTGTCAAAACCGGCGGATCTCGGGTAGGGGGTCCCGAACTGTGCGTCTAGGCGGATGGTAACAGGAGACAAGGGACACGATGTTTTTATCCAGGTTTGGGCCCTCTCGGTGGAGGTAAAACCCTACTCCTGCTTGATTAATATTGATGATATGGGTAGTACAAGAGTAGATCTACCACGAGATCAGAGAGTCTAAACCCTAGAAGCTAGCCTATGGTATGATTGTTGTTCGTCCTACGGACTAAAACCCTCCGGTTTATATAGACACCGGAGAGGGCTAGGGTTACACAGAGTCGGTTACAATGGTAGGAGACCTACATATCCGTATCGCCAAGCTTGCCTTCCACGCCAAGGAAAGTCCCATCCGGACACGGGACGGAGTCTTCAATCTTGTATCTTCATAGTCTTGGAGTCCGGCCAAAGATGATAGTTCGGCTATCCGGACACCCCCTAGTCCAGGACTCCCTCAATGGTCCAATGGAATAATGGGCCGTTAATGGGTATAAAGTGATACACTCTTCATTACGGGCCAATTTCACCACGAGCCGTTAATGGGCCCAGAATTACAAAGGGCCTCATATGGGCCGAAAGAAGTCATGGGCCATACATGGGCCAGAAGTTAAAATGGGCTGGAATCATATTGGACAGCCCAGATGACGCTACTGGGCCTAATTCGGATAGGTTGTAACGGGCCCTGGGTTAGCGGGCTGTAAATGGGCTATATGCGAACAGGCCGTTAACAGGCTTTCCGTGGGCCGGCCCGCCACCTTTTGACCAAGTCAAACGGGCCGGCCTTTTCACAGGATGGGCCTCTGTTGGGTCGTGCCACGCGTCGACGTATCATAGGTGCCTTCGGTCCAATGAGTGGATGAAATCTGTCTCAACGATGAGCCGACACGTGTTTCCTCCAGCCAATGATGATTTTACACGTGCAAAATCCCCATTGGTCGGGGCTATTAACTGGTTATCGAATCCAAAACCGGACCCGATAGCTTAACGACCAGCCGTTACGGTGGATGCCACGTGTCGGTCACCCTTGACGAAAGCGCTTCTATGACACATGATTTATCGTCATGGAAGTGGACACTTCCGTGATGATAATTTTGGTAATGTCATGGAGCACTTCTACGACAGCACAGGTATGACTATCTTGATTCTGTCATAAAATCGTCATGGATGTACATGCATGACAGAAAACGTAACCTACTGTGACAAACATGTATCATCACGAAAGTGTATTTTTTTTGTAGTGCACGGTGTCAAAAGGAAAGTGGATAAGAATGAATATAAATGCAAAATAATAGTATATGAATAAGAACATATCTCCGACCATCAGGATTTAATTATTGTGCATTCATCAATACAAAATGCCTTCAACTCCACCAAGTTTCTCTTCCAAAACCTATAAGAAATAGCAAGGTCTAACTTGCGGACATGTCAGAATACAGTCTGCATACCGAATGTAACTCAAAAGATTATAGAGGCAAGTTTCACCATATAAAACCTAAGTCTTATCACCCAAAGCTATCTAAAGGCATCAAGAATTCAAGGCTACAAAGTGGGAACTATATGAGCGGGACAAATCCTAAAAATCTGTAGGGAGAGATCACCTGGAGCAAGCAGTCACAAAATCATCTGGAGTACAGAATAGGTGAAATTAAATCGCATTGGATAAATTTTTTATGGGAGAAAGATCAACTTATTTTTCTGATGATAACACAAAGGGATTGATACATCAAAAGAGATTGCCAGAAACTTAAAACTTCATGAATCATGAGTCATCTGAATTTGTCGGAGAGAGTGAGGAGGACTGATAGAACAAGGAAGATGAATCCTCGGCATGGCTACCGGAGAAAGAGGTACTCCCTCCGTCCGGGTTTATTAGGCCCAAAGACAAGATTGGCAGGACCAAGGCAACCAGTAAATGGATGCGTTATTTTAGGCATTAACCCTGCAGTAGATAGTTGATGCTTCGTTTTTGCACGTTAGTTATTGCTGGCGCATGCATGCAGCGACTTTCCCAGCAGTCCCTGTCAATGACGCTCATGCATGCATGCTCACGCACGGGGATGGATGCATGCGTGGCGCAGATTCCAGAGTTTAGCCTCTCTTAGGGCCTGTTCGGCAGTTCTCCACGGAGCGGAGCGCGCGGAGCGGCCTTTAGTCAACTCCCCAGATTATAACTGGATTGTCGCTCCGCTCCGGCGCGGAGCCGCGGGAATCCAAACGCGGCCTTAATCAGGAATCAGCAGTTAATTTAAGGAGAAAGGTATGTGATTTTCAAAGCAGGCCTAATAAAACCGGTCGGGATACTTTTGATCACGGGCCCAATAAACTCGGACGGAGGGAGTACATACGTAATGAGGGGGATGAGGAACGAATAGCTGCAAGGTGGAGTTATATATACACGAGCGTATAAATGAAGAAGATGAATCGGGGTAGTAACGGACCTGCAATTAATGGGCTGCATCAACTATGATTTGCTTCTTCAATCACCAGCGACCGACTCCAATCGCGGCTGATTTGCTCAGAGACCTTACCGCTTGCGCTCACGCATCCGTGCGAATCCAGAGAGGTCACCATCGTAGTCTTCGCTCCTACATCGATCGGTAAGCAGCCGCCACGTGAAGGGTGGAGCCGAGTGACCTTGCAGCTACCGTAGGCAGACTGCTAAAGGCCCATTAGGCCCAACTTAACGTGAGACGCCCAAAAAAGTGACCGAAGCAGTGGCCCACGACGGTGAGTCATCGTTAATAGCGAACGAAGCCAGGTTAGGAGCGATTCAGAGCGATCTGACGGCCAAAAATGCTCAAAGTTGACGATCAGACGGTTGTGGACGATGATGACCTGAGAAGGTTGGAAAGGTGCCTAGTTTTAATGTCTCTAAACTAAATCATTAATGGCGTGGGTTGCCGCACCCGTCTATTTTTACAATAAATATACGATCCCATGAAACATATTAAATTTTGCATAAACATAAATTCATGTTAGTTAGTAATCAAGGAAAATATCACAGGTACAAACTGGCTTCAGTGTGACAACATATGAAACAACATACACTTAGTAAATATAGAGTATTTTCAAGACAAATAATAAGCAGCAGCACAAACAAACATGTAGTTGTTGGCTTCAATTGTCATAGTAGATTTTATACATGGTGCATTGATGAAATCTTTAGACCTCCAAATGCAACATAATGCGCGACAACCAAGAAGAATTAGGCGAGCCTGATGCACCTAGTCATTTGTAACAAGTGAGCATTAATTATACATGGAGTGCCACATGTATAAAATGGGGAAAATGCCTTCAAGAAAAAGTGAGCATGTAAATGGAACTGAAGCAGGAGCTTTACCTCGAGTGAGCTGTAGAAACAATTAATAGGCATTGCAATACCTTCCGAAGCAAACTCAATAGATTTTGCAATCAAATAAAACATATATCACTCAGATTTGAGATGAACTTTGAGGAAAAGATTGTACTATCAATATTAAGCAAACATCACATCTTACTACCAAAAATTGGAGATATTATAAAGGTCAGATGAACATAAGGTTCAGAACCTATGAAAACAACTTAGATTCACATATGAATCATCTAAGAAACAACCAGAATGTTTCCGTGGATAGCTAAAAAATATGCCGAAAACGAGAAGAAATTCCTTCGGAACCTCTTTAGTTTTTTAGATAATTGAGATGTACCAAAATATCTGTTCTGGAGTTGCTGAACAAATCAAATAATTTAATTACTGGCCCCTCTTCACTACATAATTGCATTGATAACTCATAGTTACTAGAAGAAATGGAAGGGGCAACCATGGGAGGCTTTGCTGAAACTTGAGATCTATAACAGGCGAGCCTCATAAGCAAATAACCAATTTCAAGATTAACAAACAAAGAAGGCCAACCATGAATCAATATGTCCTACCATGTATGCACCAACAGATTCTCCGACCAGTCCTAAGCAAAAATTGTGACAGGAGAGAACTCAGGGCTCAAGCATAGGAACTTTTGTGAATTTATCCAATGATGGCCGATGCATCGATAGTCGGAGCAGGCTGATCTTCTAGCTTTCTTTCCCCATTGATGGCTGGGTGACCCTGAGGCACCTCTGATGGACTCTCTCCTTTGTGTCCGCAGCCAACATTCATGCCCTTTGATTGGCTACACCACAACCACCACATAATTTCAATTTTTTTGCAACATAAAAAATTGAGATATGGTATGGAAAATAATAATTACAAAAATTTAACTAAATTTGAAAATCTAACTAAGTAATTTTCCAAGTATGTCATTTTTTCTCGGATGAACATTTTAACATATACATGCCCAAGACATAGAGAGATCTAAAACAGGGGCAAGAAACACATCCATGGAGTTGAATAAAATAGTTAAGCATACATACATTATGTCTTCAAACCAGTGCTAGCAAAAACATCAGCAATAGGAGTACATGTACATTTAGTGACCTGGCCATTAGCGATTGGAAATCGGAAACTATATAGGATTCCTTCAGCCAATCGAGGAGAACCAGTTGCCACTTCTTACACTAACACCACCTGCATCAAATTGGGAAGAAACTATAACAAAAGTCAGAACCCATAATTAACTGGGCAAAAGATGGAAGGAACATAGGAAGAAGGGTGAATCTGAGGCAAGGGAGAAGCCAACCAAATTGAACTGAGCACGAATAATAACAATATCTAAGGCATTGATTCCGTATGTACAGGTGGCCATGGGTGATTGAGTTGATGAGCATCAGCTACAAGCCTACAACTGAAACATAGTATATAATCTGAACCACAAAACTACACGCAGACATACTCATTCCGGTCAACCATCTTTACTTAAACATGCCACTACTTCCACAGATACAATTGACGTATCATGAACTAATCAAGGGCGGCCAGCGCAACCCCCATGACAGCCTGTGGTATATCCACCTCAGAACATCCAATTCGTGTATGTAATCACAAGCCTGTAGCAGCAAGTCACGATGAACTCAGTGAAAAAACGGGAATCAAAGAATTGGGGTTAGAATTATTCCTAAATTCTTTTTTATGGAGTAGAAGTGTTTCTACATTCCATGGAGAAAGAATTGAGTTAAGAGGGTAGGTAGGAGGGAGCGGAGACATGCATAGCTCACAAGATGGAGTGGTGACCTAAGCATCAACGATGGCTGTCGGAGACCGTCATAGAATTAACAAGCCAAAGAGGGGAGTGGGGAACGAACAACGAGACAATAGACGGGAGAGCCTATATAGACGCGTGTGGAGTGAAGTAGGAACACACAGCCGACATAGTAACTGACTTGGAATAATCGGCCGTCGGCGAGTTAGCGCATATCAATCACCATTAAAGGTGTGTAGCAACAGCGATTTATTTTGTCAATATAGCGAGTCGACTCCAATCGACAGGAGATGATTTGTTGCAATCCTTGATACATCTTCTGAAGGTCCCTTTTTTGCCATCTTCAAACTTCTTGTCCCATCTTGTCCATACTCTGTATAGGTCCACCATCTAATCATGTACATCTACACTGATCGTTTTTACACACAAATGAGCTTAATTCATTTCGCTAGATACAACAGACCAAAGCAAGTTATAATTGAACTTGTAATCGAGAAAAATATCTAGAATTACAATTAGATGCCCGATGCAACACAAGCTAACAAAGACTTTCAGAACGAATCTGTAGTACTGACCTTGCAGTGCAATCTGTGTTGGATATCATGAAGCAAAATACCTAAGTAGTACTCTACATGATACAGGCGTTCTCCTCCTGTCACCTACTTTATCCTCCTCATGCATCTAGGGGAAGATATGGTTGATGTAGGGCGGAAGCAGAGTCTGTCTTGAACAGCAGCGTGCTTGAGACACTGGTTGAATCGGCATGTAGCCGGCAAGATGACGAGTTGCATCACTCGAGGTCGAGATCGTGCAAGGTCACTGTTCCTCAAGGACGAGATCAAGGGAGCCCTAATGCCCGCGTGATATGGAGCAATAGGTTGCAATTGGCAAGCCTGCTATTTCCCCCAATTTAAATCCAACCCTCTGGTCCTCATCCTCTCATCTCCTCTTCCACCAACACGGATACTAGATTGAGAGTAACTGAACCTATCAAAAATAGGGGATGCATGGAAGGGGGAGAGACACATACCAGTAGAGGATTGACCTAAGATCGCTGGTGAGATTTTCTGCCTAGATCACAGGGACATCCGATGTCGCCATCGCCATGATCGCTATTTTTTTGTGCGGGATTTGGAGTTTGTAGCGATCCGAGCGGCTTGACTTCGACAAAGATGTGCTAATTGGCGACTCACTCCAGAGTCAAGCCCCATGGTTGCCATTTTCCATCATCTCTCTCTCTCTGTACGGCAGTGACCTCACCCGGCGATCCACATCTCAAGGCCTACAGAGATTGGGAGGGGCGTGGGGGCACGAAGCAAGAAATTGGATCTTTTGCCCCACTTTACTTCTCCATTGGATCATTTGCCCTTCGTGAGAGGCTACCAGGTGGAGCCCGGGGCTACTGTCATTGAGACAATCAAAGGGCAAATCATCCAACCCCTTGTAAAATGGGGCAAATCATCCAATCCCCCAGCACGAAGCGATGTGGGATGCGGGTCCTGACGGGGAGGGGAGGGGGCGGGGCACGACGGTGGATAGAGAGCCATATCGCGACTGTCCGTTTGGCATCGAACGTCAACCCGCATCAATGACCAAGAGACCTTCAATTTTGTTACGAGAATAGCAGCCCACACAGAAGGTGCATCGCACACTAGTGTATGCCATCAGACAGTCGAAATCGATGGAGGCATGAGAGAGCTGGAAAAGTGCTCGGTTATAATGTTTCAAAATATGTGATGTAAATAAGTTAAGATAGTGGGTGTGCCTCCCTTCTTTCGGTCCAACAAAAGAGATGCCAGAAATTTAACACTTCATGAATCACAAAGTATTTAACAAAAACTACCACAATTCGTGAAACCGTGCCTAAAAACTACCACTTTACAAATTTATGCGGAAAACTACCATTTTTTCACTAATATTTGACTAAAAACTACCATATATAAAAAGTGCCCGATTTGACTCATTTAAACTCGATTATGACAGAGTTGGCCCACACGTCAGAACTAAAAAAGTCAGCATCGTTCAGTTTGACTGTCAACATACCCCACACGTTAGTGTCTATCTTCTTGCTCCTCCTATATCTCTCTTAGGCGTTTCAACAAACACCTCGTCTTCATGCCCCATGGTGAGCACTGGTGTCGTCCATGTCGCACACCTAGAGGCTGTCGGAGTCGAGGATGACGGAGGTAGTGCCGAAGCAGGCGCGAGGCGGCGGCCGCGAGCTCCTCGGCCACCTTCTTCCCGGGCACACGAGGCACCTCGCCGTGCCGGTCCAGCGCCTGCCGTGGTCATGGTCCACTGCCCCACAACGCCCGTGCGGCGGATCGTCACCCACGGAAGCCACCGCTCCTCGCGCCCTTGCTCCACCGCTGCTCCTCGTGCCTTCCCGCCGCAATCAGCCACCGCGTGCCCATGTGTCGTCACCGCATCTGCTGCCCGCGTGGCCGCCGCGCCGCGTGCTCGTGCACCGCCACCATGACTGCTTCTCGTGGTCGTACGTGGCAGTAGGACCACCGGGGAACATCGGGGTGGGGGCAGCAGCAGCTGCTCGTGGCTGTACGTGGCCTCTACTATCGTTCATTGCCATGTGTGGCCGCGGCTATACGTCGGCGGCGAATACCAACCGTCGCCAGCCGCTCTGGCCACACCAGCTCTGCCATGAACTGCAAAGGAGGCACGCGGGTCACCGGAGAAAGAGATCGAGGCGGTGGCGGCCTTCACCGGAGGCGGAGAAGATGAAGTACTCCGGCGGCGCGAGGCGAGCCACTGGGCGACGGCCTGGGGTCTCCCTACATGTCATAATGGTCAATTTAACGGTCAATGCTTACGTGTGGGCCAGCCCTATCATAATCAAGTTTAATTTCATCCAAATCAGTCACTAGTGTTTTTTGTAAATAATTAGTGAAAAAGTGGTAGTTTTCAACACAAATTTGTAAAGTGGTAGTTTATAGGCACGGTTCCACGAATTGTGGTAGTTTTTTTGTTAAATACTCTGAATCACAAGCCATCTGAATTCGAACAAGAGAAAGAGGAGGACTGACACAACGGGGAAGATGAATCCTCGACCTACATATCAGCCATGGCTGCCGGAGGAGGCACATATGTAATGAGGGGAACGGGGAACAAACAACTACACGGTGGAGATTATATATAGACGAGCGTCGAGTAAATGAAGAAGATGAATCGGGGTAGTAACGGACCTGCAAGTTTCGGTGGCCAGTAATGGGTTGCATCAACTACGATTTGCGTCTTCAATCACCAGTGAGTCGACTCCAATTGTGGCCGATGCTTTATTTCCCCCCACTACCTTCCCGTCGTGTAGCTCGGAGACGTGAACCTATCGCTCGCGTGAGGCGCGTCCGTCCGAATCCTTCTGGTCGCCATGGGACTCTTCGCTCCCGCATCAGTCAGGACCTAGTTCGGTCTCCCATGGAAAGAGCCGTCGGCTGAAGGGTGGGAGCTGATCGACCTTGGCATCTTGTGAACAAAATGAGGGTCACCTTACTTTTTTTAGACAAACGAGGGTCACCCTAGTCCTTTTCTATTTCTGGCTACACATAGGGCAGGCTGCTAAAGGCCCATTAGGCCCAATTTAATGCGAGATACCCAAAAAAGTGACTGGAGCAGCGACCCATGACGGTGAGCCATCGTTAATAGCGAACGAAGCAAATTAGGAGCGATCCACGATAATCTGACGGCGGGAAATGCTCGAAGTTGATGATCAGACGATAGCAGATGCTGATTGCTTGAGAAGGCTGGAAAGGTGCACAGTTTTAATGTCTTTAAATGACCATTACTAAACAGTAAAACTGAGCTAGTTATGCCTCCTCACAGCGATTTGGGTCCTAAACCGTCGGATTCAGCCTACTAACGCATGAGATCAGTGCATGGTCTGCGGCACTCCATTGGGTCTAATTCGACTCGTCCGCTCCCGCAAGCTGGCCGAAACAACATCAAAAGGGCCGCTGCTCCACAGACCTTTTTTGGCGCCTTCTCATGAACCGGGCTGCGGTGGGCCGTGTGGACGCGCGGCAGTTATTTTATCCGTGGAGCGATGGGCCTCTGATCCGTGGCGCTGCAGCCGATTTCTTCATGGTTGCTGTTCCCTTTCCCACTCCCATCCGTTCCAGTTGTAAACTTGTAATTGTCTCAAAAAAAAAGTTGTAAACTTGTAATGGATTGCTGTTTTGGCTACTTGTGGTTCGATTGCATTCGTTGTTCCTTCTCTTCCTCTCTTCAGCATCTACCATGGCAAGTCGACAACGGAGACATAAAAGAAACCAACGGACGATGACGCATGCGGCACATGCCACACAAGCATGCTCCACCACTTATTCAAATGTTATGTTTAGATCAGCGTTTTTGCACATTGACATTCCAGTGCTGATTTAGATGGTTTTTTCAACCATGCCAATTTTTCAACTTATACCAAAAGCTTCAATTATCCATGGCCCTCTACATTGAGGTGTTGTACTAAAACAAACTGCCCAAAAAGTTTCATTTATTTATAATACTCTTCGAGTAAGATGTATGGGCCTTTATGTTCTAGTGAGATCATGCAACTCACTGACACCGGAGGAGTACCTTGTGTGTATCAAATATCGCAACATAACTGGCTGACTATAAAGATGATCTATAGGTATCTCTGAGGGTGTCTGTTGAGTTGGCATGGATCAAGACTGGGATTTGTCACTCCGTATGACGGAGAGGTATCTTAGGGCCAACTCGGTAATACATCATCACAATAAGCTTGCAAGCAATGTGACTAAGGAGTTAGCCACGAGATCTTGTATTATGAATGAGTAAAGAGACTTGCCGGTAACAAGATTGAACTAGGTATGGAGATACCGACGATCGAATCTCGAGCAAGTAACATACCGATGGACAAAGGGAATTGCATACGACATTAGTTGAATCCTTGGCATCGAGGTTCGACCGATAAAGATCTTCGTACAATATGTGGGAACCAATATAGACATCCAGGTCCCGCTATTGGTTATTAATCGTAGACGTGTCTCGGTCATGTCTACATTATTCTCAAACCCGTAGGGTCCGCACGCTTAACGTTCGGTGACGCTAGAGTAATATTGAGATATTCATGTTGGTGACCAATTGTTGTTTGGAGTCCTGGACGAGATTCCAAATGTCAAGAGGAGTTCCGGAATGG
The DNA here is from genome assembly GCA_963921465.1 of Triticum timopheevii. Lineage (NCBI taxonomy): Eukaryota > Viridiplantae > Streptophyta > Magnoliopsida > Poales > Poaceae > Triticum > Triticum timopheevii. The sequence goes on from OY997264.1 coordinate 350,971,842, forward strand.
TCCGAAGGTAAAGATTTATATATGGGAAGTCATATTTTGGCTACCGAAAAAGTCTCGGGTTTTACCGGTATTGTACCGGGAAGCTTTCGGAAGGTTCCGAAAGGTTCTAGAAGGTTCCGGAGGAGTCCGGAAGGGTCCCTCCAGCGCCTAGGGCATGCATGGGCTGTAGGGGGGCGTCCTAGCCTTATTGGTCCAGGCGCACCAACCCTGTAAGACCCATCTGCCCAGGGGAAGGAAAACCCTAAGGGGGAGAGCCCTTCACTTGGCTTGGAGGGCACTCCTCCCCCTTTGGCCACCTCCCCTCCTTGGAGGAGGGGCTAGATCTGCGCCCCAACCCGCAGACACCCCTATATATAGTGGGGAGGAGGCGCAAGGGCTAGACACAACAATTACCACGCCCTGCGGCCTTCTCTCTCTCCCGTTCTTCCTCGTTCGTAGTTCCGGAGGCGCTTGGCGAAGCCCTGCTGGGATTGCTCCACCACCATCTCCACCACGCCATCATGCTGGTTGAGATCCCATCTACTTATCCTCCCTCACTTGCTGGATCAAGAAGGAGGAGACATCATCGAGCCGTACGTGTGCTGAACACGAAGGTGTCATTCGTTCGACGCTAGATCGGATTGGATCGTGATCGGATCGCGAAGAGTACGACTACATCAACTGCGTGTTATATGCTTCTGCTTAGTGATCTACAAGGGTATGTAGATCCAATCTCTCCTCTCGTAGATGTCCATCTCCTAGATTGATCTTGGTGAGCGTAGGTAATTTTTTGTTTCCCATGCAATGTTCCCCAACAGTGGAATCATGAGCTAGGTCTATGCGTAGATGGCAACTTGAATATCACCATTGTGGCTTTGTGTAGGTAAGAACGGTTCTTACTAGTCACCCATAGTAGCCACGTAAAACATGCAACAACAAAGTAGAGGACGTCTAACTTGTTTTTTCAGGGTATGTTGTGATATGATATGGCCAAAGACATGATGAGATATATTTGATGTATGAGATGACCATGTTTTGTATAGATTATCACGACTTGCATGTTGATGAATACAGCAACCAGCAAGAGCCATAGGGTTATCTTTGATTATTGTATGACCTGCGTGTCAATCATTAAGCGCTACGTAATGCTTTACTTTCCCCTGACTTGACGAGGAATTCATTCTCGCCTAAGCGGTAGCAATAGTTGTAGAAGCATGGTTGGTGTGACAACCCCGATGGCGACACGATGATGGAGATCATGGTGTCATGTTGGTGACGATGGAGATCATGGCAGTGCTTTCAAGATGGAGATCAAAAGCGCAAGATGATGGCCATATCATGTCACTTATGATTTGCATGTGATGTTAATCTTTTTTATGCATCTTATTTTTCTTAGGGCTGGTAGCATTATAAGGTGATCCCTCACTAAAATTTCAAGATAAAATTTTGTTTTCCCCAAGTGTGCACCGTTGCAAAAGTTCGTCATTTCGAAGCACCACGTGATGATCAGGTGTGATAGACTCTACGTTCACATACAACGGGTGCAAGCCATTTTTGCACATGCGGAACACTTGGGTTAAGCTTGACGAGACTAGCATGTACAAACATGGCCTCGGAACACAAGTGACCAAAAGGCCGAACATGAGTCATATAGTAGATATGATCAACATGGAGATGTTCACCATTGAAACCACCTCATCTCACGTGATGATCGGACTTGGGTTGGTGAATTTGGATCATGTTACACTCGGACAACCGGAGGGATGTTAATTTGAGTGGAAGTTCTTAGGTACTATGATTAACTGAACTCATTATCTTGAACAATAGTCTAAGTTATCTTTGCAAATTATGTTGTAGATCAATGGATCATGCAGTAGCTCCCCTAAATTTCAATGCGTTCCTAGAGAATGCTAAACTGAAAGATGATGGAAGCAACTTTGTGGACTAGGCTCGTAATCTGAGGATTATCCTCACGGTTGCCCAAAACTCTTATGTTCTTGATGCACCGCTTGGTGCGCGACCCCCTCTAGGAACTCTGGACATTATGAACGCCTGGTAGTTGCATGTTGATGACTACTCAATAATTCAGTGCGCCATGTTGTATGGCTTAGAACCAGGACTTCAAAGGCGTTTTGAACGTCATGGAGCATATGAGATGTTCTAGGAGTTGAAGTTTATTTTTGAGAAAAATGCCCTAATCAAGAGGTATGAGACCTTTGATAAGTTCTATGCCTGCAAGATGGAGGAGAACAGCTTCGTCAGTGAGCACATACTCAGAATGTCTAGGTATTACAACTGTCTGGCTGAGTTGGGAGTTGATCTCCCGCCTGAGGCGGTCACTGACAGAGTTATTCAATCGCTACCACCTAGCTACAAGAGCTTTGTGTTGAACTATAACATGCAAGGGATTAACAAGTCAGTCTCCGAGCTGTTCGCGATGCTGAAAGTTGTTGAGTCAGACATCCAGAAGGAGCATCAAGTGTTGATGGTCAATAAGACAACTAGTTTCAAGAAGGGTAAGGGAAAGAAGGGAAACTTCAAGAAGGGTGGCAAATCAGTTGCTCCTCCCGTGAAGAAACCCAGGGCTGGACCCAAGCCAGAAACTGAGTGCTTCTATTGCAAGGGAACTGGCCATTGGAAGAAAAATTGCCCCAAGTATCTGGCCGAGAAGAAGGGGCCAACGTCAACAAAGGTATATATATGATATACATGTTATTGATGTGTAGCTTACCAGCTCTCGTTGTAGTGCCTGGGTATTTGATACTGGTGTGGTTGCTCACATCTGCAACTCTAAACAAGAAGTACGGAATAGATGAAGGTTGACGAAGGTCGAAGTGACGATGCGCGTGGGAAATGGTTCCAAGGTTGATGTGATCTCCGTCGGCACACTCGCTCTTTTATTACCATCGGGATTAGTGATAAACCTAAATAATTGTTATTTAGCGCCTACGTTGAGCATGAACATTATATCTGGATCTTTTTTAATGTGAGAAAATTACTGAAGGCACAATTGCTCCCTGGGTGATTTTGGTAATTAATGTCAACATATCTCTTGTTGGACTAATACTTTTATCTAATATATTTCAGATGACTTCAACAATTGCATGGTAAGGACAAGAGGATGTGGAACCCCTTCAAAATGCTAAGGACAAATATTGCCAAAGCTCAAGACTCTTCATTCCTATTTTAGTGATCCAAGATCACATTGAGTCCATAGGAAAAGCCAATACTATTAAAAGAGGATGAGGTGTTGCTTTATGGTCTACTTGCTCAAAGTGCTTAGTGATATTGCTCCTAAACCCTCAACCACTTTCCCACTCCAAATATGTCCAAACCTCAAAGTCAAACTCGACCCCACCGATTTGATCTATCCAGTGCCATCGAGTTCATTTGACATAACCACAGCCAGAAACCCTAACTCCTCGGTCACACCGATACGGATCTCGGTCTCACCAAGATGGCCCTGCAAACTCCCTATTTCCCTTCATAAAATTTCGGTCTCACCGAAATGAGCTATCGGTCCCACCGAGTTTGCTTGACCAACTCTCTGTTTGCTCTTTGCTGAAATCGGTCTCACCGAGTTCAAGCAATCGGCTTCACCGAGATAAGGTTTTGCCCTAGCCCTAGCACATCGACCCACCGAGTTGTTCCAGTCGGTCCCACCGAGATTCCTAACGTTCAAATTTTGAACTGCATCGGTCTCACCGAGTTCTTCTATTCAGTGTGGCCGAGTTGGGTCAAATCTGTGTAACGGTTGGATTTTGTGTGGAGGCTATATATACCCCTCCACCCCCATCTCCATTTGCGAGAGAGCCATCAGAACATGCCTAGACTTCCACTACTCATTTTCTGAGAGAGAACCACATACTCATGTGTTTGTACCAAGATATACCAATCCTACCACAAGAATCTTGATCTCTAGCCTTCCCCAAGTTGCTTTCCACTCAAATCATCTTTCCACCATATCCAAATCTGCAAAAGAGAGTTGAGTGTTGGGGAGACTATCATTTGAAGTACAAGAGCAAGGAGTTCATCATCATCACACCATCTATTACCTTTTGGAGAGTGGTGTCTCCTAGATTGGTTAGGTGTCGCTTGGGAGCCTCCGACAAGTTTGTGGAGATGAACCAAGAAGTTTGTAAGGGCAAGGAGATCGCCTACTTCGTGAAGATCTACCTGAGTGAGGCAAGTCCTTCGTGGGTGATGGCCATGGTGGGATAGACAAGGTTTCTTCTTCGTGGACCCTTCGTGGGTGGATCCCTGCGTGGACTCGCGCAACCGTTACCCTTTGTGGGTTGAAGTCTCCATCAATGTGGACGTACGATAGCACCACCTATCAGAACCACGCCAAAAATCTCCGTGTCTTCAATTGCATTTTCACACTCCAATCCCATGCCTTACTTTCTTGCAATTTGCCTGCTTTACTCTTTCCGCTACTCATACTCTTTCCATGCTTGCTTGAAATGTGTCATGAGTGTTTAAACTTGTGCTAAAACTCCACCTCAACTTAAAGAACTTAAAAACTGCCACCTTTATTGTTGAGGGTATAATCACCCCCCCTCTAGACCCTCCTTCTCGATCCTCTCAATTGGTATCATAGCTAGGTTTCCATTACTTTGGTTTAATCACCATTGGAGGAAGATTGATGAGTCTACAATTGGGAGTATTAGACGTAGAGTGCCTATGCTTGACGGAGAGTACTATAGTTCTTGGAAAAATGAGATGCTTGAGATTTTCAATGAATATAATTTGAACAAGCACATTGTTAGTCCTTGTGTACCCCCTATTGATCCCTTGCATCCTACCCCCGATGAGTATCTCGACATGATCCGCAATCTTAGAAGTACCAATCTTATCATTAGAGGATGCCTAGAAATTTGCTTATATGCTTGCCTACATTTGATTGTGCTTATACTATATGGAGATATCTTGAGGAATGATTTCCAGACAGTTCCTTAAAAAATCTAGATGAGATCCTACAAAAGTCCATTGCTTTTCATAAAATGAATCCGAGTGATCCTAAATTTGATGATTCTCTATTTGAACTTCGTGACCTTATGCGTGCCAACGGAGATGTTGGAGTCATTAGTAGCATCATCTCACAAGTCATTAGAATCCATAAAGATGCATATTGCTATGTCCATACAACTAATGAATCACCTTCTCTAGGTGATGATCATTCACATGATGATGTTGAACATGGATACTATGAGGAGGATGGTGATAGTGACTTTGATCTTGATGGATCGATGAGACACTTTGGTCTTATGGCTACCTTCGTGGTTACATGGCAGGAGGAAAGGAATGGGTTCTTAATAGTGGATGTACAGATCATATGACCGGAGACAAAGATATGTTTCGAGAGCTTGCTGAAAACGACGGTCCCCGTAAGCATGTCACGTTTGGTGACAACTCCAAGGGTAAGGTAGTTGGACTTGGTAAGGTGTCCATATCGCATGATAGTGATGACCCCACAAGTATAGCGGATCTATCGTAGTCCTTTTGATAAGTAAGAGTGTCGAACCCAACAAGGAGCAGAAGGAAATAACAAGCGGTTTTCAGAAAGGTATTCTCTGCAAGCACTGAAATTATCGGTAACAGATAGTTTTGTGATAAGAGAATTCACAACGAGTAACAAGTAACAAGTGTAATGAAAGTGCAGCAAGGTGGCCCAATCCTTTTTATAGCAAAGGACAAGCCTTGACAAACTCTTATATAAAGCAAAGCGCTCCCGAAGACACATGGGAATTATTGTCAAGCTAGTCTTCATCATGCTCATATGATTCGCGTTCGTTACTGATAATTTGGTATGTGGGTGGACCGGTGCTTGGGTGTTATACTTACTTGGACAAGCCTCCCACTTATGATTGACCCTCTCGCAAGCATCTGCAACTACGGAAGAGGAATTAAGATAAATCTAACCATAGCATGAAACATATGGATCCAAATCAGCCCCTTACGAAGCAACGAATAAACTAGGGTTTAAGCTTCTGTCACTCTAGCAACCCATCATATACTTATTACTTCCCAATGCCTTCCCCTAGGCCCAAATCATGGTGAAGTGTCATGTAGTCGATGTTCACATAACACCACCAGAGGAAAGACAACATACATCTCATCAAAATATCGAACGTATACCAAATTCACATGATTACTTATAACAAGACTTCTCCCATGTCCTTAGGAACAAACGTAACTACTCACAAAGCATATTCATGTTCAAAATCAGAGGAGTATTAATTATCATTAAGGATTTGGACATATGATCTTCCACCAAATAAACAAACTAGCATCAACTACGAGGTGTAATCAACACTACTAGCAACCCACATGTACCAATATGAGGTTTTGAGACAAATATCGGATACAAGAGATGAATTAGGGTTTGAGAGGAATGGTTCTGGTGAAGATGTTGATGGAGATTGACCCCCTCTCGATGAGAGGATCGTTGGTGATGACGATGGCTAAGTTTTCCCCCTCCCGGAGGGAAGTTTCCCCGGAAGAACAGCTCCGCCGGAGCCCTAGATTGGTTCTACCCAAGTTCCGCCTCGAGATGGCGGTGCTTCGTCCCGGAAGCTTCCTCCTTATTTTTACAGGTAAAATCCCTTCATATAACAGAAGATGGGCACCAGGGGCCTGCCAAATGGGCGGCAAGGCAGGGGGGCGCGCCCCTATAACATCCTAATTTTCAATTTGGATGTTATACATAGATCATTCATATGCATACATGATTTATTGCATTTTTGTTGTTTGGTTTTGCTTGCATTTTGATCCAAGAGGCCTTAAGCAACTCAAGGATAGCTTCAAAGAAAAATAAAGGTCACTATCCAGGAGTATATGACAGCTTCAAAGCATGTGGAGTTGATGTATTTGTTGCCCAAAAGCTCACCAAGTGGAATGATGAGCTCATCATGCAGTTTTACTCCACAACTCACTTCTACCCAGATGGGAAGATCATCTGGATGTCTGAAGGTACTAGGTACCAATCCACTACTAAAGAATGGGCTCAGTTGATTAATGCTCCAAAAGAAAATGAAGATGACTTGGATGTTTATGCTGAGAAGAAGCAAGACCACAACACTATGGCACACATGTATAGAGAGATCCCAGATAAAGCTTTGGAAACTCACAAGCTTGGATTTGTACACTTCTTGTTGTCTGGTCTGCCTACAATCAACTGGATCCTTAGGCACCCATTGCTACCCAAGTCTGGAGATCACAAGATGATCAGAGGACATGCTATCAACTTGCTGCATTTGTTTGATGTGCCTAAAAAATTCAAAGTCATGAGTGTGATTGTGGAAACAATCAAGAGAACAGCAGCTGATCAGAAGAGAAGTTGTGGGTATGCTCCACACATTCAGGAGCTCATCAACTCAAAGATGGGCACAAACACATATCTATTGGATAAGGAGCATCTATCCTTATATTCTGATTTTGAAGATAACACAGTTGAGATGAATGAGGAGGAACCATCATCTGTGCAAGCACATGAGAAGAGAGAGAAGGCAAGGGCAGAGAAAGCTGCAAAGATGCCAACTGCTGAAGAGGCATCTCAAGTGTTCCTAAAGAGCAAGCAAGATCAGCTTGGCTATCTGATTGCCTCCACCTTGAGGATTGAGAAGGGCTTGGCCACCCCGACTCAAAACCAGGAGAGTTTGGAAAGGATCATTGAGCAGAAATTCTATGCTCTTGATGTCAAGGTAACAGAGATCCAAACTGCAGTTGAGCAACTTTAGGAGGATGTGGAGGAGAAGAAGGGCAAGTCTACTACAAATGCTTTTGCTAGAGTGCCCACAGGATAGAGATCTGCTGCAGTGCCTATTCCAGACACGAGAGCTACTTCATCTTCACCAGCAGCTACAGCTTCAGTGCCACAGCTCCAGCAGCCACTCCACCAGCTCCAGCTACGTCAACAGATGCTTTCGTCCTTGGAGTCATCTGTACACCATCTCACGAAGACCAAGCCTGAGAGTCGTTAGCACTATGCATTCTTTGAACTTTTTGGTAACTTGTTGCCAAAGGGGGGAAAATGTATAGATCATAGGCTTCGAGAGAGAGTGTTGCTTTTTATCTCTCTTGTTTTTGGTTGAACTTCTTGATTGTGTGCTTGATACATTATGTCCTTTTGTGAGCTACTTGTTTACTTGGATGGTCATGTGTTTGATCATATGCTATGCTACCCTTAATGCTTGTTGGATGATATTATCTCTTATATCCTTATATGATCATTCACTTTGCTTGGTGATGAGTGCATGTGTTCAATTATTATCATTTTGAGCGCTCCACCAAGATGTATGTGACATGGAATAGTGACCCATGATCTTAACACATTGTGCATTTGCAGTCCAAAGCAAATTTTAAATAATGCAAAAATTTAGGGGGAGCTCTTGCTTTTCACATACTTCTCAAAGCGACGATGTTTCTAAATCTTATTATCAGTTGTCGAAGCTTTGATCTATATGCTGTCATCAGTTACCAAAAAGGGGGAGATTGAAAGTGCAACTATCCCTCGGTGGTTTTGGTAATTCCTAACAACATATAGCTCATTGAGCTAATGCTATTTCAAGATACATATTTCAGGAAAGCTCAATGTTTGGCATGACATGGATGAGAAATGTGGACCCCTCAAAATGCTAAGGACAAAAGGATTGGCTCAAGCTCAAAGCACAAGACTCTTCATTTTGCTTTTAGTGATCCAAGATCACATTGAGTCTATAGGAAAAGCCAATACTATCAAGAGGGGGTGAGGTGTTGCTTAATGAGTTTCTTACTCAAACTGCTTAGTGATATGCTCCAAAAACTCTCAACTACTTTCTCACATCCACATATGTCCCAAACCAAAAGTCAAACTCGGCCCTACCAAAACCTTCTATCCGGCGCCACCGAGTTCTCTTGACATAGCCATTGCCATAAACCCTAGTCTTTTCGGTCTCACCGATAGGGATCTCGGTATCACCGAGATGGGATTGTAATCTCTCTGTTTCCCTTCGTAACGTTTTGGGCGAACCGAGATGAGCGATCGGTCCCACCGAGATTGCAATGCAAACTCTCTGTTTCCCTTACGTAATGTTTCGGTCCAACCGAGATGAGCGAATTGGTCCCACCGAGTTTGCCTGACCAACTCTCTGTGTGTCTATTACCAAAATCGGTCTCACCAAGTTTGTGTAATTGGTCTCGCTGAGATTATGTTATGCCTTAACCCTAACCATATCAGTCCCACCGAGTTGATGTGCCGGTCCCATCGAAACACCTAACGGTCACATTATGAACTAAATCGGTCTGGCCGAGTTTCATGATTTGGTCCCACTGAGTTTGGTAAGTTGTGTGTAACGGTTAGATTTTGTGTGGAGGCTATATATACCCCTCCACCCACTCTTCATTCGTGGAGAGAGCCATCAGAACATGCCTACACTTCCAACATACATTTTCTAAGAGAGAACCACCTACACTTGTGTTGAGGTCAAGATATTCCATTCCTACCACATAAATCTTGATCTCTAGCCTTCCCCAAGTTGCTTTCCACTCAAATCTTCTTTCAACCAAATCCATATCCTGTGAGAGAGAGTTGAGTGTTGGGGAGACTATCATTTGAAGCACAAGAGCAAGGATTTCATCATCAACACACCATTTGTTACTTCTTGGAGAGTGGTGTCTCCTAGATTGGCTAGGTGTCACTTGGGAGCCTCCGACAAGATTTTGGAGTGAACCAAGGAGTTTGTAAGGGCAAGGAGATCGCCTACTTAGTGAAGATCTACCCTAGTGAGGCAAGTCCTTCGTGGGCGACGTCCATGGTGGGATAGACAAGGTTGCTTCTTCGTGGACCCTTCGTGGGTGGATCCCTCCATGGACTCGCGCAACCGTTACCTTTCGTGGGTTGAAGTCTTCATCAACATGGATGTACAATAGCACCACCTATCGGAACCACGGATAAAAAATCTCCGTGTCAACATTGCGTTTACCTCCTCAAACTCCTCCCTTTACCTTCATATGCAATTGTTTTACATTCCGCTGCTATACTCTTAGAATTGCATGTGTAGGTTGATTGCTTGACTTGTGCTAAGTTGCTAAAATCTGCCAAGAACTAAAATTGGGAAAAGGCTAGATTTTTATTTGGTCAAGTAGTCTAATCACCCCCTCTAGACTTAATTTAGATCCTACAAGTGGTATTAGAGCTTTGGTCTCCATTTGCTTTGATTTCCATAGCTTTTGGTGGTCATAGTCTTGGTTTCACAACCTAGGAGAGTGTGGCGTCTAGCGAGGGAAATTGCCACCGTAGAGATCCTTACTTTGATGGTACTAATTTTGCTAGTTGGAAGCATAAGATGAAAATGCATATTCTTGGACATAACCCTGCCGTTTGGGCTATTGTGTGTATTGGCTTGCAAGGTGAATTCTTTGATGGGAGAGAACCGAACCGTGAAGCTACCGCAGAAGAGTTGAAGATGCTGCAATACAATGCTCAAGCTTGTGATATTCTCTTCAACAGATTGTGCCCCGAAGAATTCAATAAAATCAGCCGTCTTGAGAATGCAAAGGAAATTTGGGGTACTTTGATTGATATGCACGAAGGTACCGACTCCGTCAAGGAATCCAAATTGGATGTGCTTCAAAGTCAACTTGACAAGTTCAAAATGAAGGATGGTGAAGGCATCAATAAGATGTACTCTAGGCTTGCTCTTCACAAATGAGATTGCCGGCTTAGGAAGTGAAGTGATGACCGACAAATTCATCATTAAGGAGATCCTAAGAGCCTTGGATGGAAAATATGATACCGTGTGCACATTGATCCAAATGATGCCCAATTACAAAGATCTCAAGCCAACGGAAGTCGTTGGAAGAATTGTTGCTCATGAGATGTCACTCAAGGATAAGGAGGAGCTCCACAACAAGTCAAGAGGTGCTTACAAAGCCTCATGTGAAGGTCCCACATCATCAAGTGAGAAACAAACCTTCAATGAAGAATTGAGCCTAATGGTGAAGAACTTCAACAATTTCTACAAGAGTAGAAGCAAGGAAAGAAGTTCCAAGTCAAGGTCCTACAATGACAAAAGATCTTCTAGTCGTGAGCGTAATTGCTACAATTGTGGAAGACCCAGACACTATTCCAATGAGTGTACAACTCCCTACAAAAGAAGAGAAGATTCTCCAAAAAGAAGGAGTAGAAGAGAAGAATCACCATCTAGAGAAAGAAGGAGCAGAGATGATCATTATGAATGAAGAACATCCCGAAGAAGCAAGGATTCAGAACGGAAGGGCAAATCATCAAGGAGCTACACGAAACGAAGACATCAAACTCATGTTAGTGAATGGGTATCCGGCTCCGACTCCGACAATCACTCCGAGAGAAGCTATCACTCCGACTCCTAATATACTCAAGATGAAGGTGTTGCCGGTCTAGCACTTGTGTCAACCAACTCCTATGAGATATTTGACTCACCAAATAAAGGAATTGGAAGATGCTTCATGGATAAAGGCCCAAAGGTATCACACCCCAAGTATGTTGATTTCAATAGTGATGAAGATGACTTGTTAGGTGATGATGATTTACTTGTTGACAACTCTAGTGATGAATACTATGATGAAACGTCAATTAATCATGCTAATCAAGATAAAACGAATGACAATGATAAGGAGAAGATTGAGCGCCTAACTAAAGAACTAAACACTCTTAAGTTAGCTCATGAAACTATCTTGGAAGACCATCAAGAACTTTTAAAGACTCATGAGAAGTTATGCTTTGAAAAGCTCAACCTTGAGCAAGAGCATGAGTTATTAAAGCCAATCAATGATGATCTTCGCAAGAAAAGTTCTTCTTACATTGCCAAGCGTTTACTCTTATCCAGTTACATGCCACAAATCAAGTCTAGTAACAAGAACAAGAAAGATTCTTCTTCTAGTAGTAACAATAATCATGCTAAATCCAATGTTGTTGCTTCTAGTAGTTCTCTTGATTCCACTAATGATTCTCTTAGCCAAGTTACACTTGAGCAAGAAAATAGCTTATTGAAGGGAATTATAGAGAAAGGTGTTTACAAGAGCCTTGCCGGAAGTAATTCGAGGAAATTGTACGCAAGAAAGGAAGGCACCGGAAGAATCAAGGTGTTGGTTTTGATCGAAAGTTCAATGCCAATGGAGTTGAAAGGGAAGAAGATCAATACCCCAAGACAAAGTTTGTTCCTCAACAAGAGAAGTACGATCCTACTTCTTTCAAAGGAACACAAGCTCAAGATGATCTTCCACCACAAGACCACAAGCAAAAAGGCAAGGACAAGCTTCAAGAGGAGATTGATGCATTTGAAGAAGCTCCTAAGGCCTTGGTCAAGTGGGTTCCCAAGACTACATCAAGTTCTACTTCATCAAGTACAACTACAACTCCAAGGATTCCCATCAAGATGATGTGGATCCCAAAGAAGAAGAACTAGAGAGTTCTTGAGGGTGACTCCGCCAACATACTTCACTCATATCTTTTTGGCAAGGACAAGTTCAATCAACTTCCACATCTTGCACTAGTTCAAGGAGTCACAAACCCTCTTGTTTGTAAGACAGGGGACAAGGTAACCTAATGCTTTCATGAACATCATCTTGTGTGTGCATCACTCTATGTCTATGGATATCCTTGTTTGTTCCTTGTGGGAACCCGTGTAGGTATTGAAAGTGCAACTAACTCCAATGGATTGCTCCAAATGATTTACATCAACATTGAGCATCCACATCTTCAACACCTACATGAAGTCATCATCGACAAAACCCAAGGTTAATTCATCCCTCTTAGGGGGGGATCTCACATCTAGTGGGAGCTTTACTCTAAGAATTGAGCTAAAGCAACTCTAATGGTGTGAACACAACAATGCTTTATGTAAAAGTGGTAACCCCACTTGTGCTTAAACGATGAGTATGACCTATGATCAAATGTTCTCATTTGAATCCTAAGTAAATATACTCATATATAAATGACTGAGGGAGTCCTAGATTAGGGGGTCCTCGGACAGCCGAACTATATGCTTATGCCGGACTGTTGGACTATCAAGATACAAGATTGAAGACTTCGTCCCGTGTCCGGGTGGGACTCTCCTTTGCGTGGAAGGCAATCTTGGCAATTTGGATATGTAGATTCCCTTCTCTGTAACCGACTCTGTGTAACCCTATCCCCCTCCGGTGTCTATATAAACCGGAGGGTTTAGTCCATAGGACAACAACAATCAGAATCATCGGCTAGCTTCTAGGGTTTAGCCTCTACGATCTCGTGGTAGATCAACTCTTGTAATACTCATATCATCAAGATCAATCAAGTAGGAAGTAGGGTATTACCTCCATCGGGAGGGCCCGAACCTGGGTAAACATTGTGTCCCCCGCCTCCTGTTACCATTAGCCTTAGACACACAGTTCGGGACTCCCTACCCGAGATCCGTCGGTTTTGACACCGACATTGGTGCTTTCATTGAGAGTTCCACTGTGATGTCGAAAAAGGTTTGATGGCTTGCCTTGTTATCAAGGACAACATCACCTCTGGGGGAGCCCTGGCTTTAGGTCAAACCCTCCGGCTAGGCGGCTTCATCATGACCGCCCGTTCGGCCGCCGCGCCGACGATGACTTCTCGGATCATCAAAAACAGCCTGCATGTCAGCTCAGAATACACCGAGCAGATGGATCCAATGGAGCTCTTGTCCTTGAACGAGCTCTTGGATCGCATCGCCGCCTTGGGAGTCGCTACAGACTATGATTGGATTGGGCTTAAACCCGATCAAAGAGAGATTAACTCTCCTCCGGTCACCCATCAGATAGCGATGGTGGAGGAGCAATGCAGCGATTCTCCCTCTATTTTGAGGATGAACTATGTCTGAATTCCCGAGCTCTCCGAGCCAGATACCCGTTTGCGGGAGGACATGACCCAAAATCCGAACTTAGAATCGGATAGCAGGCTAGAAAAATTGGGCAACATCCCGGGACCCGAACTGCCAAGTTCGGAAGTTCCTCTGCCCCTGGGTCTCAGATTGGGTCAGGATTCAGACTTGAATCCACCCACCCAGATACAAGCGATCTTTCCCACATTAAACAACAATCCCAAGATATAGTACATCACTTTTGGGCCAGATTCCTCCTTGTAATGAGCAAGGTCAAGGATTGTTGCGAGGAAGACACAATCTCATTCTTTTGCAAAAATTGCATGGACAAGGGAATCCTCAACGCCATAAGTCACCGTGACATATCACACTTCGCTGACCTGGCGGCCATAGTATAGAAGTACTGTGCGATGGAAAGCACTTGGAAAACCCAAGCAAAATTCTGGGATCCTCCGGCTTTCAATGAGACCCTCGTCCAAACTAAAAGGGTGCACTCTCGCAAGTCACCCAATCCAATTACAAAGAAACCAAAGCCCACTACAGGGCGTGGAACCATATTGGAGGGATGGCTCAATGGTCCATGCAAAATTCACACCACACCGGATACCATACCAACACACAGCCTTAGAGCATGTTGGATACTTCGGCAGGTGGCCAGGAGCGGCGCGGATCTCCTCATTAACAATACTGCAGAGCATCATCCCGCAGAAAACAACAATATAGTGTTGACAGTCTTCGAGACTTTCGCCTCAAATAATAGGCGCAAGAGAGCACTCCGCGGCCTCGCCGAAGTTTGCCACGTTGCAACAATAAATTCATGGAATGACACGGCCATAAAATTCAATGCCAGTGACGAACCTCAATTCCGAACAGTTCGAGCACTAGCCGTGTTGGTCCTTAGTCCAATTGTAGACGGCTTTCGGCTTACTAAAGTGCTCATGGATGGAGGCAGCGGATTAAACCTCATCTACGAGGAAACTCTCAACAAAATGGAAATAGACAAGAGCCGCATTGAGCAAAGCAGCACTACCTTCAGAGGAATTATCCCTAGTCGGGAGGCACGATGTGCAGGAAAAATCACACTCGATGTGGTATTCGGCACGCCGGAGAATTATAGGTCTGAAGAGATAACATTCCAAGTGGCCCCGTTCAGTAGTGGATACCACACCCTTGTAGGGTGGGACGCATTCGACAGCTTCCAAGCAATACCCCACTACGGGTACATGAAGCTCAAGATGCCCGGGCCCAACGGAATCATCACTCTAGCCAGTGATTCGGACGTAGCACTCCACGCCAAAAACAAAACCGCCACCCTGGCCCTTGAGGCATTATCCGAAGCCCTCGCGGCCGAAGAACTAACTGCGCTGCACTCCATAGTGGACAGGGATGACGTAATACTCGACAAACGATCCAAGTCCACCTATTTCAAACCAGCGGACGAAATAGTCAAATTCCAAGTCCACCCAACGGACTCTACAAAAACAGCATCCATCGGGGCACAGCTGAACCCCACAATAGATGCCGCACTGCGGGCGTTCTTACGCGAGAATTGGGACATCTTCTCCTAGCACCTTCAGACATGCCAGGGATCCCGCGTAGGCTGGGCGAGCATAGCCTAAACATATTGAAGGGATACAAGCCGGTCAAGTAGACTCTACGGCGCTTCTCAGAACCCAATCGACAAGCCATGAGAGAGGAGCTAGCCAAGTTACTCGAAGCCGGATTCATCAGAGAAATAAAACACCCGGACTGGCTAGCAAACCTGGTAATGGTACCAAAGAAGGACAAATCCTGGCGCCTATGTGTCGATTTCAAGGACCTCAATAAGGCTTTGCCCCAAGGATCCCTTCCCTCTCCCCCGCATCGATGAAATCATCGACGCTACCACAGGACACGACTCATTGTGCTTCCTCGATGCATACTCCAGATACCATCAAATCAAGATGGCGGAGTCCGATCAAGCCGTAACGGCATTCATCTTTCTGCCAGGACACAATGGACATTGTTATATTTTAAAGATGATAATCATGGAGCAGGTTTTAAATCATACCTCTTCGATGGCGTCTCAGTCCTGACCGCTTTCCTTTTAAGCTTACCCGGCTTGGGCGCCCCTTGTTGGTGAGTCGCCGCAGGTTTGGCACGGCGCCCCGATGGCCTTCCCTATAAAGTGCAATACATGTGCAGTGGGTAAGGCATAAAGAGGGGATCCTTTTTGGAAGTTAGGACTCCTGTTTTACTTACATATGATGCAGGGAGCAGGCCGGGATAGTCGGCAATGATGGCCACCAAGGTACCATCGCAACTTGCCTAGTAAAACGTCTTATCGACGAGCTCCACAAATATGTCCGGATCTTCTGCAAGTCCGGAGTCGAGGGCCCAGTCGGGGTCCTCTGGCTGTGGAGGCAGGCTGTGGACCTCCCTCACAGTTTTCCGTAGTTCCTGTTATGGACTAGCAAGGTAAATATTTGCAATGAAAGACTGCGGAAATGAATAAAGTTGAGTAAAAGATAACAACTCACCCAGCTAGGGGGGGTTGTACATGGAAAATCCATCCCGTGGCTTAATGCGGATGAACTCCTCTTCTTCTCCTTTATACAAATTGGAAAATATTTTCGCCAGAGCGGTGGCGGAATCCGGACCTTTACAACCGCAGCGGGTGTCATCGTCTTCTCCGTTGAAATGCCACATGGTATGCCCCCGATACTGTAGTGGCTGCACCCCCCGCATTATGCATATTGACATAACCTCGATTATTGTCAATCCTGATTTGGCCAGCGTTTTTATCCTGCCCATCAGCTGAAGGACCTCTCTGCTATCTTCCTCCTGGGGGCTCCGGGGACGCCAGCTTCCGCGTTTCTTCAATGGGGTGTTTGTGAACTCGGGAAGACCCATCCGGATAGGGTCAGGAAGGGAGACGTCCTCTACATAAAACCACTCGGAAGGCCAGTCTTCGGATGTTTTCTTTGGAGTGCCGGATAAGTATCCGGTCCCGGTGATGCGACATATTTCGGCTCCGCCCACTTGGTATATTGATCCCTCCTGATTGCGAGGGACAAGGCAGAACAACCTTTTCTATAGCTCGAAATGAGCTTCGCAGCCCAGAAATAGCTCACAAAGGGTGACCTAACCTGCGATGCGTAGGATGGAGGCAGGAGTGAAGTTGTGTAGCTGGAGGCCATAATAGTCCAGGAGCCCGCGGAGTTTGCCTGACCAACTCTCTGTGTGTCTATTACCAAAATCGGTCTCACCGAGTTTGTGTAATCGGTCTCACCGAGATTATGTTATGCCCTAACCCTAACCATATCAGTCTCACCGAGTTGACGCGTCGGTCCCACCGAAACACCTAACGGTCACATTATGAACTAAAATCGGTCTGACCGAGTTTCACGATTCGGTCCCACCGAGTTTGGTAAGCTGTGTGTAACGGTTAGATTTTGTGTGGAGGCTATATATACCCCTCCACCCACTCTTCATTCGTGGAGAGAGCCATCAGAACATGCCTACACTTCCAACATACATTTTCTAAGAGAGAACCACCTACACTTGTGTTGAGGTCAAGATATTCCATTCCTACCACATAAATCTTGATCTCTAGTCTTCCCCAAGTTGCTATCCACTCAAATCTTCTTTCCACCAAATCCATATCCTGTGAGAGAGAGTTGAGTGTTGGGGAGACTATCATTTGAAGCACAAGAGCAAAGAGTTCATCATCAACACACCATTTGTTACTTCTTGGAGAATGGTGTCTCCTAGATTGGCTAGGTGTCACTTGGGAGCCTCCGAAAAGATTGTGGAGTGAACCAAGGAGTTTGTAAGGGCAAGGAGATCGCCTACTTCGTGAAGGTCTACCCTAGTGAGGCAAGTCCTTCATGGGCGACGGTCATGGTGGGATAGACAAGGTTGCTTCTTCATGGACCCTTCGTGGGTGGAGCCCTCCGTGGACTCGCGCAACCGTTACCCTTTGTGGGTTTAAGTCTCCATCAACGTGGATGTATGATAGCACCACCTATCAGAACCACGGATAAAAAATCTCCGTGTCAACATTGCATTTGACTCCTCAAACTCCTCCCTTTACCTTCATATGCAATTGTTTTACATTCCGTTGCTATACTCTTAGAATTGCATGTGTAGGTTGATTGCTTGACTTGTGCTAAGTTGCTAAAATCTTCCAAGAACTAAAATTGGGAAAAGGCTAGATTTTTATTTGGTCAAGTAGTCTAATCACCCCCGTCTAGACTTACTTTCGATGCTACATTCGTTCGTTAGTCTCTGTTAGCAGACGTTCGTCCGATAGATTTTTCTTTTTCTGCTTATTTTCGGCCAGGGACCTATCCGTGAATAGTTTATCGCAGATTAGCCCCTGATCTTCTAACTAGCGTGACTTTAGCTCATTTGTTCAAATTAGATGAAACCAATGCCTAAATCTGCAGAACGATCCCCTCTATCCAGTAAACCAATTTGAACATGATTTTGACAGTTTAAAAATTTGAGTTTAGTTCAGATTAGTATTTGATTTTGTTTTGTTTGTATCTTGAGTTTCGTAGCTCCATTTGAATTGATTCTTTTTGCATATTGTAGCTAATCGCATGTACCTACTGTTAAGATTTAATCCACATAATAATAATACTGTTAAGTTTCATTTTATCTTTAGTTTAATTATTTTCTTGTTTCGAGTTTTATTTGGATCTTTCCTCGATTTCTCTTTGCATCGTTTGCTTGGTTGCTTATGTATGCTATTGTTTGTTGATGCTAGATTTTCCGGAGAGCGAAGCTTGTTACTACAAATCTCTAGAGTTTTTCGATCATCAGCAAGGCAAGTTACACTTTGATCATACTCTTCAACAACCAGTTTTTATTATGCATTAGTATTTCCCCTCAAATATTTGCATGAGTAGGATTTGGGAACATGTGGCTTGGTTGTAGTACTTGAGGTAGGAACCTATTACCTTTGATTACCCCGGGAATATACGCTATGCTCTTATATTGCTTAGCCATGCTCGTAGACGAGGATTGGTTCGTGATATTCATGAAAGTTGTGAGAGATAATAATTCGGATAACATTAAGGTGGCATCTTTAATACACATCTGGGTGTATTGGTTGGGGCACCTGGAGAAACCAGTTCTTGCCCATTTGGGAAATCCCGGAGTACCCGTGTGATTTTTCCTCGGTTCGCCACCCAGGCTCAAAGGGATCATATGATATTTCCTGCCTAGAAACTTCCGCGTGTAGCCACAAGCCATTATGGGCTCTGGCATAGTTGAGTAAGTTGTGTGAGCTCTTGAAGAGGTAGACTAGCAGATGTAGGGGAAAGTAGGTGTACCGGTCTACCCAGAGTAGAGAGTTAATGCTTCAGAAAGACTATGTCTCGACTTTCGATCATGGATGCGGTCGAGTCTTGTGGGGAAAAGTGTGCAACCTCTGCAGAGTGTATAAACTAATCATGGTTAGCCGTTTCCCTGGTTAGGGACATCTTGAGTATGTAGAAGTGGATATTAATGTTGATCTCATCACTCTTTAATTAATGAATTCGGTTTAATGATGATACTTGATTAAGTTTGGGATTTGAGTTGGAGGAACCTTCTCAAATATTGGTTTAACTTTGTAGTAAATAATTTTTTTCCTTTGTTGTAGGAAAAAATTAGCTTTATGCAAAACATTTAAACTTAGAGCCTCCACCAGCCAAATATGCATGTAGATATAGTTTCTTGCATTCATTTGCTCTACAGTGTAACTCTGCCAACATATTCCATGTGCTGACCGGACACGGCTACAACGTCTCATGTTGCAGACTTTACCGACAAAGAATAAGGTGCGATAGGTCATTGTCATGCACTCAGCTATGCCGTTGGAGTTGATGGACTCATTTATCTTCAAAGCTTCCGCAGTTATTTAGTTTAGATGGCCTTCAACCACTTTATTTGTGTAACAAATACTCTTTATGAGGACCTCAATATAATAAGTGTGTGATTAAACTCTGTTATAATTCCTCAAGTACTGTGTGTGTCAGCATACCGATCCAGGGATGACACTTAATCACGAATACTTTGGTCCATTGGGATCATGGTCGCTACAAGATGGTATCAGAGCACACACTGACACTAGGACGTGATCGCTAGGAAAAGCCACAAGATACTCTTCTCTGCTCATTTCTAATTCTCCTCTATTTCTACTCTATAGATGGCGGGCCCCAGGAACAAGTTCACTCAGCCGGATGATGACACCCCTTTCGGATGACACTTGAAGGAAGTCACAGAGTACCTGAACATTGGACTACGAAGCTTCACTGGAACCTTCACTGCAACTTTACCAGAAGAGGAGCGCCGGAGGATAAAAGTTTGTGTACCTGGAAGGACGTTTGCACCAACAATGGAGCCCATTGATTTTACCTTGGATGCACCAAGTTGGAACTTGGGAAAGAGCATGGGAGCCCACATAACTTTTGGACGCATATGTGAGGTGTACCACAAGGAGCTTGAAGACACCGTCTATCAGATATGTGGACGCCGAGACGAGGAATGGGAGATGATTCGCCCCAGGAAGGATGGATCAATTGTAGCATACATTCAGGAGATGGATCAACACATTCGACAATATGAGAACCAGATGTGCGCTATCATGAAGAAGACCAAGAAGCTGATGAAGAGGAATATCGAGCTAGAGGATGAACTCAAGTCAACACGCGATGGATATGAAGAAGAAATTACTATGCTACCACAGAAGCATGAAGACCTGAAGAAGAAGCTAGGAATACCCGTGGTGAACCAGAAGCAAGAGTCTGTAGTGGACATCCGTTTGGAGGACTACATCATATTGGATGACACCAACACGGATAGTGATGCAAATGATGAAAGTGATGATGACTATGTAGATGAAGCTGGAGCATATATTATGGAGTCTTCCACCGATCAAAATTTCTAAACGACCACCATGTTATTAGTAGTAGTCTTCCAAGTAATTAGTATCGATCGTTTGTAATAGTAGTTTAGATCATTTGTGTGAACCTTGTTTGATATTGAGTGAAGTGAATTGATTGTACTTGCCTCATATGCATATGGGTAGTGAAATCTCTCTTAGACCTCATTCTATTCTGTTTTCTCACCCCTTCTAACCCATCAGATGCCTCTGAGACGTGACACCGGATTCGCTTTCCCGCCGGAGCTCACCCAGTTGATCCAGTAGCAGAATGCCTTGATGCAGATGTTAGTCCAGAACCAGAATCAGAACCAAGGCAGCAACAACAACAACCACCGCCACCACCCCTTGTTGACAACCTAGCCCGTTTTTTGAGGTTGAATCTGCTGGTGTTCTCTAGCAGCACCGAGCCGATTATTGCAGATGATTGGCTTTGCAAGATTGGAAGAGAGCTGGCCACAGCTGGATGCACAGATGCGGAGATAGCTTTGCCGCACATCAGCTTGATGGACCTGCAACATCTTGGTGGGAGAATTTCACCACCACTTACCCCATAGCTACAGTTACATGGGATCAGTTTCAGCAGGCCTTCCGCACTGCACATGTTTCAGCTGGAGCCATGAGTTTGAACAAGCATGAGTTTCGCAACTTGCACCAAGGGAGTCATACAGTGGGACAATATGTGAATGAGTTCAGCAAATTAGTATGCTATGCCCCAGATGATGTGGCCACAAATGCCGCAAAGCAGGAGAAGTTTCTTGAGGGACTCAATGATGAGCTAAGCATGCAGTTGATGGTGGCGACTTTCAACAACTACTAGGAGCTGGTAGACAGGGCCCTCTTGATAGAAGGCAAGCAACAATATATTGACAATCGCAAGAGGAAGTATGGACATGGGAGGTACAATTCTGGAGCTCAGCAAAAGCCTCGCTATTCCCCCTACTCGGGAGGACATAGTCCTAACCATGGAGGGCATAACCATGGAGGACATTCGTACAATGGAGGAGGTTCACACAACCACAGTGGCCCTAAGAACGACAATGGGAATGGAGGAAGCAACAGTCAGAACCGTTCCAACCCCGCGACACCCTCCAAGAAGGATCTGAGTCACATTACTTGTTTCAAGTACGGGAACACCGTACACTATGCCACTGAATGTTCTAAAGCGAAGAATGGAAATGGCAACGTAAGTTCTAGAAAGAAGCCCAACCCATTCACCAGAGGTCAGGTGAACCACGTCAGTGTGGAGGAGATTGAGGAGCAACCCGATGCAGTTGTCGGTAAGTTTTTGATTAATGCATTTACAGCACTTGTTCTTTTCGATACTGGTGCATCTCATTCATTCATATCAAGGGGATTTATGGACAAGTTTAAGTTGCCAATCATAGCTCTTAAGTCACCTATGTTAGTAAGTTCCCCAGGAGCAGAGTATATGGGTAGTCGGGGATGTTATCAGTTGCCAATAACCATAGGTAGACATGTTTTCCCCACTGACCTTATTGTCCTGGAGTCACAAGGATTGGACGTGATCCTAGGCATAGATTGGCTATCCAGGTTTGAGGGAAACATCGATTGTGCCAGTAAAACAATTCTTCTCACCACCATAGAGGGAAAGAGGATCAATATGTGTCTCGACATGCGCCAAGGATGACACAAGTGAATTCCCTATCGGGAGTTGTTCAGGAGGAAGTACCAGTGGTGAAGGATTATCCCGATGTATTTCTGGAGGAGTTACCAGGCATGCCACCAGATCTAGATATTGAGTTTTTGATTGAGTTATTGCCATGCACCGGACCAATATCTAAGAGACCATATTGGATGCCCGCAAATGATCTGGAGGAAATTAAGAAGCAGATTAAGGAGTTACTGGAGAAAGGTTACATTCGACCAAGTTCATCACCTTGGGGAGCCCCAATGCTTCTAGTGGAGAAGAAAGATGTATCTTTAAGGATGGTTGTTGATTATCGTGCGCTGAATGAGGTGACGATCAAGAACAAATACCCTCTTCCGATGATCAATGAGTTGTTGGACCAGCTACAGGGAGCTAAGGTTTTCTCCAAGATCGATCTTCGGTCAGGTTATCACCAGCTGAAGATCCAAGAGTAGGATATACCTAAGACAGCTTTTACTACGAGGTATGGGCTATATGAGTATACGGTTATGTCATTTGGTTTGACTAATGCCCCTGCCTATTTCATGAGTATGATGAACAAGGTGTTCATGGAGTTTTTGGACAAGTTCGTCGTGCTATTTATTGATGACATATTGGTCTACTCGAAGAATGAAGAAGAGCATAAGTAACATTTACGCTTGGTTCTTGAGAAGCTCGGGGAACATCAGTTGTATGCCAAGTTCAGCAAATGTGAGTTTTGGTTGAAGGAAGTTGGATTTCTTGGACATGTAATATCAGGAGAAGGAGTAGCAGTAGACCCTACCAAGGTTGCATCTTCCACTAAGTGGTTGGCACCCACCTCAGTTGGAGAGTTCAAAAGTTTTCTTGGACTCACAGGTTATTATCGAAGATTTATTGAGAATTTTTCCAAGATTGTGAAGCCCATGATGGAGTTATTGAAGAAGGACACCAAGTTTAAATGGACTGAGGATTGTGAGGCCAAGTTTCAGGAGTTGAAGAAACGTTTGGTTACAGCCTCAGTGCTGATTCTCCCAGACATACGCAAGGATTTCCAAGTATATTGCGGCGCTTCACGTCAAGGACTTGGTGGTGTGCTTATGCAAGATGGAAGAGTTGTTTCATATGCCTCACAACAGCTTCGACCTCATGAGTCTAATTATGCTACGCATGATTTGGAGTTAGCAGCCGTAGTGCATGCGCTCAAGACATGGAGATATTTTCTCATCAGAAACCATTGTTATGTTTACACTGATCATAAGAGTTTGACGTACATCTTCACGCAGAAGGAGTTGAACCTCAGGCAAAGGAGATGGTTGGAGCTCATAAAGGATTCTGACATAAGATTGCATTATCATCTAGGAAAGGCCAATGTCGTAGCAGATGCATTGAGCTATAAGAGCTATGTTAACACGCTCATAACCGGAGGATTACCTCAGGAGTTAGCAGATGACCTTCAAGAACTTCGCTTGGAGATAGTTCCGAGAGGTTATGTTGCAGCATTGGAAATTCAGTCCACTTTGCCGGGAAAGATCCGAGAAGTCCAGAAGACGGACAAGGAGATTGCAGAGATAAAGGAAAGAATGAGTAAAGGAAAAGCTAAAGGTTTTCGTGAGGATGAGCACGACACCTTATGGTTTGAGGATCATATCTATGTGCCTAATGACCCTGAGATCAGGAAGTTAATTCTTCAAGAGGCTCATGATTCGCCTTATTCGATTCACCAAGGCAATACCAAGATGTATCTAGATTTCAAGGAAAGTTTCTGGTGGACAGGAATGAAGAAGGATATTGCCAAGTATGTAGTAGTATGTGATGTATGTATGAGAGTTAAGGCAGAGCATCAGAAACCAGCAGGGTTACTTCAGCCTTTGCCGATACCCGAATGGAAGTGGGACAAACTTGGCATGGATTTTATCACTAGATTACCCAAGACTCTTTCAGGCTATGACTCTATCTGGGGTGTAGTCGATCGCACGAAGGTAGCCCATTTCATCCCGGTGAAGACAACTTATATGAGTGCTAAGTTGGCGAAGATATACATGACCAGGATCGTATGTCTGCACGGAGTTCCGAGGACCATCGTATCAGATAGAGGAACTCAATGTACTTCAATGTTTTGGAATCAGTTGCACGAAACTTTGGGTACCAGGCTAGAGTTCAGTACAGCCTTTCATCCACAAACAGATGGACAGACCGAGAGAGTCAATCAGATTCTGGAGGACATGTTGAGAGCTTGTGCGCTAGATTATGGATCTATTTGGGATGTGTAAGTGCATCTAGTGCCCCTTAGTGATTTTGGTGTATTGAATACTTATAGATTAATGGACTAATATGTGTGTGAGTGTACACATGCTCTATAAGTCGATGAGGAGTTTGATATTTACAATGAAAGTCGAAACCTAAAAATGTATGTCTTCTATTGAAGACTTTGGTTCTCCTGAAGATTTTGAAAGTGAAGAAATTGGTGTGACCTTGAAGACTTGGATATTCATGCGAGGATTATGAAGCGTGAAGACTTTTATTTTTGTAGTTTCATTTTCTCTTTCTTGAGTCATAGGAAACACCGTACTGTTAAAGGGGGTCGAGGTAATATTATGGAAACTGATTTCCTAGTGATGCTCATCTCAAAATCCTACACCTACCCAATCCTTTTGAGTGAAGGCATTGGAAATCTCATATCAGTTCAGTCAATTTCTTCAGTGACAGAGACGAAGATCTTCTGGTCTCTAAGGAATTTGTTGTGACTGAGGACTTGGGAATTCACTAGTGCGGATTGCCTACACAGTGAGGAACATGATAGCCCTGAGGAATTCGAACCTCAAATATCCGACCGTTGCTATGCTACGCGCTAGCTATTCCAAAATAACTACCCACCTAACAGTCATATCATTGAAGGGCATTTATGTCTTATCATGTCAGGCTGCTCCCTAGGCTATAAATAGCCACCCCCTACAACCACTAGCTGGTTGGCTGTTCTGAGAGAAACTGATACTTGTCATTGAGAGCATCCCATACTCTGAGGACTTTGAGCGAAAATCATCAAGTGAGGAAAACCCAAACCCGAACACCTACAAACCCAAAGTGATTGAGCATCACTGAAGAGATTGTTCTTATGTGGAACCGGCGCTTGTTACCTTTGAGGACTGTGTATCCTCCAGACGGTTAGGCGTCATGGTCTGAGCATCCAAGAGGAATTGTGGATCACCGAGTGACAAAGTCTGCGAAGGTTTGGAAGTCACCTGTGTAGACTTACCACGAGTGTTGGGCGAGGTCTGTGTGACTTTAGCTCAAGGAGAATACGGTGAGGACTGTGTGTCCGGGACTGTGTGTCCTCGAGTTTAAATACTCAGCCGCTCCAACCAGACGTACAACTGTCACAACAGTTGGAACTGGTCTACCAAATCATTGTCTTCACAAAGCCAACTGGTTCTATTTCCTCAACCCTTTCATTTCCTCATTCATGTGTTGATGAACCTGATCATTACTATTTGAAGACTTTGATTGAAGACTTCCTCTATTTCCTCAATCCAATTTCTTCAGTCATACAGTCTTCAGCCTGCTTATCCTGTTTTCATGCTATCTGTACTCTATGCTTGTTTTCATTTCATCATGATGACTATGTTGTTGCTCTTTTATCCTTATACCTGAGTATTTATTTCGCTGCTAGTGTGTCGTTGCTTAGGAATTTCTTCACCTATAAATTCCTCAGTGACAAATTTGTAAAAATCGCCTATTCACCCCCCTCTAGTCGATATAACACACTTTTAATTGGTATCAGAGCAAGGTACACCCTTGTTCTGTGTGATTTTGGTTTAACCACCTGGAGTTGTAGTTATGTCGACTGCAGGAATGATCAAGGTCTTGGCTGGGTGTCCTACCTTTGATGGGACGGACTAACCCTGTTGGGGAACGTAGCAAAAATTCAAAATTTTCCTACGTGTCACCAAGATCTATCTATGGAGAAACCAGCAACGAGGGGAAGGAGAGTGCATCTACATACCCTTGTAGATCGCTAAGCGGAAGCGTTCAAGAGAACGGGGTTGAAGGAGTTGTACTCGTCGTGATCCAAATCACCGGAGATCCTAGTGCCGAACGGACGGCACCTCCGCGTTCAACACACGTACAGCCCGGTGACGTCTCCCATGCCTTGATCCAGCAAGGAGAGAGGGAGAGGTTGAGGAAGACTCCATCCAGCAGTAGCACAACGGCGTGGTGGTGGTGGAGGAGCGTGGCAATCCTGCAGGGCTTCGCCAAGCACCGCGGGAGAGGAGTACTTGGGAGAGGGGGAGGGCTGCTCCAGGGGAAGCGTGTAGCTCCCATGCGCCTCCCCACTATATATAGGGGTGGAGGGGGCTGGTTTCTTGCCCTCCAAGTCCATTGGGGCGTTGGCAAAAGTGGGAGGAAAGAAATCCCATCATTTCCTTTCCCACCGATTGTTATCCCCCCTTTTTAGGGATCTTGATCTTATCCCTTCGGGATATGATCTTATTCCTTATAAGGGGGGATCTTGGTGCGCCTTGACCAGGGGTGTGGGGCCTTGACCCCACTACCCACGTTCATGTGGGTCCCCCATGCAGGTGGGCCCCACTCCGGAACCTTCTAGAACCTTCCTGGTACAATACCGAAAAATCCCGAACATTTTCCGGTGGCCAAAATAGGACTTCCCATATATAAATCTTTACCTCCGGACCATTCCGGAACTCCTCGTGACATCCGGGATCTCATCCGGGACTCCAAACAACATTCGGTAACCACATACAAACTTCCTTTATAACCCTAGCGTCATCGAACCTTAAGTGTGTAGACCCTACGGGTTCGGGAGACATGTAGACATGACCGAGATGTTCTCCAGTCAATAACCAACAGCGGGATCTGGATACCCATGTTGGCTCCCACATGTTCCACGATGATCTCATCGGATGAACCACAATGTCAAGGACTCAATCGATCCCGTATACAATTCCCTTTGTCTAACGGTATTGTACTTGCCCGAGATTCGATCGTCGGTATACCGATACCTTGTTCAATCTCGTTATCGGCAAGTCCCTTTACTCGTTCCGTAACACATCATCCCGTGATCAACCCCTTGGTCACATTGTGCACATTATGATGATGTCCTACCGAGTGGGCCCAGAGATACCTCTCCGTTTACACGGAGTGACAAATCCCAGTC
Organism: Triticum timopheevii; assembly: GCA_963921465.1. Taxonomy (NCBI): domain Eukaryota; kingdom Viridiplantae; phylum Streptophyta; class Magnoliopsida; order Poales; family Poaceae; genus Triticum; species Triticum timopheevii. The sequence continues at coordinate 350,999,384 of OY997264.1, forward strand.
TCGATTCGTGCCAACCCAACAGACACTTTCGGAGATACCTGTAGTGCACCTTTATAGCCACCCAGTTACGTTGTGACGTTTGGTACACCCAAAGCATTCCTACGGTATCTGGGAGTTGCACAATCTCATGGTCTAAGGAAATGATACTTGACATTAGAAAAGGTTTAGCATACGAACTATGATCTTTGTGCTAGGCTTAGGATTGGGTCTTGTCCATCACATCATTCTCCTAATGATGTGATCCCATTATCAACGACATCCAATGTCCATGGTCAGGAAACCGTAACCATCTATTGATCAACGAGCTAGTCAATTAGAGGCTTACTAGGGACATGGTGTTGTCTATGTATCCACACATGTATCTGAGTTTCCTATCAATACAATTATAGCATGGATAATAAACGATTATCATGAACAAGGAAATATAATAATATCTAATTTATTATTGCCTCTAGGGCATATTTCCAACAGTCTCCCACTTGCACTAGAGTCAATAATCTAGTTCACATCGCCATGTGATTAACACTCACAGGTCACATCGCCATGTGACCAACATCCAAAGAGTCTACTAGTGTCATTAAACTAGTTCACATCATCATGTGATTAAGACTCAATGAGTTCTGGGGTTTGATCATGTTTTGCTTGTGAGAGAGGTTTTAGTCAACGGGTCTGCAACTTTTAGATCCGTATGTACTTCGCAAATCTCTAGGTATTTCTGTAAATGCTGCTTCCACGCTCCACTTGGAGCTATTCCAAATGGTTGCTCCTCTATACGTATCCGGTTTGCTACTCAGAGTCACTCGGATAGGTGTTAAAGCTTGCATCGACGTAACCCTTTACGCCGAACTCTTTATCACCTCCATAATCGAGAAACATGTCCTTATTTACTCCAAGGACAATTTTGACCGCTGTCCAATGATCCATTCCTGGATCATTCTTGTACCCCTTGACAGACTCATGGCAAGGCACACTTCCGGTGTGGTACACAGCATAGCATACTATAGAGCCTACGTCTGAAGCATAGGGGACGACCTTCGTCCTTTCTCTCTATTCTGCCGTGGTCGAGCTTTAAGTCTTAACTTCATACCTTACATCTCAGGCAAGAACTCCTTCTTGGACTGATCCATCTTGAACACCTTCAAGATCATGTCAAGGTATATGCTCATTTGAAAGTACCATTTAGCGTTTTTGATCTATCCTCATAGATCTTGATGCTCAATGTTCAAGCAGCATATTCCAGGTTTTCTATTGAAAAACACCTTTCAAATAACCCTATATGCTTTCTAGAAATTCTACATCATTTCTGATCAACATTATGTCAACAACATATACTCATCAGAAATTCTATAGTGCTCCCACTCACTTCTTTGGAAATACAAGTTTCTAATAAACTTTGTATAAATCCAAAATCTTTGATCATCTCATCAAAGCGTACATTCCAACTCCAAGATGCTTGCTCCAGTCCTTAGAAGGATCGCTGGAGCTAGCATACCTTTTAGCATCCTTAGGATCGACAAAACCTTTCTGATTGTATCGCATACAACCTTTCCCTACGAAAACTGGTAAGGAAACTCGTTTTGACATCCATCTGCTAGATTTCATAAATGCAGCTAATGCTAACATGATTCCGACGGACTTAAGCATCGCTACGGATGAGAAAATCTCATCGTAGTCAACTTGCTTGAACTTGTGAAAAAACTCTTCGCCACAAGTCGAGCTTCATAGACGGTGACATTACCGTCCACGGCCGTCTTCTTCTTAAAGATCCATTTATCTCAATGGCTTGCCGATCATCGGGCAAGTCCACCAATGTCCATGCTTTGTTCTGATACATGGATCCTATCTCGGATTTCATGGCTTCTAACTACTTGTCGGAATTTGGGCCCACCATTGCTTCTCCATAGCTCGTAGGTTCATTGTTGTCTAGCAACATGACCTTCAAGACAGGATTACTGTACCACTCTGAAGCAGTACGCATCCTTGTCACCCTACGAGGTACGGTAGTGACTTGATCCGAAGTTTCATGATCACTATCATAAGCTTCTACTTCAATTGGTGTAGGTGCCACAGGAACAACTTCCTGTGCCCTGCTACACACTAGTTGTACTGACGGTTCAATAACCATATCAAGTCTCCACCATCCTCCCACTCAACTTTTCGAGACAAACTTTTCCTTGAGAAAGGACCCGATTCAAGAAACAATCCCTATTGCTTTCGGATCTGAATTAGGAGGTATACCCATCTGTTTTGGGTGTCCTATGAAGATGCATTTTATCCGCTTTGGGTTCGAGCTTATCAACCTGAAACTTTTCCACATAAGCGTCGCAGCCCCAAATCTTTAAGAAACGACAACTTAGGTTTCTCCAAACCATAGTTCAAACGGTGTCGTCTCAACGGAATTACGTGATGCCCTATTAAAGTGAGTGCGGTTGTCTCTAATGCCTAACCCATGAACGATAGTGGTAATTCGATAAGAGACATCATGGTACGCACCATATCCAATAGGGTGCAACTATGATGTTCGGACACACCCTCACACTATGGTGTTCCAGGCGGTATTAATTGTGAAACAATTTCCACAATGTCTTAATTGCATACCAAACTCATAACTCAGATACTCATCTCTATGATCATATCACATACATTTTATCCTCTTGTCACGACGATCTTCAACTTCACTCTGAAATTACTTGAACCATTCAATAATGCAGACTTGCGTTTCATCAAGTAAATATACTCAGTATCTACTCAAATCATCCATCAAGTAAGAACATAACAATATCCACTGCGTGCCTCAGCACTCATTGGACTGCACACATCAAAATGTGTTTACTTCCAACAAGTTGCTATCTTGTTCCATTTTACTGAAAAACGAGGCTTTTTAGTCATCTTGCCCATGTGGTATGATTTGCATATCTCAAGTGATTCAAAATCAAGTGAGTCCAAACGATCCATCTGCATGGAGTTTCTTCATGCGTATACACCAATAGACATGGTTCGCATGTCTCAAACTTTTCAAAAACGAGTGAGTCCAAAGATCCATCAACATGGAGCTTCTTCATGCGTTTTATACCAATATGACTTACATGGCAGTGTCACAAGTAAGTGGTACTATCATTACTATCTTATATCGTTTGGCATGAAAATGTGTATCACTACGATCGAGATTCAATAAACCATTCCTTTAGGTGCAAGACCATTGAAGGTATTATTCAAATAAATATAGTAACCATTATTCTCCTTAAATGAATAACCGTATTGCGATAGACATAATCCAATCATGTCTATGCTCAACGCAAACACCAAATGACAATTATTCAGGTTTAATACTAATCTTGATGGTAGAGGGAGCGTGCGATGTTTGATCACATCAAACTTGGAAACACTTCCAACACATATCGTTAGCTCACCTTTAGCTAGTCTCCGTTTATTCCATAGCTCTTTTATTTCGAGTTACTAACGCTTAGCAACCGAACCGGTATCTTAAAACCCCGGTGCTACTAGGAGTACTAGTAAAGTACACATTAATATAATGTATATCCAATATACTTCTATCGACCTTGCCAACCTTCTCATCTACCAAGTATCTATGGTAATTCTGCTCCAGTGGTTGTTCCCCTTATTACAGAAGCACTTAGTCTCAGGTTTGGGTTCAACCTTGGGTTTCTTCACTAGAGCAGCAGCTGATTTGCCGTTTCATGAAGTATCCCTTCTTGCCCTTGCCCTTCTTGAAACTAGTGGTTTCACCAACCATCAACAATTGATGCTCCTTCTTGATTTCTACTTTCGCGGTGTCAAACATCGTGAATACCTCAAGGATCATCATATCTATCCCTGATATGTTATAGTTCATCACGAAGCTCTAGCAGCTTGCTGGCAATGATTTTGGAGAAACATCACTATTTCTGGAAGATCAACTCCCACTCGATTCAAGTGATTGTCGCACTCAGACAATCTGAGCACAAGCTCAAGATTGAGCTTTTCTCTCTTAGTTTGTAGGCTAAGAAAATCGTCGGAGGTCTCATACCTCTTGACGTGGGCACGAGCCTGAAATCCCAATTTCAGCCCTCGAAACATCTCATATGTTCCGCGACGTTTTGAAAACGTCTTTGGTGCCTCAACTCTAAACCGTTTAACTGAACTATCATGTAGTTATCAAAACGTGTATGTCCGATGTTCGCAACATCCATAGACGACGTTTGGGGTTCAGCACACTGAGCGGTGCATTAAGGACATAAGCTTTCTATTGTCCGCATAATCGCTACTGTCAAATTTCAACTAAATTTTCTCTAGGAACATATCTAAACAGTGGAACTAAAGCGCGAGCTTACGACATAATTTGCAAAGATCTTTTGACTATGTTCAGGATAATTAAGTTCATCTTATGAACTCCCACTCAGATAGACATCCCTCTAGTCATCTAAGTGATTACATGATCCGAGTCAACTAGGTCGTGTTCGATCATCACGTGAGACGGACTAGTCATCATCGGTGAACATCTTCATGTTGATCGTATCTACTATACGACTCATGCTCGACCTTTCGGTCTCTTGTGTTCCGAGGCCATGTTTGTACATGCTAGGCTCGTCAAGTTAACCTAAGTGTTTCGCGTGTGTAAATCTGGCTTACACCCGTTGTATGTGAACGTAAGAATCTATCACACCCGATCATCACGTGGTGCTTCGAAACGACGAACTTTCGCAACGGTGCACAGTTAGGGGGAACACTTTCTTGAAATTTTAATGAGGGATCATCTTATTTAATACCGTAGTTCTAAGCAAATAAGATGTATAAACATGATAAACATCACATGCAATCAAATAGTGACATGATATGGCCAATATCATATTGCTCCTTTTGATCTCCATCTTCGGGGCTCCATGATCATCATCGTCACTGGCATGACACCATGATCTCCATCATCATGATCTCCATCATTGTGTCTCCATGAAGTTGTCTCGCCAACTTATTACTTCTACTACTATGGCTACCGGTTAGCAATAAAGTAAAGTAATTACATGGCGTTGTTCAATGACACGCAGGTCATACAATAAATTAAGACAACTCCTATGGCTCCTGCCGGTTGTCATACTCATTGACATGCAAGTCGTGATTCCTATTACAAGAACATGATCAATCTCATACATCACATATCATTCATCACATTCTTCTTGGCCATATCACATCACATAGCATACCCTGCAAAAACAAGTTAGACGTCCTCTAATTGTTGTTTGCATGTTTTACGTGGCTGCTATGGGTTTCTAGCAAGAACGTTTCTTACCTACGCAAAACCACAACGTGATATGTCAATTGCTATTTACCCTTCATAAGGACCTTTTTCATCGAATCCGTTCCGACTAAAGTGGGAGAGACTGGCACCCGCTAGCCACCTTATGCTCCAAGTGCATGTCAATTGGTGGAACCTGTCTCATGTAAGTGTACGTGTAAGGTCAGTCTGGGCCGCTTCATCCCACAATACCGTCGAAACAAGATTGGACTAGTAACGGTAAGCATATTGAACAAAATCAACACCCACAACTACTTTGTGTTCTACTCGTGCAAAGAAAAATCTACGTAATAGACCTAGCTCATGATGCCACTGTTGGGGAACGTAGCAGAAATTCAAAATTTTCCTACGTGTCACCAAGATCTATCTATGGAGAAACCAGCAACGAGGGGAAGGAGAGTGCATCTACATACCCTTGTAGATCGCTAAGCGGAAGCGTTCAAGAGAATGGGGTTGAAGGAGTTGTACTCGTCGTGATCCAAATCACCGGAGATCCTAGTGCCGAACTGACGGCCCCTCCGCGTTCAACACACGTACAGCCCGGTGACGTCTCCCATGCCTTGATCCAGCAAGGAGAGAGGGAGAGTGAGGGAGTCCTGGACTAGGGGGTGTCCGGACAGCCGGACTATCATCGTCTGCCGGACTCCAAGACTACGAAGATACAAGATTGAAGACTCCGTCCCGTGTCCGGATGGGACTTTCCTTGGCGTGGAAGGCAAGCTTGGCGATACGGATATGTAGATCTCCTACCATTGTAACCGACTCTGTGTAACCCTAGCCCTCTCCGGTGTCTATATAAACCGAAGGGCTTTAGTCCGTAGGACATAACCTCCATTACAACAATCATACCATAGGCTAGCTTCTAGGGTTTAGCCTCCTTGATCTCGTGGTAGATCCACTCTTGTACTACCCATATCATCAATATTAATCAAGCAGGACGTAGGGTTTTACCTCCATCAAGAGGGCCCGAACCTGGGTAAAACATCGTGTCCCTCGTCTCCTGTTACCATCCGCCTTGACGCACAGTTCGGGACCCCCTACCCGAGATCCGCCGGTTTTGAAACCGACATTGGTGCTTTCATTGAGAGTTCCTCTGTGCCGTCGCCGATAGTCTTGATGGCTTCGCACTGCGGGCTAATTCACTTGGCCATCTGGAGCAGATCGAAAGCTACGCCCCTGGCCGTCAGGTCAGGTTTGGAAGCCTAAACTTCACGGCCGACGTCCGCGGGGACTTGATCCTCGACGGGCTCGAGCCACAGCCGGGCGTGCCGCACTGTCACGATGGGCATGATCTAGCTCTGCCGCCGGACAGTGCCTTGGTGGCCGCACACGAACCCGCAACGGCCCTTAGTCCGGAGCCGATCGCCCAGATCGAGGACCGGTGGTTGGACACCGCCTCAGGGGCTGCAACTTCCACGGCGATGGAGCCGAACACTAACCTTGTCCCTTGCGAAGCTCGTGACTCCGAGGTGGTGCCGGACTCCCTGCCGGACTCCGAACCTCCCACGCCCCTGCCAATCGAATCCGATTGGGCGCCGGCCATGGAGTTCACTGCCGCGGACATCTTCCAACACTCGCCCTTTGGGGACCTCCTAAATTCGCTAAAACATCTCTCGTTATCCGGAGAGACCTGGCCGGATTATGGCCAGGATGGTCGGGATGCGGACGACGAAGAAATTCAAGGCCCACCCACCACCCACTTTGTAGCCACTGTCGACGATCTAACAGACATGCTAGACTATGACTCCGAAGACAACGACGGTATGGACGACGATGCCGGAGACGATCAAGAACCAGCGCCTACAGGGCACTGGAAGACCACCCCAGCACATGACGTATACATGGTGGATACCCCAAAAGGAAGCGATAACGAGGACCAACGGGGCGCGGCAAAGGATAACCCCGCTGATAAACAACCAAAACGGCGACGTAGACGCCACCCTAAGCCCCGCCTCGACAACAACAGCGCTCCTCATGACCCAGCAATAAAGCAGGGCAAACCAGTGGACGACGAACATGCAACCAAGCAACCGTCCGAACAGGACGAATCGGATAATCAATCCAATCCCGGCGAAACCAACAGTCCGGACGACCTCACACCGGACATACTACCGGAGCATAAGAACCTCCACGGAAGACTCGTCGCCACAGCAAGAAGCTTGAAGAAGGAAAAACGGAAGCTCAAAACAGCGGAAGATATACTCAGAATGAGGTGGAGCAAAGTGCTCAAAAGCGCAGACAAATACGGCAATGGCCATCAATCAAAGAGCTACCCGAAGCGCAAGCTGCTGCCAGAATTTGACGAGGAGGCCATAGAGCCCCCACAATCAAAAAACAAAGAGGCCGCCTGGTCGGATAGACGGCCAGATGATAGGCCAAAATCTAAAAGCGGCGCCGCACACAAGCCGACTCATGACCATGGAAAAACAGATGGCCCAGCCAGGTCCATTTATGGGCCAAAAAAGAGGGCCCCAGGAAGCAACGCAACACGTCAAGTGTTCGAAGACAGCGGTACACCCAAATACAGGGGCGCCGCACACCCACTATGTTTCACCAATGAGGTGCTGGATCTTGAATTCCCAGCAGGGTTTAAACCCATAAACATAGAGGCTTACGACGGAACAACAGACCCTGGAGTCTGGATAGAGGATTATATACTACACATACACATGGCTAGAGGAGATGATCTCCACGCCATAAAATATTTACCTCTCAAGCTCAAAGGGCCAGCCCGTCATTGGCTCAAAAGCCTCCAAGAAAACACTGTTGGAAGTTGGGAAGAGCTTGAGGACGCGTTTAGAGCAAATTTTCAAGGGACTTATGTCCGCCCTCCGCATGTAGATGATCTAAGTCATATAACTCAACAGCCCGGAGAGTCAGCGCGCAAATTCTGGAACATGTTCCTTACTAAAAAGAACCAAATAGTCGACTGTCTGGACGCCGAAGCCTTAGCAGCTTTTAAACACAACGTCCGACATGAATGGCTCGCCAGGCACCTCGGCCAAGAGAAGCCGAGGACAATGTCCGCGCTAACAAGCCTCATGACCCGCTTTTGCGCAGGGGAAGATAGCTGGCTGGCAAGATGTAGCACCAGCGACCCAAGTACATCCGAGATCAGAGATGGAAACGGAAAATCACGGCGCAGAAAAGATCAGCGCCGGAATAAAGAGAAAAGCCCAAAGAACACGGCGGTCAACGCCGGATTCAAAAGCTCGCGGCCAAACAACAAAACACTGCCTCTTAAGGATAACAGTGATGAGCTATCCAACTTAAACAAAATTTTCGGTCGGATATGTCAAATCCACAGTACCCCCGGAAGGCCTGCAAACCACACCCACCGAGATTGTTGGGTTTTCAAACAGTCCGGCCGTTTAAACGCCGAACACAAGGGGCTCGACGCATCAAGCGAGGATGATGATAAACCCCACCAGCAGAGCACCGGAAAATAAAAGACTTTCCCACAAGAAGTCAAAGCAGTAAACTCACTTCATGTGATAATACGGAAAAATGCGGCACCCGCTAAGATGGTTCCCGCACGGTCCACCCCAGCGGAACCTCGAGATTGGATGTCAAAACCAATAACTTTCGACCATGTGGATTATTCCAGAAGTGTCCGGAATGCAGGATGGACTGCTCTGATATTGGATCCTATAATTGACGGACTACAATTTACACAAGTCCTGATGGACGGAGGCAGCAATCTAAACCTGCTATATCCAAACACAATCCGCAAGTTGGGGATAGACCGTACTAAAATTTGACCAGCCGCACTTCCTTTAAAGGAGTGATGCCAGGCCCTTACGCCAAGTGCACAGGCTCATTATTACTAGAAGTTGTGTTCGGGTCACCGAACAACTTCCGACGCGAAACACTAATCTTTCATGTCGTCCCATTTAAAAGTAGCTATCAAGCACTATTGGGACGTGAAGCTTTTGTCCGCTTCAACGCCATACCACATTACGTGTCTCTTACACTTAAAATGCCCGGTCCACGTGGCATCATTTCATTACGAGGGTCATTTAAAGACCCCGGACACGGCTAGACGAGTCCGGCATAAATAAGCTAGGGGCTCCCTAGCCGCACACCCCTTCACAAGGGGCTGTGCATATAAGCAACAACGAGCTCATATAGACTCCGCTTTAGTTATTTATTAATATTTTTCATATACCTTTTTTCACACGATTTCCTTTCAAACTAAGTTCCTCTCTTTTTACAGACGAACAACGTGCACACCCGTCCAGGATAACGGCACAACGGAGACACAGGCGCAGACGTGCAGTAGGGACCCGTCGCAAGGATTCTTTTCAGATTAAGACCCTGCGTAAACCTTTTTTACTGTCTCTTGTTGTTATAATCCCCTGGTTTCTCATTATAACCAGAGTGGAGCCTGACGTTTTGGCATCGGCCGCGTCAGAGGACTTTGCCCGTACCTGGACACCAGGGGCTTAGGGCATTGTTCTGCCCATTATTATAAAGACCGAACACCTTAGGGAGTGTTCGGCGTCTCGAGTTAGGCCTTATCTGCATCAACTCCGAATCATGTCTTTGGTCAAATGTTGGGTTTGCCCGGCTCCTGTGTTTTGCGGCCTTATGTTCCGTATCATCGGCTAACGCGACACCAGGAGAACTACTGCGATTGTTCCCCAGTTCGGCTGGGCGAAGCACCTCAGTAGAGAAAGCCGAAAACTGACTGTCATGATACAGCGAGAGACTGGTCAACCACTCGATCGACCACCGGAATGTTTAGAATTCCCCGCTTTGACGAAGGACCATTTCACCGTCAGGCACATACGCGCCCCGAATTCGGAGAAGCGCGGTGCCCCCAGGGGCTATATCGTAGCCCCACCCTCGAACTCCAATGGCTAAGTGAAACTGATAAAGCATCATAGTCCGGATTGCCTCGTTTGCTACGCTACCACCTCCTCAACAGGACCGAGACGTCGGATTAAGTGTGACAATGCGCTATTTTTGCGAACACCCCCGCACCTTGTGCGTGGGGGCTGAAGCCAAAGACTGCCATCTTTCAGGTTATACACACGTATACATAAACGGCCGCATAGGAGATATTTCAATACTTGAAACGCACAAGTATAAAAAGCGATTACATCATAATCCATTGTTTTACAAAATACAACGTTCATTTGAACATGACATTTTTCGAGCACTGCGACTCTATTACACGAGCACCACGCATAACTTCCCCAAAATAGTCTCAGCGGGTAACTGGCTCTCGTCCGAACCCTGGGTTGCAATAGCGGTGGCATCGATCTCCGTCCAATGTGTCTTCACACGGGCCAGGGCCATCCGCGCACCTTCTATGCAGGCCGACCGCTTCATCCCCTTGATATGCGGCAGCGCCCCAAGAAATTGCTGCAATAAGCCAAAATAGCTCGTCGCCTTGGGCCTCTTTGGCCAGACATGAGTCACGATATCCGTCATGGCAAGTCCGGACAACCTGTTCAGCTCAGCCCATTCGGCCAACCGATCGGTCAGCGGAAGTGAACGATCCGGACTATGGAATTGAGACCAAAATAGCTCTTCCGTCTTGTGATCATTCTGACTCCGGAAGTGCACAACGGCATCCGCCGCACTTGTCGCTAAGTCCATATATGGATCCTCCGGACCCCACAGCTGGCCAAGCTGGGCATAATTTGGATCCGTAAACCGGCGACGCAGCAGAAAGGCTTGCCAGCCACAATGTCTCCGGCCTGACGCAGCTCCTCCTTCATAGCCCGCATTGCAGAACGGGCATCCTTGGCCTCGGCGGTGGCCTTCCCCAGGTCTTCCCGCTCTGATAGGCGCTCCTTTTCAAGAGCCTCATTGCGGTCGGTAGAATCCTTCAATTTTACGGCCAATTCGGCCATCTCTTCCCTGCTTCGGCAGTGTGTAGCCCTTTCGGCTTCTAATTCTTCGGCCGCCCTCGAGGCAGCCGCATCACTCCTTCTGGCTTGCTCCTTGGCTTGAGCAAGTTCTGCCGAAGGCTCTCCACAGCAGCAGCACCATCTGCGTCAAGCATAAATATTGCAAGAGGTGGGCTTTGACTCGCTTAAATAGGTGACTGCGGAGAGACAACTTACCTTGAAACTCGTCAAGTCGCTTGTTGACTAGCGTGATGTCCGCATCCGCCACATCGAGCTGCCGCATTAATTCGGCAACTCCATCAGTCCGGCTAGCCCCCGGACTATCCGCCACCTGCATAGGAAAGGCAAACACTCAATACCTGCAATTTTGATCCTCGGCACGCTGTCGCTTTCGACAACCTACCGAGTCTCAGGGGCTACTAGCTATACAGGGCGCACTTTCATGTGCAAAACTGTCAAAAAGGTGCGTCGTTTTTACGTACCTCAAACCCCGCCAGCAAACTTCTGACAGCGTTATGCAATCCGCTTTCGGCGGACGAAATCCTTCCTATCACCATGCTCATCAATGCACGGTGATCTTCTGAGACGGACGCCCTCTCAAGCAGATCCTTCAGCTCCCCCGGCCGAACACTAGTCGGCACCGAACTCTTCGGCTCTGCCGGACTCGGGGATACCCTCCGTGACGACACTTCAGGCTCGTCCGCCCTATCTGACGGCACAGCAGACGGAGGCGCCTCGCTCTCCATCATCTCCGGACGAAGATCCCCCGAAGACGAGCTCATCTGAGAAGGTCGCAGATCCGAACTACAAGGTAAAAAATTTCGATTATCCTCAGAAGCACAAATAGGGATGTTTTCTTATTGATGAACTCCCCTTTTCCTACTCACGGCTCGCTGGAGGGCTGATTCTTGGGAGAAGATTGTACGGCCGGGATCTCCCCGGACGCAGGACCCTCTGGTGAAGATTTCTTCCCCCGCTTAGAGACTTTGGCCTCCGGGTCTTCGGAGGCGGTCCTCTTCTCCCCCTGGAGGGAGGCATTCTCGATCCCCCCTTCTTCAAGCGCCCCCTTGGGCGAGGTGATAGCTCCTCTATTTTCCCCTTCGCCTTCTTCTAAAGGCGCGGCCTCCAACATTCTGACCAGCACGGGCTCCGGTGCGGTCTCTCGGAGGGGGGCCGGACACATTATCAGCTTTGCTTGCGCTACCCACTCCCGTTAAAGCATAACGGGCTAGAAGGCGAATTATAGAAAAGCAAACAAACGGTACGTCCGGACACTGAGCTAATTACCCGAGTATCCGGGCGATTGTAGCTTAGGCCTGCGTCCTCGGTCAATTCCGGACACGCCACCTGCGGTCCGAAGAACAACTTGTACATCTCCACGGGTGTCGTACCCATGAAGTGTTGGAGAATCCGTGGTCCCTCCGGATTGAACTCCCATAACCGGAGAGGACGGCGTTTGCAGGGCAGAAGACGCCTGATTAGCATGACCTGCATCACCACAACCAGATCGATCTCCCTCGCTTGGAGGTCCCGAATCTGGCCCTGCAACAGGGGCACGTCTTTTGGCGGCCCCCAATTGAGCCCTTGGTTGAACCACGACATCAACCGTCGTGGAGGTCCCGGGCGGAATGAAGGCGGCGGCTTTTGCCTGCTGCCCTTCGGAGCGGTGATATAAAACCACTCCTGCTGCCACAAGACGAGCTCCTCTTGGAAGGAGCCCGCGGGCCACCGGGCATCGGCCCTCCTGCTTATGGCCTCCCCGCCGCACTCTGCTTGACGCCCCCCAATCATCTTCGTCTCCACATTGAAGGTCTTCAGCCACATGCCGAAGTGGGGGGTGACGCGGAGGAAGGCTTCGCAGACGACAATAAATGTGGAAATATGGAGGATGGACTCCGGAGCCAAGTCATGAAAATCCAGCCCGTAGTAGAACATGAGCCCTCTCACGAAGGGATCCGTCGAGAAGCCTAAACCCCGACGGAGGTGGGGTACGAAGACGACGTACTCACCGAGATCGGGAGTGGGTATGGCCTGCACTTGGGCGGGCAACCTATGAGAAATCTCGTAAGACAGGTACTTGGCCTCACGCAGCTTTAGCACGTCCTCCTCCGTGACGGAGGAGGGCATCCACCGGCCCTGAAGGTCGGAGCCGGACACTGTCGAAGGTCCGAAGCACTCGAATCTGGGGCTCTGGGTGTTGGAACTTGGAGCAAGGAAAGGATTCGATGGATGATTGAAGAAAAGAAACGAGCCTTGGTCCTGTTATAAAGAGGGAGAATACCAAGAGCCGTCTCCGTGACCGTTCAGGATTCGCCTTCGATAGAGGAGGCATGGCGACGGGCGCGGTTCGGTTACCCACGCCCGTATTGATGAGAATCCCGGAATAAGGGGAACACGATCTCTGCTTCGACAAGACGTGCCAAGGAAACCGCTTCGATAAACGCGCTGAGGCGGTATAATAAAAAATGATTCAAGTAAAGGCTTGGTAGTGGCGTGACGTCATGCCGCAAAATACGTCAGCAGATTGAGCTTGTGTACATTTTGTTCTCTCTACGGTGGAATGTGGAATTTATTTTGTAGAGCCGGACACTATCCTGGTGTTCATGATCTTCTCTGGATTATTTAAGGGAGGAACCCGCCTTGCAATGCCGAACATTATGCGCGCCGGACTCATCGTCATTGAAGCCAGGTTCAGGGGCTACTGAGGGAGTCCTGGACTAGGGCGTGTCCGGACAGCCGGACTATCATCGTCCGCCGGACTCCAAGACTACGAAGATACAAGATTGAAGACTCCGTCCCGTGTCCGTATGGGACTTTCCTTGGCGTGGAAGGCAAGCTTGGCGATACGGATATGTAGATCTCCTACCATTGTAACCGACTCTGTGTAACCCTAGCCCTCTCCGGTGTCTATATAAACAGAAGGGCTTTAGTCCGTAGGACATAACCTCCATTACAAAAATCATACCATAGGCTAGCTTCTAGGGTTTAGCCTCCTTGATCTCGTGGTAGATCCACTCTTATACTACCCATATCATCAATATTAATCAAGCAGGACGTAGGGTTTTACCTCCATCAAGAGGGCCCGAACCTAGGTAAAACATCGTGTCCCTCGTCTCCTGTTACCATCTGCCTAGACGCACAGTTCGGGACCCCCTACCCGAGATCCGCCGGTTTTGACACCGATAGAGAGGTTGAGGAAGACTCCATCCAGCAGCAACACAACGGCGTGGTGGTGGTGGAGGAGCGTGGCAATCCTGCAGGGCTTCGCCAAGCACCGCGGGAGAGGAGGAGTACTTGGGAGAGGGGGAGGGCTGCTCCAGGGGAAGCGTGTAGCCCCCATGCACCTCCCCACTATATATAGGGGTGGAGGGGGCTGGTTTCTTGCCCTCCAAGTCCATTGGGGCATTGGCAAAGGTGGGAGGAAAGAAATCCCATCATTTCCTTCCCCACCGATTGTTATCCCCCCTTTTTAGGGATCTTGATCTTATCCCTTCGGGATATGATCTTATTCCTTCTAAGGGGGGATCTTGGTGCGCCTTGACCAGGGGTGTGGGGCCTTGACCCCACTACCCACGTTCATGTGGGTACCCCATGCAGGTGGGCCCCACTCCGGAACCTTCTAGAACCTTCCCGGTACAATACCGAAAAATCCCGAACATTTTCCGGTGGCCAAAATAGGACTTCCCATATATAAATCTTTACCTCCGGACCATTCCGGAACTCCTCTTGACATCCGGGATCTCATCCGGGACTCCAAACAACATTCGGTAACCACATACAAACTTCCTTTATAACCCTAGCGTCATCGAACCTTAAGTGTGTAGACCCTACGGGTTCGGGAGACATGTAGACATGACCGAGATGTTCTCCAGTCAATAACCAACAGCGGGATCTGGATACCCATGTTGGCTCCCACATGTTCCACGATGATCTCATCGGATGAACCACAATGTCAAGGACTCAATCGATCCCGTATACAATTCCCTTTGTCTAACGGTATTGTACTTGCCCGAGATTCGATCGTCGGTATACCGATACCTTGTTCAATCTCGTTATCGGCAAGTCCCTTTACTCGTTCCGTAACACATCATCTTGTGATCAACCCCTTGGTCACATTGTGCACATTATGATGATGTCCTACCGAGTGGTCCCAGAGATACCTCTCCGTTTACACGGAGTGACAAATCCCAGTCTCGATTCGTGCCAACCCAACAGACACTTTCGGAGATACCTGTAGTGCACCTTTATAACCACCCAGTTACGTTGTGACGTTTGGTACACCCAAAGCATTCCTACGGTATCCGGGAGTTGCACAATCTCATGGTCTAAGGAAATGATACTTGACATTAGAAAAGCTTTAGCATACGAACTACAATCTTTGTGCTAGGCTTAGGATTGGGTCTTGTCCATCACATCATTCTCCTAATGATGTGATCCCGTTATCAACGACATCCAATGTCCATGGTCAGGAAACCGTAACCATCTATTGATCACCGAGCTAGTCAATTAGAGGCTTACTAGGGACATGGTGTTGTCTATGTATCCACACATGTATCTGAGTTTCCTATCAATACAATTATAGCATGGATAATAAACGATTATCATGAACAAGAAAATATAATAATAACTAATTTATTATTGCCTCTAGGGCATATTTCCTACAAACCCTACTAGAAGAACAAGATGCGCATGCATCTTGAGGCAATTGATAACGATCTCTGGTATGTTGTGGAAAATGGTGTTCCCTTGGTCACTCCGTCTATGAAAGCTGCTGATGTGAAGAGATTCAAGCAACTCAATTCTCAAGCGAAGAATATCATATGTGGCCATATGAGCAAAGGACCGTACGGCAGAGTGAGTGCTTTAGAAACTGCTAAGCTGATTTGGGACAGGCTGTCCAAGGTCAACGAAGGAGTCTCTACTGAACATGACTCCCGAGTTGATGTTCTTCACAATCTCTTCAACCGCTTGAAGAGACTCGTCGACGAAAATGTTCAGCAAACCTTCGATCGCCTCACTGACATCTCAAATGAGCTTCAATCACTTGGTGCCACTGACATCACCGACCATGAGGTGGTGAAGAAATTTCTGAGATCACTTGATTCCTCATTCAATACTCTTGCACGGATGATTCAAGAGCGAGCTGATTACAAGTCTCTAGACCCCGCTGATATCCTCGAGAGGCTAAACACTCATGAGTTCCAGCTTGCTGAGAAAAGAGACCTATGTGGACCGAGCTTTGGAAGATCACATGCGCTGAAGGCCAAGGCAGTCTCTGAATCTGAAGGTGAATATTCTAGCAGCAGCCTTGGTGACCCTGAAGAATTGAGCCATGAGCTAGCAATGCTCGTGAAGAAATTCCAGAAGTTCTCTCGCCATGGTCGCTTTGGAAAGTCTTCAAGAAGTGACGATTCCTCATCTTGTGACTACGAAAAGAGGACTTTCCAAAAATGCAAGAAACCTAGTTACTACATGTCTGATTGTCCTCTGTGGGAAAATGAATCAAAGAAGAAGAAGTACAAAGATGATGATTCTGATGACTCAAAGCAGAAGAAGAAATCTTCAAAGTCCTTGTCATCAAAATCTTCAAAGTCTTCATCTCACAAGAAGAGTAGTTCCAAGAAGGCACGAACATTTATTGGCAAGGAAATGGACTCTGAAGCTGAATCTGAGGAAAATGTGGAAGAGGAGGAATCTGAGGAGTTAGACTCTGGTGTGGCAAGTCTAGCCCTCGCTACTGCTTACGTCAGCAAGTCCATCTTCAACACTGAAGAAAAAGACCTTCCCAACTCTGCTGGCAAGAGCGTCGATGACTATGCTCCCACCTATTGCTTCATGGCAAAAGGTGCCAAGGTACTCAAACATTCCCCCTCTGAATCCAGTGAGGATAAATCTGATAACAATCTCAAGCCTAGCTATTAAACGGGCTAAAATTGCTGTTAAACAACAAAAGGCTTTGGAAAAGATTCAAAATCAGCTAGACAAAAGCGACGACCTGTTGGGTGAGGAATTGAAACGAACTAAGACTTTGACTGATAATCTTCAGAGACTTCAGTCTAAGTTTGACAACCTTCATAATCATCATAACACTCTCTTATCTGGTCATGAGAAGCTTTCTTATGAATTTCTTCAGAGAAAGCAAGATCTTGAGATGTTAAAAATGAGTTATGAAGATCTTCAGAAGGGACACGATTCATTGCTTGCTCAACAGATCAGTTCCGCCCAGGAAGAATTTATTCCACCATGTCTGAAATGCATTGAGCGTGAATCTGCTAATTCTTCACCTGAATGTTCAAATGCTTCTATTACTGCAAATTCTTCAACTGTCTCTGTGGCCACAAAATCCTCATCTGAGGATACCACAAGTATTACTGACGATAATGCAGGGTTGAAGGAATTGTATGTGACAGACATATACAAAAGCCTCAAAGGGCATCAGAATCTTTGTGATGTGCTCAAAAAGTAGATCTTGAACAGGAACCCTAGGAAAGAGGGTATAGCCTTTGCGAGGAAACTCAATGCTGATGGGACCTACTGGAAACCTGAGCAGTACCCCAAAACCTCATGGGTTGCTGTGAAAGGACCTTCTGTAGATCCATGCACTTTATCTGGCTTTACTTGTGAATCTTCATATTCCTATGATGAGTCATTTGACTCCAACTATAAACTGTTCAAGAATCAGAATGGTGAAGTATTTGCTCGATATGTTGGATCTAACTGCAGGAACAGTCCCCCTATGAAGAAAATCTGGGTTCCCAAAAGGTTCCTTGAAAATCTTTAGGTGAATGTCATCATGACACCACCTATGAAGAATAGGAACCCCAGATAAAATTCTTCATATGGATCAAAATCTTCATATGGATCCAAGTCCTCTTACAGACTGAATTCTTCATCTGGATCAAATTCCTCATGTGGATCCAAATACTCATATGAACATCATCGTGCTAACACTTCTGTTTCATTGGGGAAGTCTAAATGCTATGAATATGTTCATTATTCTTCAAACCATTATGTTCATAAGTCCTAGAAGAATTTCTCTGCTTATTCATATGCTTATCCTAATCCCTCTTCTGTGAAACGAAGTGCACAGGATTCAATGCCATCTTTTTCTTATGGAGCTCGCAGAATGATGAACTCTTTGCCACCCCTTCAAATGTGGGTGGTGAAGAAAAAGAAATAATCTATTATGCAGGGTCAGGTCTCTAGACGAACTTAATCGTCTGAAGAATTGGCTGGAGAGTTGAATGTGCTTGAATGGACGCAAGCTAATCATGAAGAAATGAATTACTCATTTCTCATGTCCTCATATTGCTATATCTGTTACTGTTGATGAAATTGATGTCATATTCTTCACTGATGAAGTATATGAGTTCGTAAGTTGCACTAATTCATCTGCAGGATGAACAACCCAAAGCTACTGAGTGGGTCCTCGACAGTGGATGTACAAATCACATGACCGATGACAGGAACTTATTGATGGACACTGCTTAATCTCCATCTCATCTGAAGCATATCACCTATGCTGACAAAGGAAAAAAGCAAGGTATTGGGTCTAGGTAGGGTTGCGATCTCAAAGGATAGACACATGGACAAAGTCATGCTTGTTGAGTCCTTATCATTCAACCTCATGTCTGTCTCAATGCTTTGTGATCTTGATATGGTTGTCATCTTTGGAAAATATTGTTGCATTGTGCTAATGGAATCTGACAGTTCCAAAGTCTTGAAAGGCTTTAGGAGAGGAGACTTGTATATTGTTGATTTCTCTGCAGGACCACAGCCTGCCACATGTCTACTTGCAAAAGCTTCAAAAGGCTGGTTATGGCATCGACAACCTGGTCATGCTTGGATGAGGAACTTGCATACACTCGCGAAGAAGAAGCATGTCATTGGCATCGAGGGTGTCAAATTCCTCAAAGATCATCTTTGTGGGGCTTGTGAGGCTAACCTGAGCCAAGCATCCCTAGAAGACTATCATGACCACTTCTCGTCCCCTTGAATTACTTCACATGGATCTCTTTGGCCCTACTCATGATGCCACGTTCACTAATTCTGCATCATTATATGGCTTTGTCATTGTTGATGATTATTCTCGTTATACCTGGCTGCATATCATCACTTAAAAAAATGAAGTGCAGGAAGTCTTCAAACGATTTTCCTCAGGAGCATCTACGAACTTTGGTGTGAAGATCAAGCATATCAGGAGTGATAATGGAACCGAGTTCAAGAACACTGGTCTCAATGAATATCTTGATATACTTGGTATTACTCACGAGTTATCTGCTCCCTATACTCCTCAGGAAAATGGCGTAGTGGAGCGCAAAAACAGGACTCTTGTTGAGATGGCTCGCACTATGCTTGATGAATACAAGACTCCACAGTGTTTTTGGCCAGATGCTATTGATACTGCATGCCACATCATCAACAGGGTATATCTTCACAAATTCTTCAAAAAGACCTCATATGAACTCCTCACTGACAAGAAACCCAATGTAAGTTATTTCAAAGTCTTCGGTGCTAAATGCTGGATTAGAGATCCTCACCACCACTCTAAATTTGCACGGAAAGCACATGAGGGTTTTATGCTTGGTTACGGAAAGGACTCGCACACTTACAGAGTCTTCAACACCTATCATCATAAGGTTGTTGAAACTGTAGATGTGCGGTTCGATCAAACTAATGGCTTGCAAAGAGAGCACCTATCTCCTGTGCTAGATGAAACGTCACCTGAGGAATCCATCAAGTTCAAGGCTACTGAGGATGTCATCCCTACCGAAGAATCTACTGAAGAAGTCATTCCGGACCGTGAAGAAAATCATGCTGGTGCTAGTGAATTAAATGGCCCTAAAGAAATTGCTGGGCCAAATCAAAGTCATCAACATGCTTATCCTCGCATTGCAAACGAAGTGCAGATTGAGATAATCAACAACGACATCAACGCACCATGTCCTCTCACACGCTCAAAGGCTTCACATCTGTCTAACTTTTGTGGGCATTTTGCGTTTGCCTCTATCACAAAGCCCACCAAAGTTGATGAATCATTCGTGGAATCTGAGTGGATTCAAGCTATGCAAGATGAATTGCATCAATTCGAGCTTAACAATGTGTGGGAGCTTGTCAAGCGACTAGACCCACGCAAGCACAATACTATCGGCACCAAATGGATCTACCGCAACAAACAAGATGAAAATGGCCTTGTTTTGAGGAATAAGGCTCGTCTTGTAGCTCATGGCTACATACAGGTTGAAGGAATTGATTTCGATGAAACTTTTGCACCTATTGCTAGACTTGAGGCTATTCGCATATTGCTTGCCTATGCTAACCATCATAATATCATATTACATCAAATGGATGTGAAAAGTGCATTCCTCAATGGTAAGCTTGAGGAAGAAGTATACGTTGCTCAACCACCAGGTTTTGAGGATGCAAAATTTCCAGATCACGTCTACAAAGTCAATAAGGCCCTCTATGGCCTCAAGCAAGCACCTCGGGCGTGGTATGATACATTGAAGGAATTCCTCATGAAGAAGGGCTTCAAACCTGGTTCACTTGACCCAACTCTTTTCACCAAAGCATATGATGATGAATTATTCGTGTGCCAAATATACGTTGATGATATTATCTTTGGCTGTACTAACCAACGTTATAGTGACGAATTTGCCTATATGATGAGTGAGGAATATCAAATGTCGATGATGGGAGAGTTGAAATTCTTCTTAGGTCTTCAAATTCGACAACAACACAATGGCATATTCATATCCCAGGAGAAATACCTCAAGGATGTGTTGAGGAAATTCGGCATGCAAGATTGGAAAGGCGTCAAAATCCCTATGCCCACAAATGGCCATCTATGCACCGATGAAAATGGTAAAGACTTCGATCAAAAGGTATACTGCTCCATGATTGGCTCTTCATTGTATCTATGTGCATCTAGGCCGGATATTATGCTTAGTTTTTGCATGTGTGCCCGATTTCAAGCTACACCGAAGGAATCACACCATAAGGCTGTGAAGCATATTCTTCGATATCTAGCTCACACTCCAACACTTGGATTATGGTATCCCAATGGCTCTTCTTTTGATCTCATTGGTTATTCTGACTCTGACTATGCTGGTGATCGGGTGGATTGCAAGTCAACATCAGGCACATGTCACTTCCTCGGACGATCCTTGGTATGTTGGTCCTCGAAGAAGCAGAACTGGGTATCACTCTCTACTGCTGAAGCTAAGTACATAGTTACTGGATCTTGCTATGCTCAATTGTTATGGATGAAGTAAACCCTCAAGGACTATGGCATCAATGTGAAGAATGTGCCATTCTACTGAGACAGTGAGAGTGCTATCAAGATTGCTCACAACCGAGTTCAGCACTCGAAGACAAAGCACATCTAGATTTGTCACCATTTTCTTCGTGACCATGTGTTGAAAGGCGACATCTCCATCGACCACGCGAATACTGAAGATCAGCTGGCCGATATCTTCACAAAGCCCTTGGATGAGAAGAGATTTAGCAAGTTGCGGTGTGAGCTAAATATCTTAGAATTTTCAAATGTTCTTTGAAAAGGACACACATCCTAACTCTTATGCAAATTTGATGACTTAGATGTGCAACGCACGAAGTAACATTTTTCTTCAATCAATGAAGACTAACCCTCTAAGTGTGAAGAAATTAATGAAGAATTTGATTCTCAGAACCCTACGACAATTGTACGTGGTATCTGAAATCATCATTCTTATATGGTGGGTTACGCCACCAACCAAAGTTGAAAATCTTCAATTTGAGTTTCTGCGATTTCTTCATATTTTCTATTTCCTCAGTCTTACTGTTGTTGTTCTTCATTGCAATATATATATATATATATATATATATATATATATATATATATATATATATATATATATATATATATCTGAGTTTCATGTCCTCTACAACATTCACTTATAGCTAATTCCTCAAGTTGCTTTTTCATCTAAGTGAATGTGATCAGACCCGTTACCCTTCTATGCTAAACTCAACCCAGTCTGTTCACAAATTCTTCATGTGCGTTCTATTTGACAGTTGAAGAATTTGCGAACAAAATGTTAAATTTTCATATCTAAGTTTTTGGCTTTTGCCGCTCAAATCCTTCCGCATCCCACGAATGGATTAAAAAACTCACCCACGATCTCACACGATCTCCACCTCTCTGTATGTGGGTGACATATGTCGCTAGAGCTACCATTAGAAGTGTAATATAAAGATTCTTACCGTCCCGAATAAGCAAAAGGAAGACCCCTCCAACTCCATTACAAAATTTACAAAAAATGGTCTACAAAAAGTTCTCATTGTGCAGTCCAAGGTATGAATCAAATATTGTTTGATGGCTGTAAAAATTCAATATATCTAACTAGGGACAGTCATGTAAAATTGCTTCCCATGTATGGTTCTGAAGTTTGTGCAGAAGGCTTTCGGGGAAATAACTTAGATACTTACTTTAGTGTTTGTGATATTTTTGTAAAGAAAGTGTATATGTGTGTTTGAATTATTGTTTGGTAATTCTCTTTCTTACTCCCTCTACTAATTGTTTTTGGATGACACCTATAACAGGTCTGTTTGTCATCAACGCCTCTTCTTTGTTTGGTAGCTCCACATCCAAATTTCAGGTCAGACCCCAAATATTTATTTCCTTGTTGTGTGTGATCGGCATCTTTTTCTGGCAAAAACCTGGTTGATGTAAGAAAGTTACAAGAGGTCCAATACAATATTTATGTGTGTGTATGCACATTCTGTTTCTTTGCTTGGTACAAAATGTATTGCAAGGGAAGTTCTTTTTTGCTTCGTTTAAATATACTACATACCATCTACAGACTCGGCTTATTTTCCTTTTTTTGAATATAACACAGACGATTTGTATGCAGTAGTTGTTGGAATTCAGTAATGTTCAGGCTTGTTCCAGTGTTAGTTTTCTTCAGGCTTTTAGTGTTCCTTTTTCTGAAGAAAGTTACAAAGGAACTTCTTGTAAATTTTGGTTGTTATTCGTTGAGATTGTATCCTTTGTTTTTGTTTGGCTAGCTGGACATGTATATCTTCTGCGTTGTTCTGATGGGACGCCTCTCAACATGATCCTCTATTCATTTTTTTGTTATGGCTTTGGATGTTTGAATTGCTTTGCTTTCAACTGTACGTGCTACATAAGGACTCAAATATGTCCTAATATTTTGGCTAACAAATTAAGCTTGATAGATTTGAAACTTGCTGGCTAAGAGATAAGATCTTCTTGTTAAGGATGAGTCTATATATAAAGCCATGTATGGTAGGTTCTCTGCATCAATCTCATCTGGTGTTCCTCCACATACATCTGAAACTTGGCATAGAGAGAGCTACATTGGTGAGAACCTGCTGGTTCATCTCCTCTTGAGTGCACAACAGGAGATACAAGATCATTGTATCTTGGACGAGAGCCGCGTTTAACTCGTGCACCACGGCGAGGGCGTGAATCTCCTTGAAGATAGAGCCTACCAGTGCGCCTTGATCCAGTCGAGCTGCTGCACCATGATCTGCTGCGACCACATATTCAGCAACATAAGACATCGCCGACTCCAACAATAGTGGTTGTCTAATGTCTTTTTAGGTGAGCAGATAAACGAAGAGAAAACCCCATAACTAATATTGTTGGCATATATATTTGAGCAAGAAGGGTATACTATGCTTGTCAAATGATTCTATGGCCTGATCCTGATAGATGACTAATGTATATAACTAATTAAGTGGAACTAGCTGTGTGAGTTATGTCTAGAATATTTCTTTTCTTCATCGTAGTGTTGTAGGCAGATTCATTTTTCTTGTGCATATTTAGCAAATGATTCTATTAAACACTTCTACTTCATTCTTGTTTTTCCTGGAACCATTCATAATTGTGTGTTCAAACTATATTATGTATGTTATTTAGATATATTAGTTTCTGCCATTTATCTTCACAACTAGCCGAGATCAAGGTTTTCACCTGGATCTGCTCGAAGAACCTCCATCAAAAACCGTGCACATGGGCCACCACCAATCATTGTTGGGGGATGGATGGTGAGGATCTAGCCGGCCGCCGCCTGGCTCGCCGCCGACACCACCATGGTGCCTAGCAATCGCAGTTGTCAGGCCTACCGCACTTGCCTATAGTCGCGGCCCCAAACCACCAGCCCGCCCAAGCCCATCTGGGCCACCCGAGACCCAAGCTCCTAGCCACCACAACAGGGGCGCCTCCGTCGCGGGGAGGTTGTGCCTCCATTGTCACCGTTGGCTCGCGCTCGTCGTTGGGATCCCGCCACTCCTCCCTGCCGAGTCTTCGCCGGTCCACGCGTCGCCGCCACCGGGGAGCTCGCCATCGCCAGGCGAGGGAGAAGGCCCCGCCGTTGCCGTCACCGCCCGGGCTTCGCCCGACAAGAGACCTGGCATCGGCGGGAGGGAGGGGACGAGGGGTGGTAGGGCCGGAGGCAGGCGGCGTGGTCGCCCCCCGTGTCGCCTAGGGTTGTGCTCGATGTGTATCTATCGGAAATTTAACATCACTTTGACCAATGTAAAGGCAGTGTCTCGGTACATTTTTATTATTCATAAGATCATACAGGTTCCTAACTATGTCTCAGTATATATACTTCTTCATTACCATAGCAACATACAGGTTCATGACCATGTCTCGGTATGTATTCTTTTTATGTAGGGGTTCCAGACTATAACTTAAGTGCACCTAATCTTGTGTGACCCCGTAGCATAGCACGGGCATCTTACTAGTCAGTTATAAAGATAGGTGAAGTATCAAACTTAGGATCATATTGCATTCTAGCATTCAAAGATTTTTCTTTCAACTTGACTAGTAATTTCTTAAGATCATCTCTATCCTTACAAGCAATAAAGTCTCTAGATACTTCTCCATCCATAACATAACCCTTAGGTATCTTAGGCATTTCAAATCTAGGAGAGCAAGGTCTAATAGGTGTTTCACAATTCTCAGTTTCAAAGACATCCTCAGTTTCAATAATTTCATTAGTTTGAGCATGTTCAATTTCCTTAGCTCTAGCAACTTGTTCATCAAGAAATTCACCTAGTGGCACATTATCATCAAGCAAGGTACTAGCATCATCATAAGCATCATTTATAGCAGGAGAAGCATCATCAATAATTTGCAACATATCAGGATTAATAGCATGTGGTGGTGTTGCAAGGTTATTCAAAACAGAAGGTGAATCAAGTGCAGAGCTAGATGGCAGTTCCTTACCTCCCCTCGTCTTAGAGGGAAGGATCTTGGTTCTGGTATCTTTCAGATTCTTCATAATGATAAATAGATATAAATCCTAAGTGACTCAACAAATATAGCTATGCTCCCCGGCAACGGTGCCAGAAAAAGGTCTTGATAAACCCACAAGTATAGGGGATTGCAACATCTTTCGAGGGTAGAGTATTCAACCCAAATTTATTTACCATTCTATTTACTTACAAGCCGAAAGAAAATTACAACTCGAAACTAGAACAAAATATGAACCTATGTGAATGCCTCTGGCGGTGTACCGGGGTGTGCAACGATCTAGAATAACATGTATAAAAAATGATGAATGGTGGCTAAGACACAAATACTATGTTAGCTATATGATCATGCAAATCAATATCACAATGATGATGTGTGTCATAATAAAATGGAACGCTGGAAGTTGCATGGCAATATATCTCAGAATGGCTATGGAAATGCCATAATAGGAAGGTATGGTGGTTGTTCTGAGGAAGATATAAGGAGGCTTATGTGTAATAGAGTGTATCATATCACAGGGTTTGGATGCACCCGCGAAGTTTGCACCAACTCTTGAGGTGAGAAAGGGCAATGCACTGTATCGAAGAGGCTAGCAAATTGCGGAAAGGTGAGAGTGCGTATAATCTATGGACTCACATTAGTTATAAAGAACTCGTATACTTATTGTGAAAGTTTATTAGCCCTCGATGAAAAGTACTACTATGCATGCCCATAGGGGGTATATTGGTACGAAAAGACCATCGCTCGTCCCTGACCGCCACTCATAAGAAAGACAATCAATAATAAATCATGCTCCCACTTCTTAGCATAACTAGATATGGTACGTGCATGCTTCAGGAATCACAAACCTTAACACCAATATTCTTACTAAACCACAATCATTCACTAATACCTCCCACATATTCTGTCCTAATCAACCAAGTAAAGAGCTCCATCACGCGCCGGGTCATGCCCGCACGGCTGGTCACGGCACTGGCCGTTGCTTGAAACGGCCGCTGAATCCATGTGCCTGCTATAACTCGGGCTCCGGCTTGGGAGAGGGGTTGAATGAATCATGTCTCGGCTGTATGAGGATGCCTCCTGCTGCGCTAAAGCCGTCTGAAGAAGATCTCTGATCCTGCGAGTTTCAACCGCCGTCGGAGAGTCGCCCTCCACCGGGAGAGTCGCCAATCGTGCCGCTGCCGCAATCATGTTCTCCAAAGGGTTAGAATAATGACCCAGTGGCGTTGGTACATACTGAGGTGGAGCAGTATTCATCTGGGGAGGCTCCATCGTACGTGGCTGAACCGGCATCCCAGCCCCGGGTGTTGCAACCCAGTTTACCTCCGGCGGGTTACTGGGCCCTACCCTAGGTGTTCGGAAGAGGTTTCGAGGATCATAAACCGGAGGCAGACGGGACTGATTCTTCTGGTACCTTCTCCTCATGACCTCGTTGGACGCGTTCTGATCCATCGTAAGTTGGAAAGCCTGTGACTCAATTTGCTGAGCCTGAGCGTCTAGAGCCGCCCGTTCTGCAGTCATCCTAACATCTTCCGCCGCCAGGTCTTCCTTAGCCTGCACTATATCCTATTTTAACTATGCCACTTCCGCATCATGTTGAGCTTGATCCGCCGGGTTGACCGCGGCGGTTAACAGAGCTGTCATCTTATCCATGAGATCCATCAGCACCTAAGCCGGCGGGCACACAGGGCCTCCTCCCCGGCTGCCGCTGACCCGGAGGTTATCGATGCCGCAGTCATAGAATTTTGAATGGGCTGCGTGCCAGCCATGAAGATACCAACTCTGCTCGGCGGCTCAAGGAGGTCCGGAATACTACTGCCATCGGAATAGCCCCCAAGCCCGCTGTCTTGCAATTGATACAGCGAATCCGACTCACCCGTGGACGACTCACCATCAGAGTAGGTGGCCGTCTCACCGGCCGACACAGATCCTTCGACAAGTCCCCCTCTGTGGATGCATCCCACAAAAGCACGCTTCACAGTAGGCTAAGTTTGGGTGGGTCTCGCACGCAGAGCCATCTCGACGAGGTCGGTTCAGATGTCCGGCTCAGGGCCCGGCTCGCCGATCTTGCCGATGAAGACATGGATTCCGTCGAAGGGGACCCGGTACCGTACTCAGTTGATCCGGCCTCGGGGCCCCAGCCTGCGTCGTTGATGTAGAACTTGCCGCAACGACTCTTGGTCATCCGGCCCATAGTGTATCCCTTGAGCCCTTCGAAGCTGCCCTTCAAGAACTCAAATCCACCATGCGCTGGCCCCACGGTGGGCGCCAACTGTCGTGGAATTGTCACGTCAGATGTCCTAGTGAAAGGACTTAGTCGTGGAGCCATCGCAACTAGGAAGCTTAAAGGGGTTAATCGGGACAAAGGACATGGGGTTTATACTGGTTCGGCCCCTTACGGTGAAGGTAAAAGCCTACGATCCAGTATGTCTCGATTACCAGGGAGCGAAATCGCTTTACCTAGCTCTCGATCTGATGTTACTTGCCCTGAACCACCGTCGGGTCGTCCCTTTATATACAGAGGTCGACGCCCAGCGGCTCACAGTCCCGGCCGGCTCATAAATAGTGTCCAGCTCGGTCTCTTAACTATTCTTGCCTTACAATACAAGTTATGTACATATGGCGGTATATCTCTACGGGCCTTAAGTCGCCTCTGGGCTTTGGGCCCTTAGCTGAACCGCCATCTTCAAGCTTGGTCTTGGGCTTGAAGAGTACGCATAGGTATAACCCGGCCCCTCCTGGGCGGGTTATACCTAATAGTTATATCCCCAACACCGGGGTCGCGAAGAGCGGCTCGCCGGCACCGATGATTGACGACACTTTCCACTTCCGAATTCGTGACGGATACCTTATCCGAATCCTCCGCAGGACAATCTGGTGTCACTTCCGTGTTAGCCTCAGTCCTTGAGACAGGGTTCGGAATCTGACTATTGGAGGAATGACCGGCAGGATCCGAATGTTTTTCCTGATAAGACACAACGGATAGCGTCATACTCCAAAGTGACAGCCATGGAGCATATTTAAAACCATACTTCTTTGATGAAGGCTCGGCCATGTTTCTATCTGCCTTCCTCTTTGAAGGCCTGCCCGGCATCGGCGCCGCTTTCTTGCGAGTCGCCTGAGGTGCAGCTTGGCGCACTGATTGCCTCCTCTTTATAGCACGAGACAGTGCGGTGAGTGAGGCAGAATGAGGAAATTCTTTCGAAGGAAAAGTCTCCTGATTACTTACATGCGACACAAGGAGAAGGCCGGGATAGTCAGTGATGATGGCCACTTCTGTGCCATCATAGCTCGCCTGGTAGAACACTCCTTCCCCGAGATCCACGAATATATCTGGATCTTCTATGAATCTGGGGTCAAGGGCCCGGTTGTGGTCCTCTGGCTATGGTGCGGGACTGTGGAACTCCTTGGTGATCCTCCGCCATTCCTGTTTCAAATGGATGAATTAATGTCTATGAAAACTGACTCAGGGAGTAAATTGAGTAGTGGGATGGAAACTCACCCAACTGGGAGGGTTGTACATGGAAAATCCATCTCTGGGCTTAATGCGCATGAACTCCTCTTTCTCCCCTTTGTACAATCCGGACAGTATTTTCGCCAATGCGGTGGGGGTGTCCGGACCCTTTCGACCGCAGCAGGTGGCATCATCCTCTCCGTTGAAGTGCCACATTGGGCGCCCTCGGTGTTGGAGTGGCTCGACCCCCTGCATCATGGATATCGCCATAACCTTGACTATTGATAATCCGGACTGGGCGAGCGTCTTTATCTTGCTCATCAATTGATGGACTTCCGTACTATCTCCCTCCCTGGTGCTCCGGGGACGCCAGCTGAGGTGTTTCTTCAATGGATCACTTGAAAATTCAGGAAGAACCATTCGGACTGGGTCAGGAAGGGAGACGTCCTGAATATAGAACCATTCGGAAGGCCATCCTTCGGATGTCTTCTTTGGCGTGCCGGACAGATATCCGGTCCCGGTGATATGCCATATTTCGGTGTCGCCCGCTTGAAATATTGACCCGTCTTGATTACGAGGGACGAGGCAGAATAGCTTCTTCCATAACTCAAAATGGGCCTCGCAACCCAGGAATAGCTCGCAAAGAGCAACGTAACCTGTAATATGCAGGATGGAGGCAGGAGTAAAATTGTGCAGTTGGAGGCCATAATACTCTAGTAGACCTCGGAGGAATGGATGGATTGGAAATCCGACACCTCTCAACAAGTAGGGAACAAAGCATACTCGTTTCCCCTGGATGGGTTGGGGAAATTCTCTTCCTGCTCCCCACCGTCGAAGGAAGCAAATCTGGCTCTAACGGGGACTAGATCTGCGGGGGGAAGAAATACTTGTGTTTGCAACTTCACCAGTTGGTTATGGGATAGGGAGCACTTTTCCCAATCGCCCTTTTTGGGGCCGTGGGGGTGGGAGGAAGAGCTGGGAGCGCTAGCCATGTTGGGGTGGTTTCTGCGGGCGAGCTCCGAGGATTCCTCGTTTGGGGGAGATGGTATGGATTAGATTTGAACATCCCCGTCTCTTTAAATAGACAATTTTCTCACATGGTCAGGGTGGTATGTGCAAAAGTGCCCCGACCTGTCGTATTTGCTCGACACCTGGAAGCTAAAATCATGAAGGTACAGAAGCCGATGAGCGCGACATTAAATGAAAAGTCGAATACTGCTCTTTACGTTAGGGACTGTGAAGAAATCGGAGAAGGAACCCGCCTTGCAATGCCGAAGACAATTTGCGCGCCGGACACCTCGTCATCGAAGCCTGGTTTGGGGGCGGGGAGTCCTGGATTAAGGGGTCCTTGGACAGCCGTACTATATACATGGGACGGACTGTTGGGCTATAAAGATACAAGACAGAAGACTTCTTCCCGTGTCCGGATGGGACTCTCCTTTGCATCGAAAGCAAGCTTGGCGATTCAGATATGTAGATCCTTTCTATGTAACTGACTTTGTACAACCCTAGCCCCCTCCGGTGTCTATATAAACCAGAGGGTTTAGTCCATAGGAGACAATCATAATCCCATAGGCTAGACTTCTAGAGTTTTGCCATTACGATCTCATGGTAGATCAACTCGTGTAATACTCATATTCATCAAGATCAATCAAGCAGGAAGTAGGGTATTACCTCCATAGAGAGGGCCCTAACCTGGGTAAACATCGTGTCCCCCATCTCCTGTTACCATCGACCTTAGACGCACAGTTCGGGACCCCCTACCCGAGATCCGCCGGTTTTGACACCAACAACAGGCTTCTCCAAAAGTCTGTATAAAACCATATGCTTTGATCACCTCATCAAAGCGTATATTCCAACTCCGAGATGCTTGCACCAGTCCATAAATGGATCGCTGGAGCTTGCACACTTTGTTAGTACCTTTATGATCGACAAAACCTTCTGGTTGCATCATATACAACTCTTCTTTAAGAAATCCATTAAGGAATGCAATTTTGGCATGCATTTGCTAGATTTCATAATCATAAAATGCGGCAATTGCTAACATGATTCAGACAGACTTAAGCATCGCTACGGGTGAGAAAGTCTCATCGTACTCAACTCCTTGAACTTGTCGAAAACCTTTTGCAACAAGTCGAGCTTTATAGACAGTAACATTACCATCAGTGTCAGTCTTCTTCTTGAAGATCCATTTATTCTCTATGGGTTGCCGATCATCGGGCAGATCCACCAAAGTCCACACTTTGTTCTCATACATGGATTCTATCTCAGATTTCATGGCCTCAAGCCATTTATCAGAATCTGGGCTCATCATAGATTCTTCATAGTTCATAGGTTCGTCATGGTCAAGTAACATGACCTCCAGACAGGGTTACTGTACCACTCTGGTGCAGACCATGCTCTATTTGACCTACGAGGTTCTGTAGCAACTTGATCTGAAGTTTCATGATCTTTATCATTAGCTTCCTCTCTAGTTGGTGTAGGCATCACGGTAACAGATTTCTCGGATGAGCTACCTTCCAAATTGAGAGTAGGTACAATTACCTCATCAAGTTCTACTTTCCTCCCACTCACTTCTTTCGAGGGAAAGTCCATCTGTAGAAAGGTTCCATTCTTAGCAACAAAAATCTTTCCTTCGGACTTGTGGTAGAAGGTGTACCCAATTGTTTCCTTAGGGTATCCTATGAAGACGCACTTCTCCGTATTGGTTCAAGCTTATCAGGCTGAAGCCTTTTGACATAAGCATCACATCCCCAAACTTCAAGAAACGATAGCTTAGGTTTGTTGCCAAAGCACAGTTCATACGGTGTCGTCTCAATGGACTTTGACGGTGCCCTATTTAACGTGAATGCAGCTGTCTCTAATGCATAACCCCAAAACAATAGTGGTAAATTGGTAAGAGACATCATAGATCGCACGATATCTAATAAAGTGTGGTTACGACGTTTAGACACACCATTACGCTGTGGTGTTCCAGGTGGCGTGAGCTGTGAAACTATTCCACATTGTTTTAAATGAAGGCCAAACTCGTAACTCAAATATTCTCCTCCACGATGAGATCGTAGAAACTTTATTTTCTTGTTACTATGATTCTCCACTTCACTCTGAAATTCTTTGAACTTTTCAAATGTTTCAGGCTTGTCTTTCATTAAGTAGATATACCCATATCTGCTCAAATCATCTGTGAAGGTCAAAAATAACGATACCCGCCATGAGCCTCAACACTCATCGGACCACATACATCGGTATGTATTATCTCCAATAAATCATTAGCTCGTTCCATTGTTCCGGAGAACGGAGTTTTAGTCATCTTGACCATAAGGCATGGTTCGCAAGTATCAAATGATTCATAATCAAGTGATTCCAAAAGTCCATCTTTATGGAGTTTCTTCATGCGCTTTACACTGATATGACACAAATGGCAGTGCCACAAATAAGTTGCACTATCATTATCAACTTTGCATTTTTTGGCATCAATATTATGAATATGTGTATCACCACTATCAAGATTCAACAAAATAGACCAGTCTTCAAGGGTGCATGACCATAAAAGATATTACTCATATAAATAGAACAATCATCATTTTCTGATTTAAATGAATAACCGTCTCGCACTAAACAAGATCTAGATATAATGTTCATGCTCAACGCTGGCACCAAATAACAATTATTCGGGTCTAAAACTAATCCCGAAGGTAGATGTAGAGGTAGTGTGCTGACGGCGATCACATCGACCTTGGAACCATTCCTGGCGCGCATTGCCACCTCGTCCTTAGCCAATCTTTGTTTGATCCATAGTCCCTGCTTCGAGTTACAAATATGAGAAATCGAACTGGTATCAAATACCCATGCACTGCTACGAGAATTAGTAAGGTACACATCAATAATATGTATATCAAATATACCTTTGTTCACTTTGCCATCCTTCTTATCCACCAAATACTTGGGGCAGTTCCGCTTCCAGTGACCAGTCCCTTTGCAGTAGAAGCACTCAGTTTCAAGCTTGGGTCCAGCTTTGGGTTTCTTCCCGGGAGTGACAACTTGGTTGTCATTCTTCTTTTCCCCTTCTTACCCTTGCCCTTCTTCTTGAAACTAGTGGTCTTGTTAACCATCAACACTTGATGCTCCTTCTTGATTTCTACCTTCGCAGCCTTTAGCATTGCAAAGAGCTAGGGAATAGTCTTTTCCATCCCTTGCATATTGTAGTTCATCACGAAGCCTTTGTAGCTTGGTGGCAGTGATTGAAGAACTCTGTCAATGACACAATCATCTGGAAGATTAACTCCCAGGTGAGTCAAGTGATTATGGTACCCTGACATCTGAGTATGTGCTCATGAACAGAACTGTTCTCCTCCATCTTGCAGCTATAGAACTTGTTGGAGACTTCATATCTCTCAACTCGGGCATTTTCTTGAAATATTAACTTCAACTCCTAGAACATCTCATATGGTTCATTATGTTCAAAACGTCTTTGAAGTCCCGATTCTAAGCTGTAAAGCATGACACACTGAACTAACGAGTAGTCATCAACACACGACTGCTAGGCATTCACAATGTCTCCAGTTGCTGGGGCAGGTGGTACACCTAGCGGTACATCAAGGAGATAATTCTTTTCTGCAGCAATGAGGATAATACTCAAGTTACGGACCTAGGCCGTGTAGTTGCTACCATCCTCTTTCAACTTAGCCTTCTCTAGAAACGCATTAAAATTCAAGGGAACGGTAGCACGGGCCATTGATCTACAACATAGATATGCAAAAAACAATCAGGACTAAGTTCATGATAAATTAAGTTCAATTAATCAGATTACTTAAGAACTCCCACTTAGATAGACATACCTCAAGTCAGCTAAATGATACGTGATCCAAATCAACTAAACCATGTTTGATCATCACGTGAGATGGAGTAGTCATCAATGGTGAACATCTCTATGTTGATCATATCCAATATATGATTCACATTTGACCTTTCGGTCTCCAGTGTTCCGAGGCCATATCTGTATATGCTAGGCTCGTCAAGTTTAACTCGCGTATTCTGCATGTGCAAAACTGGCTTGCACCCGTTGTATTTGAGCGTAGAGCTTATCACACCCGATCATCACGTGGTGTCTCAGCACGAAGAACTTTCACAACGTTACATACTCGGGGAGAACACTTATACCTTGAAATTTTAGTAAGGTATCACCTTATAATGCTACCGCCGTACCAAGTAAAATAAGATGCATAAAGATAAACATCACATGCAATCAAAATATGTGACATGATATGGCCATCATCATCTTGTGCTTTTGATCTCCATCACCAAAGCAACATCATGATCTCCATCGTCACCAGGTTGACACCTTGATCTCCATCGTAGCATTGTGGTCATCTCGCCAACTATTGCTTCTACGGCTGTCGCTACCGCTTAGTGATAAAGTAAAGCAATTACATGGCGTTTGTATTTCATACAATAAAGCGACAACCATATGGCTCCTGCCATTTGTCAATAACTTTTACAAAACATGATCATCTCATACAACAACGTATAACTCATCATGTCTTCACCATATCACATACAACATGCCCTACAAAAACAAGTTAGACGTCCTCTACTTTGTTGTTGCAAGTTTTACGTGGCTGCTACGGGCTTCTAGCATGAACCGTACTTACCTACGGCACAAAAACCACAACGGTGATTTATCAAGTTTGTTGTTTTAACCTTCACAAGGAATGGCCGCAGTCAAATTTGATTCAAAAAAAGTTGGAGAAACAGGCACCCGCCAGCCACCTTTATGCAAAACTAGTTGCATGTCTGTCGGTGGAACCAGTCTCATGAACGCGGTCATGTAAGGTTGGTCTGGGCCGCTTCATCCAACAATACCGTCGAATGAAAATAAGAAGCTGGTGGTAAGTAGTACAATGGTCATTTGAACAATTCAAAGAATATTGAAGGAAAAGAGATTTCACATATAAATATACTATCTTAGACATCTTCTATGTTGTGAGCCCCATTAATTATTTTCAAACCTGAGCAAATTAGTTGAAATTGGACAGAGAATGATATAATGTTGAAACATTTTTCATATTAAGCTCTGATAAATCTTCTACATCTTAGTATTTTTCTCATAATTTTCGGAGTTAGGGAAGTATGATGAATCTTGCATTCTTTACAAACTATACTATTTTTGCAGATTGCTATTATGTTTGCATTGTTTGCATATGTTTGCTTGTTTAATGATTCTATTTGAGTATAGGAGTATTAAATATGCAGAGACATTTAGTATGCAATGTTGAATAATAATTTTTGTGATTTGTTACAGTAGAGAATGATAAGGTTTTTGCATTGGTTTATACTAACTTATCTCACGAGTTCTTGTTGATTTTGGTGTGGATGAAGCTTTCGAGATGTAGGAAACCGAGATATAAAAGGAACTAAGGAGACACAAAAGCTCAAGCTTGGGGATGCCCAAGGCACCCAAGATAATATTTCAAGAAGTCTCAAGCATCCAATCTTGGGGATGCCCCGGTAGGCATCCCACCTTTCTTCTTCAACAATTATCAGTTAGTATCGGTTGAACTTAAGTTTTTTGCTTCTTCACATGATGTGTGCTATCCTTGACATGTCATTTTGTTTTGTTTTGCTTTTTGTTTGAATAAAATACATTAGATATGAAATTCTTAAATGAGAGAGAGTCTTCACATAGCTACATAATTATTTAACTACTCATTGATCTTCACTTATATCTTTTTGGAGTAGTTTGTCATTTCCTCGTGTGCTTCACTTATATCCTATGAGTAAATGGTTGAATGAGTTGAATGTCATAAATATGAATTATATATGTTTCATATGCTTACCCCATTGGGAGTAATGACTTCACATCTAAGAAGTAGAGGTGGTAAATTTATTGAAGGTTAGCAAACATTGTATTGGTCATTTAAACAATTATTGAAGGAAGAGAGATTTCACATATAAATATACTATCTTAGACATCTTCTAAGATTGTGAGCCCCATTAATTATTGTCAAACCTGAGCAAATTAGTTGAAATTGGACAAGGAAGACAAAATAATGAGTTATGCTTGGGTATATTTGTATAGAAGTTATATTAATATAGATCCTCCAACATGTGGTGCTTGCTATTTAGAATCCTTTGCTAGCCAAAATATCTGTACTAAGCGGGAATACTGCTTGTGCATCCAAATTCCTTGAACCAAGTTTCTTCCATGAGTGTCCACCATACCTACCTATATGCAGTATTTACCTGCCGTTCCAAGTAAATTTGCATGTGCCAAACTCTAAACCTTCAAATAATAATCTGTTTTGTATGCCCGAATCGCTCATGTAGCGACTAGGGGTTGTCAGTATCTTCCATGCTAGGTGGGCTATTCTCACGATGAGTGGACTCAGCTCATCATTCACGAAAAAATGGCTGGTAACTTGGATGCCCAGTTCCATGATCAAAAGATCAAAATCGAATCAAAATAATTGCAAACAAAACTCCCCCAGGATTGTTGTTAGTTGGAGGCACCGTTTGTTTCGAGCGAGCCATGGATTGATGATTGTTGGTGAAGGGGGAGTAAAAACTTTACCATTCCATTTGGGAACCGCCTATAATGTATGTAGTATGGAAGATATTGGGAACTCTTGGTTGTTATGTTGACAATGAAATCATATCTCTCAAAATTATTTATCTCTATTTCAAAATCGAGCTCTGGCACCTCTGCAAATCCCTGCTTCCCTTTGCGAAGGGCCAATCTTTATTTTTATGCAAGAGTCAGTAGTATTCCTTCTCATTCCAATCTACTCTTTAGTTGGCCAGCATCATGTGATGGGGAAAGATATAAGCATATATGGCCATTCGAATATATTTGATCATGAATTATTATTGTTGACAATTATCTATATGATAAGTAAGTTGGGAGGTGAAACATTAAGCCCCTATCTTTCTCTGTGTTCGATGGATGCTATTTGTTCTAAAAATATGCTTTGAGTGGTAGCAATCATGGAAGAATATATGATAGTTGAGTATGTGGAGTTTGCTAAATCAAAGCTCTGACATAGACCCTTCCTGAAAATAAGATGAATTGCAATTGTTTGATGACTGAGAACGTAGTTTGCTAGAGGTCTATGCTTTAACATTTGAATAGCTTGTTACTTGATCATAAGAGTTTTATGAGATGAGCTACTATTATGACATATAATGATGCTAGAAAAGGTGACTGAAATTATCATTGATCAAACTTGTGCACCTTCTAGCATTCACACTTGATAAATTCTTTCTTTTATCATTTAGCTACTCGAGGACGAGCAGGAATTAAGCTTGGGCATGCTTGATACGTCTCCAACGTATCTATAATTTATGAAGCATTCATGCTATTATATTATCTGTTTTGGATGTTTATGGGATTTATTATACACTTTTATATTATTTTTTGGACTAACCTATTAACCGGAGGCCCAGCCCAAATTGTTGTTTTCTTGCCTATTTCAGTGTTTCAAAGAAAAGGAATATCAAACGGAGTCCAAACGGAATGAAACCCTCGTGGGCCCCTCGTGGCTCCCCTGACCAATTTCTTTCGCCTATATATGTCCATATACCCTAAAAACATCGAGGAACACAATAGATCGGGAGTTCCGCTGCCGCAAGCCTCTGTAGCCATGAAAAACCAATCGGGACCCTGTTCCGGCACCCTGCCGGAGGGGGGATCCCTCACCGGTGGCCATCTTCATCATCCCGGCGCTCTCCATGATGAGGAGGGAGTAGTTCACCCTCGGGGCTGAGGGTATGTACCAGTAGCTATGTGTTTGATGTCTCTCTCTCTCTCTCTCTCTCTCGTGTTCTTGAGGTGATACGATCTTGATGTATCGCGAGCTTTGCTATTATAGTTGGATCTTATGATGTTTCTCCCCCTCTACTCTCTTGTGATGAATTGATTTTTCCCTTTGATGTTGTCTTGTCGGATTGAGTCTTTAAGGATTTGAGAACACTTGATGTATGTCTTGCCGTGCTTATCTGTGGTGACAATGGGATATTCAAGTGATCTACTTGATGTATGTTTTGGTGATCAACTTGCGGGTTCAATGAACTTATGCATAGGGGTTGGCACACGTTTCCGTCTTGACTCTCCGGTAGAAACTTTGGGGCACTGTTTGAAGTACTTTGTGTTGGTTGAATAGATGAATCTGAGATTGTGTGATGCATATCGTATAATCATGCACGCGGATACTTGAGGTGACAATGGAGTATCTAGGTGACATTAGGGGTTTGGTTGATTTGTGTCTTAAGGTGTTATTCTAGTATGAACTCTATGATAGATTGAATGGAAAGAATAGCTTCATGTTATTTTACTACAGACTCTTGAATAGATAGAACAGAAATGATAACTTCGAGGTGGTTTCATACCCTACGATAAACTCTTCATTTGTTCTCCGCTATTAGTGGCTTTGGTGTGACTCTTTGTTGCATGTTGAGGGATAGTTATATGATCCAGTTATGTTATTATTGTTGAGAGAACTTGCACTAGTGAAAGTATGAACCCTAGGCCTTGTTTCTTAGCATTGCAATACCGTTTACACTCACTTTTATCATTAGTTACCTTGTTGTTTTTATATTTTTAGATTACAAAAAACCTATATCTACCATCCATATTGCACTTTTATCACCATCTCTTCGCCGAACTAGTGCACCTATACAATTTACCATTGTATTGGGTGTGTTGGGGACACAAGAGACTCTTTTTTATTTGATTGCAGGGTTGTTTGAGAGAGACCATCTTCATCCTACGCCTCCCACGGATTGATAAACCTTAGGTCATCCACTTGAGGGAAATTTGCTACTGTCCTACAAACCTCTGCACTTGGAGGCCCAACAACGTCTACAAGAAGAAGGTTGCGTAGTAGACATCAGTGGTGATGGTGATGGTGATCTGATCCGCGCAGGGCTTCGCCTAAGCACTACGACAATATGACCGGAGGAGTAAACGGTGGAGGGGGCACCACACACGGCTAAGAATCAATTGATGTGCCTAGAGGTTCCCCCCCCCCTCCGCCCCCGTATACAAAAGGAGGGAGAGGGGAGGAGGCCGTCCCTAGGTCACGCGCCATGGGGGTAGTCCTACTAGGACTCCTAGTCCTAGTCGGCCTCCCCCTTCCTTCTAACGGAGGGGGAAAGGGGAAGGAGAGGGAAAGGGGGAAGGAAAGGGGGCCGCGCCCCCTCCCCTAGTCCAATTTGGACTTCCCATGGGGGTCGCGCCACCTCCTTAAGGCCTGCCTTTCCTCTCCCCTATGTCCCATGAGGCCCATTACTTCCCGGGGGGGGGGGGGTCCAGTAATCCCTCGGTACTTCGATAAATTCTTGAAACACTCCGGAACCATTCCGGTGTCCGAATACCACCTTCCAATATATCAATCTTTCCCTCTCGACCATTTTGAGACTCCTCGTCTTGTCTATGATCTCATCTGGGACTCCGAACTACCTTCGTTCACCAAAACACATAACTCATATAATACATATCGTCATTGAACATTAAGCGTGCGAATCCTACGGGTTCGAGAACTATGTAGACATCACCGAGACACCTCTCCGGTCAATAACCAATAGTGGAACCTGGATGCTCATGTTGGTTCCCATATATTCTACGAAGATCTTTATCTGTCGAACCGCGATGTCAACATACGTTATTCCCTTTGTCATCGATATGTTACTTGCCCGAGATTCGCTCGTCGGTATCTTCATACCTAGTTTAATCGCGTTACCAGCAAGTCTCTTTACTTGTTTTGTAATGCATCATCCCGCAACTAAATCATTAGTCACATTGCTTGCAAGGCTATGATGTGAATTACCGAGAGATCCCAGAGATACCTCTCTGATACTCGGAGTGACAAATCCTAATCTCGATCTATGCCAACCAAACAAACACCTTCGGAGATACCTCTAGAGCATCTTTATAATCACCCAGTTATGTTGTGACGTTTGATAGCACACAAGGCATTCTCAAGTGTCCGGGAGTTGGATAATCTCATAGTCGGAGGAATATGTATTTGACATGAAGAAAGTAGTAGCAATAAAACTGAATGATCATTATGCTAAGCTAACGGATGGGTCTTGTCCATCACATCAATTCACTAATGATGTGATCCCGTTCATCAAATGGCTAGGAAACTTAACCATCTTTGATCAATGAGCTAGTCTAGTAGAGGCATACTAGGGACACAGTGTTTTGTCTACGTATTCACGCATGTATCAAATTTCCGGTTAATACAATTCTAGCATGAATAATAAACATTTATCATGAATAAGTAAATACAAAATAACAACTTTTTTTATTGCCTCTAGGGCATATTTCCTTCAGTTTAATCATATTTCTTGGTTTTATTCTGTCTACATATGCCATCTTGCTAAGGTTACTCTGTTTATCATGAACTTAATACCATGGATGCATGCTCGATAGCAGTCGATTGGTGGAGTAATAGTAATAGATGCAGAATCGTTTCGGTCTACTTATCACATAGGCAATGCCTATATAGACGATCATTGCCATGAATATCATCATACCTATGCACTTTTCTATCAATTTCCCAACAGTAATTTGTGTACCCACAGTATGCTATTTTTATGAGAGAGAAGCCTCTAGTGAAAACTATGGCCCCCGGGTCTATTTAAATCATATTACTAAAACCAAAAATACCTTAATGTAATTTCACTCGTTTCATTTTACTTCTAAACTTATCTATCTATCATTACCAGATTTAATCCTTGCAAGTAATGAGTTCAAGGGGATTGACAACCCTCTTGCCCATGTTGGGTACAAGTATTTGCTCTTGTATGTGTGTAGGTACTACTTACTAGGCATTTGCGTGGTTCTCCTATTTGTTCGATAACCTTGGTTCCCAGTGAGGAAAATACTATCCACTACTATATTGCTTCACCCATCCTCATCGAGGAAAATCCCTTTCAATGCAGAGTTACCTTAACAGCAAAGTCTTCCCGTGTTGGGATGACGACGTCGATTCGGTCGTGTTCTGACAACTTTCACAAAACCCGAACTGCCACCATGTACTGTAGAATTGGATGGTCCATTAAGATGTCATTATAGCATGTTAGTGCAGCTCAAGGCCACCACCACAGACACGTCTTATCAATTAAAGAGATCCTGCTCCGGATTACAGTGACATTATTAGCATACCCCTTGATTCATGCGCACACGTAACACATATCGCATAGGGAGCCCGCGAAATTACTATCATGTAGTATGCCCCTTATGTGTTTCAACTATCCCATAAAAGGAAAATGGTGGAGTGAATCAATCTTCACACCTTCCTCCTTGCTCTAGCTCCCATCATCTTTAGGCTCCAGCGCTTGAAGAACAGAGCCCAAAAAGCTTTCGACCCCCCATCTCCCTCCTTCCATTCTTGAGCGATGGATGGAAAGGGAACCAGTTCCGCGGTGGAGAAAGCCTCCAAGGGCGATCTGAAGGCCATCGCAGGAAGTCGGTGGGCTGTCGGCTACACGGAGAAGGCGGCGAGCAAGAGGGGGCAATGGCTTCTGTTCGCTGTCATCGCACGAGACATTGTCGAGCTCCAAGTGCTCCGATATCTTTCGGCGCCTGATGTGCTTGTTGTCACTCCCCACTCATCGGAGGGTCATCAAACCACTCCTACATTAGGGAGCTGGAGCCATGATAGCCCACAAGTATATGGGATAAATTGTACCCTTTTTTAATAAGTAAGAGTGTTGAACCCAACGAGGAGCTAAAGCTAGAATTAATATTCTCTCAAGTTCTATTGACCATCGATACAACTCAACGCACACTCAACGTTCGTTTTACCTAGAACAAGAATGAAACTACTTTGTAGATGTAATAGGATAATTTTCCAAGAATAAAACTAGGAGTACTTAACTAGGTAATAAAAGTTAGTTTCTTTTAGTACAAAGCTTTTTGTAACACGAGGAGAAAAATTGTCCACAGGAAATTGAGTATGACATGTGTGGTACTTATTATATGCAGTGAGGGAGAGACATACGCTAACATACTTTCCGTACTTGGATTACATCCGCAACTACTAAAGATCATTAAGGTAAAACCCAACCATAGCAGTATGTAACAAGTCCTCTCTGCTCCCATACACCACAACTCCCTTACTCAGGTTTAAGCTTCTGCCACTCTCACAACCCACTATAAGCGAATCATGTAAGTATTGCAACACCCTACAGTAGGAATCCCACACGCTTGCACGACACAGAGGGCACCATAGAACAACTCCATATTAACATACAACTCATATCAATAACACCATGCCAGAATTAACCCGTAGGACAAAAAGAATCTACTCAAACATCATAGGATTGCCACATCATTGGATAACAATATATAGCATTAAGCATCATGTCTAAGTAGAGATTATAATGGGGAAAAGAGGTGTTACATCGCTGCATAGAGGGGAGAGAGTTGGTGTTGATGATGGCGAAGTTGTTGGTGTAGATCACCGTTACAATGGTTCCCCCAGCGAAACTCTCGCGCCATCGGAAGAGAAGGAGATAGAGCCCCCTCCTCCTTCTTCTTCTTCTTCCTTCACCTCCCCCTAGATGGGAGGAGAGTTTCCCCTCTAATCCTTGGCCTCCACGGCTCCCGGAGGGCAGGAGCCGCTCCGAGATTGGTTCTCTCTCTCTCTCTCTCTCTCTCTCTCTCTCTCTCTCTCCGTTTCTCCTCTTTTTCGCATTTATTTTTAAACCCCTTTTATATTCCCGGAGATGCCTAACTCCGATTGGGCTGGAGTTTTGAGAGGATTTTTTCTCCCGAAATTGTCTTTCTTGCGGAGAAAGAAGGTCCACAACTGACTTACAAGGGAGTCACAAGGCAACCCGGCACGATACCACCTTGTGGGGCCCACTGGCACCGTCTTGCGTTGATTATTTTTCCCAAAAAATCATATATATTCCAAAATAAATCTCCGTAAAATTTTATTGCATTTGGACTTCGTTTGATATGGATTTTCTGCGAAACAAAAAACATGGAAAAGATAGGAAATGGCACTTGGCACTGGATCAATATGTTAGTCCCAAAAATAATATAAAATGTTTCCAAAAGTATGTGAAAGTTGTAGATATTGACATGAAACAATCAAAAATTGTAGATACGATGGAGATGTATCAAGCCCCGTGCAGGTGAGCAAATAATGCCCCGAGACAGATGCGCCAAGTGTCTTCCAGTTATTCGTCGTCGTTGCCATGTCATTTGCTTGCGTGTTGCACTTCGCCATGTCATCATGTGCATTTCATCTGCATGTTTTTCAAAACTTGCATCCGTCTGGGTTCTCCCGGTTCTCTCGTTGTCCGTTCTGAGCACACACACACTCGCACGCGCCTATCACACCTACCAGATCTTGTTTCATGAGCGGGAAAAAACGTTATAGGAATGGGCTGAGAGTTGACGAGTGGTCTTGGTACACCACAGGTAGACCGCCTGTAAAATTTTGTTCCATTTGGAGGTCGTTTGATGCCCCAATGATTAACCGTGTTAACCGCCATACCCCTTTCTCTTTGCAGCCCAGCACCCCTCCACAACAGCCCGCTAGCCCATCTAAACCCCCTCCATGCCGTTCGATCACGATCGTGTGGGCGAAAACCACACCTCATTAACCCTCTCCTAGCTCCCTCTACCTATAAAAAAAGGCTCCTCCCCCTCTGTTGGGGATATAACTATTAAGTATGACCCACCCAGGAGGGGCCGGGTTATAGCTATGGCGATTCATCATATGAAGCCCACGAGGATATTGAAGATGGCAGTTCAAGATAAGGGCCCAAGGCCCAAGGGCGATTTAAGGCCCGTAGAAATAAACCGCCTTATGTAAGATTTATATTGTAAGGCATGTATAAATAGTCACCGAGCCAGACACGTTGTCTATGAGCCGACCGGGACTCCGAGAGCCATTGGGCATCAACCTGTGTATATAAAGGGACGAGTGGCGGTTGAGGACAGGAAACAACAGATCGAAAGCTAGGTCAAGTGGATTCGCTCCCTAGTAATCGAGACATAAGCAATACCACCTCAAACTAGATTAGGCCTTTACCTTCTCCGCAAGGGGCCGAACCAGTATAAACTCCTATGTCCTTCGTCCCATTTAACCCCTTTAAGCTAACGTAGTTGCGATGGCTCCACGACTAAGTCCTTTCACTAGGACATCTGCCGTGACTATTCCACGACAGTTAGCGCCCACCATGGGGCCAGCGCACGATGGTTTCGAGTTCTTAAAGGGCAGCTTCGAAGGGCTCAAGAGATACGATGTGGGCCGGATGACCAAGAGTCGTCGCGGCAAGCTCTACATCGACGATGTAGGCTGGGGTCCCGAGGCCGGC
This sequence comes from Triticum timopheevii, assembly GCA_963921465.1. NCBI lineage: Eukaryota > Viridiplantae > Streptophyta > Magnoliopsida > Poales > Poaceae > Triticum > Triticum timopheevii. The sequence continues at coordinate 351,043,591 of OY997264.1, forward strand.
TCAATTGAGTACGGGTACCGGGTCCCCTTCGGCGCAATTCATGTCTTCATCGGCAAGATCAGCGAGCCAGGCCCTGAGCTGGACATGTGCACTGACATCATCAGGACGGCTCAAAGTGCGAGACTCGCCCATGCTCAGCCTGCCGTGAAGCGGGCCTTCGTGGGATTCATCCATGGAGCAGAATTTGATGAAGGGTCAATGTCTGGTGGTGAGACGGCCGTCTATTCTGACGGTGAGTCGTCCACAGGAGAGACTACTTCCTTGTACCAATTGCAAGACGGCGGGCTTGGGGGCTGTTGCGATGGCGGCAGTATTTCAGACCCCTATGCGCCACCGCACCGGGTAGCAATTTTCATGGCTGCTACGCAGCCTGGGCAAAATTCTTCAACCGCGGCAGCGATGACTTCCGGGTCAACAGCGGTGACGGCAGCCGGGGAGGAGGTCCTGTGCACCCACCAGCTCAGGTGTTGACGGAGTTTTTTTGGATAAACTCACAGCCTTGTTAACAACGGAAGTTAACCCATCAAATCAAGCTCAGCATAGCGCGGAAATTGCAAAGTTGCATGATGAGATAGCGCAAGCCAAGGAGAACCTGGCAGCAGAGGACGTCAGGATGGCCGCGGAACGGGCTGCCCTGGATGCTCAAGCCTAGAGGATTCAATCAGAGACTTTCCGGCTTACAATGGATCAAAATGCTTCAAATGAAATCATGAGGAGGAGGCACCAGTCTCATCTACGTCTGGTTTACGAGGCGAGAAACCTCTTTCGCACGCCTAGAGCAGGGACTAGTAACCCGCCGGAGATAAACTGGGCTGCAGCACCCGGAGTTGGGATGCCAGTTCAACCACACATGACGGAACCACCTCGTCTGAATACCGCTCCGCCTCAGCATGTAACAACACCACCGGGTCATTATTCCGATCCTTTGGAGAACATGATCGCTGCGGCGGCACGATTGGCGGCTATCCCGGTGGATGGTGACTCTCCCGCAGCGGTTGAAACACGAAGGGTTAGAGAACTTCTTCAGACAGCATTGGCGCAGCAGGAGGCATATTCTTACAGTCGAGATAGAATCCACTCGACCCCTCACCCAAGCCGGAGTTATAGCAGGCACAAGGACTCACCAGCCGTTTCAAGCAATGCCCAGCGTCGTGACCAGCCACGTCGGCATGACCCGATGCGTGATGGAGCACATAACTTGGTTGATCAGGACAGAGTGCATCAAGAGGCTGAGCAGGCGGCTCAGCAGGCGGCTCACCAGCCCCTTCCAGTTTATCCAACGACTTTGGTAGAGGCTGGCCTGACCTCTAGATCTACAGGTGTACCCTGTTTGGTGCCGGCTCTGCGTAATGAGCGTTTTCCCAAGGATTTCAAAGGACCTCGTAAGGTGCCTAATTACACAACCGACTTACCCCCTGAGGCGTGGATTGAAAGTTATGAGATGACCATGGAACTGTTAGAGATCAGTGACCCCGCGTGTGCTAAGTACTTCACCATGATGCTGGATGGAACGACCCGTGCTTGGTTAAAAGGGCTGCCGACTAATTCCATCAGGTCATGGGCTGAGCTAAAGGCCCGGTTTATTTGGACCTTTAAAGACACATGCAAACAGCCCACGTCGATTGTGGACTTAGCTACTTGCGCCCAAGAGGAGGGTGAGTCAACAAACCATTGGGTGCGCCGGGTCAAGGCTATCATACATTCATCCGATAACATGAATGCCGGCTCTGCAGTCTTAATGCTGGAGAAAAATTGCCGTTTTTTGCCTCTTAAGCAGAAGCTGGGGCGGCTCAAGCGTGATTGTAATGATATGGGGCAGCTGATGGCGGCTCTCATCAAATATGCCGATTCTGATAGTACCAAGGACCCCGAGTCTGATGATAACAAACCAGGAAAGGGAAAGAAGAATGGCAACGCCAAGGGTCAGCAGCATAACCCGGCGAATCAGGGGTGCAACGGTAAACGCAAAGCTGATGGTAACTCAGAGTTTATGCCTAACACCAATGCGCAGAGCAATAATCAGCGCCATAAGGGGAGGCTGCCTCCTCGGACCGGTGGATCAGGTCCTACTCTTGAGAAGTTGCTGAATGAGTCCTGTCCAAAGCATGGCACGCAGGAGAAACCAGCTAACCACCTTTGGAAAGATTGTTCAATTATGAGGGATTTCAAAAATTCTAACTCGTTTCACAACAATCATGGACCGGGCGGCGGCCCAGGTGGCGGCGGTTCTCATGGCCCGGGCTATGGAGGTGGCGGTTTTAATTCCGGCTTCCAGGGCCACCAAAGTAATCAGGGTGGTTATAGTCAAGGTAATCAGGGTGGTTATAATCAAGGTAATCAGGGCGGTTATAATCAACAATCCGGCCAAGGGTGGCAACAGCAGCAACAGTGTGGATATCAAAGTAATCCGAAGCAGTTGAATAGTGGGCAGTATCACATTTTCACCACAAGTTTATGCAAGCGGGACCATAAGCTCCACAAGCGGGCTGTGAACGCTGTTGAGCCGGTAGTCCCTCATTACTTGCGATGGTCTGAGCAGCCTATTATGTGGAGTCGAGCGGATCACCCACCCCGGGTCGATAACCCGGGTCACTTGGCTTTGGTGGTGGCACCTCAAGTTGGTGGATATAAGTTCACTAAAGTACTCATGGATGGAGGAAACAACATTAATATCCTTTATTATGAAACCTTCCGTCGCATGGGATTAACCGATAAGAATCTTAAGCCGTCTAATACTGTTTTCCATGAAGTGGTGCCTGGTAAGTCAGCGTGTAGGCAAGATTGAACTGGAGGTGGCCTTTGGTGATGAGCATGATTCCAGGGCCAAGAAGTTAACCTTTGAAGTAGTCAAGATCAGAAGCCCATATCACGCTCTATTTGGACGGGTGGCTTATGCTAAGTTCATGGCACGACCTTGTTATGTTTACCTGCAGCTCAAGATGCCGGGTTATAAGGGAACCATCACAGTGCATGGGAGTCCGAAAATATCTTTGGAGTGTGAAGAGGGTGATGCTGCTTACGCTGAGTCTGTCTGTGCAACAAAGGAGTTGAAGTTCTATAAGGATAATGTTGACCCGGCTGATATGACATCTCTGAAGAAGCCTACTACAGAGCATGATCCGGTGCTGAAGTTTAAGTCGGCCGATGACACTAAGCTAGTTGATTTTGTTCCTGGCGACTCATCCAAGCAGTTCAGTATCAGCACTAACCTGGATCCGAAATAGGAAAGCGTGCTCATCGAGTTCATCCGTGAGAACCGGGAAATTTTTGCGTGGAAACCTTCTGACATGCCAGGTGTACCGAGGGAACTCGCTGAGCACACTCTTAATATTTATCTGAAGTTTAAGCCGGTCAAGCAATTCCTTCGTCGCTTCAATGACGAGAGGCGTAAGGCCATCGGTGAAGAAGTGGCCCGGCTCTTGGCGGCTGGGTTCATTGTTGAAGTCTTTCATATGGAGTGGTTGGCTAACCCGGTGCTGGTGCTTAAGAAAAATGGCACTTGGCGTATGTGTGTGGACTACACGGACTTAAATAAGGCTTGTCCGGCTGATCCTTTTGCTCTCCCTTGTATTGATCAAATCATTCATGCTATGGCGGGTTGTGAGCGGTTGAGTTTTTTGGATGCTTATTCTGGTTATCATCAGATCAAGATGGCAGTTAAGGACCAGGAGAAGACAACTTTCATCACTCCCTTTGGAGCCTTCTGCTATGTGTCTATGCCCTTTGGGCTTAAGAGTGCCTAGGCGACTTATCAGCGCTGTGTGCAGAACTGTCTCCACAATCATATTGGGCACAACGTTCATGCTTATGTGGATGATATTGTGGTGAAATCCAGAGAGAAGGAAACCTTGATAGATGATTTGAAGGAGACCTTCGACAATCTCTGGGTCTACAAGATGATGCTTAACCCGGCTAAGTGTGTTTTTGGTGTGTCAGCAGGCAAGCTTTTGGGTTTTGTGGTTTCTAACAGAGGCATTGAGGCTAACCCAGAAAAGATCAAGGCCATCACTTCCCTAGCAAAGCCGGCATGTATCAATGATGTGCAGGGTCTGGCGGATCGTATTGCTGCCTTAAGCCAGCTGGGTGAGAAGGCCATACCACTGTACTAGATGATGAAGAAAATAGATAATTTTGTCTGGAGCGATGCTGCTAACGACGCGTTTGAAGCTTTGAAGAAACAGCTAGCTGAGCCACCAGTCCTTGCTGCTCCCGTTGATAAGGAGCCATTGTTGTTATATGTGGCTGGTAACGCCCGGGCTGTTAGTGTAGCTATTGTGGTGGAACGGAAAGAAGCTGGCAAGGAATATCCGGTTCAATGGCCGGTTTACTTTATCAGTGAGGTGCTTATTGAGTCCAAGCAGAGGTATCCACATTGGCAGAAGCTCATGTATGGGGTGTTCATGGCCAGCCAGAAGCTTAAACAATATTTTCTAGGTCATCCCATCACCATGGTCAGTTCTGGGGATATTATTCAAAACAGAGAAGCCACAGGGCGGGTAGCCAAGTGGGCCATCGAGCTTGGACCTCATGGTTTGAAGTACATGCCTCGCACTGCCATCAAGTCTCAAGCACTGGTGGATTTCATCAACGATTGGACAGAGCTGCAGATGCCTGAAGAGAAGCCAGATAACACGTATTGGACTATTCACTTCGATGGGTCCACGCAATTGGAAGGCTCGGGGGCTGGAGTTGTTTTAGCTTCCCCTCAAGGTGACAAGTTTTGTTATGTCCTAAGGTTGATGTTTCCTTGTACTAACAATGCAGCTGAGTATGAAGCCTTGCTCCATGGTCTTCGGATGGCTAAGGAGATGAACTTAAGCCGGGTGAGATGTTTCGGCGACTCAGACTTGGTGGCTCAACAAGTCTCAGCCACATGGGATTCTAAGGATCCACTCATGGCGGCTTATCACCGCGAAGTTGACGCTATTGCTGGGCACCTCAAGGGTTATCAAGTGGAACACATTATCGCATGAAAAATGAGGCGGCTGATACCTTAAGCCGGTTGGGGTCTCAGCGTAAGCCGGTGCCACCTAACACTTTCTTGGATGTTCTGCATAACCCTTCTGTCAAATTGCCTACAGAGGAAGAGTTGGCTATTCCTGACCCGGAGGCACAATTGGTGGCGGCTCTTCACGCTATCCCAGATTGGACAGTACCATATTTGGCTTACATGACCCGGGGCTAGTTACCTGTGGATGAAACTTTGGCTAGACATATAACCCGACGATCTAAGTCAATGACAATTGTCAATGGCGAGTTGCACCATCGCAGTGTCACTGGGGCGTTTCAGCGTTGCGTTTCTCCTGGGGAGGGCCGTGAGATTCTTCGTGAGATTCATGAAGGGGATTGTGGTCATCATGCCGGTTCAAAGTCCCTTGTGGCCAAAGCCTTTCGTCATGGATTTTATTGGCTAATGGCTCATGCTGATGTGGAGGATTTGGTCAGTAAATGTGATGGTTGTCAAGTTTTCATGACGAGCTCACGTGCCGGCTCAAGAATTGAGGATGATTCCAATTACTTGGCCGTTTGTAGTATGGGGGCTTGATATGGTTGGGCCTTTTAAAAGGTCCAAGGATAAAAAGACCCACCTTTTGGTGGCGGTTGACAAATTCACAAAGTGGGTCGAAGCAGAGCCGGTCAGTAAGGTGATTTTTCACTTTCGCTTTCCCCACATCATCATAACTGATAATGGCACTAATCTGTCCAAAGGTGCTACGAAAGATTTTTGTCAACGTGAGCACATTCGACTTGATGTGACGTCAGTAGCTTACCCTCAAACCAATGGTCAGATTGAAAGAGCCAATCAAGAAATTTTGAGAGGCATCAAGCCCCGGCTTATGGTTCCCTTGCAAAAGACGCCGGGTTGTTGGGTGGAGGAGTAACCTTCAGTGCTATGGAGTATCAATACTACCCCAAAAGATCTACGGGTCACACACCTTTCTTCATGGTTTACGAAGCAGAGGCAGTTCTCCCAAGTGACATTCGTCACGACTCGCCCTACGTGGCGGCTTATGTTGAAGCTGATAATGAACAAGCACGTCAGGACGCACTTGACCTGTTAGATGAGGAGCGTGGCCTCGCGGCGGCTCGATCGGTGATTTACCAACAAGATCTGCGTCGTGATACGTCCCCAACGTATCTATAATTTTTGATTGTTCCATGCTATTATATTACCCCTTTTGGATGTTTATGGGCTTTATTTTACACATTTATATCATTTTTGGGAATAACCTACTAACCAGAGGCCCAGCCCGTATTGCTGTTTTTTTGCCTATTTCAGTATTTCGAAGAAAAGAAATATCAAATGGAGTCCAAATAGAATGAAACCTTCGGGAGCGTGATTTTTGGAATGAACATGATCCGGAGAGCTTGGAGTGCAAGTCAAGAAGCAGCTGAGGCCCCCACGAGATAGGAGGCCGCCCCCCCCCTGTAGGGCGCACCCCCTGTCTCGTGGGCCCCTCGAGCGGCCACCGACGTACTTCTTCCTCCTATATATACCTACGTACCCCGAAAACATCCAGGGGCACCACGAAACACAATTTCCACCACTGTAACCTTCTGTATCCGTGAGATCCTATCTTGGAGCCTTCGCCGGCACTCTGCCGGAGGGGGAATCGACCACGGAGGGCTTCTACATCAATATCCTTGCCCCTCCGATGAGTTGTGAGTAGTTTACCACAGACCTACGGGTCCATAGTTATTAGCTAGATGGCTTCTTCTCTCTTTTTGGATCTCAATACAATGTTCTCCCCCTCTCTTGTGGAGATCTATTCGATGTAAAATCTTTTTGCGGTGTGTTTATCGAGATTCGATGAATTGTGGGTTTATGATCAAGTTTATCTATGAATAATATTTGAATCTTCTCTGAATTCTTTTATGTATGATTGAGTTATCTTTGAAAGTCTCTTTGAATTATCAGTTTGGTTTGGCCTACTAGATTGGTCTTTCTTGCCATGGGAGAAGTGCTTAGCTTTGGGTTCAATCTTGCGGTGTCCTTACCCAGTGACAGAAAGGGTTGCAAGGCACATATTGTATTGTTGCCATCGAGGATACAAGATGGGGTTTATATCATATTGCATGAGTTTATCCTTCTACATCATGTCATCTTGCTTAATGTGTCACTCTGTTCTTATGAACTTAATACTCTAGATGCATGCTGGATATCGGTCGATGTGTGGAGTAATAGTAGTAGATGCAGGCAGGAGTTGGTCTACTTGTTATGGACGTGATGCATGTATACATGATCATGCCTAGATAATCTCATAACTATGCGCTTTTCTATCAATTGCTCGACAGTAATTCGTTCACCCACCGTAATACTTATCCTATCTTGAGAAAAGCCACTAGTGAAACCTATGGCCCCCGGGTCTATCTCTTATCATATTTGCTTTCAATCTACTTTTATTTGCATCTTTACTTTTTGCATCTATATTATAAAATACCAAAAATATATTTATCTTATCATACTATCTTTATTAGATCTCACTTTCGCAAGTGGCCGTGAAGGGATTGACAACCCTCGTTGGTTGCGAGTTCTCAGTTTGTTTGTGTAGGTGCGTGGGACTTTTGAGGAGCCTCCTACTGGATTGATACCTTGGTTCTCAAAACTGAGGGAAATACTTACGCTACACTTGCTGCATCAACCTCTCCTCTTCGAGGAAAACCAACGCAAGCTCAAGACATAGCAAGAAGGATTTCCCGCGCCGTTGCCGGGGAGGTCTTCACTCAAGTCAAGACATACCAAGTACCCATCACAAACCCATCTCCCTCGCATTTACATTATTTGCCATTTGCCTCTCATTTTCCTCTCCCCCACTTCACCCTTGCCGTTTTATTCGCCCTATCTTTCCCAATCTCCTCCTCTCTTTTCGCTTGCCTTTTTCTTGGTGCTTGTGTGCTTGTTTGACCTTATGTCTTCACCTAAGGGTCCTGACCACCTTCTCAGAAGGATGGATGAGATTGAATCAAATATTAGAAGCTTTATGAATTTGCAATTTGAGCATAATAATTTCTTTAGAAAAGAGCTTAAGTAACAAAAAGGTTTTTTGGGGTTTATGAACAAAGAGCTTGATGATATGAATAAATAATTTTATGGTGTTAATGCTGAAATTACCCGTCTTGAAAATACTATAGCCAAAATTTCTGATAAGCAAGCCACCTTAGTCAATAAGATGGCCGCTAAACCAGAAAAGTTAGAGGAAAATATTGATAAGGATCTTAAAGTTATTGTTGCGTCTCCTATTAGATCTATGTTTTGCAATATGAATTTTGATGATTATGGGACTGATGATGAATCAACTTTGCCTAGAAGGTGTCCCAAAAATTCGGAGTCTTTAGATTTTGATGCTAAATTTGGTAAAAGTGAGATTGGAGAATCCTCGACTTCTAATAATATTGAACCTACTATCTCGGATTTCAAGGAATTTGATTATGATAATTGCTCTCTAAAAGGTTGTATTTCTTTGTTGCAATCCGTTGTTAATTTTCCTCATGCTTATAGTCAAAACAAAGCTTTTACCAAACATATCGTTGATGCCTTGATGCAATCTTATGATGAAAAACTTAATTTGGAAGTTTCTATACCTAGAAAACTTAATGATGAGTGGGAACCTACTATAAATATTAGAATTAAAGATTATGAGTGCTTTGCTTTGTGTGATTTGGGTGCTAGTGTTTCCACGATTCCGAAAACTTTATGTGATACTCTAGGTTTCCATGATCTTGATGATTGCTCTTTAAATTTACACCTTGCGGATTCCACCATTAAAAAGCCAATGGGAAGGATCAATGATGTTCTTATTGTTGCAAATAGAAATTTGGTGCCCGTAGATTTTATCGTTCTTGATATAGATTGCAATCTTTCTTGCCCTATTATTTTTGGTAGACCTTTCCTTAGAACGATTGGTGCGATTATTGATATGAAGGAAGGGAATATTAGATTCCAATTTCCATTAAAGAAAGGCATGGAGCACTTTCCAAGAAAGAAAGTCAAATTACCTTATGAATCTATCATGCGTGCTACTTATGAATCTAGTGCCAAAGATGGCACTCGTTAGATCTATCTTTGCTTTTATGCCTAGCTAGGGGCGTTAAACGATAGCGCTAGTTGGGAGGCAACCCAATTTTCTTTATGTTTTTTGTTTTTGAACATGTTTAGTAATAAATCTTGCATATACCTTGTGTTTAGATGTGTTTTTATCTTTTAATTAGTGTTTGTGCCAAGTAGAACCTATAGGATAACCTATGATGATAGTTGATTTGATTCTGCTGAAAAAAAGAAACTTTGCGCGCACGAATATAATTTTTTTTAAATCACAGGAACGTGCTTTTGCATTGATTCTTTTTTCTGCTGTTCAATAAGCAAATTTTCTAGGACTTCCTACTTTTGTAGGATTTTTAGAGTTCCAGAAGTTTGCGTTAGTTACAGATTGCTACAGACTGTTCTGTTTTTGACAGATTCTGTTTTTTGTGTGTTGTTTGCTTATTTCAATGCATCTATGGCTAGTAAATTGGTTCATAAACCATAAGGAAGTTGGAATACAGTAGGTTTAACACCAAAATAAATAAATAATGAGTTCATTGCAGTACCTTATGTGGTGGTTTTGTTTTCTTTCACTAACGGAGCTTATAAGATTTCCTGTTGAGTTTTGTGTTGTGAAGTTTTCAAGTTTTGGGTAAAGCTTTTATGGACTATGGAATAAGGAGTGGCAAGAGACTAAGCTTGGGGATGCCCAAGGCACCCCAAGATATTCAAGAATAGCCAAAAGCCTAAGCTTGGGGTTGCCCCGGGAAGGCATCCCCTCTTTCGTCTTCGTCCATTGGTAACTTTAATTGGAGCTATATTTTTATTCGCCACATGATATGTGTTTTGCTTGGAGCGTCGTGTATTATATTAGTCTTTGCTTTTTAGTTTACCACAATCATACTTGTTGTACACACCTTTTCGGAGAAGCCTATTTGATTAGAATTTGCTAGAATACTCTATGTGCTTCACTTATATCTTTTGAGCTTGATAGTTTTTGCTCTAGTGCTTCACTTATATCTTTTAGAGCACGGTGGTGTCTTAATTTTGAAGAAATTGCTAGTCTCTCATGCTTCACTTATATCTTTTTGAGAGTCTTTTAGAACATCATGGTATTTGCTATGGTCATAAAGTTGGTCCTAGAATGATGAGCATCCAAGTTGGGTATAATAAAAACTATCATAGAAAAAGAATTGGATGCTATGATCAACTTGATGCTTGATAATTGTTTTGAGATATAAAGTTAGTAATGTTAGGGTCATGCTAGTGGGTAATTATGAAATTGATAAATACTCTTGTTGAAGTTGGCAAGTCCTGTAGCATGCACGTATGGTAAAAGTTGTGTGACAAATTTGTTGCATGAGGTACTCTTTTGAGTGTCTTCCTTGTGAGTGGCAGTCGGGGACGAGCGATGGTCTTTTCCTACCAATCTATCCCTCTTGGGGCATGCGTAGTAGTACTTTGCTTCGAGGGCTAAGTAGGCTTTTGCAATAAGTATATGAGTTCTCTTTTGACTAATGTGAGTCCATGGACATAGGCACACTCATCCTTTTTACGTTGCTAGCCTTTATTATTACCGCGAAACTTTCACCGGTATCATAAACCCTTTATTTACCTTCCTCAAAACAGCCACCATACCTACCTATTATGGCATTTCCATAGCCATTCGGAGATATATTGCCATGCAACTTTCCACCGTTCCGTTTATTATGACACGTTCCATTATTGTCATATTGCTCGCTGAATGATCATGTAGTTGACATCGTATTTGTGGCAAGGCCACCTTCATAATTTTTATACGTGTCGCTCTTGATTCATTGCATATCCCGGTACACCGCCGGAGGCATTCATATAGAGTCATATCTTGTTCTAGCTTTGAGTTGTAATTCTTGAGTTGTAAATCCATAAAGTGTGATGATCTTCATTATTAGAGCATTGTCCTAGTGAGGGAAGGATGATGAAGGCTATGATTCCCCCACAAGTCGGGATGAGACTTCGGACTTTAAAAAAAAGAAAAAAAAAGAGAAAGGCCAAAAAAAGAGAAAGGCAAAAGAAAAAAAAAGAAAAAAAGAAAAGAAAAATAAAAATGAGAGAAAAAGAGAGAAGGGACAATGCTACTATCTCTTTTTCCACACTTGCGCTTCAAAGTAGCACCATGATCTTCATGATAGAGAGTCTCCTATGTTATCACTTTCATATACTTAGTGGGAATTTTTTATTATAGAACTTGGCTTGTATATTCCAATGATGGGCTTCCTCAAAATGCCCGAGGTCTTCGTGAGCAAGCAAGTTGGATGCACACCCACTTAGTTTCTTTTGTTGAGCTTTCATATATTTATAGCTCTAGTGCATCCATTGCATGGCAATCTCTACTCACTCACCTTGATATCTATTGATGGGCACCTCTATATAGCCCGTTGATACGCCTAGTTGATGTGAGACTATCTTCTCCCTTTTTGTCCTCACAAACACCACCATATACCACCATAGTGTTATGTCCATGGCTTACGCTCATGTATTGTTGTAAGAGTTGAAAAAGCTGAAGCGCATTAAAAAGTATGAAACAATTGCTCGGCTCGTCATCGGGGTTGTGCATGATGGGAGTATTTTGTGTAATGAAAATGAAGCATGGCCTAACCATATGATTTTGTAGGGATAAGCTTTCTTTGGCTATGTTATTTTGATAGGACATGATTATTTGTTAGTATGCTTTGAAGCATTATTATTTTTATGTTTTATAAGCTTTTATTTTGAATCATTTGGATCTGAACATTCATGCCACAATAAAGAAAATTACATTGAGAATTATGCTAGGTAGCATTCCACATCAAAAATTTCTTTTTTATCATTTACCTACTCGAGGACGAGCAGGAATTAAGCTTGGGGATGCTTGATACATCTCCAACGTATCTATAATTTTTGATTGTTCCATGCTATTATATTACCCCTTTTGGATGTTTATGGGCTTTATTTTACACATTTATAGCATTTTTGGGACTAACCTACTAATCGGAGGCCCAGCCCGTATTGCTGTTTTTTTTGCCTATTTCAGTATTTCGAAGAAAAGGAATATCAAATGGAGTCCAAACGGAATGAAACCTTCGGGAGCGTGATTTTTGGAACGAACGTGATCCGGAGAGCTTGGAGTGAAAGTCAAGAAGCAGCCGAGGCCCCCATGAGATAGGAGGCCGCCCCCCCTGTAGGGCGCGCCCCCTGTCTCGTGGGCCCCTCGGGCGGCCACCGACGTACTTCTTCCTCCTATATGTACCTACGTACCCCGAAAACATCCAGGGGCACCACGAAACACAATTTCCACCACCGTAACGTTCTGTATCCGCGAGATCCCATCTTGGAGCCTTCGCTGGCACTCTGCCGGAGGGGAATCGACCACGGAGGGCTTCTACATCAACATCCTTGCCCCTCTGATGAGTTGTGAGTAGTTTACCACAGACCTACAGGTCCATAGTTATTAGCTAGATGGCTTCTTCTCTCTTTTTGGATCTCAATACAATGTTCTCCCCCTCTCTTGTGGAGATCTATTCGATGTAAACTCTTTTTGCGGTGTGTTTGTCGGGATCCGATGAATTGTGGGTTTATGATCAAGTTTATCTATGAATAATATTTGAATCTTCTCTTAATTCTTTTATGTATGATTAAGTTATCTTTGCAAGTCTCTTCGAATTATCAGTTTGGTTTGGCCTACTAGATTGGTCTTTCTTGCCATGGGAGAAGTGCTTAGCTTTGGGTTCAATCTTGCGGTGTCCTTACCCAGTGACAGAAAGGGTTGCAAGGCACGTATTGTATTGTTGCCACGAGGATAACAAGATGGGGTTTATATCATATTGCATGAGTTTATCCCTCTACATCATGTCATCTTGCTTAATGCGTTACTCTGTTCTTATGAACTTAATACTCTAGATGCATGCTGGATAGCGGTCGATGTGTGGAGTAATAGTAGTAGATGCAGGCACTTGTTATGGACGTGATGCCTCTATACATGATGATGCCTAGATAATCTCATAACTATGCGCTTTTCTATCAATTGCTCGACAGTAATTCGTTCACCCATCGTAATACTTATGCTATCTTGAGAGAAGCCACTAGTGAAACCTATGGCCCCCGGGTCTATCTCTTATCATATTTGCTTTCAATCTACTTTTATTTGCATCTTTAATTTTTGAATCTATATTATAAAATACCAAAAATATATTTATCTTATCATACTATATTTATTAGATCTCACTTTCGCAAGTGGCCGTGAAGTGATTAACAACCCCTTTATTGTGTTGGTTGCGAGTTCTCAGTTTGTTTGTGTAGTTGCATGGGACTTTTGAGGAGCCTCCTACTGGATTGATACCTTGGTTCTCAAAACCGAGGGAAATACTTACGCTACACTTGCTGCATCACCCTCTCCTCTTCAAGGAAAACCAACGCAAGCTCAAGACGTAGCACGTCGTTACCACAACCGCCGGGTTAAGTCCAGAACCTTTCAAGAAGGTGATTTAGTGCTCCGGCTCATCCCGGATCAAACTGACATGCACAAGTTATCCCCACCTTGGGAAGGGCCCTTTGTGGTCAGCAAGAACTTGAACTATGGGTTATACTAGCTTATCGATATTCAAGAGCACAAAGACTCACGTAAGTCCAAGGAGGAGACCCGCCGGCCGTGCAATATTGCTCATCTTCGGCCTTACTACACTTGAGCCGCCGGCTCTTATGATGTACATATTTTGAAGATGTATATATTATGATGATTATAATAAAGCAGGGCCTCTTTCATCTTCAATAATGAGTCTTCTTCATCAATATTTCAAGATCACTAGGGAGCTTGATCGTATTTGAATCACAGCCATTAACCCTTTTGGTCCGGCTTCCTGGTCATATTCAAACCATAGCCATAAAAACACTTTGATAATTTGGGGGCTTGGTTGTATTCAAATCATTGCCATTAACCCTCTTGGTTCGGCTTCCTGGTCGTATTCAAACCATAGTCGTTAAAACACTTTGATCATTTGGGGGCTTGGTCGTATTCGAATCATTACCGTTAACCCTCTTGGTCCAGCTTCCTGGTCGTATTTGGGGGCTTGGTCATCTTCGAATCATTGCCGTTAACCCTCTTGGTCCGGCTTCCAGGTCGTATTCGAACCATAGCTGTTAAACATCATAAACCACTTGGGGGCTTGGTCGTATTCGAATCATAGCCGTTAACCCTCTTGGTCCAGCTCTTGATCGTATTCGAATCATAGTCATTAATCATTATGGTCACTAGGGGGCTTCCTGATCGTATTCGAATCATAGCTGTTGGTACCCCTTTGATTGGCACAATGCCAAAAACTATTCGGGGGCTTCCTGATCGTATTTGAATCATAGCTGTTAACTCTTTTAGTCCGGCTTCCTGCTCGTATTCGAAGCATAGCCTCGCTTTTTCTCATTTGACTTGATTTTTTTGAAGTTTCTTCCATTTCTTCTTGATGTTATCTCGCCTTTTGATCTAAAAGTGATCCCGGCCATGTAGCCTTCAATCTCACTCCTCATATTTGAAGCATACCCGTGGTTTCTATTACCCGGCTTAATGAGAAGCGATAAACCGCCCATACATGATGATATCAAGCACTTGGAAATATTGGCTTCTAAAGATTTGGGTGCTCACCCTCACTGCACATGTATCGTAAACCGGTGGTATGATTCAATATCACATGTATGGTACCGTTATTCTAATTATGTTGAAATTCGGGTTAAACCAACCTTATCTATAACTATTTTAAGCATCAGTAGTTATATGTGAGGTATTATGACCTGCCCTGCGGTAAACCGCCAAGGGCTCTTTTGATCAACTTGTGTGCAGGATAAATCGAAATTTCCATCTGCACCACTCAAACATCATGATAAATCTAAAAGGATAAACTATCAAGTGGCGGCTTAGCAACGTTGAGCACAACATGAACGTGCACGATGGCACGACAGAGCAAAGTTATTGCTACCCTATTACATGACTCCAGGAGTCCAAATGATTAACTATTTTTCAGAAGGTCACAAATATGAACCGCCCAGCGGATCAGTCTTCTTGGTTCTGATGGCCTAACGCTTCCGAATCATCCCTCTCCGCTTCTTCGTCCTATTCTATTTCTTGGAAGGTTGGTGATGACCAGCCAATGCCATTCCAAGCTTGGAACTCAGCTTCATCATTAATCAGCTTGGACGGGTCAACTTCAGGAGCAAAAGTGTGTTTACGAATTTGCAGGATAAGGTCTTTCACTTTGTAAGACGGCATGGGCATCTTCTGGTTTTCCAAGTCATAAGCCGGTTGATACTTGGTGAGGTTTGTCTCATTAGCAACCAGACTAGCCAGAGGACGTATGTTCTTCACGCAAGCAGCAAAGTCTTTCTTGTCAAACGCGGTGCCATCTTCCTTAAAGCTTGGATACCCGATAGAGATATCGGTCGGGTCTAGCTCCGGTAACCAAGCTTTGGCCCGGCTTAAAGCATTCACAGCTCCATCTCTTGCAGATGATCGCT
This sequence comes from Triticum timopheevii, assembly GCA_963921465.1. NCBI lineage: Eukaryota > Viridiplantae > Streptophyta > Magnoliopsida > Poales > Poaceae > Triticum > Triticum timopheevii. The sequence continues at coordinate 351,059,129 of OY997264.1, forward strand.
TCATTTCACTAAACCTCTTGGGCAGAACGGAAAGATACCTTAAAACATCAACCAAGAGAGTTGGGCTTCATTAGATGGAGAAATTGTGGCCAATGCGCGCTGGGCACCAGTGTAAAGCTGCTCCACCAGTGTGTAAACCGCCTTTAGCTTTACAAGCATATATTGGTTGAGATTGGTGCTCCTCGGGCCTGCAAAATAATCATTCGACGGATTAAAAGTGGTTCATATCATCAAGGAAGATATTTAACTGTGACAATCATAAGGCGACTTACCAAAGATAGCAGAAACCATCTGAGATACCTGGCGTTTTAAGCCGGTAAGTTCAGTGGTCGCTTCCTAGAGATCCGCCTCCGCCTTCTCAGCCCACTGTGTCAAGGCAATCTTCTCTTCAGCCTAGGCGCTTTCTTCAACTTCAAATCCGGCTTTCAGTTTTTCTGCCTCAGCCACGCTGAATTCAATCTTTGAGTTCGCCTTCTGGGTCTCAGCATCTTGGAGCTCCAAACGAGTCTTCAAGTCAGACAACTCTGATTGAAGTTGAGCAGTGGTGGTCTGTACATACACCAGATCAAAATTATAATTCAACGTTAGTTAAAAACATGAAGTCCCAAGCCTTTTGCAAGCAACAACACTTGGCACTTGGGGGCTAATGTCTGCCAAAAAGACTACTCATGCAAAGGCTTATATAAATAAGTCCCAAGCATTTTGCGAGCAAGAATACTTGGCACTTGGGGGCTAATGCACATTGCTTGCTTTCTTACTACTTTATAGTGACCCGGTTGTGCTGCACACAGTCACAGCCGGCTCATGAGAGCTACACAAGTAAGTATTGTCTTCTACACAAGAATATAAAGAACTGGCTCATTCATGCTGATTAAACCGGCCCTTGGGGGCTACGGATTCAGTGTTAACCATTACAGCTATATTTTAAGCTAGATAGTTTAAGTCAGATTTCTAAAGGATTCTATCAAAGGATATTACTTATGCTCATGGTTAATCTAAGTCTACAGCATATTCATCATAAACAGTAGTGTTGGGGGCTGACAGGATGTGCATAACTCAATATAGGGAAGAGTTCATACCTCAAACTTTTGGTGCATTTGCTTCACCATGTCAACTTCAAGTTCACGGTTGTTGTGTACTTGACAGAGATAACCAGAATACACTTTGCCAATGCTTAATTGGGAGTAGTTAGCAACATCAAATCTTACTTTGCGTCGTTCAAAGTGCTCCTCCTTGGCAGAGTGTTTGGCCAAGACAGTAGGCCTTCCCGGCTCTCTAAAGCCGGTATTGGTGATCACCACATCATCATCTTGTGCGTCAGATGTCTTAACACGGCTTGAGGTTTTAGGATTTAAAGGGTCATCGCTGGCTTGATTGATAGGCGGGTCAGGAGTCATTGATGGAACGTCAAGAGCCGACTCAAACAATTGAGGGACGGAGATTTCGGGTGCTAGGGTTTGTTGCTCTGGCTCACTGACTTTTGGGTCATCGACCGGCTTATTCACCTTTGCCTTCTTGACGGGCTTAGCTTTTCCACTTCATGAGTCATGAAAGGTCAGTATAAGTATCAAGAAGCATAATGAGAGAATAAGTAATTATTATTACCCGGGAGCAGTCTTGAAAGTCGGCAGATGAGATTGAGTTGAGTCGCCAGAAGATGAACGAGATGTTTCCTGATAATTTGAGTCAGAAGAATTGAGTGGCTGGCGGATGAGACCCACCAAAGGATAAAAAGAGTTTAAGTCGGGGGTGACCTCATTTTGACGCTTCCTCGGAGTGTTCGGTAAGCCAGAGGATAATTCTGCATCCCTGCTAGTCTGAGTCTGTCGCTGGCTCTTGTGTTGTTGTTGCTTCAAAAGAAAGTGAGGATCCAAATGAGCTAAGGGGTGTGAAAATCTTACTTTCCGGGTTACTCTTCGAATTTTTTGTCTTGGCAAGGGCTCGGAGTCGGAGGAAATGATAGTTACCTCTTCTTCAACTGCCTGACTTGTTCCCGTGCCATCCTGATGATAATCGGTGCCAATAAGATGGTTGAAAAAGGAGCCAAGAGAATTAAGGGCTACCTCTGACTCAGAGGTATCATCCAGTTCAAGCAGCTCAGAAGTACAGGGCTTGTTTCCCCTCTTCTTGGTGGCTCTCTTGGCGGCTTTCTTGGCCTTCCTGGCCCTTTTTGCAGCTTCATGGTCATATTCTTTCTTCCAGAAGTCGTCATCAGCCCATGAAAGTCATCAAAGTTGAATTAAACAAAGTATTAAGGATGAAGGTAAAGTAGCTAGTTTGGCGGCTTACTTCTGGTGCCGGGTTAGACTCGCAGAAAGGGCTTAGGCCCACTTTGCTGCAGTCAACGGGCTTTCATTCAGAAGAGACTTTGTCATATCATTGATGGTGTCATCAGACAAATCCTCGGTGATGTGGCGTAGTGGATCCTTTTTGGCACCAGTGTAAGTGCACATTAAGTTGGAGCGGCGACTTAACGGAATGACTAGCCATGAAACCCAACATCGAACTAAGTCAAAGCCTGTCAAGCAGTTTCCGAACATAGCCTTAACCTTGGCAATGGAAGGGGCGAGTCTTTTGCGTTCAATAGCCGTCAGTTTGTTAGGGAGAGGATGGTTTGATTCCAGATGCAGGGCGCGAAAGCCGAGCAGTCAGTTCTCGTCAGCCGGAGAAGTATCCTTGCAGTAGAACCATGTCTGATTCCAATCCTTGGGATGACTCGGCAGGCGCGCATAAGGGAGTATAGCATCTCTCCGTCGTTGGATTGGGATCCCACCAAGTTCCAAGCTGGGTCTGTTGGAATACTCGTTCTGGTGGTTCAAGTAAAAGTACTCTCTGAATAGTTCCACACTGGGCTCCTCTTGAAGGTACACCTCATAGAACACTTGGAAATTGCATATATTTGACATGGAATTGGGTCTGATGTCTTGAGGATTAAGGTTGAAAAAGTGCAAAATGTCTCGGAAGAATTTAGAGCCGGGCGGTGAGAAGCCCCAGTTCATGTGATCGGTAAAGAAAATGACTTCATCATCTTTTAGTTGAGGTTTCTCCTCTTCCGGCTTAGGAGTGCGGTAATGCATGACAGACTTCTTTGGCAAATAGCCGGTTTTCACAAAGTCCTGGAGTGTGTTCTCAGTGACAATGGAAGGAACCCAGTTGCAGGAAGTGGCTGTCTTTGGGGTCATTGCGAAGAAAGAAGCCTAAAAAGGAAAAGAACAAGTTTGCCAGTTCAAAATTAAGCCGGTGGGAAAGTATTACAGCACATATTCAGAATGGCGGCTTAAAATGGGGCCTAATGGTATATGACTAGTTACAGCAGGCCATGTAAGCAGCCATGAACAGTTTGATGTCTATCAAAGGAGAAATATGTTCAACATTGAATTTAACTACAGCCGGTGATATAAGCCGCCATGACCAAGTTGGTTTATCAGGAAGGAAATTTTACTAACTCCCAGACAAACAGGTTTCGCAGATTACAATTATAAATTTGGATCTGGCGCTGGGTGAAAAAAGAAATAAATCAAAACCTAAAAGCAGAACAAGGGAGTTCATGGGTTCTGAGGAGATCTTATCTCAAGGAAAAAGGGTCCGCTGGCATTGAAAGCAGGGGTAAAACTACTACCGTGCAAGATATATGCTATTTCCAGATCAAACGATGCTCGGTTTGGAGATAAACTATGAACAGCTACGAAGAACATGAAGAACTGCGGAAACCCTAATGCAGATCTGGAGTACATGGGGAAGAGTACTTACAGAGCCAGATGAACTGTGGAGGAGCGCTGCCGTTCTCTGGTCCGTCCAGGTTGATGCAGCGTCCAAGGACGAGGATGACAGTGTGCTTCGCGGGGCGGCGGAGCTCGAGTGACAGAGAGTCGCGGGAGGAGGAAGACGGAGGAAAGAGGGGAGAATGAGAATAGGTTGTTTGTGACTATTTATAAGGAGAAGGCTAATAAGTGGGCGCAAAAAACGAGGAGACCAAACATGGTTATCCAGCTGCTCAGGCGCCTTGATTCTCGGGACAGTTATTAAGATAAAGATCCATTGAGATATATTGGATATTGTGCGAATTAAAGGCACGTGACGTCATGGCGGGTTATCGCAATTCCAGGAGATGACGTCATGGCGGGTTATGAATTTCTCGCACAAATAAGGAAGGGAGAATTTTTCTAAGTGTTGAAGATTGACGTGAACCAGTTCAAATCAACCTGGGGCCTAATGTAGGGGATATAACTATTAAGTATGACCCGCCCAGGAGGGGCCGGGTTATACCTATGGTGATTCATCATATGAAGCCCACGAGGATATTGAAGATCGCGGTTCAAGATAAGGGCCCAAGGCCCAAGGGCGACTTATGGCCCGTAGAAATAAACCGCCTTATGTAATATTTGTATTGCAAGGCATGTATAGATAGTCACCGAGCCGGACACATTGTCTATGAGCCGGCCAGGACTCCGAGAGACGCTGGGCGTCAACTTGTGTATATAAAGGGACGACACGGCGGCGGTTCAGGACAGGAAACAACAGATCGAAAGCTAGGTCAAGCGGATTCGCTCCCTGGTAATCGAGACATAAGCGATACTACCTCAAACTGGATTAGGCCTTTACCTTCTCTTCAAGGGGCCGAACCGGTACAAACTCCTATATCCTTTGTCTCGTTTAACCCCTTTAAGCTAACCTAGTTGCGATGGCTCCACGACTAAGTCCTTTCGCTAGGACATCTACCGTGACTATTCCATGACACCCTCCATTTTCAGGCAAACCCAAGATCAAAGCTCCACTTCACCGCCGGACGTGTCCGCCTACACCAGACACAGTCGCTCCACCTCCCCCACACCAATCTGCCACCGCCACGTGTCCCCTCTAGCGCCTCCACCGCCGTCGGCCCGCCCAGGCCCGCGGGGAGCCCTCGAAGCCCATCGGGGCCCGAACTCCACCGTCGCCAGGCCTGCACCGCCGCCACCGCTCGCCTCGGCTCCATGCTGCCGCCTCGCCTCACCTCTGCTTCACCCCTCAGCTCCTCCGGCGAGCCCCGTCGGCCTTCGACCCTGCAGCCGCAAGCCACAGTGAGCCCGCGCGCGCCGCCCTTCTTCCCCGCGCCGGCCTCCAGCCCTGCCACCTGCATCGGGACACCCGCCGTCGACAGGAGCTCGCCGCCTGAGCTTGCCGCCCCTCCGCCGCCGGTCCTCCCTGGCCTGAATCCAGCAAGATCTGGCCAAGGGAGCCCCGGATCCGTCTACCCCGCCGCCTCCGCCGTCCGCCGGCGACCGGACGAACCAACCCGACCTCGCCGCCGGCGTGTGCCCGATCTGGACCGCCCCGTCCCAGATCTGCCTCGACCCCCGATCCAAAACTCCAAGCCGTCCCACACCGCTCTGTCCCCGTACCACAGGATCCCGTTTTTCCCGCGAGGTGAAATCCTGCTAAGTCCGAGTTTTTGAACATTATGTGTGCATCTTTGAGTGGCTCTAACTTTATGCATACTGCTCCGTTTTGTGTGCATGATATGTCCATCTCTAGATGCTCTAGATGATGGAGTAATTTTCATTCACGTTACTTCTCATCTTGATGCCTTAATCTTCATCGCAAAACTGCTGGAATCTGCTGCATGTTAACATCATGTATGCATCTTGTGAGTGCTATAACTTTGCCCCTGTTGATCCTATGGTGATGATATTGATATGAAAATGTTCACATCAGAGTGCTCTTCATGTTGGTTGCTGTTGCATTCATGTTAGGTTACATCTTGACATGTTAATCACTGTTGCAAAACTGCTTCCTGATGTTAAATGCTGGAAACCGTTATAACTTGTCATTTTGTCGTTTTTATATGTTTTTGTATGATTTTCTTTTGAGCATCATGTCAACATATTTGAGGAGAATAATCATGCCATATTTAATGTGGTGCAATCCACGTATTTTGATATGCCCTCTATTGAGTGCATCAAGCTTGTGAAGTGGGCTACTTGCTATTAATGTCATGTCAAGTCTGAATCTGTTATATCATGTTGCTATGTTTGCTTGATGCTACCATCTAATCCATGCATAATCTGAAGATGCATAGTTGACATGTTTTGATTTCCATGTTCTTTTCTATCATGCCATGCCTTTTGATGCCTCATATAAGTCCTGTAGAATATTTTTTAGTTTCTATGAACTTGCCTAAATGATATTGTAGTTTTCTGTTAACTTCATGATGCCATGTTGTGAGCTCGATATTAGTTAATATGTGCCTCTTTTGGAGATTATCCAATTACATGAATTAAAGTATGCTATGATTACTTTGTACACACGCCCAGTTTGATAATTTTGGACTTCATATGACCTCTGTTTCAAGATTGCAAACATGTTATGATAGTGTTGCTGTTTTACACTTGCTGAAACTGTTTCAACATTCAATCTTGTCTTGTTGGTTCCCACTAATCCATGAGCCATATGCATATGATGCCGTGATGTTATTTGCTCTTTGTTATGTGTACTTTTATGCCATGCCCTTGATTGCTATTTATAGTTGTTGTAGCGTCTTTGTTTCTTGCCTCCAACATGTCATCATATTAACTCTTCTCAGGCTTATGCCCTGTTTTTCAGTGTCATAATCTGTGCTATTAACTTGCTTTTTGCATTCATCATCTTGGATTAATCCTGATGCTTATGAACCTGAACCTTAATGATATTTGAAGAAAGTTGTCTATACTTTGAGTGCATATCAAGTTTTTGCTCATGTAGCATGTTATTTTGATGATTGCAAAGTGCCTAATTGCTGTTTTGGGCAGATTGTTATTGTAACTTGTTTGGGGTGTATGTGTGGCACCGTTGCTCCGTTTTGAGCATGCTCTATATGAAACTTGCTTAGAATTGCATGTAGTTTCATATTATATTGTTGCATCCATGTTTTGAGCATGTGAGCTTGATGTTTGTATGCATTTTGCATCAACGTCATGTTTAACTTGTTTTGCTCATATCTTTAGGCCGTAGCTCTGAATTAAATGAACTTTATATGTAACTTGACTAGAAAGACGTGTAGATAATCATGGTGCATTTTAACTTGCTATTTAACAACTTGAACATAATATGATATTCAGATCTGGACTAATTTCGAAATTTGCATATGAGGACTTACCGGAATTGTTATATGTTGTTCCCGGCCTCATTTAAACTTGCTTTGATGTGATGTTCTTGTGTGCATAATCTCTTGCCATGAGTAGCATCATATAGCCTTGTCATGCATCATACTTGGTTGTGCATCATGCCTTGTTTATGTGTTGTGTGTTTACCATGTTGTTTGCTTCTTTCCGGTTGTGCTTCCTATCGATAGTTCCTGTTTCGTTGCGATCGTGAGGATTCGTTCAACTACGCTTGGCTCGCATACGCCTGTCTGTCTTCTTCATGGACTCGATCTTCTTCCTAGTGGGATTTCAGGCAAGATGACCGTTACCTTGGATCTCACTACTATCATTGCTATGCTGGTTGTCTCGATGCTATCGCTATGTCGCGCTTCCTACCACTTGTTTATCAAGCCTCCCAAACTGCCATAAAACAGCCTCTAACCTTTTTCACCATCCCAGCAAACCGTTGTTTGGCTATGTTACTGCTTTGCACAGCCCCTCTTATAGCGTTGCTAGTTGCAGGTTGTTCCATGTTGGGACATGGATTTCATGGATATCTTTGGATATTAGAATATCTCTTATTTAATTAATGCACATATATACTTGGTAAAGGGTGGAAGGCTCGGCCTTATGCCTGGTGTTTTGTTCCACTCTTGCCACCCTAGTTTCCATCATACCGGTGTTATGTTCCTTGATTTTGCGTCCCTAACACGATGAGGGTTTATGGACCCCTCTTGACAGTTCGCTTTGAATAAAACTCTTCCAACAAGGCCCAACATTGGTTTTACCATTTGCCCAACATAATAACTAAACTTGATATTAAATTTGATGCATAGGGAGTTAGCACTACCCGAGGAGTAAATCTACATAATACAGGGGGCCAGTGCTGATGGTGTTGGTCCCAAACAGAGCCACTTGCGGTGCCACCCCTTCACCAGGGGTTTTTGGTTGCCGTACGTAGTGTTCGTCCGGTCGTGGCCTGAGACGAGATACGCGCGGCTATTATCAGGGTGTCAACACGCCGGGAGGTCTTGCTGGATTTGTTTTACCATTGTCAAAATGTCTTGTGCAGCGGGATCCTGAGTCTGATCGGATGTCCCGTGATGGAGGATTGTCTCTGTGGATCGTGAGCTTGTAATGGGCTAAGTTGGGACACCCCTGTAGGGTTTAAACTTTCAAGAGTCGTGCCCGTGGTTATGTGGCAGATGGGAATTTTTAATGTCTAGTTGTAGAAAACTTGACACCAGATTTGAATTAAAATACACCAACTGCATGTGTAACCGTGATCGTCTCTTTTCGAGTGAGTTCAAGAAGAGAACATGGTGGGGTTATGTTTGAACATAAGTAGTTCAGGATCACTTATTGATCATTACTAGTTTGCCACCATTTGCATAGCTTCTCATATCATTCTTGTACTCGTAAGTTAGCCACCATACATTGCTTAGTCGCTTGTTGCAACCTCACCACTTATCCATTCCTTTCCCATTAAGCTTTGCTAGTCTTGATAGCAATGGTAATGGGATTGCTGACTCCTCGTGGCTCACAGATTACTACAACAATAGTTGCAGGTGCAGGTAATGCAATGATCATGACGTGAGAGCGATGTTACTTGTGTTGGAGTTCTTCTTCTGCTTCCTCTTTGATTGAGGGATAGGTTCCTGGTCGGCAACCTGGGATAGAACGGTGGATGTCATTTCAGTTCCTATTTGTGTTTCATCCGTAGGCAGATGTTGCTCTTATGTATGATGTTGTTGTATTCATGTGGCATTGTATGGCTTTTGTATGTATCCCCATCTATTATGTAATGGTACGATGTAATGATATCCACCTTGCAAAGCATCTTCAATATGCGCTTCTATCCTTGGTGGGACCTTCGAGTTCCTCTCGGATAGAGTCGCATATCGGGCGTGACACACGTCCTCTTCTCATCCCACATCTCATCCGATGTCTGGGATCACTAGTGCAGCGACCTGTTATACAAATAGTATTTAATCCTTTCTGCGACGGCATTTTAAACCGTTGCCTTGCATGTGTGTGTGTGATAGGGGGTCCTTCCCACACGACCCAGAAACCATCGACGATAGGTCCTCCAGTCACACACGCGGGGCAAAAAGAGCTCGTGTGCGCTCGGGCGAACCATCGCATATAATTATACAGGCCCAATCTTTTCCGTTCATATGTACATCCCACACAGTGAATCCCAGACAAACATTTCTGTTTGTATGTACATCACACACAGTGAATCTTAAACAAATGTTTCCGTACACACGTACATCACACACGACTTCCCTCATCACATTGTTTGTGATAATGTTGCCATTGCAGACGATATTAATAATTTTATCATTTGTGTTACTGAATGCATCATGCACGGTTCCTAGAAGAAACTGTGTGCCATAGTTTGTCCATCACACACAATTTTTATGTGGAAAACATTTCTGCAAGGTGGAGTAATGATAACCCACAAGTATAGGGGATCACAACATTTTTCAAGGGTAGAGTATTCAACCCAAATTTATAGATTCGACACAAGGGGAGCCAAAGAATATTAGTAAGTAGCATTTGAGTTGTCAATTCAACCACACCTGGAGATTAAATATTCACAGCAGAGTGATCAGTAGCACAGTAATATGATAGTTTGTTAGTAACAATAACACTGGTAACGGTAACAACAGTAATAGTTTTGTAGCAGTTGTAACTGTAGCAAGAGTAGTAGTGACTTAGCAAGAAAAATATGTGAAAAACTTGTAGGCATTGGATCGGTGATTACGTTGGATGATATTCATCATATAACAGTCATAACCTAGGGAGACACAGAACTAGCCCCAGTTCATGAATATAATGTAGGCATGTATTCCGTAAATAGTCATACGTGCTTACGAAAAGAACTTGCATGACATCTTTTGTCCTACCCTCCCGTGGTAGAGGGGTCCATAAGGAAACTAAGGGATATTAAGGCCTCCTTTTAATAGAGAACAAGAATAAAGCATTAACACATAGTGAATACATGAACTCCTCAAACTATGGTCATCAGCGGAAAGTATCCCAATTACTGTCACCCTGGGGTTTACGGATCATTACACGTAATAGGTGCATATGACTTGCAAGATCGGAACACGAACATAGATATAATGATGAAAACATAGACGGTTCAGATCTAAAATCATGGCACTCGGGCCCTAGTGACAAGCATTAAGCATAACAAAGTCACAGCAACATCAATCTCAGAACATAGTGGATACTGGGGATCAAGCCTAACAAAACTAACTCGATTACATGATGAATCTCATCCAACCCCTCACCGTCCAGCAAGCCTACGAAGGAATTACTCACTCTCGTGGGGCGCATCATGGAATTGGTGATGAAGGAGGGTTGGTGATGATGAAGCCCGAAGATTCCCCTCTTTGGAGCCACAAACGGGCTCCAGATCTGGCCTCCCAATGAAGAACAGGACGTGGCGGCGGCTCCCTATCATGAAATGTGAGGAAACTTCCTCTCCTATTTTTTCCTCCAACAATAGGATTTATGGAATTAGGGTCAACAAAGCCTCGTGAGCCCCACTACCCACCAGGGCACGCCAAGGGGGTGGCGCACCCTGGTGCCTTGTGGGCAGCTGCCCCCCACCCCTCTGGTGGGTCTTGGTTCCATAAATCTTCATCTATTCCAAAATAATTCTCCAAAAAGTTTCGTCCAATTCCGAGAACTTCTACTTCTGCATAAAAACAACACCATGGTAGTTCTGATAAGAACAGCGTCAGTTGGGGTTAGTTTCATTCAAATCATACAAATTAGAGTCCAATACAAGAGCAAAAAGCGTTAGGAAAAGTAGATACAATGGAGACATATCACCTAACGCAAACTATTGTCCAGACAAAGTCATGTGTGATTGTTCATTGATCCAACACATTTACTTCCTTGAAACTGTGTGGGTTATCTGAGGTTATCGCCCACGGTGTTGCTCAATAACCATTTGCAATATAAAACCCAATTGGCACGCTAATTGGCCTATTATTTTTAATGCATTTAGTAATCAAGTTGGCATTTCAGATTAAACACAAAATATATTTCATTTTCATACTATGGAACCAGGATTTCATAATTGAAATACATCAGAGTACAGCATCATATAGCTTCACCACTCAGTTAAACCATATAGGCATATAGCTAGCTACCAAGTTTCACATGCATCATCTAAATTTTTTGGAAATTCGCATCATAGATGGTAGATTGACAAATGAATCTCATCTGGAAAACAGCTAAAACCGAAGGCGAATATTGGGCCTTCAATGATGTTGAAGGTCCTTGCAACTTTAGGCCAATGCTTGTGAATGATTGGCCGCCCATACTTTGTCCTTTTGAGGAAGACTTCAATATTGTACCGTGGGTGTTGTATGAACACCTTCCTCGCCTCTTGACCATACAGGTGGTTTGAAAGGTAATCATTAATGAACTGCTTTGGAAAGGCCTAAAACAAATATATGCATAAATATCTTCTCTAAATTTGGGGAGAGAGCCTAGCTCAACTAGTTGGGGGAGTGGATGTACAAACACAACACCTGGGTTCAAATCCTCACGGGGGTGAATTTAGGTTCCTATTTATTCTTGAGGACCATGTTTTCATGGTACTCACACATTTATCATTGAGGACTAGGCTGGGTGCATAACCAAGAATAAATATCCTAGTACTCATACTTAAAAGGCCGTGTGCATCCCTAGTTGGTGCAGAGATCGGGGAAGTGAAATTCTCCCCTAATTAAAATCTTTGTGAATCATTAATAAAATGGTCGCATGCGTCGCCCAGATGTAGAGGCCGGGGGTATATCCTCATTTATTTAAATAAATCTTCTATAAATTTTTAAATGGCACAAAGGAATTAAAAAACAAGTTATAAGACTTAGTACCATGTTGTAGTTCACTGATGTCTTCTTCATTGTGCAAACAAAGATCTTGTTGTTTTTCATCGCCAGTTTCTTTATCCTAACAATCTTTCTGAGTTTCTTGACTTGACTAATATTCATGGACATCTCATTTCCCCATATACAAAATGGGTCGAACAGTGGGTCAACACCTCTGACAGTAGGACCTACATTTGCAAGACCAAATTTTTAAAAACCTAAATATTAGAATGGTTCCTACAGTTCCACAATAATGTGATATTAGACAAAGGACCATGCATGTGCACCTCGATGGTAAACCTCAGTGCCTCCCATTGTTTCTGTGCAAACATATATAAGGTCGTTATTGATCAGGTTAAGTGAGGGTTGGCGTACTATCAGTAAAATATATTGATGAAAAATAAACACATTACACATTCAGCAGATTAATTCGAGCCACATGGAAAAGCCATTTATCCAAACCAAGCATGCTTAAGATCTAGGAAACATAGCAATTGTATATGTTTCTCATGTCTTTAGTACATCTAAATGTGATTTATTTCTTGTATGCATAACATTACAGAATTGTACCCACAACAATTGAACACCACATTGCAAAATTGAACCAAACAGTTAAGTAAACACCACAACAAATGAACCAAACAGTTTACTGAGCACGACATTTCACAATAGAACATATTAGAAGATAAGACAGTTAACCAAACCTAGTATGCTTAAAAACTTGGAAATTTATCAATTGTATTTGTTTCTCGTGTATTTTGTACAGCCAAATTCGATTTATTTCTCAGATGCAAGAGGATACAAAATTGCACCCACAAGAATTGAGCATCACATTACATAATTGAACCAATCATATAACTGAACATGGAAACAAATTAACCAAACAGTTAGCTGAGCACCACATTTCATAATAAATAGAATATATACTAGAGGATCAGATTGCATAGTAATAGTACATAGGACAATCACTAGAATTTCTAAAGAAAAGGTAGGAGCAGCACATGCAACAGGTAAACCGAACATGCTAAGCGGCATAGCTGGCTAGCTGAATATAGGTCCTTATAGTGAGCTAAAAAGACAAGCTACTCCTCATTGTCCGAGATATCAATGATGATGGGCTCCTTAGGCTTGGAAGAGGGCGAGACTTTCACTTCGTGGGTGCCCTCCTTGTAGTGGTGAGTTGCCTGAGCCGCTCCGGGCAAGAACCTACTGACTCTGGAGCTGAGGTAACCACGAGCACACTGATAAAACACCTCGTAGCCTTTGTCGAAGGCACCGGCTATGGCCTCGAGAAAATGCCATGAACTATCGTTTAAAGTAGCCAACCGTGTGGCGGCGTTCGTGTGTGAGGGCCTCAACGGTGAGGTGCTCCTCCAAGATCTGGGGGTCGACACGCATGGCACCCATCGCGACCTCATCCACGTGTGCGGCCGTGATTTGCTTCTCTGCTACCAAATGCTCCTTGAGCTCCTGGCTATACTGCGAGCACCATGGCCTAGGGAGGCACCTATTTGGAGGATGGGTTGGTAATTTAGGTGGAAGGTGTCGCGCTGGTAGTCGGGGCATTGTGATGTAGAAGGAGGAAGAAGATGGGGGTCGGGTGTGGATTACCTGACTAGATCAATGAGGCCGAGCAGCAGGAAGGAGCGTCGTTGGCGAGGAGGCAGTGCTACAAGCAAGCAGTGAAGGTTCGAACTTGCAAAGGAAGGTGGGAACAGGGGAAATGTGGCTTTTGGTCAGGAGGAGAGGGAGGGTAGATATTTCCGCGGAAGTCGAAAATTTTGCCTCGGTGCAGCAAAAAACTGGCACGCAAAGTGTCATCAGACACAATCCCTTATTCAGCATTGTGTACGATATGTGAACATCACATTCACATAGCTTACCCCGTGTGTGATGAGTATGAACGCGCAAATTTTGGTCCAAATTTCCCTGGTTACAGTGGTCATCCACGTCATTGCATAATTTGGATACACAAAAGGGCCTATAGCACACCCACACTTCTTAATCGAGCAAGTTCGGCAATTAAACAGAGCTAGGTGACCTAAATATTACTCTAACAAAAGACCAGTGCTCCAAACAGAGAGTACTACTCCGACTGGCGCTCGTCGATCTCTGCCACCTCCTCCATGTCTAGCTCGCGTTTGACGATCTCCTGGGGAAGGGGTTCCATGGCATCCATCACACCGTACTCGGCAAGCGTCTCGCCATCCGCGTTCACCACCTCTTTGGAAAAGGCCGCCACAGTCTGGGCTTGGACGGGCTCCATCGCAGCAAGGTATGCGGCAAACAAACGAACGGTTGCTTGAACGCTCTCGGCGATTGCCAACTCTTCAGCTGTGGGTTGCCGACCGTTGTCGGAGAAGCTTCATGCAATTTGTGCAGCGACCGCTAGGAGTTGGGCGTGGGCGGCCTCCATCATGGCTAAGGCGGCGGCGGGGGAACAAACAACTGTTGTGCCGCTCTCGCCATTTTCTATCACCGTCGCAGATGTTGCTGCAACCATCTGAGCTGTAACAGCGGCCGTTTCGGCAGCCTCGGACGCCTGGTCGCAGATTGCAGCCGTGCTCGTGCAGGTTGTTAGCACGTTCATGGAGGCTGCGGTTGCGCTCTCACCGGAGTGGGCCGCCGAACAAGCCCTCGCGGCGTGGGTTCACGTCCTTGTCTTTGACCGATGATGCTTGAACAGTGAAATAATATTTGGGGAACTAGTGTACTTGACGCGTCGGCTGTGGATTGTAGCCGATGAAACTTCTTGTGTAAGCCATGTACTATGACGGTGCTCAAAGATATTTTATACTGCATCTAACATGGTTGGTGATAATAAACGGTGTGTGATGTACTTGATTTTTCGTCTTGAATTGAAATATAGAATGGGGACACAAAGGCAAAGGACGGTGTTTGAATTGCTAGAACATTTATCTGCAGTGAACATGCAAAAATAGGAGTGTCGTCAAAAAATTAGGAATTATTCAGGGTTCGTTTGGACATTTTTATACATTAACCAAGTTTTCTAGGCATTTAAGGTGCATAGTTCAAATTTGAACTACATGCACATGCTCCGATGCACCAAAATGGGTTGTAAAATCATATATGTGTTCATGGGTGCATGCTTAGGTCCCATGCAAGAAGTGGGAATGAATTTCAAACACCTCGGCATTGTGGCTCAACCGCAAACATTGAGATACTTGGTTTTGAAATTCTAGTAAATCCAAAACTCGTCTAAAATTCATGAAACTTGGCATGCTATCATGGAATGGCACCAGCATGTTCTGGTAAAAATTTTGTCCCATATGGGGTAGGTTTTGGTATAAGCTTCTCGCAAACTAGAGCTTCTCATAAGAAGCCTCATGGTTCCGGTAAGGAACATGTCACCTTTGTGGACGACACGATATTCATTGTCTCTTCTCGCCTTCAATTTTTTCTAGAGGCAACATAGACCAATAGGAGTGTAATTTTAAAATTTGAAAATTATTAGGGTTCATTTGGACATTTTTATACATTAACTGAAACTTCTAGCCATTTTATATGCATAATTCAAATTTGAACTGCAGGCACATGCTCCAATGCAACAAAGGGGTTGAAAAATGATATATGTGTACTTGGGTACATGCTTAGGTCCCAAGCAAGAAATACGAATGAATTTCAAACACCTCGGCTTAGTGGCTCAGCTGTAAACATTGAGATACTTGGTTTTTAAATTCATACAAATCCAAAACTCGTCAAAAATTCATGAAACTTGGCATGCTATCATGGAATGGCACCAACATGATGTGATAATTTTTTTGTCCCATTTGGGATAGGTTTTGGTATAAGCTTCTCACAAACCGGAGCTTCTCACAAGAAGCCTCATGGTTCCGGTAGGGAAGATATCACCTTTGTGGACGAAATGATATTCGTTGTCTCTTCTCGCCTTCAAACTTTTTCTAGAGGCAACGTAGACCAATAGGAGTGTCATGCTAAAAATTTGGAATTATTTGGGGTTTCTTTGGACATCTTTATACATTAACTGAATTTTCTAGGCATTTTATGTGCATAATTCAAATTTGAACTACACGCACATACTCCAGTGCAGCAAAAACGGTTGAAAAATATAAGTGTCCTTGGGTGCATGGTTAGGTCCCATGCAAGAAATAGGAATGAATTTCAAATACCTCGACTTCATGGCTTGGCCCCAAACATTGAGAAACTTGGTTTTGAAATTCTAGTTAATCCAAAACTCGTCCGAAAATCATGAAGCTTGGCACGGTATCATGAAATGACACCATCTTGTTGTGGTAATTTTTTTGTCCCATTTGGGACAAGTTTTGGTATGAGCTTCTCACACGAAGCCTTGTGGTTCTAGTAGGGAATGTGTCATCTTTGTACACGAAACGATGTTCATTGCCTCTTCTCGCCTTGAATTTTTTTTCTACATGCAACATAGACCAATACGAGTGTCTTGTTAAAATTTGGAATTATGCAGGGTTTTTTCAAACATTTTTGTACATTAACTGAGTTTTCTAGGCATTTTATGTGCATAATTCAAATTTGAACTATATGCACATGCTTCGGTGCATAAAATGGGTTAAAAATCATATGTGTGTCCTTGTGTTCATGTTTATGTCCCATGTAAGAAATGTGAATGAATTTCAAACACCTAGGGCTCGTGGCTCGGCTGCAAACATTGAGGAACTTGGTTTTTAAATTCCTACAAATCCAAAACTCGTCTGAAATTCATGAAACTTGGCATAGTATCATGAAATGGCACCAACATGATGTGGTATTTTTCATGACCAATTTGAGAGAAGGCGCATGAATTAACATCCAACACATGCATTTTGAAACAAATAGCTGCCACGTTATCATCTCAAACATCTGTACAATTTAAATCATGGGCGTTTAGTAACCAGTTATGTGATGCCACGCGTCACACTTTTATTGGCTGGGAGTTGCCTTGTGGACGGCTTCTTGAGTAGATGGGGGGTGTGTGAGCGAAAGTCCACAGCACAAGCTGACCGGGAGGCATGCGAGCAGTTCTCCGGTGCGCAGTCTCACCGGGAAGCGTGTGAGGAGCACGCTTCACAAGCTCATGGGAAGCGAACCCTTTGACCTCCATCGCCGCCCGCCTCGCTTCTAACCTCTCCTTTAATGCTACTCGAGCCACCGTTTAATATAGGCGGTCTTAATCTTTGACTCACATTCCCCTGTCGCCTGAATCCTATCTCCCATACCTCCACCTATGTCGTTGGCACACAAGGATCATCTGCCACAAGTCTTCCAGTTTGGTGAAGTAAACTGTGAGCCGGAGGAGATAGAAAATAAGGAGGAATGGGGCCTCATGGACATGGTCGTGAAGGAGCTAGCCGCGGCAGATGCTGCCCCCGAGCCCATGCCAGCTTCCATCCCCGCGACCGCGCTAGCGACCATCCCCGTGGCATTGATGGGCTGGTCGCCGAGCACCATCGCAGCGCTGAAGCTGCGAGCATCAGCGAGATTCCCGCGGACCCGCACGAGCTTGTGTACGAGCCAGCGGTAGCGCACCCGCCTATCCTCGAGCGCGCCCCAGCACCCACCATAACGCTAGTCCCCGTGCGCTTGACTGCACCCGCCGCGCCCGTGACTGTTCCCGTGCGCACGCCAGGTATACCCGCAGCGCCCCCCCCCCCCCCAGCGTCATGGGATGCCGCCGTCGACTGCTACCTCACAACACCGTGAGTCGCCGTCCCCCCCGCCCCACGCCCGTCGATCGCGCGACGAACGGCTCTTGGATTTGCAAGTGCAGAATATTTTGGGTTGGCTTGAAGACTTGAACAATGGCGTCCCAGAGGACGACAACGCAGGAGCAACACACTACCAGCACTTCCGCAATTAGTTTTGTTGTTTAATATTGTATCTCGATCATATAGATGTAAATCATAGTGTAACTGAATAAAATCTATGGTTTTGATCAACTTAGCATTTTTATTAGAATGTAAAGACTTATCAAGTAAAATAATAATAATAAAAATCATCAATGTTTCTCTCTGAATAAAACACTGATCACAAACGTTTCAGATTGAACACCCATATGCAAAGCGAGAGTTAGGTTCCTTCGCCGCTAAGCCAAGGGAAAATGTGGCGCACAGGTTTTCTGCATCTCTTCATCGCAAATGATTTTGCATGATGACCCGTGTGCAACCATGTACAAACAATTTTCTAAGATTTGCTTCTGTCATATTGGGTATATTTCCATTTGTCAAATTGAAAAATTAGCATATGTCAATCTACTAACATTACCATTTGTCAACCTGTTTACACTGCCATTTGTGATCCTCGACAAAAACCACTGCCATTTGTCAAATTTGGTAGTTAAAATCACTAGTATTGTTTTATTTTTCCAAATGAAATTCAGTAAGCATATATTTCATTCATAGATTAAGCAGTCATCCTTTATACAAACAATTCAACTCGACAGCTAAATCTAACAAACTTTTCCCCAATTGTTGTCAATCACGTACTGAAATAGCTAGTTCAACTATATATACTAGCTAATTTTAAGTATGTAGTATAGTTCAACCATAACTATAGTCATACGAACTGAAAAAATAGCCCTAAATACTACTATGGAAGGACTCCGCACTACTTTCAGCAGCCTCTCCTCTGCTGAGCGCGCTCAATATGTGGCAGAGGAGGAGGAGCCTACCCACGAGCTAACGAAGTGGAATCCGGCTCCTGCCGCTGCTACACCTTTAGTGACGGCCAACTCGAACGCCCTCTGCTGCTCCTGGCAATCCTTCCCGAAGCGGCGGGACTCCTCAAAGATCTCCGCATTCCACGCCTCTGCGGCGATGTGTGTTGCGGCCACAGTGGCGGCAAGACTCTTTGCATGCTCGACCAGGCGCTCCTCCTGCTCTCGCAGGAACTTGATGTAGCGCACAAGGTCGCTGACGCACATGCTAGCCTCCACCTCCCGCCTTCGGGCCGTGGTGGCGGAGCAGGTGATGACATCGGTGGTCGATGATGGGGTGGCGGCCATGATGGGCGACAGTGAGGTAGCGGCCATGGCGGCCATCTCCCGCCTTTGGGCTGCGGTGGCGGAGCAGGTGATGGCCATGGCGGCCGACGGTGGGGTGGCGGCCATGACGGCCACCTCCCGCCTTCGGTCCGTGGTGGCAGAGCGGGTGATGGACTGGCGGCCGGCGGTGGGGTGGCGGCAATGGCGGCCGGCAACAGCTGCCCATGGGAAGTGGCGACGGAGCGTGTGGTGGCTGTTGTGCGCACACCCAACAGGAACACCACATGTAGTACACGACACCATGGACTGCATTGCCACCGTGGTGTAGCCTTACAGCTAGAGCTGTCCTCTAATGACGGTGGAGTGGCTGAGCGATGATGACGAACCAGGGAGAAGCAAACGAGATAAGCTACAGGGAGGGAGGGGAAAATGAAATGCGGACTCACCGGCCATGAGGGTTTATATAACAGGTCGGTTAGCATTGGGATTTTGGGGGGTTTTGTCGGGTCGGGCGGGAAGCTTGCGCGGTTGAACGGGAACCAGCGCGCTTGCGTGGGAATGGTCTCACCGACGATTCATTGGTGCCTCTTCAAGCCAACGTTTTGCCAAACCAACGCATGTGCGGTGCTCGAGCTTGTGCTCAAAGCCTTCTGCGGTAGCGCAGTGACAAGACATGCGAGAGGAGGACGAAATGACATACACATACGGTTTTAAAAATAAATGTTTGCAATTTACTTACCTAGCACATGGACGCTCTCTACGAAGCATCGCAAATGATTGTCTACCCACCTGTGTGATGTGGAACCCGACGTATATAGTTTCACATCCAGTCGCTGGCTCGTAGCCACCGACCGACTTGTAGACGGCCATTCCCCGCGTGTTCAACTGATCTTTGTGTGTGGTTCCTCGTGGTTGAGTCAGGCGTGGCACGCTCTGCTCGCGTCCCTCCACGCGTGCTACCAGCGTTTGGGGCCGATGCTCGATCACGTACGTTCGGGGTGCCATATGCATGCGGTTGCGCGGAGCCACGATGTAGTTACGTGTGCCAGGATGCAGTTACCTGCTGCAAAAACTGCCGCGCGGATGTGCTGGGAATCCAGGCCACCAAGCCCCCATTTATTCCCGTGACCATTTACCTTAGTCTCTCGCGCCCCATGACACAATAAGCACACCCACGATGACACATACAGAGAAAGTATCTAGCAGCTCCAATGACACTCCCAACGACTGACGACGACGATGAGTGGTAGTTCACCATGCCTCACGTAGTGGACACCCACGTAAAGGGGAATGACCTCTCAGTGGTGTATACGAATGAGTCAGTCTCGATGGAGAGCTCCATCCACACTATGGAGCAGTTGATTACCGAGGACAAGTATCAAGTGGTCGGCTTCGACCTCGAGTTCACCGGCGGTCGTGCCGGGCATGATCAGAAGGTTGCCATCACCTAGTGTGTGTGCGCCATCACGTCCTCGTCTACCACTACTGCCTGGGCACAAGGCCTTGCGAGCATTCCTCTAGGTTTATCAACAGCCTCGACTACAGTTTTCGCTACGGTGAACATCATCAATGATCTAAAAGCGCTCGAGATTTCGGGTTTGGCCTGCCAGAAGCTTGTCGACATCCGTGGCCACTACAGGGTCTGGGGCAGCTCAGAGAATGAGCAGAACTCCCTGGTTGACCTCTCCTCGTCCATCATCGAGCCCTACTACAAGAACATGAAGGTGAGTGCAAGAAGGACAAGATCGCTTGGCACAGTGTCTGGGAGCATAGACTGGATGAAAAACATGTCAAGTACGCGTACACAAGCTATGAGATGTACATGCAGATCGTTGACATGAGGAAGTGCTTTCATCCTGCCCGGGGTGATGGATCGATCCACAGAGTAGTGGTGGTAGCGTCACAAGAAGTAGATGATTACATGTTCAATTTTGGTTATATATGTCGTTCTTGATTAGATAGCGCAAATCACATCGCACACACACTAAACTAGGGAACCTGTCGATGATGATTTCATCAATCGCTGACAATTGTGTACCAGCAAGCATTTGCCCACAACACACATGTCTTATTAGCAGGAATCGTCTGTGTTGTTATCGGTCTTCCCACACACTTGTGATTTTTGACCTGTTTGCCTCGTATCACACACATCTCGTTGATGAACTGTTTCTGTTGTTTTGTATCATCACAAACAGATCATACGAGTGAATTGTATGCCCTATGTCGCATACACCTTCATTTGGTTGACCGTCTCTATTGCGTTGGGTAATCGCAAACAGTTCATCCGACTGAAATGTATGTTGTCTATCGCACACACCTTGATATGACTGACCATTTTTGTTGTTCTTGCTCATCGCAAGCAGTTCGTATGGATCAACTGTATGCCACATACCGCACACACAACTCTAATCTGAATCGTGTTTGATGACCCCGCTATCGCCAACAGTTTGTATTATTGGGGACGGTTTTATTACAACACATTTTGTGATTAATGCATCACACACAGTTTGGTCAAAGGGTCTCTGATTGTACTGTCATGTTTGGACCATCCTGTAGTAGTGGATTTTCCATCCAACCATTCCTTCAAGGTCTCCTTTATTTCTATTGCATCCAATTCCATTACCCCGCCCCCAACTCCATCCTCCACATCGCCTCCCCCATTACCTTCTGTGAGGCCTTCCTCTGCATTGAGCCTCATTTTGGGCTCTGGCTCAAATGATTTTGCGTCAAGGTGCATGCCAATGGGGGCCAACTCACAGAGTGTGGGGCAGGCATGATTAGCAAGATCCTGAGGGCGAGATGGCTGCTCGGGAAGTTCAGTGAGATAGTCAAGTTGTGGCGGGACGAATGGTTCTACATGGCCGATGTGCCATTGGGTAACCGAGAAGGGGTCCCGCTTTCTCGCCGTGACCTTGGAGATGCTGCACTCTTGGAACACCCAGACTCTCACTCGGGGGGATGAGGAGGAATTGGAGGCCTTACAAGAGCGGGCGAAGTTCTACATCGACTAGGGTGTTACTCTTATCGACGTGGTACATGTCGTGGTTCTAAGTCTGACAGTAGAATAGGGGGGTAAGAATGGAGAGGCAAGATCCTAGCTATGGAGTAGTTGTATACGCAAGATGTTTACGATTTTAGGCCCTTCTCGGAGGAAGTAATAGCCCTACGTCTCGGAGCCCGGAGGCGGTTGACTGGATTATGTGCGTATGAATTACGGGGGTGCGAACCCTTTACACCGAGGAGGGGGTGGCTTATATAGAGTCCGCCAGACACCTCCGGCCCTCAGTTATGCAGGGTTTAAGGTATATTAAGACCTGGCATTACTAGTAACGCCATACATAAAGTGCTATGATGATCATAAAGACTACTTAATGACAAACCGTTCCTATGCAGAGTGACTATAAATCTCCTGGTGGTCGAGTGAGTGACTTCATGGTCGAGTGTCTTCGAGTCCGTCGAGTGAAATCCTTCCAGGTCGACTGAAAGGTAACTTCTTCTAGAGATGTCCTTGGGGAGGGTATCTTGGATAGGTCCATGACCCTACCCTAGGTACATGGCTTCATCATTAGCCCCCGAATGGATGGAGGTTTGAGTGGGGAAAGAGTTGAGAACTCTTCCGACCCATTTTTCATGTTGTGAGTATGTCTTGTTCTGGATCAATGAACTTAGGTGACGGCACCAACTTCTTTTTCAGTCGCCTTGATCCATTCTTTGTATCCATCGAGTGAGTTTTCTGTACTTGGAGATCTCCGAACGACAGAGCGGAGGAAATCTCCAGTCTGACAAGTTGCTCTGCAGTTCTTGGATTTAGCGGGATCTGAATTTTGGGAAGCGCGTGAGGCGGAGGAGGCCGCGGTACTCGGATGGGATAAGGCAGGAACGCCTCGATCTTCGCGCCACCTTTTTCGCCACGTATCGTCGCGCGACTGTTGCGGGATTTGACAGGATCGTCCGGGCCTACCGGTCAGTCACTCGGAAGCAACCTCATATAAGGCGCCGGACGGGGGTTTTTGAATAGTGCGCCCTCATTTTCTTCTCCCTCCCCCTCAGACTCTTCCGCTGCGTTCGCCCCCATCCCAGCGCTGCTGCTCCGTGCGTGCTTCGCCGGCGACGATGGTGAAGGAAAAGACGGCGGCTTTGGAGGGAGCGAAGAAGGCGACAGCGAAGACGAAGGGAAGGGAGACCAGTCGGGGCGGATCCTCGTCACGGGCCGGTCTGCCGCAAGGCTGGATCCAGGGCGACTGGATCCGCTCGACTATCCGTCAGAAGGATCTCGACGACCTGGCCAATGAAGGACTGATCCCCCATGGATCAGCGAGGCTCCCGGGGAAGGAGTGGCAGCCGCAGCCTCAGGAGGGTGAGTGTGTCCTCTTGGCCACCCATGTTGACCGCGGGTTTTCTTTGCCGCCCCACCCTTTCTTTCGGGGATTTCTGAACTTCTTTGGGGCACAACTCCACCACTTCACACCCAACTCCATAGTATATCTCACAGCTTTCGTGTCCTTGTGTGACAATTTCTTGGGTTGTCGACCCCATTGGGGCCTTTTCAAACACATTTTCACCTGTCGCTCTCAGACGGTGAAAAAGGCCAATCCGAGTGACGAGAAAACCCAAGTGATTCAGATGTGTGGGGGCCTTGGGGTTCAAATGAGAGGAAAAAGTGCCTTTCCAGCCATGGTCCTTCCCGAGTCGGTCCGAGGGTGGCAGTCGACCTGGTTCTACTGCCAAGACCAGCCAACGCCAGGGCAGTCGACTGGACTCCCTCCTTTTTCCATGGACCGAGTGAGCAAGCCATCTTATTTGAAGGTGGTCCCGGAGGAAAAGGCGCAGGTTAAGGTGTTGGTCGAGCGTGTAGTCTAGCTTATCCGTGACGGGGTGACCGGCATGGATCTCCTGGAGGTCTTCCTCCGACAACGCATCCAGCCGCTTCAATATCGAGACCATCCAATGTGGATGTATTCTGGCACTGAAGACACCACTCGGATCCTCCCGGAGGAAGTCGAGGATGCCACGCTAGAGAGGTGGATGACTGCCATCACAGGGAACAAGGATAACCCTCGAGGAGCTAGGAGGATTCCTCCACTCGACCAGTCGTATGAAGTAGACAAAGTCCGATCTTGTATCTTTTACCGTGATCCTGCATTCTCCATTCTGTTTGCTTAACATCGGTCGACTGACTTTTTTCTTGTCTGTTGTCTTCCAGGTCACTACCGAGATGTATTCGATGCCCAATGGGGCGCAAGAACAGATCGAGGAGGAGGAGGGGAGCGGAGGTGAAAGTCAAGTGGAGTGGCAATCTGATGGTGAGGAGGATGAAGAAGACGACGGTTCTGGTGAAGAGGAGGAGGAGGAAGAAGAGGAGGAGGAGGTCGACCCTCCTCGCACTGAAAGGCGATCCAAGCTCGCCCATGATCCTGCAGTTGAGCGTGGCAAATCGACTGTGCCTGTTGGGCAGTCGACGAAACGACCTCGAACGACCTCTCCGGCACCGACTGAAAAGGCGCTGAAGCAACCCCGAGCGGCGTCATCAAAGCCGACAAAGGACCTGCCCAAGATGAGGATGGTGATTCCCACCATTTTTGGGTAATCATCCGAACTTGTGTTTTCTTGTTTAACATGGATACACTCTTGGTCGACTCGTTGGCTGACCGACTGATTCCTGAAATCCACAGTGCTGCTACCTCCGAGACCTCAGTCA
Organism: Triticum timopheevii; assembly: GCA_963921465.1. Lineage (NCBI taxonomy): Eukaryota > Viridiplantae > Streptophyta > Magnoliopsida > Poales > Poaceae > Triticum > Triticum timopheevii. The sequence goes on from OY997264.1 coordinate 351,083,795, forward strand.
AGCATGAAGACCAGGAAATGGAAGATGCTGCCACCTCCAACCTTGGTATGATCTCTGTAGTTTCGCTTTTGGTCGATTGGATCTTTTGTTTTTAACTTTGAATCTTTCCTGTAGTCCCACCTCCTGTCATTGAACTCCCTGATGACGACGATGAGGAGCCACTGAGGCAGAGGAGGAACAAAAAGGCGTCTGCTGGCAAGACTGCTCAGGTTGTATCAGCACCTGAGACGCTGGTTTAGGAGGGAGGCAACGTCACTCGGACTTCCGTGTCCTTTGCTGTGCCGCTAACGAGTGCTCGCCCTTCGTCGTCGACTGCTACTCCGCCTTCCCTTTTCGCCACACACCATGTCCCGGAGGACCAAGCGGGTGCTGCTAAGGAGGCTATACGCCAGGCGGGGGTCATGATGGAGCAGGTGAAGGCGATCCGAGACGCCAGCCAAGCAGCTTATGATGCAAGCTCAGCTCTTCAGAGCAACGTCCAGGTTAGTTGGTCACCACTTGGTCTGTTAGGATATGGTACCTGAAAACTCTTCTTTCTGAAGATCTTTGAATCTGTACACCCATTGGGTGTGTCGATTGAATTTTTGTATTGGTGGGGGCACGCTGAGTGCACCCACTGGGTGTAGTCCCCGAGACTATGGTGGACTGCTGGCAGTCGACTATAGTCTTTATACTTTGAATTTCTTCACTCTAACTACTCCACTCGGTCTGGTCGAATGGCATCTTGGAACTAGTGGGGGCACACTAAGTGCACCCACTGGGTGTAGTCCCCGAGACCATGGTCGACTACTGGCAGTAGAACGTCTCCCCTTTTCTTTTTCTTTTTTTATGATACCGTGGCTGACTGCTGGCAGTTAGCTATGGTTTAGGATCATAACTTTTTGTCTCTTTTGGTCGACTGATCGAATCGAGTCGGTAGAACCAGTGGGGGCACGCTGAGTGCACCCACTGGGTGTAGTCCCTGAGACTATTGTTGGATATTTTGATTCGACTGTAGTCTTAGAAATGCTACAATTTTTCTCTTAGTCACTCGGAAGCAACTTATTTTTGATGTTTGTCGACTGTCCTTTCGCAGAAATCTTGCGAGCTTGTGGCTCACTATACTGAGTTGGAGAATAAACATATCCAACTTGAACTTGACTTGAAGCTTGTCCATGAGAACTTCACGAAGGCGAAGGAGGAAGCAAAAGGTATGTTTGGTGAGAATCTTGACGACTGCCTTTATTTTTTGTCCATTCCCGATTCTGATCTCATTGTCACTTTGCAAATAAACTGAAGGAGGCTCTGAAGAAGAAGGACCTTGACCTCACCGAGGCACAGAAAGCGGCTTCGGATAAGACAAAGCTCGCAGAAGAAAAGTTGGCTTCAGTCAGCAAACTTGAAGAGGAGAATACCAATCTGAAAGCTGCTCTCGACGTGGCCAACAAGGAGGTCAGTCGTCTGAGGAATGACAAGATAGCCCTGAGTGACAAGGCTAGCGAACTGATGGGGAAGAAGAACGATCTGGAGTCTTATCTGGAAGGGCTCGCCAAGAAGTTATTCCTCATGCTTGAAGGTAATCTTTCCTATCCGACTGACTTGTTATCGTCGACTCATCGTAGAACTGTTGACTTAACTTCAAACTATGCTTACAGAATTCTGTCAAAACTTCGAGGAGGAGACCAGTCGACTGGAGCCAAACCTGGACCCCATTAACTCTCCTGTGAAGGACGAGGCTGCTATGAATGTGTTCCGACTGGAGTCTCGTGTTCCTGGGGTGGTTGACTACCTCGCTCGACTGAAGGTTGCGGTGTCGTGGATCGACACGACACTCTGGCCAAGAGAGACACTCCACAATGACCTCGAGTCTTTAATGACTCGACTGAATGGCGTTCCAGGTCGAGTGCAGGAATGGAAGAAGTCTTATGCCAGGTGTGGTGCTGATGTTGCACTGTCCCTGGTACGCGTTCGCTGCAAGGATGCTCGAGAGGACAAGCTAGCATCCATCAGGGTGGCCAATACCAAGAAGCATGACTTCCAATCTTTCATGGAGACCTCCATTGCTGCTGCCACTCGGATTGCTGATGGAATTGACCTAGATCAGTTTGTCGCGCCCTCCAGTCCTCCACCTGAGGAGTAAAAAACTTCTATGCTTCATCTTAAATTTGCCTCGGAATGCCGAGTGGTTTTGTAACCAATAAACTTTCACAGGCTTGACGCCTGAGCACTTCTGAATCTGTTATCTGAACTTTGCTTATCATTAAATATACTTGCACTCGCCTTCGAGCGAACTTTGTCTTTCACTCGAAATATACCTGCACTTCACCGTTTTTTGCAGGTAGGGATGGAGCACAGATGGCAGTCGACCTGCGTCTCTATGGAGTGCACATTGTATTTGTGACGTAGCTCAGAAGGAGAAGGTAACAGTCAACCTGCACCTCGTCATCCTTGCAGAGCGGATTAGATTAAGTACTTAGGCGAGCACCGGGCTAAGCCCCCGAGCGGGAGGTTTGCTCTCCACTCGGTAGGATTTTTAGATACTTAGGCGAGCACTGGACTGCAGCTAAGCCCCCGAGTGGGACGTTCGCTCTCCACTCGGTAGAATTTTCAGATATTTAGGCGAGTACTGGACTGCAGCTAAGCCCCCGAGTGGGAGGTTTGCTCTCCACTCGGTAGGATTCTTTGTGGCGTAGCTCCGAATGAGAAGGTAGCAGTTGACCTGCACCTCGTCGTCCTTGCAGAGCGCACGTTGTATTTGTGGCGTAGCTCGGAAGGAGAAGGTAGCAGTCGACCTGCACCTCATCCTCCTTGCAGAGCGCACGTTGTATTTGTGGCGTAGCTCGGAAGGAGAAGGTAGCAGTCGACCTGCACCTCGTCCTCCTTGCAGAGCGCACATTGTATTAAATACTTAGGCGAGTACTTAGACTGCAGCTAAGCCTCCGAGTGGGAGGCTGGCTCACCACTCGGTAGGATTTCAAACACTTAGGCGAGTACTGGACTGCAGCTAAGCCCCCGAGTGGGAGCCTGGCACACCACTCGGTAGGATTTCAAACACTTAGGCGAGTACTAGACTGCAGCTAAGCCCCCGAGTGGGAGCCTGGCACACCACTCGGTAGGATTTCAAACACTTAGGCGAGTACTGGACTGCAGCTAAGCCCCCGAGTGGGAGACTGGCTCACCACTCAGTAGGATTTTCAAGTACTTAGGCGAAACGGATTCGCAGCTAAGCCCCCAAGTGTGAGGCTGGATGACCACTCGGCAGGGATTTTTTTCCAAACTTAGGTGAAATGGATTCGCAGCTAAGCCACCCACTGGGGGATTTCTCATGTAAACAAAGTAACAATAATCACTGGGAAAATTATAACACTCTTGTCTTTGATAAATAAACTACAGAAGTACGTTTATTACATCTCATCCGAGTGAGTACTTAAGTATAAAATGGGCGGAGCAGCTCCGTGTTCCAAGCTCGAGGCTCGTCAATCTGGTGACCGACATTGTAAAGACGGTACGCTCCATTGTGGAGGACTTTGGTGACGATGAAGGGACCTTCCCAAGTAGGAGCAAGCTTGTGTGGCTTCTGCTGATCCACTCGGAGAACCAAATCTCCTTCTTGGAAGGCTCGACTCTTCATGTTTCTGGCATGGAACCGACGCGAGTCTTGCTGATAGATAGTCGATCGGACCATGGCATCTCTCTTTCTTCTTCTAGAAGGTCGACTGCGTCTTGCCGGGCTTGCTCTGCTTCATCTTCAGTGTAGAGTTCGACTCGGGGTGCATTGTGAAGCAGGTCACTCGGCAGGACTGCTTCAGCTCCATAAACTAGAAAGAATGGAGTTCGCCCAGTCGACCGGTTAGGAGTGGTCCTCAATCCCCAAAGAACTGAAGAAAGTTTGTCGACCCACGCTCCTGCTGCATGCTTAAGATCACGCATCAACCGGGGTTTCAGTCCTTTGAGAATTAGACCATTTGCTCGTTCCGCTTGACCATTCCACTGGGGGTGAGCGACTGAAGCGTAGTCGACTCGTGTGCCTTGAGAGGCGCAAAAGGCTCTGAATTCATCGAAATCGAAGTTTGACCCATTATCAGTGATGATACTGTGTGGAACTCCATATCTGAATATCAACTCTCTGATGAAGCTGACAGCAGTGCCGGCATCAAGATTCTTGATAGGTTTAGCTTCAATCCACTTAGTGAACTTGTCGACTGCCACCAGTACATGGGTGAAGCCACTCCTGCCAGTTCTCAGTGGTCCAACCATATCCAACCCCCAAACAGCGAAGGGCCAGACGAGTGGAATGGTCTTCAAGGCTGAGGCGAGCTTGTGTGACATATTGGAATAAAATTGACATCCTTCACACTTGTCGACTATTTCCTTTGCCATTTCATTTGCTCTTGGCCAGTAAAATCCCGCTCGGTATGCTTTAGCCACAATGGTCCGAGAGGACGCATGGTGACCACAGGTCCCCGAGTGGATATCGTCAAGGATTATCCGACCTTCTTCTGGTGTTATACATTTTGACCGACTCCAGTCGCGCTTTCTCTGTACAATTGTCCCTTTATCACGGTAAAGGCTTTGGATCGACGGACGATCTGTCGAGCCTCTTCTTCATCCTCTGGAAGCTCTTTCCTTAGGATATACGCAATGTAAGGCTCTGTCCAGTCGGGAGTGATGACCAAGACTTCCATGATCAGGTCGACCACAGCTGGAACTTCAACTTCAGTCGGATCTGTGACACTTTTTGGCTGAGGAGCTTCTTCGGTGAAAGGATCCTCTTGAACTGATGGTGTATGGATGTGTTCCAAAAACACATTACTGGGAATGGCTTCTCTTTTGGAACCTATCTTTTCCAAATCATCAGCCGCTTGATTTTTCAGTCGGGGCATATGATGGAGCTCTAACCCCTCGAATTTCTTCTCTAGCTTTCTCACTGCATTGCAGTAACCAGTCATGGCTGGGCTTCTGACGTCCCACTCCTTCATCACCTGATTAACCACCAAATCTGAGTCGCCATAAACCATGAGGCGACGGACGCCGAGTGAAATGGCCATACGCAACCCATACAGAAGTGCTTCGTATTCTGCTTCATTGTTGGAGGAATCAAAGTGGATCTGGAGCACATATCTGAGCCTATCTCCTCAGAGGGAAACCAACACTACCCCGGCACCGGAACCATTCAGCATCTTAGAACCATCAAAGAACATGGTCCAGTGCTCTGAGTGAACTCGAGTCGGTAGCTGTTGTTCAATCCACTCGGCGATGAAATCTGCTACTGCTTGGGACTTGATGGCTTTCTTTGCCTCAAACTTGATATCAAGGGGAAGGAGTTCAACGCCCATTTTGCCACTCGACCAGTTGCATCTCTGTTGTGCAGAATCTCTGACAATGGGGCGTCGCTGACGACTGTAATGGAATAGTCAGAGAAGTAATGAGCAACCTTCTTCGTGGTCATATAAATCCCATATACAAGCTTCTGATAATGAGGGTATCTTTTCTTTGATGGGGTCAATACTTCAGAAAGATAATATATTGGGCGCTGAACTTTGAAGGCTTTTCCTTCTTCTTCCCGCTCGACCGTAAGTACTGTACTGATGACTTGTCCTGTGGCTGCAATGTAAAGCAACAAAGGCTCTTTGCTGATTGGGGTAGCAAGCACCGGCTGGGTGGAGAGCAGAGCTTTTAGCTCTGCAAACGCTGCATCAGCTTCTGGAGTCCACTCGAACTTGTCTAACTTCTTCATCAGTCGGTAAAGAGACAATGCCTTTTCACCGAGACGGGAGATGAATCGACTTAAAGCGGCCAAGCATCCAGTAAGCTTATGGACATCGTGCACACACACAGGGCGTTTCATTCAGAGTATAGTACCAACTTTTTCTGGGTTGGCGTCGATTCCTTGTTCGGAAACGAGAAAACCGAGTAACTTTCCGCCAGGAACTCTGAATGTGCACTTTGATGGATTAAGCTTGATATCGTACCTCCTGAGATTGGCAAATGTTTCAGCGAGGTCAGTCAACAGGTCGGAACCCTTCCGTGATTTGACCACAATATCATCCATGTACGCTTCCACATTCCGACTGATTTGAGTAAGCAAACACTTCTGAATCATCCTCATGAACGTGGCTCCGGCATTTTTAAGGCGGAATGGCATGGTGACATAGCAGAAGCACCCGAATGGAGTGATGGAAGCTATTTTAATTTCGTCGGGTCCATACAGACGGATCTGATGGTAACCGGAATAGGCGTCTAGAAAAGACAGGCGCTCACATCCCGCAGTTGAGTCAACTATTTGGTCGATGCGGGGGAGAGGAAAATGATCTTTCGGGCAGGCCCGATTGATATGTTTGAAGTCAATGCACATACGAAGTGACTTGTCCTTCTTGGGGACCATGACAACATTGGCGAGCCACTCGGAGTGGTAAATCTCTCGGATAAACTCCGCTGCTAAGAGCCGAGCCACCTCCTCGCCAATGGCCTTTCTCTTCTGGACGGCGGACCGTCGAAGGTGTTCTTTGACAGGTTTTACCTTTGAGTCGACTCGTAGACGATGCTCAGCCAGCCCCCTGGGAACACCCGGCATGTCAGCAGGCTTCCATGCGTAGATGTCCCAGTTCTCACAGAGGAACTGGATGAGCGCTTCTTCCTATTTGGAGTCAAGTGATGTGGAGATATGAGTCGGAGCAGCACTGGGGTTGGTTGGGTGAATGTGAACTGGTTTTGTCTCACCGGATGACTGGAATGCTGACTCTGTAGCGGGCTTCTTGGCTCGCAACAAATCACTCAGATCTGCAGTTTCTGGTATTCCTGTAGCTCTACTACTGCCATTTGAGCATCAGCGATCTTTGAGCCCTTCTGAAAGCACTCTTCTGCCTTTTTGCGATTGCCAGTAATGGTGATCACACCTTTGGGACCAGGCATCTTCAATTTGGGGTACACATAACATGGTAGAGCCATGAAGCATGCATAAGCTGGCCTGCCTAAAATAGCGTGATAAGCACTCTGAAAATCCACAACTTCAAACGTCAACTTTTCTTTGCGGTAATGCTTTGAATCACCGAAAACCACATCGAGAGCAATTTGGCCGAGTGACTCAGCCTTCTTCCCAGGAATGACTCCATGAAAACTCATGTTGCTGGTACCGAGTCTGGACATCGGAATGCCCATTCCCTTCAGCGTCTCTGCATACAATATGTTCAGGCCACTGCCACCATCCATCAAGACCTTAGTCAGTCGAGTGCCCTCGATGACTGGGTCGACCACCAAAGCTTGCCTCCCAGGGGTAGCAATGTGTGTTGGATGATCAGACTGGTCGAACATGATGGCAGTCTGAGACCATTTCAGATAACTGGGTGTTGCCGGAGCAACCATATTTACCTCACGGTTGATAACTTTCAATCGACTTTTGCTTTCAACATCAGCAAAAATCATCAAGGTGGAATTGACCTGGGGGTATCCACCATCACTATCTTCTTTGTCCTCAACTTTGTCCGACTCCTTTTCCTTATCCTTGGATTGTTTTCCCTGGAATTGCTGGTTCAAGAGCCGACACTGTCGAGTGGTATGTTTCGGGTAAATGAATTTACCCTCCTCATCTTTCTTCCTGTGGATGTGGCACGGCAAATCCATCACGTCGTTTCCTTCCTTATCTTTCACCTTCTTAGGGTTCCAAGACCCTTTGGGCTTTCCTTTAAATTTTCCTTGAGTCACGGCCAAGGCTTCTCCAGGAGCAGCTGGCTCGGCTTTCCGATTCTATTTCCGACTGGAGTTCCCTCCCCCGGTTTCATGAGCGGCTGGCTTGTACTTGCCACTCCGGAGCCGATCTTCTTATTCACCATTGGCATACTTGGTGGCTATCTCCATCATTCGACTCAGGGTCATGTCTCCGGTCCGACTGAATTTCAAACTCAGCTCTCTGTTCTTGACACCTTCCTTGAAGGCACAGACTGCCTGGTGATCAGATACATTCTCCACCGTGTGATGCAGTGTGATCCACCTCTGGATGTAATCCCTCAGAGTCTCATTCGACTTTTGCACACAAACCTGCAGCTCTGTCAACCCTGCTGGTCGCTTGCAAGTTCCTTCAAATGTTCTGGCAAACACTCGGGCAAGATCCTCACAAGTGTAAATGCTGCTAGGTGCCAACTGATTCAGCCATGCTCTGGCCGAGCCCTCCAACACAAGAGGTAGGTGTTTCATGGCCACCTCATCATTGCCGCCGCCAATCTGAACAGCCACTCGGTAATCCTCAAGCCAAGTATCGGGCTTGGACTCACCAGTGAACTTACTGACTCCAGTCGCCAACCTGAAGTTGGGAGGAATCACCGCGGCCCTGATGGCTCTGCTAAAACACTCCGGTCCTGAGACATGAACTCTGCTGCTGGTGGGCACATCTCTGTCATGGCCTTCTCGGTGAGCTCTGTTCCGGTCGACCAAACCTTGCATGATAATGGATCTCGCGTCAAAGCCTGGCTCTCTGGGGTCGACTGGAACCCTTCGCCCAACACTGTGCTGACGTCTGTCATCTTGTTGTCGAGGAGTGTATGACCCACCCCTTGGGGGAGGAGTGGGCACTCGACGTCGATCATCGCGATCAAATTGGTCATCATACTGATCACGCCGATCTCCACGTCCCTCACGCCTCGGGGGCGATCTCGGGCTGTGGGCCGACTGGACTGTATTCGCAGCAATGGATCTGCTATGAATCCTGTTTCGCGACTGTGATACAGCTGAATTATGATCTCCTGCTGCCCGGAGCAAATCTCTGATCTGTAACAAGCCTCTGCCAGCCTCCGACTGGGAAGGCTGAATTGAATCTGCTATACGGGCTGCAGCTGCTAGATTCTGAATCGGAGTTTGATATACCTGAGTCGGTTGTGGAAAGAGTTGTCGTCGACTATAGTCTGGAACTCGTTGCCGCGCGCGCTTGTCGAGTGCTCGCTGGAGGTTCTCCAGTCGAGTGCGCTAAGCCAAGTTGGCCAAACGCGCGTCCTCCAAGGTGCGAGCCTCGGGGGTTTCTCCAACGATAGGAGTATGCAGCGCATCCATGTTCCAGCGGCGAAGATCTTCCCTTTGAAGCGATGTGAGGGGCTCGGGCTGGTATTCTTCATGGGCGTGCGCCGGATCGCCTCCGCCGTCGACTCCGTCGGTGCGGGGAAAACCGAGAGGACTGCGCGGTCCATTGACCATCAGAACCTCCGCCGCTGGATCACTGCTGTCACACTCGGATGCAGTCTCTACGGAGCCGGTCGACAGGTCGAACAGGCCATAGAGATATTCGTCGGGCTCGATATCCGCGACTTGGGGAGTGGCCGACTGGCGGGCCACCGCATGCCTCACCCACCGCTGAAGCCTCGACCGACTGAAGCGCTTGCGCCGGCAGGAGACAAGGAGGGGAGACGACACAGGGGTCGACCGATACTGGGTCGACGGTTGCCGCGGGAGGACGTCGCAGACGCATTCTCGAAAGTGCGTCGCCCCGCGGACGGGGAGCGCGTCGATGTCGAGTGGAGCCTCCTGAAGCCAAGCGGAGTCGTCGGTGATGAACGTGAGCGCGCCGAGATGGATCTCGCGGCCCTCAACCAAAACTCCGCCTGAAACCATGATGAAGGAGATCGGAACAATCGCAACTTCTCCAATAGGTCGCTAAGACACCGGCCCCACGGTGGGCGTCAGCTGTCGTGGTTCTAAGTCTGACAGTAGAATAGGGGGGTAAGAATGGAGAGGCAAGATCCTAACTATGGAGTAGTTGTATACGCAAGATGTTTACGAGTTCAGGCCCTTCTCGGAGGAAATAATAGCCCTATGTCTCGGAGCCCGGAGGCGGTCGACTGGATTATGTGCGTATGAATTACAGGGGTGCGAACCCTTTACACCGAGGAGGGGGTGGCTTATATAGAGTCCGCCAGACCCCTTCGGCCCTCAGTTATGCAGGGTTTAAGGTATATTAAGACCTGGCGTTACTGGTAACGCCATACATAAAGTGCTATGATGATCATAAAGACTACTTAATGACAGACCGTTCCTGTGCAGAGTGACTATAAATCTCCTGGTGGTCGAGTGAGTGACTTCATGGTCGAGTGTCTTCGAGTCCGTCGAGTGAAATCCTTCCAGATTGACTGAAAAGTAACTTCTTTAGAGATGTCCTTGGGGAGGGTATCTTGGACAGGTCCATGACCCTACCCTAGGTACATGGCTTCATCAGTACATGTCATGCTCTACCATGGAGCCCAGCCCCTTCAAGTCCAATATTCTCCATTGTGCAAGTTCGTCTTCGGCGACGAGACCTCGGTCATTCGAGGTTTCTACAAGGGGAGGGACATCGGCGAGATACACACCCTGCGCTATACAACCAAGGGCCAGACCTTCCAGACCAAAAGGGACGATATTGCCTACTACTCCGAGCGCCGAGCTATCGGGGTTCGTTGCTTAGCTTTTTACCTTTTGAAAAAAAAATTATCCTATTGAACCAGGCCGAACGATCGAATCTGCCTTGTTTTTTGCAAGATTGGCTAGTACTCTATTTTACATCATGATTTCCTACTGTTATTTATCTTGTTTTGAAGTTATATTCCATGTATTGATGCAATTATAATGTATTTTCTCACTTAAAATGCAAGATACATTAAAAGAGGGAGATTACTGGCAACTGGAAGTCTGACCTAAAAATGTTGTAGTAGAGATAGCAATTCTCCGGAGCTCAAATTAACATGAAATTTTACGGAGATTTATTTTGGAATATACAAAAAATATTGGAAGAAAAATTTACCAGAGAAGAGCCTCGGTGGGCCCATAAGCCAGGGGGCGCCCTGCCTCCTAGGCACGCCATGGTGGCTTGTGGGTCCCACAAATCCCATTGTTGATGCCCTTCTCCTATATGAAGCCATTTACACTAAAAACAAGAGAAGACTTTCCGCGTGGGTATCTTTGACAAGTCCAAGGGCAAGCTCGACGCCGACGCCAACTCTTCCTGGTGCCACCTCTGCCGCTGCCACCGCCCCCGTTAGCATCTGAGATGCAGCCGCGTGCAGCCAGCGCTCGCCGGCCGCCACGGGACAGGTTGTACATTCCGGTGCACCAAGCGCGGTGGCATTGGCATTACCGCCAGCCGCTGTCATGGCCAGATGTAATCCTCCCCCACGACTGGCACCTTGACCTGCACTGCAACCCGGTGTCGGCGGTGTCGCGATCGCCGTCGGCGCACGTAGAGGGCGTATGAGAGCGTCGCGCCCTCCTCACACTGGAGCAGCGATGCCACGCTGCCTACGCGTCGGACTCTCCAACTGGGAGGTCTGGTTTGCCACATAGCACAATGTGGCCTGACGCGACGGCGTGCAGTTAAACCTCGGCTTCGTGTCGCCGCCCCCGGAGGTCGCGCTAAAGGAGGAGGAGGCCGCTTACCAGGCCGCACAAGAGGCGGCACTGCAGCACGCGCGGGAGGAAAGCTAGTGCGAGGAGGCCGAGCCGCCGCCCACGGAACCCAAGCTAGAGAGGTACGTGTGGACCGGCTACCTCTGCGAGTGGGTCAATGCGCCGCTTGTCGTGCTGGGTACGATGCCGGAGCAGGAGGCTGCCTATTTGGAGCACTGGCGACAGGTCCGACTGGCGGCGGAGCGCACCGACGGCGAGCGCCAGATGCAGGCCGAGCGCGAGGAGGAGTGTCGTTCCCGCTAGGCACGGGAGGAGGAAGAGTGTCGGGAAAAGGAGGAGGAGGAGCGTGCCCGCCGCACAGCAGTGCAGCCGGCGGGGCAGACGATGAAGGAGGCGGCGCTGGCGGCGTGGGAGAGCGCTTTACCCTGGGCTAGGCCGGCGCCGGCGTACATCAACTTACCGGCCCGAGGGAGAATGATGACGCCTAGGGCAGCGCCCTAGGGCGCAAGTTTTTTAGTGTACATTTTAAGTTTTATTAATGTTTAAGTGGACTTTGTTGTGTGGTTGACCGGCCGTATTTAATGTTTAATTAAATTAAATTTAAACCGAAGTTTGTGTATATTTTATAAATGGGCAAAAAAAAGTCGTATCATCGTTTTGTGCAAGCGCCGACGCAAACGAAAAAGCAGACACAACCGTCTGTTCGGCTGGACCCAAACAGACGAAAAAGGGTCAAAATGCACGTCGTCATCTAAACCAGCACCGGCGGGAGAAACCATTTTTTGAGCAGGGGTGTTGCCAACGTGAACGCGTTATTCTTTCCAAACATGGTATAGAAATAGCTTAAAGAAAATTATAATAGAAAGCAGTATATTGTAGCAATTGGTAAATAAACAAATTTTGATCCAGTTGACACGACGTGCAAGTGGAAATCATCCATGCACGATGTGCAACTTCAGAGTTCAGACGGCCTTGAGCTTCTTGGCGATGCCGGCGAAGTACTTCCCCTGGTGCGCCGCCAAGGCGAGTTCGGCGTCGCTAGGTACCCTGCTGCCATCGGCGCCAGCGAAGGTGCCAGCTCCGTATGGGCTGCCACCCTTGACCTCGTCCATGCCGAACATGCCGGCGCCGTGCGTGTATCCGATGGGAACGAACAGCATGCCGTGGTGCGTCAGCTGTGTCACGGCCGTGAGAGCCGTGGTCTCCTGGCCGCCGCCCTGGGTGCCTGTGGCGAAGAAGACGCCCGCGGGCTTGCCGGCGAGGGACTGAGCCTGCCAGAGGCCGCCGGTGGAGTCAAAGAAGGCCTTCATCTGCGCCGCCATCATGCCGAAGCGTGTCGGGAAGCCGAACAGGATGCCATCGGCCTCGGCCAGCTGCCTCGCTGTGATGACGGGATGACCCTCACGCCCAGGCGCCGCGTGCATCTTCCCCAGCACATCCTCTGGCAGCGTCTCGGGCACCCGCCAGATGGTGACCTCGACGCCAGGGACGGAGTCGGCGCCCTTCTTAATCTCCTCCGCAAGCGTCGCGACGTGTCCCCATGTCGAATAGTACCTGAATCGATGCAGATGAACAAAACAAAATGGAGTAATAATCAAATCACTGTGCTAACTAGCCGGAACAAGAGTGAGCAGAGTATAGGCGGAGCATTACACGATGTAGATCTTGGTCGCCATTGCCGATCGGCAGCTAGACAACTCTACAGTAAAACTGGTTGTTTCCTAAATTGCTTTGCTTTGTCTTGCAGTATAGGTAGCTGGTGAAGAAACAAGCCGGACAGGCTCCGGTATTTGTAGGGGAAGCTGGAGCCTTAGGATTGTTAATTTGACGTCTTGCAGTCGTGGCCTGCAGATTATATAAAAAGGTTGTTGAAAAAAAGAAGACGATCATCACCCGGCGGTGCTAATTATGAGTCTTCTGTAGTGGGTATAAAGAAGTGTGGTCAAACTCTGATTAACGTGGCGCCCGTTGCGTACGTGGTCATAGCGTCGATAATGACGTACGTACTGCCATGCTGTATCTTTTTCCCACGGAATAGCTTGCATCCTCCATAGTCTGTGATTTCGTTAATAAACGGATACATAAAGCCGAAATAATAATAAAAAATCTCTCCCTAATAATAAAGCACGGATTGGGTCTCCGGGTTCACCGTCACAATGCGCTTTTTCCCGTGATTTTACGCTTTCACTTTTAACTTTAAAACTTATTCGAGGTGGTACTAAATTTTGTACGTGTAACTCGATTGTCCGGTATGTTCTAATAAGTGAAATAACTGTTCCTTCGTGAAAAAAGAATCACCCGCATCCTCCCACCCGCACGACTGCGCTCGCCTCGCCCCCACGGCATCGCCTCTCTCGTCGCCGGCCCTCCCCTCCCCTTCTCCCACCTCGTAGCTCCAGCGTCTGCCAGATCCGCCTGCACCCCCACCCACGCATCCCTCTCGCGTCTCATCTCTCTCTCTCTCTCTCTCTCTCTTCACGCGGCTCCTCGCTGCGCTACCTGCGGCGGCTGAGCCGGGCGACGTCCGGTGAATCCCACCACCACGAACCACAGCCCGAGGCCCCCCTCACGCTTGCGGGGCCCTCCCATACGACTAGATCTGGTGCTCGCGGCCAGAAAAGCTCACCGGCGACACTCCTCCCATGGCTAGGGTTTCGGGCGGCTCCGGCGCCGGTGGCCATATCGCCCTCCTCTCGTCCGGTGAGTGCATCCCCTTCCCTGGCTTCGCCCTCTCTTTCTCTCTCTCTCTCTCTCTCTCTCTCTCTCTCTCTCTCTCTCTCTCTCTCTCTCTCTCTCTCTCTCTCTCTCTCTCTCTCTCTCTCTCTCTCTCTCTAACCTCTGCCCTTCTCTTCTCCCGTAGACGTGCAGAGAGGTACAGTGGACAACCTTGCTACTGCTCAGGACGAAGTAGCAATGAAGCCTCCTCCTCTGGCTTCAGGTGAGTTTGTCAGCCATGATCCATTAAACGGCTAGCGCGATAACCTAGAAAGTAGGGCAGGGCCAGGACAAGGTAGGTCACAAACATCCATCTATTTTGCCGTCCTATGCATATTTTGATGCTAGATCGGTGTTGTGTTTCAATTGCTAAGAAAGCAGAATAAAAGGGCTATGTTCCGTGGTTAGCAGCTGCACCTCTGTGGTTAGCAACTATATTTTGACGTCTCCATATCATCCTCAGCAAAGAAAAAATCATACTAAATCTACTATTCTGTGAGTTTGCCCATATGCACAATTTGCCTTTTTCCTAACAAGTTCCAATCCTCATCCCTTCACTAGCTACTTATTCATGGTGCTGGTCAATGCAGTCTATACGGTAAACTGCTACAAGGCTCTATTCTTTTTCTTCAAAATAAAATTTGGTTCAATCAGCTGGGGATACAATAATTTTTTTAAAGCAATCAAAATCTGTTTCTGGATAGATGCATTGCAAAATATCAACATCATTAGACAATAAAGATAGGGATGTGCTTACGAATTACCCTCAGTGTCCTAATGGTAGTTTTCTCTGTTCTTGCAAAGGTGCTTATTAACTGATGATCCACTGAAACCATGTTATAAGATGCAATTGTTTTATCTCGTGAAAAGGCAAGAAGATTTTTTTTCTTTTAGTAATTAATTGAAACCACCTGTAAGCCTGCAATGAAGCTTCTACTATTTGTCTCTCATAAATTCGGCAGCTATTTTATGCATTATGTTCTACTTAAATTTCAGTGGAATTTTATAGGGAGCATGTATAATTTGACATATGAACTGGTCTCTTTTTCTTTTCTTGACGGAGCGCACCTGGGCTCTTGAATGGAATTCAATACCCTGGTCATATCGTCAAATTAAGCCGATCTCACCATGGGTCTTATTCACTACCACCGTTGGCATGTTTCCAACAGACCACCCAAAAACACTAAGTTCATGCAAAATCGCATTGCAGATTGCAGGTGCAACAGACTTGACCCCCTTAGATTGATCCCACACTTAGATTTGTCCAATGGTAATCCATATCGTCGTTAGCATAATGCCTTGCAAAGTGGGCCTGGCCAGGGTAGTGCCTGTACACAGTGGGTCATAAGCCTCTGCTGCTCTGTCGTACAAGCTATGCTTTTGCTGATGCTGTGTGTTTCACTTCATAATACTTTTCATCAGCATATTCATCACGTCTTACACTACGGTCTCGGCAGGAAGTAGTACTTCATGATAAAGAAAAAACTCTAGATATGTCTTAAAGGCATACTGGTCATCGTTTGCTACCAAGATGTGGGCGAGAGTGCGTAATCGATGATAGGCCGAGGAGGATATGCCGATATGCAGTGACTGGTACCTGCTAGATGTCATTGACGACTAAGTGCAACCTATGAAACAAGACGCCGGCAAAGGGATTCTCAACACCTGCTAAACTGGCCAGAGAATTTGATTGTTATTCTACTTTATTTACGGGTACTGCTCTCCTATCCAATTGAATGATTATCACGTGGTGCATCGCTGGGTCTTGGCTTCATATGATATATTTTGGAGCACGCGTTCCAGTGGATATGACGGTTTGCAAGTATAGGATGGTTGATGCTTGCCTTTATATATCTGCATTTTTGAGTTGGTCTGATTGCTCCAGTTTTTACTGTTAGTACATGCATTAGCATCAAGTAACTAACAAAAGGTTACTATAACATAGGAGATAACATTTGTTAATGCCATACTTATAAGCGATCTAAATAATTCATAGCTGTAGTGACATTTAAATTTCTCAATGCATTGCTTCCGAATAGTTGTCAATAATCATGCATTTTTGCTTTCTTCTTTTTGCTAGCATCATGCCGATATGGCACTTGTGAAAACTGAAGATTTGGTACAGAGTCGCAAAAACTGCAATACTCTCGGTAATGCAGAAAAAAAAAAGATTGCATGGCCTTCAACCTTTTTTTTAGAAAAGAAGGATGACCCCCGGCCTCTGCATCTGGGAGATGCATACGGCCACTTTATTGATTATTCTCAAGGACCTTACAAAGTATTACAACAATGTGCCTGAATCCACCATCTTGGCAACATATGCCGCTACTCCTATCCAAAATGATGAAGGGGTGCTAGCTGGGCCAACCTTCAACCTTTGTATGTGACTAATATCCTGCCTCTATCACTACTTGCATCATGTCAATGCATTGTCTGTTAACACTTCATTTTGTTATTTTCTTTGTAGTTCAAAAGATACATGGATGATTATATGGGTGTGTGGCAAGTATACTGCAATTATGACGATGTTTCAGTTCATGATGATGATGATTGATGCTTTCAGTTTTAGTTAAGTTGTACGGATATTGTTCCTGTTGCATAATGTTTCTCGGTTAAGTTGTAGGGATGTTGATGGATGCTTTCATTTTATGTCTTGTTGTTAAGAAAATATTCATTTTTCTTTAGGTTCGTGTTTTTTTTGGTGGGATCTATTTAATTTGAAGTACTTCTTTCTACAGAGATAAATTGTACACAAGGAGTGTGCTTCCTTCTACGGAGGCAGTTGGTACACATGGAGGTAGTGAAACACATTCAGAAACACTTAAGATAATTGTTGTTATTGTTGTGCTGTGAGATCCTTCTGTTTTGTGCCAAGTTATATGCACACATTAACATTTGACAAACTCTTATCACCGATTAATTAATGATCTCCAACCAGTTTAGTGATTGAGATGTAATTGGCAGTATCTGATACTGAACAATTCCATTTTGTTTCCACAATTACCACTCTACCAAACTAATTCCCTTGCCTAATTATAGTGCAAGTAAATTGAGATGATTTTTTTCCTTTTATTCTTGGTCCTATATCCTAAATGAGTAACCAAATTATTTGTATAGGGTGGTCAAGGCAATGTGTATTTGTTGTTGGGACAATATGTGTTTTCGTTCTTTGGTATTATACTATTTTGTTCAATGAAATACTTCAGAATGACAATGAGATAACATATGTAAACATTCTTTACTACTTCCTTAGTCTGATGAAATCAAAGTTGCAGGCCATTGTTCTTTAATTGTAGGTTGCATCAATGGTAATGCCGGTTTAACAAAAACAAGAATGCTAGGATACACTGCTTATCATTACGGTGAATACATTATTGTTCCTTTTGTTTGTGGTTTGGCAAACCTTTACTAATGATTTTTCCATCGTACATTGTGGCATCGGAAAGAGCTCTCCCATTTCCTGTTAATTTAATGATTTAAGAGATGCTTGACTACTGTTATGTCAAGTTGAATGTTTTGCATCATTATTTTTTACTCCCTAATTGCTTACTCTTTATTTCGAAATAATAGATTTTTAACAAGCTTTAGCATCACCATCTCACTTATAGAAAGCACTGATATATATGTGTGCCAGATAAACTGTTGCACAAGGTTCAGATTTCACCCTATCTATTCTTTACAAATATCATTTTCTCCCTTTTTTTAGGTTTGGTTTGTTACTCCTGGTGGCAAAAAAGATGACACCCACCTTATATCTATTGTGGGCCAAGGGTAGGAAGGGACACTTTGCAGATGGGAGAGCGTGTTGTAGGGCAGTTACTGTAAAGGAAGGAATGGAAAAAGAGAGGTGTTTATCGGCAAAAACTAAACTTGCATGTACCCATCTTATGTGAATAAGCATGTAACCAGCTTATATCGATATTTTCATAGTAATGGAGACATAAGACAAGTGACATATTAAACTCAAATAATATTTTTATTAGT
The DNA here is from genome assembly GCA_963921465.1 of Triticum timopheevii. Classification (NCBI taxonomy): domain Eukaryota; kingdom Viridiplantae; phylum Streptophyta; class Magnoliopsida; order Poales; family Poaceae; genus Triticum; species Triticum timopheevii. Next base: position 351,101,834 of record OY997264.1, read on the forward strand.
ATCTCAAAGCTGGAAATGCATGATAGGGAGAGAGGGTGATATGGTGAGAGAAGAAGAAGAAATACACGAGGATTCGAAACACATACAGTAGACACAATTGGTAATGAACAACTATTATACATGCCCCGTAGCAACGCACGGGCTTTTAACTAGTACAACCAAAAAGGCCAAAAAAGCCTTTTTTTCAAGGATACGTCAAGCAGACGTATCGAGATCAAAGATAGAAGATGCCAAGATGGCGGGTTTTTTACAAAGTTACAACACAACCCACGGCTGCACGAGCCCGAGGCCGCATGCTAACTACTCGCTACCCCTCAACCGATCTAACCTAGTTGGGAGCAATCTTGCCTCCTACAGCAGGGCCGCAGCCCTCTAGTTCTGTCCCTCCACCTCGATCTGACTGAGGACCGTGTTCATGGATGGAGAAGCTCCGTTGAACACGATGTCATTCCTGTGTTTCCAGAATGTCCAAGCCACTAGAGCGATCACTGTCCATGTTTCCTTCCTCTTGTTCTTCTGGATGTTAATGGAAGTCCACCCTCCTACGAGCTCAGCCTCCGGCTCCGAAGTCCAGTGAGGCTTTCCCCAGTTACCCATGATGACGAACCATACTTGTCGAGCGAGAACACATCCAAGGAGCAGGTGATCGATCGTTTTGGGCTCCTGATCGCAGAACGGGCATGCCACCGGATGAGGCAATAACCGTCGTTGTAATCTGTCCGCCATCCAACATCTTTTATGTGTCGCCATCCAGGAAAAGAACTTGCATGGTGCCGGTGCTCTGGATTTCCAAATCTCCGTTGCTCCCGTCGACTCGATACGTGCAGCAAAATGAGCTCGATAGGCTGACCGAGCAGAGAACAAGCCATCTCCTTCCCAAGTCTAGACAATTTTGTCCTCAATCCCATCCGCTAGTTCGACACTCCGTAGTCGGTCGACCAATTGTAGGAACTCTTGTATGGCTTGGGCGTCCATGTTGGGTGACACATCACGCCACCATTGCCCTGACATAGCTTGTCTCACTGTCCTGACTTTTGTTGCACTCCTCTTGACGACACCAAATAGGTTTGGCAAGATATCGTGTATGCGGCTCTCGTGAAGCCACCAATCCATCCAGAATAGGACCGTGGATCCGTCCCCAATGGTGCACTTTGTGGCTGCTCTGTAGATGGCTAGTGAGTCCGATGAGACTTGAATGTAGAATTCTGCCCATGGTCTGGCCGGATCCGTCCGCGCCAACCGCGACCATCTCGCTCTCAGCGACATATTAAGTAGGCGCAGGTTGGGCACTCCCAAACCACCATACTCATTCGGCGAGCAGACTTTGTCCCAGGCCACCAAACAATGCCCTCCATGCACGTCCCGGCGACCCTTCCACAGAAAACCTCTACATATTTTGTTGGAGGCTTTTATCATTTTGATGGGCAGGTCCATCGCCATCATGGCGTGTATTATCGTAGGTGATGCAAATGACCAGCGAAGACAAAGTGAGAAAATTCAGATGCTTTTGTTTTTCAAATCCTGGACGTCAATACCTGGATATATTTACCCGGTCGGGTGCATTCTACTAACACTTGGACCTACGTACCTGCAAGAGGAACATGCATGGATTGATGGAATTATTAATATCTTGCTTAAACCTCATGGGCATATATATTTCAACAAAGGTAATATATTTATATCATGAAGATATCAATTACACCCAGCCTTTGCAACAACGCAATGTCGTAAAGACATTACGGATGTACGCAGCCAAAGACAATAACAAGAAGAAAAAAAGAAAGATCCTGCAACAGTGATCAATTTTTTGTAGCTGCAGCACGAACTAGCACCTAGACAACACCCGAAGTCCCAATTCTTCAAAAGTGACGCCTCCAAGAAGGAACTAGTGCAGAAACACTGTCATCGCCGGATCCTAGATCTTAAGTTTTCACCCTAGAGAAGATTCGCGCTCTCAAAACAATGCCTTCGACAAGGTCACTGCCAGGCACGACCAATTAAGGCCAGACCTTGGGCTTTCACCATGAAAGTTAAGACTCTGTACTCCGCCTATATTGCCGCCTCCACTTGCCGATGCCACTGCCACGAGTCGCGAATCACCAAGGAAAGTCCTCATCGCCACGAAGACTCGATCCGCCATTACTAGCTCTCAGACCTCAGCCACCATGACATTCTCTATCACTGTCTTCACCATGGAAATCGAAATACCTACGTGTCCCATGCGGTATATAGGCAATGAAGCTTCGCATCACACCCTCCTCAAGCCACTCGGGCTAAAATTAGAGTGCACACGACCTAATTCCATCCGATCTAGAAATCTACACACGTCAAACACCCAATGAAGATCTTCAGCGGAGCATTCCGGAACTTGTCAATGGCCAGATCCACGAGAGCGGCAACCGGCAGAAGGCCATCTTAGAGCAAAAAGAACCAAATGACCGGACTACCCGCCGACTCCCAATAGCAGGCCGGGGAGCTCAGCGGGCACCACCGCCACCACCAGATGAGAAGCTAAGCCGCACCGAGCCCCTCGAACGAGACTTCGCGCCGCCCTCGCGGCCACAACGGCAGTCGTGGTCACCGAAGAAATCCAGGCCCGCCGCCCATCTCCGTCGTAGGAACCATGCTGTCCAGGGCCGCCATGGAGCTCCAGCCAAAGATCCCGCAACGAGAGATGATGGGGCCCCCGTCACCATCAGTCCCGCGAGAAGGATGAGGACCCGCCACCGCCGCCAGCCTCGCGGCCTTAGACCGGAGGCGTCCTTCGTCGGCGGCGAGGGGAGTGGGATCGGAGGAGGAAGGGGCGGCGGCTGCGCTCGTGGGACCCGCCCGAGTCACCCATCCTGGGAGCGACGCGGGGCCGACCCTATTTTTTGCTCGGTAGAACTGTTTTCATGGGTAAGTTAGAATAAATCCTAATATATCCTATATTTTCTAAACAATCATGATACTCAACATCCCCACAGTCACATTGGTAATGACGCAGACGGTGAGACTGGAGAAGAATCTGAAGGCCATAAGCTGATGGACATCCCCCACAGTCTTAACGGTAGATATATCACGAAAGTTGTGGCTTGAGTGAAAACCAACAACTTGCTCAAGCAAAGTGGTAGCCCTTTGTGTCGATATCGTTTTTACCAAGAGCGGAGGCCGTGGTCGAGGTAGCCGTGCAACGGAAGCCTTGGTCGATGTCGAGTCGGGGGTGACCGGTGCCGAGGTAGTCACCGTGGAGCCGTGGGCTCAAGGAGACGCCATGTTAGCCAGGGGCGCGGTTGTGCACGCCAGGAAGAAGACATGGTGGACGAGGCGCCGCACTGGGTTTGCCAAGCCCAGGGACACGTCGGGGATGAATGCACATAGCGATGTTGTCAATACCGTGCATGCGTAGGGGATGTAGTCGGTGTTGACGTGGCGCCTACTAGGCCAAGCCTGGGGACACGTCGTGGATGAAGGAACACGTCGGTGTTGCCAACACCAGGCATGCGTAGATGTGGAACAACCTGAGCTATACGCCATGTCGGAGGAACCAGCAGAGGAGGACTCAATGACTGTTGCGGCGCCAATCAACGTGGGATAGGATGTGCCATTTTTGTTTGTGATTGTCGAAGTAGATGAAGTGGCCGGGTAATATGAAGACAATGCCAGCGTTGAGCTGGTGTTGGATGAAGACGAAGATGTGGTTGGTGTGGTCGGTAGAACCAGAGGCAGACTCTGGGGGCCATGTCGATCGCTGGAGCACAACGGCGGTACTCGAAGTAGGTGAGGAAGAAACCAACTATGTGACAAAGACGGTGCACGGACGATGGCGGTCCCGCGCCTAGGAAGGCGGCGCAACACATACCACATAGAAGTTGACTCGCGGGAACGGCGGAGACGACCCCATGTCGTGGCGCTAACGGGGCGATGCGGTGGCAGCGCGCGTGTCAGGGTGACGATGGGAAGACCTCAGGGCGGCAGCATGGACCGCGTGTTGTGGCGCTACGGCTCGAAGGGGTGATAGAGCAGCAGCGCGCGGGTCGGTGCAACGTGAGGACCGCCTTTGGGCGAAAACGTGTACCACGTGCTACTGCATGGAGGACCATAGGCGACGGCACAGTGGCTGGATGGGTGACGCAACGATAGCCCGTTGCTTGATAGTGGAGGGCCGCGCTGGAATCGGGGACGATCTTCACGCGACCTGCGAAAGCGCGCACAAATGATTGATTGGACCGGTCGCGCGTGCGGGGATGGGGCGGATCGCGGACGTGCGGGTGATCAATCTGATCGCTCGTGAGGTCAGGGGCACTGCTCGGTGATGATATCGAAGTCACGGACGATGGAGGAAGCATGAACGGGTCCCGGTGAGCAGGCGCGCGATCTTGTCGGTCTAGGCGATGACAGACGAGGAAGAACGACGGGCAAACGTAAGCACGCATCAGAGTGTCAAGTGACGCGCAACACACAACAAACAACGCGCGTAGGACGCGAGGCAGCCATGGGTCACCCAGTGGCTAACTGGAGTTGAACGCAAGTGACCGCCGTACCCAGCGGCATGAAGTCGGGATTGTGATGCGACCAATCCGAGGCGGTGGCGAGGTTTATGGAGAGCCCCGATCCAATCATGGTGACAGTTACCGACACAGAGTGACGGGCGGCCGCCGCATGTTGCGCGAGGCCATTGTGTCGCGGAAGAGGCCGGTGGAGTCGACGCCGAGTAGAGGCGCACGAGGGCCAACAGACGGTGGTGGGTGACACAAACCGATCTTAGATCAAAAAATCAGAAAAGAAAACGTCGATCACGATGACTGCTGGGAGAGAGAAAAATCCGGATCAAAGGATCGGTGAAAAGACTCTAAGACAGCCGATCAACACGATCGGTGGACGAACCCTAGGTAAAGGCGGCGCGGCCTCTGATGGATATCAATAAGATTGACCTACCCGAAGGGAGAGTCGTATAGAATCGGGATTAGGCCCAGGCCTTGTAAGAGCATAGAGAAGGATTGGTGAAATTATTGATGTATTGCTTGAACCTTTTGGGCATATATATAGGAGTAACATGACCTCTCTGGGAGGGGCGTTTAGGCTCCCGAGAGCACATGCTCCCGGGTGAACAATAACGCGAAAAAATATATTAAATATTTTCAAAATATTATGTATTTTTTTGATGTTAGTTCGAGCATGCTTGACAATTTTCATGCGAAACGAAATAGCAGTGTTTCGTCGGTGAAAAAAAAAACAAATTTGGGATGATATTTTGGGATAACATTTGGTGTTCATGTTTTTTTCACATACCAAAATGCTTAACCTTTTTTTCTCAAAATTTGCAGGTAGCATTTGGATGTGACTATAAAAAAATTGTCTTGATTTTTTAAACATTTTTAAAAATATTTTTAGGCCTGGGAGCACGTGCTCCCGGAAGCCGAGTTGAATTTCCACCTGTTTGAGTGCTACGTAAATATATTTTATAAACAATCACGATACTATGCAGTACCTTTGGAAAGAGAAAATTAAATAGCCCAAGTTGTGCAAATTTGGAAGCTTCCACTGGGCGTATGTGCTTGGTCATGCACACGCAACTAACGTATGATGACCATTTGTTTGTGTCAAAAAAAAAAGACCATTTGTTTGTGTCACGTACTGCATGACCTTTTGTGTGATGCAGCGCGCGCATCATCAACATGTGTAGAGAGCCAGTCAAGTGACGTGACGTGATTAACTAGTTGCATTTTCGATTTCTCGGTCAGGCCAGGTAGCGGCCGCCGCCGGCGGAAAGATAGGGACAGTCACCTGCGAGTTGGTTATCCGTGCACGTCATGTATGCGTCATGCTGAAGTTCGTACAGAACGGTAAACAGCCGCTACTACTAAGTAGGTTCTCCCTTCGTTCTTAAATACAATATAAGTCTTTATAAATACTAGAAAAATTGCCCGTGTGTTGCAACGAAAGTAATCATCCATGCAACCCACTTATAATTAAAAGAAAACAATGTAAATAAAATTTGAGATCTTTCCAATTGCCTGACATGAGAAATTAAAATTCTTTTAGTGCACATATTCCGCAAAGCAATTAAAGTGAAGCTGGACATTCCAACTCTACAAGATCCCTATACGTGCAAACAGAACACTCACTTTGGCGTTGTGGCTAGCTCATTCTACAAACAATCTGTTGGTCCCAGGTTCAATCACGAGTTAGACATTACTGTTCATGGTAGAACAATTAACATCAAAAGCATGAATCTAAATGACCAATAATTTAGTGTACCCTCCGATTTTGGGCTAACAGTGTTCATATATTTATAGTGCATCAAAAGAACTTACAACAATTCTAGTTTTTATCATAAATACATCTGGTGTGTCTTAGTGCTAACTGTGTGTACAAAAATGATTACAACACACTATTTGCTATATACGTCCTCATATAAGAATGATACTAATTGATGCAAGTATGTCTTTGTGTCGGCTAGAACAAACATAAATTTCCACTAATAAATATGCAGATTTGGAGTGAATAATGGAGCTTATTTTGATACAGGTTAAATATAACTATAAGACGACTCTATATATTTCACACAAAGAAAATCAAAGAGAAAAGGAATCACTTCAATTATTTAATAAGAAAATTATTAGTACCCTCTGATTTTGGGCTGACGGTATTCATTTCTTTGTAGTGCATCAAAAGAACTTACATCAATTTATAGTTTTACCATAAATACATATGGTGTGTCTTAGTGCTAATTAACTATACGTACAAAAATGATTACAACACACTATTTGCTACATACATCCTCATATAAAAATGATATAATTGATGCAAGTAAGTCTTTGCGTCGATTGTGACAAGGGGGTTCTCTTGTGCAACGAGCCTGCATGTGTGTGTTTCTGGTGTCTTCGATTGGACTTGCATGTGGCATTGTGGCGTGTAGTACTATGACCAGACATGTAAAAAGTACTTTGTATGAAAAAATGTTATCATTGACAGCATATAGTCACGGACTCACAGGTGCCCAATACGACACGCGACAGCAACACCTCGGTCTCTGCTGCTCGTCCTCCTCCTCAGTTCTAGTAGTAGTCATCCCTTCCTCTCCGCCACCGCTCTTCCTTGGCAGATTGCTCTGACTTCGCTTCTGGAGTTATCCTTCCTCCCTACTGCTCCTCCTAGTAGCCATCCTTTCCGCTCCGCCGTGCGCAACACTGTCTATCACCACCATAGTCATGCCGCAGCTCGATCTGCTGCTCCCAAGCGCAGCCACCTCGTCCCCGACCCCGAGCTCCTTCGTCGACGAACGAATCCACGACCAGGACCCCGTGACCCCCCTACCTTATTTCCCCCGTCATCCCCCTCTTCCCTTCTTCTCTGTTTCTCCCATTTACTCTCATCTCCCTCTATCTCTCTTGCTCTTTGTTACAGCCTTACAGGGAGGCCGCCATGGACGCCCGGGGTCCTGCGCTCCGACCCTCGCTGTGGCGGCTCTGCCGACGTCATCGCCTAAGTGAGCAGCAGCAGCAGCACCGTGACGTTGCCCCGCCTCCTCTCTCCCTCTCTATATCTCCCCTGTCTCTCTATGATCTCTGTCAACCCTCTCTCTTTTCTTCAACAGGAAGACTACCATGCCCGCTGCAGGAGCTTCGAGCCGACCCCCGCAACATGGAGACCGCCACCGCCCTTCAGACATTGAGAATCGCCAGATCCGGCCCGTCTCTGACCTGCCTCGCCATCCTTCGCCGCCGTTCCCGACGTCTCCCCGGTGCTAGGAGCTCACGCGAGCGCAGCCACAAGACCCTGACTCCTCTGCCCCAGATCCCGCCATGGTGGTCGTCGCCTCTCCGTCTCTATCTGTCCATCGCCGGATCCACGCTGGTGTCCTCCAGGGATGCGCCATGGAGGTTGCCCCCTCTCCCGTCTCAATCCGTCCGCCGCTGGATCCATGAAGGAGCAGCCAGGATCCGCCGCCCGTTCCACGACGCCTCGGCCGGCAGGAAAGCCAAAGGCCTCGCCAAGCAGCAGGAGGACTTGCAGGCTAGGCTCGCCTGCCGCAAGCGCGCTCGTGAGCTCACCCTCGTGCCGGCCAAGGCCACTAAGGGAGTCCTGGACTAGGGGGTGTCCGGACAGCCGGACTATCATCGTCCGCCGGACTCCAAGACTACGAAGATACAAGATTGAAGACTCCGTCCCGTGTCCGGATGGGACTTTCCTTGGCGTGGAAGGCAAGCTTGGCGATACTGATATGTAGATCTCCTACCATTGTAACCGACTCTGTGTAATCCTAGCCCTCTCCGGTGTCTATAAAAACCGGAGGGGTTTAGTCCGTAGGACATAACATCCATTACAACAATCATACCATATGCTAGCTTCTAGGGTTTAGCATCCTTGATCTCGTGGTAGATCCACTCTTGTAATACACATCATCAATATTAATCGAGCAGGACGTAGGGTTTTACCTCCATCAAGAGGGCCCGAACCTGGGTAAAACATCGTGTCCCTTGTCTCCTGTTACCATCCGCCTAGACGCACAGTTCGGGACCCCCTACCCGAGATCCGCCGGTTTTGACACCGACATTGGTGCTTTCATTGAGAGTTCCTCTGTGTCGTCGCCGATAGGAAGGATGCCTCCACCCGTCTTCAAGGACGGTATTTTCGCCAAAGGGGCCTTGGCCGCCGGCCAAACTATCCGGCTAGGTGGTTTTCTTATGACCGCCTGTCCGGCCACCGCTTCGACAATGACTTCTCAAGTCGTCAAAAGCAATCTTCACGTCAGCTCGGAATTTGCCGAGCGGCTGGATCCGATAGAGCTTTCATCTGTCAACGAGCTCTTGGATCGCATCGCCGCCCTGGGAGTCGCTACGGACTACAATCAGATTGGGCTTAAAACCGATCTGAGAGAGATGAACTCTCCCCAGGTCACCCACCATGTCGCAGTGGTAGAGGAACAATGCGGCGACTCTTCTCCTGTATTGAAAACTAGTCATGTCCGGGCTCCCGAACCCTCCATGCCGGATTCCCGCGGAGGGACGGACTTCGGTCAAGCACTGAACTTAAAGTCAGGCATCGGACCGGACTCGTTGGACAACGTCCAACAATCCAAGCTTCCAAATTCGGAAACTTCACGGCCTTCAAGCCTTGAGATGGGTAGGGTTCCGAACTTTATTCCACCCACCCGCCCAGACATATGCGATCTATCTCTAATACGGCAAGAGCCCGCTGAAACAGTACATCACTACTGGGCCAGATTCCTACTGGTTATGGACAGGATAAAGGACTGCCGAGAGGAAAACGCAATCTCAATTTTTTGCAATAATTGCACGGACAAGGGAATATTGAACGCCATCAGCCGTCGTGAAATTACACGCTTTGCCGACCTGGCGTCCATAGTACGAAAGTACTGCGCGATGGAGAGTTTCCGGAAAACCGAAAATCAGTTTTGGGACAATCCGGCCCCGAATACAACCCTAGTCCGCAACAAAAGGGTGCATTACACTCAGGCCCCAGATACAAAAACCAAAAAGCAAAAACCCCATAAAGGGCACGGAACCGTACTGGAGGGATGGCTTAGCGGACCCTGTAAAATTCACAGTACAGAGGGCGCCGTCCCAACACATAGCCTTCGAGCATGTTGGATATTACGGCAGGTGGCCAAAACTGGCGAGGAGCTTCTAGCCCCGGAAAACCACTCCAACAATACCGGTACGGTATCAACAGTCTTCGAGACCTTCGCATCAAATAATATGCTGAAACGAACAATCCGCGGCCTCGCCGAAGTCTACCAAGTAGCAACAACAAATCCATGGAGCGACACAGCCATCACCTTCAACGCCAGCGACGAACCTAAATTCCGAACAACCCGAGCACCAGCCGCGCTAGTGCTTAGTCCAATAGTGGACGGCTTTCGACTTACAAAGGTCCTCATGGATGGCGGCAGCGGACTAAACCTCATCTACGAGGAAACTCTTCAAAAAATGGAAATAGACTGGAGCCGCATTGAGCGAAGCAGCACAACCTTCAGAGGAATAATCCCTATCCGGGAAGCATGCTGCACCGGAAAAATCACACTCGATGTGGTGTTCGGCTCGCCGGACAATTACAGATCCTAAGAAGTCACGTTCCAAGTGGCCCCGTTCAACAGCGGATATCACGCTATATTAGGACGAGAGGCATTCACAATTTTTCAAGCCGTACCCCATTACGGGTACATGAAGCTCAAAATGCCTGGGCCCGGCGGAATAATCACTCTCGTTAGTGATCCGGACATAGCACTCCGCGCCGAAAACAAGACAGCCGCATTAGCCCTGGAGGCACTATCCGAAGCCCTAGCGGCAGAAGAACTCACCGCGCTGCGCTCTACGGTGAATAGGGACGATGTGATACTTGATAAGAGATCCAAGTCCACCTCCTTTAAACCAGCAGATGAAATAATAAAATTCCAGGTCCATCCAACGGACCCGACAAAGACGGCCTCCATCGGGGCACAGTTGAACCCTGATGTAGACGCCGCACTGCGAGAATTCCTTCGGGAAAATTGGGACATTTTCGCCTGGCACCCTTCAGATATGCCCAGAATCCCACGCAGATTGGCAGAACACAGCCTAAACATCCTCAAAGGATTCAAGCCAGTCAAACTATTGGAAGCCGGATTCATCAGAGATATCAAACATCCAGATTGGCTAGCAAACCTGGTTATGGTACCAAAGAAGGACAAATCCTGGCGCCTATGTGTCGATTTTAAAGACCTCAACAAGGCCTGCCCAAAGGATCCCTTCCCCCTCCCCCGCATCGACCAGATAATCGATGCTACCGCAGGACACGATCACTGTGCTTCCTCGACGCATACTCCGGCTACCATCAAATCAAGATGGCGGAAGCAGACCAAGCCGCAACGGCATTCATCACTCCATATGGACCATTCTGCTTCAACATGATGCCTTTCGGACTTAAAAACACCGGCGCAACATATCAGCGCATGATTCAAACATGTCTGGCAACCCAGATCGGCAAAACAGTAGAGGCATACGTAGATGACGTAGTCGTCAAAACCAAACACGTCGAAACTCTAGTAGACGATTTGAGGCTCACATTCGACAACCTCAGAGCATATGACATCAAGCTGAATCCGGAAAAATGCATTTTCGGCATACCAGCCGGAAAGCTGTTGGGCTTCATTGTATCCGGTAGAGGAATTGAAGCAAACCCGCCAAGCTCTGTCACAGCTGGATATTCCAAAAGACCTCAAGCAGATACAAAAATTGACTGGATGCGTGGTGGCTTTAAGCCGCTTTATCTCCCGCTTGGGAGAAAAGGCGCTGCCCCTCTATCGCCTCCTTAGGCGCACTGAACACTTCGAGTGGACGGATGCTGCCACTGCCGGACTCGAAGAAATAAAGGCCATATTGGCAACAAATCCGGTCCTGGCTGCGCCCAACCTGGGCGAACCAATGCTGTTATACATCGCGGCAACACATCAAGTTGTAAGCATGGTACTCGTCGTTGAACGAGAGACAGAAGGGCATAAAATCCCTCTTCAAAAACCAGTGTACTACGTCTCCACTGTGTTAACCCCCTGCAAGTCCCGTTACCTGCACTATCAAAAGATAGCATATGCAGTGTTCATGGCATCCCAGAAGCTCTGACACTACTTTCAAGAGTGTTCGATAACGGTGGCCTCCAAAGTACCACTCAACGACATTATAAACAACCGCGACGCGACGGGCAGGATTGCAAAATGGGCCATTGAGCTCTTACCATTCAATATAACTTACAAACCTCGGCGAGCCATAAAGTCACAAGTTTTGGCTGACTTTGTCGCTGAATGGACCGAAGCCGAACTCCCTAAAGAGTACGGCGCATACTCCAATTGGATTATGCACTTCGACGGCTCTAAAATGTTGGCCGGATTGGGGGCTGGCGTCGTATTGACGTTCCCAACCGGGGACACAGTCCAATACGTACTTCAGATAATGTACACGGACTCCAACAACGCAGCCGAATACGAGGCCCTTTTACATGGCCTCCGGATGGCAATCTCCATGGGCATTCAACGCCTAGAGGTGCGCGGGGATTCAAACCTTGCAATATCCCAGATAAATGGAGACTTTGACGCAAAGGATCCGAAAATGGCAGCATACTGCAACGCTGTCCTAAAAATATCAGCTCGGTTTGAAGGACTTGAATTCCATCACGTAGCCCGAGATAATAACCAAGCAGCCAACGTACTGGCACGCATCGGTGCAAAACGCGACGCTGTCCCTCCAAACATCTTCCTGGAACGGCTCTTTAAGCCATCCGTACTATGGGAAGAGGAGTCCGGAAATGACAAACCGGAAAAAACCGCGCCAACCGGCGATTCAACCGATGACATAACACCTTCAGCCCACAACATAATGGCAGTAATCGCCCCGTGGACAGAACCATTCCTAGCCTACTTGCTTAGGCAGGAACTTCCCGAAGACCAAAATGAGGCCCGCTGCATAGTCCGGCGATCTAAAGCCTACAAGGTCCATGAGGGAGAACTTTATAAGAAAAGCACAACCGGAGTCCTTCAAAGGTGTATCTCCGAAGAGGAAGGGCGAAACCTCCTGGCTGAAATTCATGCCGGACTAGGCGGACACCACGCAGCAGCTCGGGCCCTTGTAGGAAAGGCATTCCGTACAGGATTTTATTGGCCGACGGCCCGGGCAGATGCTCAGGACTTAGTCCAAAGATGCGTCGGTTGTCAGCTCTTTGCTAATCAGAGCCATATGCCACCCACTGCCCTCAAAACTATACCCATTACCTGACCGTTCGCGGTCTGGGGGCTTGACATGGTTGGACCCCTTAAAGGGGGAACCCACAAGCAAAGGTACCTATTGGTCATGGTGGACAAATTCACCAAATGGATAGAGGCCAAACCAGTCAAAACGGCAGAGTCCGGACCAGTGATAGACTTTATCTCCGGGGTAGTACACCGTTATGGTGTCCCCCACAGCATCATCACCAATAACGGCACGAACTTCACGGCCGACGAGGTTAAATCATGGTGCAAAAACATGGGCATTAAGCTCGATTACGCCTCAGTCTATCATCCTCAAACCAACGGTCAAGTGAAACGAGCGAACGGTCTAATAATGAGCGGCATTAAACCCAGACTAGTGTGGTCACTCACGAAATTTGGCACGCACTGGGTAGAGGAGCTCGACTCCGTACTCTGGGGGCTGCGGACAACGCCCAACCGTACTACCGGATTCACACCATTTTTTATGGTATACGGCGCAGAGGCAGTTATGCCCTGCAACATCATTCATGACTCACCTCGAGTGCGCATGTACGAAGAAAGAGAAGCCGAGCTGGATCAGCAGGACAGCTTGGACGCATTGGAGGAAGAACGCGACGTCGCCAAGGCTCGTTCCGCATTCTATCAGCAGCAGGCTCGAAGATATCAAAGCAGAGAAGTACGGGCCAAGTCTTACAACGTTGGCAAACTAGTTCTACGCCTGCCGGACAAGAAAAAGGACAAGCTCAAGCCCAAATGGGAGGGCCCCTTCATCATCGATTAAGTCCTGAGCGGCGGAGCATACCGTCTACGAAATGCGTCAGACAACCGACTCGAGCCGAACCCATGGAACGCAGCCCGCCTCCGAAGATTCTATGCCTAGCGCTGGACTAAGAGTTCGTCCCCTTCCCCCGTTCAAATTTTTACACTTCAGCTGTCTTTTGTTTCTCTTTCTTCTCTTAACCCTTTTCCTAACAATCCCTTAAGGGCCTACTTGCGCATTGTTTGCACATACTTGATGTGCTACCCGCACTCATTATACCTGGGGGCTTCTTTACCAGAAGCTCAATTATAAGGGCTTCATGCCCAGCACATGTGTCAAGCTTCCACATGTACCTTTTACTCACCATTATATGCATCGATACGACTTAAGTTTTGGCCAAGCTGGGTTGCCTGGCTCCTGTGCTTACCCCTACGTTCCCGATTGTTCGGCTAGGAGGTAAAGGGAGCACCCCTGCGATTGTTACTGCCGGGTCAGCCGGATGTGTACCTCAGACTGGGTGAAGCCGAAAGCTAGCGTTCTTAAGGGAATATTCGATCGGTGACTTGAAAGATGATTTTTTACCTACTTATTTATCTGCCCCCAGATGTTTTTCTGCTTTTTTTGCAGTCTGGACATGCACTTTAGGGCATGCCTCCCAGGGAAAGGAACCTTAACGGAACTATTCTCCCTGGAAGATGTTTCTTACTAACCATGTAATATAACATAACTAGTTGGGCACTTGTCTGATAAAGCACTAATGACCCCTACGCCTGGTCTCCATGCATACCCCGGTTGTTTCTTAACCAAGAAGGTATTCGGACACACTCCGGACTCTAGGGTCCCGAGGTTGAAGCGAAAAGGTCGGCAAAGACAAACGATCTACAATCCGGCTAGAAGGCATTTTACATGTCATTTTAAAATACATTGTCACATTGACTGACTGTATTCCTCCTCAATCCCGTCTAACAGACTGTCCAATTTACAGTTCCGTTGGGAAAATTTAGCGGCCAACTCTACCTGGCCGTATACTAAACTCACAGGGATCTCCTTCCCGTCGGGCCCCATAGGTCCGACCTCGGCCATATGGTTGGGATCCGCCTTCTTGTACCGCGTCTTCACCATGGCCCAGGCCTCCCTGGCACCTTGGCGGCAGGCCGAAATCTTCCATAAACGGAAGCGCTGCCGCATTCCCTGAAGCTTCTCCGCAAGCTCCCCAAGGCCTTCGGGCAGGGAAAGGGCTGGCCATAAAGCTTGAACGGAGCCGCTCATCGCCTGCCGAACTCGTTCGAGCAGCTGCAACAGTTCGGGAATTTGATCACCCGTCGATACGGGCATCTCCTCTGCAGGGCGACCTATGAGTATACCTACAGACATATTTTGTCAATTGACTTCCTCGCCGAACTCTTCTTTTCAAAGGAATTCGCTTAAGCACTTACTATAGATGCCGCGACGAAGCAGCTGATTCTCCTTAACGGAGCCGGACAGCTCGACCCGAATGCCTTTCAGCTCTTCTCCAAGCTGGGCGTGGGCATCTTGGAGCTTGTTCCTTTCTTGCTACACTCTATTCCACACCCTCTCGCTGGCCTTCAGCTGGCGCAGTCGTTCTTGCCTATCCGGATCCTGTCCGGCAGCACCTGCAACGTCATTATTAGACTTGCGCGCACGTCGCACACCACTTATCTTTTTAAAAATAATGTGTTACCAGGAGGGGTCTCTGTGTTTCCTCCCGCGGCAGCAAGTGCGGCCTCGAGTTGGGCCTTGCACTCTTGCAGCTCCTGAGACAGTCGGGTATTCTTCTCCGTAAGATCCTGCGTTTTAAATGATCCTTAAATCAGTTAATATAACTACTTTAAGTCTCGGAGGCTACTGGCATATATAAACTATTAAATTCTCTTACCCGTATGTCCTTTACATACTGCTCCGTGGCTCTGATAAAACCATCTTGAGCAGCACGGAGGTGCGCATCCCCCGCGTTAAAGGCATTCAACGCCTCAGGGGAAAAGCACGCGTCACGAAATACTGTCCGGCGGCGCCTGTGGTTCATGGCGCTCTCCACCTCAGACTTGGTGGCGGACAGTCTGGCGGCATCGTCCGTTGGAGGAGTATCCGGCTCGCGCCTTGCGCTCGCCTCCCCCTCCAGACCAGGTACTGGAGCCTGGCCGGTAGAGGTTGGATTGGCAACTTCTACGCCCGCAGTCCGGCGGGCGCTTTTTCTCCTATAAAAGTCATGAGCACTCAAACGCTTCCTAGGAACGTTGCTCCGAATAATTAACTGCGAGTTATACCTTTGTGGCGACGTTTCAGTCCGCGCCGCGCTCCTCTTCCGCCTACTGGTCCGGACTGGCCTTTGTTGGTCAGCCGCCGCAGGCTCGGCTTTCCGCCTTGAAGGCGCTTCCTGCAGACCACCATCGTATGCGAAGGTCATAAATGAGCAAGGAAGAGATAATGGTGTCGAGACTTTGGTCACAATCACCTGGGAAGCCGAATATAGTCCGGGGTAGTCAGCCGTAATGGCGACTAGAGCATTATCCATGCTGAGCTGGTGGAACACCCCGTCGATTAGCTCCACCTTGATGTCCGGATCCTCTTCGGAGGCCGGATCCTGGGATCTCTCTGGATCCTCGGGTTGTGGAGCTGGACTTATCATGTCCTCCACAATCCGGCGCAGTTCCTGCATCGAAGACATAATATAAGAAGCTTAAACTTTGAAAGCATGGGTCGGTCCCTTAAAGTGTTCGCTTACCCAACGCCGAGGGTTATTCATGGAGAACCCATTCAATGGGTTCGTCTGAAGGAAGTCCTCCTTCTCCCCCTTGTACAAGCCGGACATGATCTTCACCGGATCCTCGGCCGAATCCGGCCCTTTGCGGCCATGACGGGTGGCATCGTCCTCCCCGTTGAAATCCCACATGGGGTGGCCCCTGTATTGCAGCGGCTGCACCCCCCGCGTAATGCATGTTGCCATGACTCCAATCATGGTCAACCCGGAATGTGCCAGTAATCTTATCCGGCCCATCAAATAATGGACGCTCTTGTCTTCCTCCAGTTGGGGGCTCCGCGGACGCCAACTGAGATGTTTCTTCAGAGGAGCAGTACTGAACTCCGGGAGGCCGATCCGAACAGGGTTCGGCAGCGGAGCGTCTTCTATATAAAACCATTCCGAAGGCCAGTCTTCGGACGCCTTCTTAGGGGTTCCGGATGGATATCCGGTCCCGGCAATGCGCCAAATTTCGGCGCCGCCCACTTGATATATAGACCCCTCGTGAGAGCGGGCACAAGGCAGAACAACCTCTTCCATAGCGCGAAATGGGGCTCCACGCCCAGGAATAGCTCGCAAAGAGCTACGTAACCCGCGATATGCAGGATAGAGGCGGGCGTGAGATGATGAAGTTGGAGTCCGTAGAACTCCAGGAGCCCGCGGAGGAACGGATGTACAGGAAATCCGAGCCCCCTTATCAGATAGGGGACGAAGCATACCCGCTCCCCTTTGTTGGGACTTGGGGTAGCCTCCGCTTGCTTCCCACCTTGGTAGGTGGCCAACCCGGCTCGAACCGGGACCATGAAGGCCGGAGGGAGATATCCCTCCGCTTGGAGCTTCACCAGCTCGTTGTGCGGAACAGAGCATCTCCTCCAATCTCCTGGCAGAGGGCTGGGAGCGCGAGAAGAGAAGCCGCGTCGACAGTCCATGGTGGAATGGATTCTGGGTCAAAGGCGCTCCGATGAGTATTCGCGGGAGGAAGATGGTGTGATTTGGATCTGGATTCTTGCCTCTCTTATAGGCAGATTATTTGCACAGCTAGGGGGTAAAACATAAAAGATACCCTGGCTTTTCGCATTCGAGTGACGCGTGGAAGAAGGCCATTATTGGGCGTGGAAGCCAAGAAGCGCAACATTGATAAGGAAGCCGGACACTGTTCGGCAGGTACATGGAACTTAAAAGGAGAACCCGCCTTGCAACGCCGAAGACTATATACGCGCTGGACTTATCGTCATTGAAGCCTAGTTCGGGGGCTACTGAGGGAGTCCTGGACTAGGGGGTGTCCAGACAGCCGGACTATCATCGTCCGCCGGACTCCAAGACTACGAAGATACAAGATTGAAGACTCCGTCCCGTGTCCGGATGGGACTTTCCTTGGCGTGGAAGGCAAGCTTGGCGATACGGATATGTAGATCTCCTACCATTGTAACCGACTCTATGTAACCCTAGCCCTCTCGGTGTCTATATAAACCGAAGGGGTTTAGTCCGTAGGACATAACATCCATTACAACAATCATACCATAGGCTAGCTTCTAGAGTTTAGCCTCCTTGATCTCGTGGTAGATCCACTCTTGTAATACACATCATCAATATTAATCGAGCATGACGTAGGGTTTTACCTCCATCAAGAGGGCCCGAACCTAGGTAAAACATCGTGTCCCTTGTCTCCTGTTACCATCCGCCTAGACGCACAGTTCGGGACCCCCTACCCGAGATCCGCTGGTTTTGACACCGACAGCCACCTTCGGCGACTTTCATGTCCGCCGCGCTCTCGTATGCCTGCCGCGACGCTAGGGGCTTTTTGGCAAAAATGAAACGTTATATCAGGAACACACTGAAAATAGGACTACGGCAGAAACCCAATTCTCTTTATTATTAGGTAAAGATTTCAACGAGGACTACATATGGATGTATATAGACGTAGTGTCCATAAATCTCTAAAAAGATTTATATTTAGAAACGGAAGGAGTATTTTGCACAATCCTGACCCTGCCATCACCTCCGTGACTGAATTAGGTAATCGGTTCCAAGATATGAGGCCCTTAAATGACTCGTAGAATGAGAGAGCAAGTACATGGTTTCCCCCTCGAAGCGGCTTCAAAAGTTTGCATCATCACCTCTGATGATTACTAATGACTACATAAATTATCGACATTAGGCAACTTCAACAAACTGGAGTTCACTCCCAAATGTCTACCCCCAGATAATCCAGACACTTTTGGCCATCCAATGACCATCATCAAATTTGTCTGGACAAGTCCAAATGTTTGGAATCCCACAAACCAAAATCTAAACCCGGGATGTTTGCGGATGTCCAGACCTTCGCCACATAGGCATCCGACACTATTGTCCCGCACCAAAACCTTACACGGCATCCGCTTTTCTCACCTCGTCCCTCCCGCATGTGCTATGTACCCGCATCCCGAGAGACTGCCGCTGCCGCTATACCATCTAGGCCTTGTTGGACCTCCGCTGCTCCACCCAGGAGCCCGCCACACTTTACCTACTCCACCCTTCCACCCTTTATCCACCCGTCGGCCGCCGCCTAGGAAACCGCCACCCATGCAGATGTCGTCCATGGTGGACACCACGCCTTGCAAGTGTTTGTCCAAATGAAATAGCCATTTTTAAAGTTTTTGTTGTTTACTATGAAGCAAACACGATGGATTCAGACGAGGAGCACTTCTACAACTAATTCATGAATTCGCCTCGTTGGATGAGGAATATGAGGATGAAATGGCGGTGATGAAAGCAGTTCTTGAAGACGTTGAGCGTGCAAAGGAGCATGTTCTCAATTACTAGAGAACAATGAAGGGACACTACTTTGTCCCCCATGCGTTATTCCAGTCCTATTTCCACCATTGATTTTGGATGCGGTGAAATGTGTTCAATCGCCTCTACAATGATGTCCCGACCCATGATAACAACTTCATCTTGAGGAAGGTGCCGTTGGAACCATTGGGTATTTGGTTACCAAAAAGTGCATGGCTGCATTGCTAATGCTTGTCTGCGGCACGAGCGCATATTCATGAGAGGAGTAACTCTGGATATCTAAAAGCACATGCCTTGAAGAGATGTTCAGATTTGCCACTACCATGGCCAAGATGTTTGGATTGGAGTACTTGAGAGAATCAATTAACGAAGACACTACAAGGCTCATGGCACATAGAGACGCAAAAGGGTGGCAGAATGCTGAGATTCCTGATTGCATGCATCGAAAATGAAAGGACAGTCCATATACTCAACAAGGGCAACTAAAACATGTGTCCGAATAAGTTAAATTTAAGGCTGAACTATTTTATTTCAAAACTTTATGTTTGTATTATAATATTTATATTTGAATTATTGTTGCATTGGAATATTTGCACAACATAATTATTAACGAGTTTTGCTATATTTATTATTATTCAGAATGCTCCGGATATAGAAAAAATACTACAAGGATTGGGCGCACTTTGCTGTAGGGTTGGTGTTGTTGGGATTTTATTAATAAAAAAATTGATTTGGCATGCAGGGAAGATGATAACTTGTGTTTTATTCTTTTTATATAATGTGGTATGTTGATGGTCTCTTTCCAAGGGTATAATTATGTGTTATCTGTGAATTAATCCACATGTATGCATAAAAGTTTCTTGCTGTGGTGGTCACATGTATTATATTAGTGTTGCAGTGTCGCATGTTTGCATTTATTTTTCGTGAGGTGATGAGAGTGCGTGACTGATGTATTATTATAAGCTGGTTGTTGTAGATTGATTTGAGAGATCATTGACTAGTCAAAATCGTGACCTAAATTCAAAATTGAACACCTTACTTGAGCGAGAGAGTTACTTGAGAAATTGTTGACCAAATACAATTTTGCCATCGTCCAGGTTCTTTCTTCAACGACCACACCGACGGTTCTTTAATCCGCAGCTTTCCATTAGCGGTTTGATTGATAACGAAGAATTTTATTCTGGTTTCCCTCAAAAAAAAAGAATTTTATTCTGGTATTAGCAGTCGTACCTGGATAAGACAGTACTACATAGCAGCCTCACTTTCCAGAAACTAAGATTAATTTTCTTCTCGGCTTCTCTATAAGTACCGGGTCCTCTCTATATTCTTCCTTCACCACCCATACCGAGACAACAAACCCACGAAAAGAAGCAGAGCAATTTGCAAAACAAACCAAGAAGGCGATCGAACTCTGCTGCTAGCGGCAATGGCCACTAAGATCTACATCGTGTAATGCTCCGACTCTGCTCACCCTTTTTCCGGCTAGCCAGCTGAATGACTTGATCACTCATTTTTCTTTCTGGCTGCATCAATTTTCAGGTACTACTCAACCTGGGGACACGTTGCGACGCTGGCGGAAGAGATGAAGAAGGGCGCCGAGACCGTCCCCGGCGTCGAGGTCACCGTCTGGCGGGTGCCCGAGACGCTGCCGGAGGACGTGCTGGGGAAGATGCACGCAGCGCCTGGGCGTGAGGATCATCCCGTCATCACGGCGAAGCAGCTGGCCGAGGCCGACGGCATCCTGTTCGGCTTCCCGACACGCTTCGGCATGATGGCAGCGCAGATGAAGGCCTTCTTTGACTCCACCGGCGGCCTCTGGCAGGCGCAGTCCCTCGCCGGCAAGCCCGCGGGCGTCTTCTTCGCCACAGGCACCCAGGGCGGCGGCCAGGAGACCACGGCTCTCACGGCCGTGACGCAGCTGACGCACCACGGCATGCTGTTCGTGCCCGTCGGATACACGCACGGCGCCGGCATGTTTGGCATGGAGGAGGTCAAGGGCGGCAGCCCGTACGGAGCTGGCACCTTGGCCGGCGCCGATGGCAGCAGGGTACCCAGCGACGCCGAGCTCGCCTTGGCGGCGCACCAGGGGAAGTACTTCGCTGGCGTCGCCAAGAAGCTCAAGGCCGTGTGAAGTCTGATCACCAGCCTCACGATAATGCATGCGATCTTGAGTACAATATACTAGTTTACAGTCGTGAAACAATTTAAGCTGTAATGATTTAATTTCTTGTTTGGGAATAATAACGTGAGAATTTATTCTGTGTGCAACCACTCGCGTACCATAAAGAAGGGGTTTTGCTACACCCATGAAAGACTACGTGATTTGGGGTGTAAGTAAGAGGTGTCTTCACTCCATGCAAAAAAAAAGGTGTCTTAGTTGCTAAAATTCAGGGGATGGTTAGTTAGGAGAGAAGGGATATTTGTAAGCTACGTACACATAAAAAGCATGGGCCGTGCTAGGCGTCGGGTCAACTGATCTCACGCGAGATCGGCCACCTCTCCGGCCACTCGATCGATGGGTTTGTCCACGACTTCTCACCCGCAACCTCGTCTAGCATAGCATGGTGGGGAAAAAAAAAATCCCTCCATTACTTGTGCAGCAACGACGGGTCCTCTAGCAGCACCCCCTAGCCGTCATGTCACACAGTAGCCATCACCGCTTCCTCCTTCCCTGGCGAGCCCCGCTCGCAGCACCGTGTTGCCGAGAGTAGCAGCCTCGCCGCCCGTGACACCGTCTTGTTTCCGCCTCGTCGTCACATCACCACTGGCTACTAGTTCCAACGTTCACATCCCGTCCAGCAAACCCCGCTCACAATGCGATGTCATCACAAGTAGCTACCTCGCCGCTCGTGCCACCATTGGTATTGTCGCCCGTAGCCTCGCCATGGTAGCACCAGAGGCTGTTGGTTACAGCGTCAGCAACACACGGATTGCCGCATCCGCGTTGGGCAAAATGTACACATTTGACCTCGAGACGAAAGTATTTCACAAACTGAACTGTTCATGAAAAAAAATCACAGAGCTGACCCTTTTGTGTAGCACCCGACAACTGGGCGTCACACTACACTGTGCAACGCCTGACTGACAGGCGCTACACGTCTGGCCAGTGTCACACTCCAGACTGCCTGAAAATTGTTAAGTCAGAGTGCAACGCCTAAGAGATAGACGTTACACTATATAGTGTAGCGCCTAGTGTCTAGGCGTTGCACTACATCTTCAAGGGGCCACTAGTACAGCGCCTAGCGCTTAGCTCTTAGGCTCTGCACAACGACTTAGCAATTTTCAGGCAGTTCGGAGTGCGACGCTGGCCAGACGTGTAACGCCTGTCAGTTAGGCGTTGCACAGTATAGTGCGACGCCTAGTTGTCGGCGCTACACAAAAAGGTCAGCTGTGTGAATTTTTTTTAATGAGAGTTTACTTTGTGAATTCTTTTCATTCATGGGTCAAATCTGTCGTTTTTGCCTCCGCGTTGCGTCGCGGCTCATTGCTCCTGCTAGTTGCGGCATCAGTCGTTGACTCGTTGCTGGTTCCAGCGCCAGCGACACACAGGTGGAAGGTTTTGATGTTGCCGGTTTCTGCTTTCACCGATTTGTGCGGTGGCTGGCCACAACTTCAATCGCCGTCTTGTTGAAGCTTTTGTCGCCGTCGGTTGCAATGTCCTGTATTACATTCTTGGCTTGCGCCTCCTTTTAGTGATCTGGTAAAGGAACAAAAAAGTATCGCGCGCCTATTTTCCTATAGATGACCCCGGTTTATCGAACCCATGAGAGGAAGATTTCCTTGAAACGATGGTCTCTAGCAAGCTTTTGCTAAAGGATCAATTCTAGCTTTTGACCGGATCAACCAAGCAAACAATGATTCGAATACTATAATAAAAAGAGGTACGGGTATGAGGTCCTAATGCTTACAACCATGTGTTTGTGTTGGGACCAAATATGATCTTAATTTGTGCATTGGAAGTCACCCGTCGAGATGTGCTTGTTACGAACCGAAGTGGAGGATGTATCTAAATAACAACTTGACTCGCACGCATGTTGCATCAAGAATCAGTTGTCCTACGGCAGGCCTTATCCATCATGCGGGGTTGCCTCGATAATTAAGATTATAAATAATCAGACAAGAGCTTTGGACGTGTAACGACCACTCCTCATGAATCCCCAAGGATTGGATCCATGTTACTGTACTAAACCCTTCTGTCACTGATGTTCAGAATAACACTTTACGTTCTCCTTGCACTTAGCCTCACCGTTACTCGAACTCCATGATCCTGGGTTCCTGCAGGGATGAAGATCGCGGATAAAACAAGAGACATCTACAGAATAATTTTATGTTACAGATACGAGATGTTAATTCGAAGATCTTCTATTGATCCCACAACAAATACAAAGGGTTGCAGGTTCTATGCCTTAACCCATACCTTACCGAACTACTCACACATGGAGATCAGATCGCAAGAAGAAAACATTGGAGAACACATCTTGAAGATTGATTGAGCAAATATGTCTTACAGTGGTTGCCTTGTGCGAAGCACGATTACAAGTATGACCTAGAGGGAGATGGACTATGGTGGTGATGGGGGCTTCGAAGATGGAAATGGTGGCGGCTAGGGGAGAGGATGAAGATGGTTATGTTCCGACTTCGCTCGACAACCTTCTGTTCACATTTTAGCGTGGTCCCCTTTATAAAAGTTGTTCAGGTAGACGAGCTAGCTCAGAATCCATGCCATACAGACGGTCATACGGGTGCAAGCGCCTGTATGGAATGCCATCTCTTGGTCGACACTGGTGGGCCTCCCGGTGATTGAATCTTTCTTCATTTCCACTCCTTTCCATATTCTCACGTGATTTCTTCCCTTTTTAGCCCATTTCCCGTGGAAACACATCAAAGAGAGGATATGCGGAATCATTTGCATTCATTAGTCATTAGTAGCCATATTGGAGTGAATATCTCGGTATAAATGAAATATCTCGGTTTAAACTAAGGGTGAATGAGTATAAAAATATCAGTCGTCAACACCCCCAAGCTTAAACTTGATCGTCCTCGAGCAACATAGAGAGAAATCCAAATCATAAGGAACTCAGTTTTTTAAACTGAAATAACAAGAAGGTTTTGGTTCACTTACGATCAGTACGCCTAGATAGCCCTCCGCTTCTTGACCTGAAAACTTAGTATAGTTGTAGCGGTTGCTGTTGGGAAACGTAGCATGGAAAACAAAAAAAATTATACGCACACGCAATGATCTATCCATGGAGATGCATAGCAACAAGGGAAGAGTGTGTCTACGTACCCTCGTAGACCGAAAATGGAAGCGTTTGACAACGCGGTTGATGTAATCAACTTCTTCTAGCTCTGACCGATCAAGTACCGAACGTACGGCACCTCTGAGTTCTGCACACGTTCAGCTCGGTGACGTCCCTCGCCTTCTTGATCCAGCAAGACATCGAGGTAGTGGATGAGTTCCGTCAGCACGACGGCGTGGTGACGGTGATGGTGAAGTGATCCTCACAGGGCTTCGCCTAAGCACTACAAATATATGACCGGGGGTGTAAACTGTGGAGGGGGGCGTTGCACACGGCTAAAACTATTGTCTGGTCTGTGCTAGGGGGCGCCCCTCATATATATAGGTGGGAGGGAGAGGGGAGAGGCCAGGATGTGCCCCAAGTTGGACCGAATCGTACTTGGGTTCCTCCTAGGCCGCCCCCCTTCCTTATTTACCGGAAAGGGAAGAAAAGAGGAGGGGGGGGGGGAGAAAGGGAGGGGAGAGGCCGAATCCCCCTTTCCTTTCTCTTCCCCCTTTCGTTCTCCCTTTGGTTCGGCCCATATGGAAGGCGCACCAGCCCCCTGGTGGCTTGTGCGTTTCCCCTCTTGGCCCATTAGGCCCATATCGTTTGCTGGGGGTGCCCGGAACCCCTTCCGATGACCCGATATGTACCCAGTACCCCCCCGAAACACTTCCGGTGTTCGAATACTATCGTCCCATATATCAATCTTTACCTCTCGGCCATTTCGAGACTCCTCATCATGTCCGTGATCTCATCCGGGACTCCAAAAAACATTTGGTCATCAAAAACACATAACTCATATAATACTATATTGTCATCGAACGTTAAGCGTGCGGACCCTATGGGTTCGAGAACTATGTAGACATGACTGAGACACCTCTCCGGTCAATAACCAATAACGGAACCTGGATGCTCATATTGACTCCTACATATTCTACGAAGATCTTTATCAGTCGAACCGCTATGACAACATACGTTATTCCCTTTGTCTATCGGTATGTTACTTGCCCGAGATTCGATCCTAGGTATCTTCATACCTAGTTCAATCTCGTTACCGGCAAGTCTCTTTACTCATTCTGTAATACGTCACCTCGTGACTAACTCAGTTGTTTACTTGCAAGTTTACGATGTGTATTACCGAGAGGGCCCAGAGATACCTCTCCGATACTCGGAGTGACAAATCTTAATCTCGATTTATGCCAACCCAACAAACACCTTTGGAGATACCTGTAGATCATCTTTATAATCACCCAGTTACGTTGTGATGTTTGATAGCACATAAGGCATTCCTCCTATATCCAGGAGTTGCATAATCTCATAGTCAAAGGAATATGTATTTGACATGAAGAAAGCAATAGCAATAAAACTGAATGATCATAATGCTAAGCTAACAGATGGGTCTTGTCCATCACATCATTCTCCTAATGATGTGATCCCGTTATAAAATGACAACTCATGTCCATGGTTAGGAAACCTTAACCATCTTTGATCAACGAGCTAGTCAAGTAGAGGCTCACCAGGTACATGGTGTTTGTTTATATATTCACACATGTATTTAGGTTTCCGATCAATACAATTCTAGCATGAATAACAAACATTTATCATGACTAAGGAAATATAAAATGACAACTTTATTATTGCCTCTAGGGCATATTTCCTTTAGTCTCCCACTTGCACTAGAGTCAATAATCTAGATTACATTGTAATGAATCTAACACCATGGGGTCTTGGTGTTGATCATGTTTTGCTTGTGGAAGAGGCTTAGTCAACGGGTCTGCTACATTCAAATCCGTATGTATTTTGCAAATTTCTATGTCTCCCTCCTTGACTTGATCGCGGATGGAGTTGAAGCATCTCTTGATGTGTTTGGTTCTTTTGTGAAATCTGGATTCCTTCGCCAAGTCAATTGCTCCAGTATTGTAACAAAAGATTTTCATTGGACCCGATGCACTAGGTATTACTGTTGGGGAACGTAGTAATTTCAAAAAATTTCCCACGCACACGCAAGATCATGGTGATGCATAGCAATGAGAGGGGAGAGTATTGTCCACGTACCCTCGTAGACCATAAGCGGAAGCGTTATGACAACGCGGTTGATGTAGTCGTACGTCTTCACGATCCGACCGATCCAAGTACCGAACATACGGCACCTCCGAGTTCAGCACACGTTCAGCTCGATGACGATCCCCGGACTCCGATCCAGCAAAGTGTCGGGGATGAGTTCCGTCAGCACGACGGCGTGGTGATGATGTTGATGTTCTACCGACGCAGGGCTTCGCCTAAACTCCGCAATGATATGACCGAGGTGGAATATGGTGGAGGGGGGCACCGCACACGGCTAAGGAACGATCTTGAAGATCAACTTGTGTGTCCTAGGGTGCCCCTGCCCCCGTATATAAAGGAGCAAGGGGGGGGGGGGGTGCGGCCGGCCCTAGGAGGAGGCGCGCCGGAGGAGTCCTACTCCCACCGGGAGTAGGACTCCCCCCCTTTCCCTAGTTGGATTAGGACTTGGGGAAAGGAAGAGGAAGAGGGGAAGGAAAGGGGGGGCGCCGCCCCCCTCTCCTTGTCCTATTCGGACTAGGGAGGGGAGGGGGCGCAGCCCACCTCTTGCCTCCTCTCCTCTTCTCCCTTAGGTCCCTTGAAGGCCCAATAACCCCTGGGAGGGTTCCGGTAACCCCCCGGTGCACTGGTAAAATCCCGATTTCACCCGGAACCATTCCGATATCCAAATATAGGCTTCCAATATATCAATCTTTATGTCTCGATCATTTCGAGACTCCTCGTCATGTCCGTGATCACATCCGGGACTCCGAACAATCTTCGGTACATCAAAACTTATAAACTCATAATAAAACTGTCATCGTAATGTTAAGCGTGCGGACCCTACGGGTTCGAGAACTATGTAGACATGACCTAGAACTATTCTCGGTCAATAACCAATAGCGGAACCTGGATGCCCATATTGGCTCCTACATATTCTATGAAGATCTTTATCGGTCAAACCGCATAACAACATACGTTGTTCCCTTTGTCATCGGTATGTTACTTGCCCGAGATTCGATCGTCGGTATCCAATACCTAGTTCAATCTCGTTACCGGCAAGTCTCTTTACTCGTTACGTAATGCATCATTCCGTAACTAACTTATTTAGCTACATTGCTTGCAAGGCTTATTGTGATGTGCATTACCGAGAGGGCCCAGAGATACCTCTCCGACAATCGGAGTGACAAAACCTAATCTCGAAATACGCCAACCCAACATGTACCTTTGGAGACACCTGTAGTGCTCCTTTATAATCACCCAGTTACGTTGTGATGTTTGGTAGCACCCAAAGTGTTCCTCCGGTAAACGGGAGTTGCATAATCTCATAGTTACAGGAACATGTATAAGTCATGAAGAAAGCAATAGCAACATACTAAACGATCAAGTGCTAGGCTAATGAAATGGGTCATGTCAATCACATCATTCTCCTAATGATGTGATCCCGGTAATCAAATGACAACACATGTCTATGGTTAGGAAACATAACCATCTTTGATTAATGAGCTAGTCAAGTAGAGGCATACTAGTGGCGTTATGTTGGTCTATGTATTCACACATGTATTATGTTTCCGGTTAATACAATTCTAGCATGAATAATAAACATTTATCATGATATGAGGAAATAAATAATAACTTTATTATTGCCTCTAGGGCATATTTCCTTCAGTCTCCCACTTGCACTAGAGTCAATAATCTAGATTACACAGTAATGATTCTAACACCCATGGAGTCTTGGTGCTGATCATGTTTTGCTCGTGGAAGAGGCTTAGTCAACGGGTCTGCAACATTCAGATCCGTATGTATCTTGCAAATCTCTATGTCTCCCACCTGGACTTGGTCCCGGATGGAATTGAAGCGTCTCTTGATGTGCTTGGTCCTCTTGTGAAATCTGGATTCCTTTGCCAAGGCAATTGCACCAGTATTGTCACAGAAGATCTTCATTGGTCCCGATGCACTAGGTATGACACCTAGATCGGAAATGAACTCCTTCATCCAGACTCCTTCATTTGTTGCTTCCGAAGCAGCTATGTACTCCGCTTCACATGTAGATCCCGCCACGACGCTTCGTTTAGAACTGCACCAACTTACAGCTCCACCGTTTAATAAAAACACGTATCCGGTTTGCGATTTAGAATCGTCCGGATCAGTGTCAAAGCTTGCATCGACGTAACCATTTACGACTAGCTCTTTGTCACCTCCATATACGAGAAACATATCCTTAGTCCTTTTCAGGTATTTCAGGATGTTCTTGACCGCTGTCCAGTGATCCACTCCTGGATTACTTTGGTACCTTCCTGCCAAACTTATTGCTAAGCATACGTCAGGTCTGGTACACAACATTGCATACATGATAGAGCCTATGGCTGAAGCATAGGGAACATCTTTCATTTTCTCTCTATCTTCTGCTGTGGTCGGGCATTGAGTTTGACTCAATTTCACACCTTGTAATACAGGCAAGAACCCTTTCTTTGCCTGATCCATTTTGAACTTTTTAAAAACTTTATCAAGGTATGTGCTTTGTGAAAGTCCAATTAAGCGTCTTGATCTATCTCTATAGATCTTGATGCCCAATATGTAAGCAGCTTCACCGAGGTCTTTCATTGAAAAAATTTTATTCAAGTATCCTTTTATGCTATCCAGAAATTCTATATCATTTCCAATTAATAATATGTTATCTACATATAATATCAGAAATGCTACAGAGCTCCCACTCACTTTCTTGTAAATACAGGCTTCTCCAAAAGTCTGTATAAAACCATATGCTTTGATCACACTATCAAAGCGTTTATTCCAACTCCGAGATGCTTGCACCAGTCCATAAATGGATCGCTGGAGCTTGCACACCTTGTTAGCACCTTTTGGATCAACAAAACCTTCTGGTTGCATCATATACAACTCTTCTTCCAGAAATCCATTCAAGAATGCAGTTTTGACATCCATTTGCCAAATTTCATAATCATAAAATGCAGCAATTGCTAACATGATTCGGACAGACTTAAGCATCGCTACGAGTGAGAAAGTCTCATCGTAGTCAACCCCTTAAACTTGTCGAAAACCTTTCGCAACAAGTCGAGCCTTATAGACAGTTACATTACCATCAGCGTAAGTCTTCTTCTTAAAGATCCATTTATTCTCAATGGCTTGCCGATCATCGGGCAAGTCAACCAAAGTCCATACTTTGTTCTCATACATGGATCCCATCTCAGATTTCATGGCCTCTAGCCATTTTGCGGAATCTGGGCTCATCATCGCTTTCTCATAGTTCGTAGGTTCATCATGGTCAAGTAACATGACTTCCAGAATAGGATTACCGTACCACTCTGGTGCGGATCTTACTCTTCTAGACCTACGAGGTTCAGTAGAAACTTGATCTGAAGTTTCATGATCAATATCATTAGCTTCCTCACTAATTGGTGTAGTTGTCACAGGAAACGGTTCTTGTGATGAACTACTTTCCAATAAGGGAGCAGGTACAGTTACCTCATCAAGTTCTACTTTCCTCCCACTCACTTCTTTCGAGAGAAACTCCTTCTCTAGAAAGGATCCAAATTTAGCAACGAAAATCTTGCCCTCAGATCTGTGATAGAACGTGTACCCAACAGTCTCTTTTGGGTATCCTATGAAGACACATTTCTCCGATTTGGGTTTGAGCTTATCTGGTTGAAGTTTCTTCACATAAGCATCGCAGCCCCAAACTTTAAGGAACGACAACTTTGGTTTCTTGCCAAACCACAGTTCATGAGGCGTCGTCTCAACGGATTTTGATGGTGCCCTACTTAACGTGAATGCGGCCGTATCTAAAGCATAACCCCAAAACGATAGCGGTAAATCAGTAAGAGACATCATAGATCGCACCATATCTAGTAAAGTACGATTACGAAATTTGGACACACCATTTCGTTGTGGTGTTCCGGGTGGCGTGAGTTGCGAAACTATTCCGCATTGTTTCAAATGTAAACCAAACTCGTAACTCAAATATTCTCCTCCACGATCAGATCGTAGAAATTTTATTTTCTTGTTACGATGATTTTCCACTTCACTCTGAAATTCTTTAAACTTTTCAAATGTTTTAGACTTGTGTTTCATTAAGTAGATATACCCATATCTGCTCAAATCATCTGTGAAGGTGATAAAATAACGATACCCGCCGCGAGCCTCAACATTCATTGGACCACAAACATCAGTACGTATGATTTCCAACAAATCAGTTGCTCGCTCCATAGTTCCGAAGAACGGCGTTTGAGTCATCTTGCCCATGAGGCACGGTTCGCAAGTACCAAGTGATTCATAATCAAGTGATTCCAGAAGCCCATCAGTATGGAGTTTCTTCATGCGCTTTACACCGATATGACCTAAACGGCAGTGCCACAAATAAGTTGCACTATCATTATCAACTCTGCATCTTTTGGTTTCAACACTATGAATATGTGTATCACTACTATCGAGATTCAATAAAAATAGACCACTCTTCAAGGGTGCATGACCATAAAAGATATTACTCATATAAATAGAATAACCATTATTCTCTGATTTAAATGAATAACCGTCTCGCATCAAACAAGATCCAGATATAATGTTCATGCTCAACGCTGGCACCAAATAACAATTATTTAGGTCTAAAACTAATCCCGATGGTAGATGTAGAGGTAGCGTGCCGACCGCGATCACAT
Source organism: Triticum timopheevii (assembly GCA_963921465.1). Lineage (NCBI taxonomy): Eukaryota > Viridiplantae > Streptophyta > Magnoliopsida > Poales > Poaceae > Triticum > Triticum timopheevii. The sequence goes on from OY997264.1 coordinate 351,132,843, forward strand.
CGACTTTGGAACCATTTCCCACGCGCATCGTCACCTCGTCCTTAGCCAATCTTCGCTTAACCCGTAGTCCCTGTTTCGAGTTGCAAATATTAGCAACAGAACCAATATCAAATACCCAGGTACTACTGCGAGCATTAGTAAGGTACACATCAATAACATGTATATCACATATACCTTTGTTCACTTTGCCATCCTTCTTATCCGCCAAATACTTGGGGCAGTTCCGCTTCCAGTGCCCAGTCTGCTTGCAGTAGAAGCACTCAGTCTCAGTCTTAGGTCCAGACTTGCGTTTCTTCTCTTGAGCAGCAACTTGTTTGCTGTTCTTCTTGAAGTTCCCCTTCTTCTTCCCTTTGCCCTTTTTCTTGAAACTGGTGGTCTTGTTGACCATCAACACTTGATGCTCCTTCTTGATTTCTACCTCCGCGGCTTTTAGCATTGCGAAGAGCTCAGGAATAGTCTTGTCCATCCCTTGCATATTATAGTTCATCATGAAGCTCTTGTAGCTTGGTGGCAGTGATTGAAGAATTTTGTCAATGACACTATCATCAGGAAGATTAACTCCCAGTTGAATCAAGTGATTATTATACCCAGACATTTTGAGTATGTGTTCACTGACAGAACTATTCTCCTCCATCTTGCAGCTATAGAACTTATTGGAGACTTCATATCTCTCAATCCGGGCATTTGCTTGAAATATTAACTTCAACTCCTGGAACATCTCATATGCTCCATGACGTTCAAAACATCGTTGAAGACCCGGTTCTAAGCCGTAAAGCATGGCACACTGAACTATCGATTAGTCATCAGCTTTGCTCTGCCAGACGTTCTTAACGTCGTCAGTTGCATCAGCAGCAGGCCTGGCACCCAGCGGTGCTTCCAGGACGTAATTCTTCTGTGCAGCAATGAGGATAATCCTCAGGTTACGGACCCAGTCCGTGTAATTGCTACCATCATCATTCAACTTTGCTTTCTCAAGGAACGCATTAAAATTCAACGGAACAACAGCACGAGCCATCTATCTACAACAAACATAGACAAGCAAAATACTATCAGGTACTAAGTTCATGATAAATTTAAGTTCAAATCATATTACTTAAGAACTCCCACTTAGATAGACATCCCCCTAATCCTCTAAGTGATTACGTGATCCATATCAACTACACCATGTCCGATCGTCACGTGAGATGGAGTAGTTTCAACGGTGAACATCAATATGTTGATCATATCTACTATATGATTCACGCTCGACCCTTCAGCCTCCGTGTTCTGAGGCCATATCTGTTATATGCTAGGCTCGTCAAGTTTAACCTGAGTATTCCGCATGTGCAACTATTTTGCACCCGTTGTATTTGAACGTAGAGCCTATCACACCCGATCATCACGTGGTGTCTCAGCACGAAGAACTTTTGCAACGGTGCATACTCAGGGAGAACACCTCTTGATAATTTTAGTGAGAGATCATCTTAAAATGCTACCGTCAATCAAAGCAAGATAAGATGCATAACGGATAAACATCACATGCAATCAATATAAGTGATATGATATGGCCATCATCATCTTGTGCTTGTGATCTCCATCTTCAAAGCACCGTCATGATCACCATCGTCACTGGCGCGACACCTTGATCTCCATCGTAGCATCGCTGTCGTCACGCCATCTATTGCTTCTACGACTATCGCTACCGCTTAGTGATAAAGTAAAGCAATTACAAGGCGTTTGCATTTCATGCAATAAAGTGACAACCATATGGCTCCTGCCAGTTGCCGATAACTTTGGTTACAAAAGATGATCATCTCATACAATAAAATATAGCATCACGTCTTGACCATATCACATCACAACATGCCCTGCAAAAACAAGTTAGACGTCCTCTACTTTGTTGTTGCAAATTTTACGTGGCTGCTACGGGCTGAGCAAGAACCGTTCTTACCTACGCATCAAAACCACAACGATAGTTCGTCAAGTTAGTGCTGTTTTAACCTTCGCAAGGACCGGGCGTAGCCACACTCGATTCAGCTAAAGTGAGAGAGACAGACACCCGCAGTCACCTTTAAGCACGAGTGCTCGTAACGGTGAAACCAGTCTCGCGTAAGCGTACGCGTAATGTTGGTCCGGGCCGCTTCATCTCACAATACCGCTGAGCCAAAGTATGACATGCTGGTAAGCAGTATGACTTGTATCGCCCACAACTCACTTGTGTTCTAGTCGTGCATATGACATCTACGCATAAAACCAGGCTCGGATGCCACTTTTGGGAACGTAGTAATTTCAAAAAATTTCCTACGCACACGCAAGATCATGGTGATGCATAGCAACGAGAGGGGAGAGTATTGTCCACGTACCCTCGTAGATCGTAAGCGGAAGCATTATGACAACGCGGTTGATGTAGTCGTACGTCTTCACGATCCGACCGATCCAAGTACCGAACGTACGGCACCTCCGAGTTCAGCACACGTTCAGCTCGATGATGATCCCCGGACTCCGATCCAGCAAAGTGTCGGGGATGAGTTCCGTCAGCACGACGGCGTGGTGACGATGATGATGTTCTACCGACGTAGGGCTTCGGCTAAACTCCGCAACGATATGACCAAGGTGGAATATGGTGGAGGGGGGCACCGCACACGGCTAAGGAACGATCTTGAAGACCAACTTGTGTGTCCTAGGGTGCCCCCTGCCCCCGTATATAAAGGAGCAAGGGGGGGGGGGGGTGCGGCCGGCCCTAGGAGGAGGCGCGCCGGAGGAGTCCTACTCCCACCGGGAGTAGGACTCCCCCCTTTCCCTAGTTGGATTAGGACTTGGGGAAAGGAAGAGGGGAAGGAAAGGGCGGGCGCCGCCCCCTCTCCTTGTCCTATTCGGACTAGGGAGGGGAGGGGGCGCAGCCCACCTCTTGCCTCCTCTCCTCTTCTCCCTTAGGGCCCTTGAAGGCCCAATAACCCCCGGGAGGGTTCCGGTAACCCCCCGGTGCTCCGGTAAAATCCCGATTTCACCCGGAACCATTCCGATATCCAAATATAGGCTTCCAATATATCAATCTTTATGTCTAGACCATTTCGAGACTCCTCGTCATGTCCGTGATCACATCCGGGACTCCGAACAATCTTCGGTACATCAAAACTTATAAACTCATAATAAAATTGTCATGTAACGTTAAGCGTGCAGACCCTACGGGTTCGAGAACTATGTAGACATGACCTAGAACTATTCTCGGTCAATAACCAATAGTGGAACCTGGATGCCCATATTGGCTCCTACATATTCTACAAAGATCTTTATCGGTCAAACCGCATAACAACATACGTTGTTCCCTTTGTCATCGGTATGTTATTTGCCCGAGATTCGATCGTCGGTATCCAATACCTAGTTCAATCTCGTTACCGGCAAGTCTCTTTACTCGTTACGTAATGCATCATTCCGTAACTAACTTATTTAGCTACATTGCTTGCAAGGCTTATAGTGATGTGCATTACTGAGAGGGCCCAGAGATACCTCTCCGACCATTGGAGTGACAAAACCTAATCTCGAAATACGCCAACCCAACATGTACCTTTGGAGACACCTGTAGTGCTCCTTTATAATCACCCAGTTACGTTGTGACGTTTGGTAGCACCCAAAGTGTTCCTCCGGTAAACGGGAGTTGCATAATCTCATAGTTACAGGAACATGTATAAGTCATGAAGAAAGCAATAGCAACATACTAAACGATCAAGTGCTAGGCTAACGGAATGGGTCATGTCAATCACATCATTCTCCTAATGATGTGATCCCGTTAATCAAATGACAACACATGTCTATGGTTAGGAAACATAACCATCTTTGATTAATGAGCTAGTCAAGTAGAGGCATACTAGTGACGTTATGTTGGTCTATGTATTCACACATGTATTATGTTTCCGGGTAATACAATTCTAGCATGAATAATAAACATTTATCATGATATGAGGAAATAAATAATAACTTTATTATTGCCTCTAGGGCATATTTCCTTCAATTACACCTAGATCAGATATGAACTCCTTCATCCAGACTCCTTCATTTGCTGCTTCCAAAGCAGCCATGTACTCTGCGTCACATGTAGATCCCGCCACGACGCTTTGCTTGGAACTGCACCAACTGATAGCTCCACCATTCAATATAAATATGTATCCAGTTTGTGACTTAGAGTCATCCGGATCAGTGTCAAAGCTAGCATCGACATAACCATTTACGAAGAGCTCTTTGTCACCTCCATAAACGAGAGACATATCCTTGGTCCTTTTCAGGTACTTCAGGATGTTCTTGACCACTGTCCAGTGATCCACTCCTGGATTACTTTGGTACCTTCCCGCCAGACTTATGGCAAGGCACACATCAGGTCTGGTACACAGCATAGCATACATGATAGAACTTATGGTTGAGGCATAGGGAATGAATTCCATTTTCTCTCTATCTTCTACAGTGGTCGGGCTTTGACTCTGACTCAATTTCACACCTTGCAACACAGGCAAGAACCCTTTCTTTGACTGATCCATTTTGAACTTCTTCAAAACTTTGTCAAGGTATGTGCTTTGTGGAAGTCCTATTAAGCTTCTTCATCTATCTCTATAGATCTTGATGCCTAATATATAAGCAGCTTCTCCGAGGACTTTCATTGAAAAACTCTTATTCAGGTATCCTTTTATGCTATCCAGAAATTCTATATCATTTCCAATCAACAATATGTCATCCATATATAATATTAGAAATGCTACAGAGCTCCCACTCACTTTCTTGTAAATACAGGCTTCTCCAAAAGTCTGTAAAGAACCATATGCTTTGATCACCTCATCAAAGCGTATATTCCAACTTTGAGATGCTTGCACTAGTCCATAGATGGATCACTAAAGCTTGCACACTTTGTTAGCACCTTTAGGATCAACAAAACCTTCTGGTTGCATCATATACAACTCTTCTTTAAGAAATCCATTAAGGAGTGCATTTTTGACGTCCATTTGCTAGATTTCATAATCATAAAATGCGGCAATTGCTAACATGATTCGGACAGACTTAATCATTGCTACGTGTGGGAAAGTCTCATCATAGTCAACTCCTTGAACTTGTCGAAAACCTTTCGTGACAAGTCGAGCTTTGTAGACAGTAACATTACCATCAGTGTCGGTCTTCTTCTTGAAGATCCATTTATTCTCTATGGCTCGCCGATCATCGGGCAAGTCCACACTTTGTTCTCATACATGGATCCTATCTCAGATTTCATGGCCTCAAGCCATTTATCGAAATCTAGGCTCATCATAGCTTCTCCATAGTTTGTAGGTTCGCCATGGTCTAGTAACATGACTTCCAGGACAGGATTACCGTACCACTCTGGTGCGGAACGTGCTTTGTTCGACCTACGAGGTCCAGTAGTAACCTAATCCAAAGTTTCATGATCATCATCATTAGCTTCCTCTCTAGTTGGTGTAGGCATCACGGGAACGGATTTCTCTGATGTGCTACTTTCCAAATTGATAGAAGGTACTATTACCTCATCAAGTTCTACTTTCCTCCCAGGAGAAACTCCTTCTCTAGAAATGTTCCATTCTTGGCAACAAAGATCTTGCCTTCGGATCTGTGGTAGAAGGTGTACCCAATAGTTTCCTTAGGGTATCCTATGAAGATGGACTTCTCCGATTTGGGTTCGAGCTTATCAGGCTGAAGTGTTTTGACATAAGTGTCGCAACCCCAAACTTTAAGAAACGACAGCTTAAGTTTCTTGCCAAACCACAATTCATACCGTGTCGTCTCAACGGATTTAGATGGTGCCCTATTTAACGTGAATGCAACTGTCTCTCATGCGTAACCCTAAAACGATAGTGGTAAATCGGTAAGAGACATCATAGATCGCACCATATCTAATAAAGTACGGTTACGATGTTCGGACACACCATTATGCTGTGGTGTTCTAGGTGGCGTGAGTTGTGAAACAATTCCACATTGTTTTAAATGAAGGCCAAACTCGTAACTCAAATATTCGCCTCTGCGATCAGATCGTAGAAACTTTATTTTCTTGTTACGATGATTCTCCACTTCACTCTGAAATTCTTTGAAGTTTTCAAATGTTTCAGATTTGTGTTTCATTAAGTAGATATACCCATATCTGCTCAAATCATATGTGAAGCTCAGAAAATATTGATACCCGCCGCGTGCCTCAACACTCATCGGACCACATACATCGGTATGTATTATTTCCAGTAAGTCATTGGATCGCTCCATTGTTCCGGAGAATGGAGTTTTAGTCATCTTGCACATGAGGCATGGTTCACAAGTATCAAATGATTCATAATCAAGTGATTCCAAAAGTCCATCTGCATGGAGTTTCTTCATGCGCTTTACACCAATATGACCTAAACGGCAGTGCCACAAATATGTTGCACTATCATTATCAACTTTGCATATTTTGGCATCAATATTATGAATATGTGTATCACCACAATCGAGATTCAATAGAAATAGACCACTCTTCAAGGGTGCATGACCATAAAAGATATTACTCATATAAATAGAACAACCATTATTCTCTGATTTAAATGAATAACCATCTCACACTAAACAAGATCAAGATATAATGTTGCTCAACGCTGGCGCCAAATAACAATTATTCAGTCCTAAAACTAACCCTGATGGTGTATGTAGAGGTAGCGTGCCGACAGCGATCACATCAAACTTGGAACCATTCCCGACGCGCATCGTCACCTCGTCCTTAGCCAATCTTGATTTAATCTGTAGCTCCTGTTTCGAGTTACAAATATGAGCATCCGAACCAGTATCAAATACCCAGGCTCTACTACGAGCATTAGTAAGATACACATCAATAACATGTATATCAAATATACCTTTGTTTACTTTCCCATCCTTCTTACCCGCCAAATAGTTGGGGCAGTTCCGCTTCCAGTGACCAGTCCCTTTGTAGTAGAAGCACTCAGTTTCAGGCTTAGGTCCAGCTTTGGGCTTCTCCCGGGAGTGGCAACTTGCTTTACATTCTTCTTGAAGTTCCCCTTCTTCCTCTTGCCCATTTACTTGGAACTAGTTGTCTTGTTAACCATCAACACTTGATGCTCCTTCTTGATTTCTACCTCCGCAGCCTTGAGCATTGTGAAGAGCTTGAGAATCGTCTTCTCCATCCCTTGCATATTATAGTTCATATCGAAGCCTTTGTAGCTTGGTGGCAGTGATTGAAGAACTCTGTCAATAACACTATCATATGGAAGATTGACTCCCAGGTGAGTCAAGTGATTATGATACCCAGACATTTTGAGTATATGTTCACTGACAGAACTGTTCTCCTCCATCTTGCAGCTATAGAACTTGTTGGAGACTTCATATCTCTCAACTCAGGAATTTGCTTGAAATATTAACTTCAACTCTTGGAACATCTCATATGCTCCATGACGTTCAAAATGTCTTTGAAGTCCTGATTCTAAGTCGTAAAGCATGGCACACTAAACTATCGAGTAGTCATCAGATCGAGCTTGCCAGACATTCAAAACATCAGCATCTGCTCCTGTAGTAGGCCTCTCACCTAGCGGTGCATCAAGGACATAATTCTTTTGTGCAACAATGAGGATAATCCTCAAGTTATGGACCCAGTCCGTGTAGTTGCTACCATCATATTTCAACTTAGATTTCTCTAGGAACGCATTAAAATTTAGGGGAACAATAGCATGGGCCATTGATCCACAAAATAGATATGCAAATACTATCAGAACTAAGTTCATGATAAGTTCAATTAATCAAATCACTTAAGAACTCCCACTTAGATAGACATCCCTCAAGTCATCTAAATGATACGTGATCCAAATCAACTAATCCATGTCCGATCATCACGTGAGATGGAGTAGTCATCAATGGTGAACATCTCTATGTTGATCATATCTACTATATGATTCACATTCAACCTTTCGGTTTCCAGTGTTCCGAGGCCATGTCTGTACATGCTAGGCTCGTCAAGTTCAACCCAAGTATTCCGCATGTGCAAAAATGTCTTGCACCCGTTGTATGTGAACGTAGAGTCTATCACACCCGGTCATCACATGGTGTCTCAACATGACGAACTGTAGCAACGGTGCATACTTAGGGAGAACACTTTTACCTTGAAATTTAGTTAAGGGATCATCTTCTAATGCTACCGCCGTACTAAGCAAAATAAGATGCATAAAAGATAAACATCACATGCAATCAAAATATGTGACATGATATTGCCATCATCATCTTGTGCTTTTGATCTCCATCTCCAAAGCATCGTCATGATATCCATTGTCACCGGCTCAACATCTTGATCTCCATCATAGCGTCGTGGTCGTCTCGCCAACTATTGCTTCTACAACTATTGCTAACGCATAGTGATGAAGTAAAGCAATTACGTGGCCTTTGCATTTCATACAATAAAGAAACAACCATAAGGCTCATGCCGGTTGTCAGATATCTTACAAAACATGATCATCTCATACAATAACGTTTATCACGTCATGTCTTGACCATATCACATCACAACATGCCCTGCAAAAACAAGTTAGACATCCTCTAATTTGTTGTTACAAGTTTTACGTGGCTGCTATGGGCTTCTAGCAAGAACCATTCTTACCTACGCACAAAACTACAACGGTGTTTTGTCAAGTTTGTTGTTTTAATCTTCTTCAAGGACCAGCCGCAGTCAAATTTGATTCAACTAAAGTAGGAGAAACAGACACCCACCAGCCACCTTTATGCAAAACTAGTTGCATGTCTGTCGGTGGAACCGGTCTCATGTACGTGGACATGTAAGGTTGGTCCGGGCCGCTTCATCCCACAATACCGCCGAATCAAAATAAGACGTTGGTGGTAAGCAGTATGACTATCACCGCCCACAACTCTTTGTCTTCTACTCGTGCATATCATCTATGCATAGACCTGGCTCTGATACCATTGTTGGGAAACATACCATGGAAAACAAAAAAATTCTACGCACACGCAATGATCTATCCATGGAGATGCATAGCAACGTGGGGAGAGCATGTATACGTACCCTTGTAGACCTAAAGCGGAAGCGTTTGACAACGTGGTCGATGTAGCCGAACTTCTTCTAGCTCCGATCGATCAACTACCGAACGTACGACACCTCCGAGTTCTGCACACGTTTAGCTCGGTGACATCCCTCGCCTTCTTGATCCAGCAAGACATCGAGGTAGTGGATGAGTTCCGCCAACACGATGGCATGGTGACGGTGATGGTGAAGTGATCCTCACAGGGCTTCACCTAAGCACTACAAAGATATGACCGGGGGTGTAAACTGTGGAGGGGGGCGCCGCACACGGCTAAAACTATTGTCTGGTCTGTGCTAGCCCTCCCTCATATATATAGGTGGGAGGGAGAGGGGAGAGGCCAGGAGGCGCCCCAAGTAGGACCGAATCCTACTTGGGGTTCCTCCTAGGCCGGCCGCCCCCCTTCCTTATTTACCGGAGAGGGGAGGAAAGAGGAGGAGAAAGGGAAGGGGAGCCGAATCCCCCCTTTCCTTTCTCTTCCCCACTATCCTTCTCCCTTTTGCTCGGCCCATATGGGGGGCGCACCAGCCCTTGGTGGTGGTGCATTTCCCCTCTTGGCCCATTAGGCCCATATCTTTTGTCGGGGGTGCCGGAACCCCTTCCGGTGACCCAATATGTACCTGGTACCCTCCGGAACACGTCCAGTGTCCGAATACTATCGTCCTATATATCAATCTTAACCTCTCGACCATTTTGAGACTCCTCGTCATGTCTGTGATCTCATCCGCGACTCCGAACAACATTAGGTCACCAAAATCACATAACTCATATCATACTATATCGTCATCCAACGTTAAGCGTGCACACCCTACGGGTTCGAGAACTATGTAGGCATGACCGGGACACCTCTCCAGTCAATAACCAATAACGGAACATGGATGCGCACATTGGCTCCTACATATTCTATGAAGATCTTTATCGGTCGAACCGTTATGACAACATACGTTATTCCCTTTGTCTATCGGTATGTTACTTGCCCGAGATTCCATCGTCGGTATCTTCATACCTAGTTCAATCTCATTACCGGCAAGCCTCTTTACTCGTTCCGTAATACATCACCTCATGACTAACTCCTTAGTCATTTAGTTGCAAGTTTATGATGTGTATTACTAAGAGGGCCCAGAGATACCTCTCCGATACTCGGAGTGACGAATCCTAATCTCGATCTATGACAACTCAACAAACACCTTTGGAGATACCTGTAGAGCATCTTTATAATCACCCAGTTACGTTGTGACGTTTGATAGCACATAAGGCATTCCTCCGGTATCCGGGAGTTGCATAATCTCATAGTCGAAGGAATATGTATTTGACATGAAGAAAGAAATAGCAATAAAACTGAATGATCATAATGCTAAGCTAACGGATGGGTCTTGTCCATCACATCATTCTCCTAATGATGTGATCCCATTATCAAATGACAACTCATGTCCATGGGTAGGAAACCTTAACCATCTTTGATCAACGAGCTAGTCAAGTAGAAGCTCACTAGGGACACGGTGTTTGTTTACATATTCACACATGTATTTAGGTTTCCGATCAATACAATTCTAGCATGAATAATAAACATTTATCATGAATAAGGAAATATAATAACAAATTTATTATTGCCTCTAGGGCATATTTCCTTAAGTTGCATGGTTATTCTACAAGTGGTAGGGAAGCAAAGGTAATCAACACAAAGTTTTTGATCTACTAGATAAAACAACTTTGCAATGCCCAATTCTATTTATTCTACACAACACTTGCTTGCCGAGAATGCACGGAAGAGTTTTTCTTTGATAGAGCTATAAAAACATAAGTTAGGGAGTGAAAGGCATGTAGAAAAACATCATGCTTTAGTGCTCATAAACATACCCACAATTATCTCATCCTGAAGGCTCTTAAGCACTTTATTTCAACTATTATTTGCTGAAACTTTGGTTGTCAGGTGAAGGGATTATGCCAAATAAGTGATCATGCATAGAGTAGCATTGTGGCTTAATTTTGGGGAACTATGGACTTCTAATAGATGTCTCTTTCAAGCTCTTTTGATCAGTCCTCTTTATTTATCACATACACACCAATTCAAGAGCAGGGCCGGCCCTGGGGGGGGCAGGGGGGCGGCCACCTCGGGCCCCCAAGATATAGGGGCCCCATCCTAGGTGTGATGTACGTAGGATACTAGCCCATAGGCCGTAGCTTCACGTAGAAAATACGAAAGTATCCCAGGTCAAGAAAGGAAGGGACGACAGGTAGTGTATGCATGTAAATCAGCGTACCATCCTGTGGAAACAAATGAGCGTAATACACGTAAATCATGTCGCCCCATTCGCTTTATTCCTTACTATCCCGAGACAATCTACCTCCAAAAGAAAAATGATCGTGTAACGTGATTTCATCTATAATTTCCTATATTATCTGTTCTGCTCCAAACTCCAATTCGTGTTCGTGGTTGCGGTGACGAGGCAACATGAACATCCTCTAGCCCCTGAAAATTGACGCTGCCGGAGTGGGGCACACACGCACATTGCCGAGTGCTCGCCATCTGAAATCCACATCCCATCATCGCCTAGCGTCCAATGATTGATGCCGATCTAATAAATCTGAGGTACTGCATATCATATTACGATTCCCTACAGTTTCAAGTACAACTTCGTGCTTTGAGGAAGGAAATAATTTGATAAAAATAGTTGCCAAAATAAAAATCTAGAAGCTGAGAAGGATTTTCATGTTAAATATTTTTGCTGTGGTTGATATGAATCATTTCACTCAAGTAAAGGATCCAAGAAAGTCATAGTGTTTAAAGATTTATTCATATTTACTATGTATGTGATTGTTGCATCTTAGATAAAAAAAGCTTTTCAAATTTGAAATTATTGTACAACCATTTGGGATATAAAATTACCTGAAACATCTTAAATGGTTAGGCAACATTATGCATCGACAAGTGGATGCCATTGAAATCGACCCAATCATAAGTGACTTTGCATCGAAGATTGTTACAAGAAAATTTTAAGATAATATGCATATGATGTTTATATCAAGGCCCCCCAAATTTTACGTTCGCCCTGGGCCCTCAAAATCTCAGGACCAGCCCTGTTCAAGAGAAAGCCGAATAATATGCATTTGTAGTGTTGTCACTACGTGCGGTAACAAACTCATAGCCGAAATCCAAGTTGTTGCTCTTGGTGGATCGTTCATTGGCTAGTGGAGTCCGCAACATAACATCAAGAAAGGTGACGAATCCAAATTTACACATGTACACGTGCATAGAGTAGCAGGGCCATGGCACCAGTGAGAAGCTGAAGCACCATGTAAGAGACACAACACAAATTTTTGGCATAATCTCGTTCAGCCTTTAACTAAGTTCCTCGAGACAATTTAATCCACAAGTGTTATCAAGTCTATTAAAATTAACAATATAGGGTTGAGCATTTCAAACATCACCTTCTCTACAATTTTTCTCAACACCCATGTCTTTGAAGACTTTCTCTTGTGCATGGTTATTCTTTGTTAATATCATTTCATTTTAAAATAGTCTCACGACAAGTCTTGGTTGTCTAAACTAAACAGAACAAAGGCTACAAAATTATTTCATCTACTAGAACAAAACATTTGTTTTAATTATCAAGACTTACTGATACGTCCATTTTGCATCATCTTTTCCTACTATTATTTATAATGTTGTGAGTTGTTATTTCACTTTACGAAGTAATTATAATGTCTTTTCTCTCTTATTTTGCAAGTTTCACATGAAGAGGGAGATTGTCGGCAGCTGGAATTCTGGACCTGAAAAAGCTACAACAGAGATAGATATTCTCCGGAGCTCCAACTGATCCGTAAATTTACGGAGAATTATTTTAGAATTAATAAAAAATACCAGCCAAAGAAATACCAGGAGGGGACCCACCAGAGAGTCACGTGATTAGGTGGCGCACCCTAGGGGGGCACGCCATGTGAGCTCGTGACCCCGCCAGCAGGCCTCCGGGGCCCTCCTTCTCCTATATGATGCTATTTGCCCTAGAAAAAATCATAAGAATACTTTAGGGACGAAGCGCCGCCGTCTCGAGGTGGAACTTGGGAAGGGGCACTTTTGCACTCCGGCGGAGCGATTCTACCGGGGATACTTCCCTTCGAGAGGAGGAAATCGAAGTCATCGACATCATCAATGATCCTCTCATCATGGGAGGACCAATCTTCATCAACAACTTCACCAGCGCCATCTCATCTCAAACCCTAGTTCATCTCTTGTATTCAATCTTTGTCCCAAAACCTCAGATTCGTACCTGCAGATTGCTAGTAGTGTTGATTACATCTTGAGTTGATGCTAGTTGGTTTATTTGGTGGAAGATTATATGTTCAGATCCTTAAGCATATTCAGTACACCTCTGATCTTGAATATGGATATGATTTGTGAGTAGTTTCTTTTGTTATTCATGGTGGCCGCCGAGATGACGAAGATGGTTTTCAGTGATGATTCCCCCCTCGTATAGGGTGCCGGAACGGGCTCCCAATTGAGTTTCCGTGGATACAGAGGCTTGTAGCGGCAAAACTTCTGATCTAGGGTTATTTCTGGGGGTTTCTTTATTTATAGGATTTTTTGGCGTCAGTCTCACGCTGAGATGGGCCACGTGTTGGGGATCGTAGCAGAAATTTAAAATTTTCTACGCATCACCAAGATCAATCTATGATCTAGCAACGAGAGAGATAGGAGTGCATCTACATACCCTTGTAGATCACGAGCGGAAGCGTTCAAGAGAACGGGCTTGATGGAGTCGTACTCGTCGTGATCCAAATCACCAATGATCCTAGCGCCGAACCGACGTCACCTCCGCGTTCAACACACATATGGAGCGGAGACGTCGCCTGCGCCTTGATCCAACAAGGAGGAGGGAGAGGTTGAGGAAGAGAGCTCCAACAGCAGCACGAATGCGTGGTGGTGATGAAGCAGCAGTACTCCGGCAGGGCTTCGCCAAACTCTTAACGGAGGAGGAGAGGTGTTGGGGAGGGGAGGGGCTGCACCTTTGGTGTCATCTGCAGCCCTACCCTCGCCCCTCTATTTATAAGGGAAGGGGGAAGGGGGCCGGCCCCCTCTAGATGAGATCTAGAGGGGGGGGGGCAAGGGGAGGGGGCTTGCCCCCCAAGCAAGGGGGGCACCCCCTCTAGGGTTTCCCCCCAACCCTAGGCGCATGGGCCCAAGGGGGGATGCGCCCAGCCCTCCAAGGGCTGGTTCCTTTCCTCCATGGCCCATGAGGCCCTCGGAGAGAGGTGGCCCCTCCCGGTGGACCCCTGGAACCCCTCCGGTGGCCCCTGTACAATACCGATATGCCCCCGAACTTTTCTGGTGACCGTACGACAACTTCCCATATATAAATCTTCACCTCTGGACCATTCCGAAACTCCTCGTGACGTCCGGGATCTCATCCGGGACTCCAAACAACATTCGGTAATCACATACAAGTCTTCCTAATAACCCTAGCGTCATCGAACCTTAAGTGTGTAGACCCTACGGGTTCGAGAATCATGCAGACATGACCGAGACCGCTCTCCGGCCAATAACCAACAGCGGGATCTGGATACCCATGTTGGCTCCCACATGTTCCACGATGATCTCATCGGATGAACCACGATGTCGAGGATTCAAGTAATCCCGTATGCAATTCCCTTTATCAATTGGTACGTTACTTGCCCGAGATTCGATCGTCGGTATCTCAATACCTCGTTCAATCTCGTTACCGGCAAGTCACTTTACTCATACCGTAATGCATGATCCCATGACCAACCACTTGGTCACATTGAGCTCATTATGATGATGCATTACCGAGTGGGCCCAGAGATACCTCTCCGTCATACGGAGTGAAAAATCCCAGTCTCGATCCGTGCCAACCCAACAGACACTTTCGGAGATACCTATAGTATACCTGTATAGCCACCCAGTTACGTTGCGACGTTTGGTACACCCAAAGCACTCCTACGGTATCTGGGAGTTACATGATCTCATGGTTTAAGGAAATGATACTTGACATTAGAAAAGCTCTAGCAAACGAACTACACGATCTTGTGCTATGCTTAGGATTGGGTCTTGTCCATCACATCATTCTCCCAATGATGTGATCCTGTTATCAATGAAGTCCAATGTCCATGGTCAGGAAACCGTAACCATCCATTGATCAACGAGCTAGTTAACTAGAGGCTCACTAGGGACATGTTGTGGTCTATGTATTCACACATGTATTACGATTTCCGGATAACACAATTATAACATGAACAATAGACAATTATCATGAACAAGGAAATATAATAATAACCATTTTATTATTGCCTCTAGGGCATATTTCCGATAGTCTCCCACTTGCACTAGAGTCAATAATCTAGTTACATTGTGATGAATCGAACACCCATAGAGTTCTGGTGTTGATCATGTTTTGCTCGCGAAAGAGGTTTAGTCAACGGATCTGCGACATTCAGATCCGTATGCACTTTGCAAATATCTATGTCTCCATCTTGAACATTTTCACGAATGGAGTTGAAGCGACGCTTGATGTGCCTGGTCTTCTTGTGAAACCTGGGCTCCTTGGCAAGGGCAATGGCTCCAGTGTTGTCACAGAAGAGAGTCATCGGCCCCGACGCATTGGGAATAACTCCTAGGTCGGTAATGAACTCCTTCATCTAGA
Organism: Triticum timopheevii; assembly: GCA_963921465.1. Taxonomy (NCBI): domain Eukaryota; kingdom Viridiplantae; phylum Streptophyta; class Magnoliopsida; order Poales; family Poaceae; genus Triticum; species Triticum timopheevii. The sequence goes on from OY997264.1 coordinate 351,148,528, forward strand.
TTGCTTCATGTGCTGCCTCCGAGGCTGCCATGTATTCCGCTTCACATGTAGATCCCGCCACGATGCTTTGCTTGCAACTGCACCAGCTTACTGACCCACCATTCAAAATATACACGTATCCGGTTTGTGACTTAGAGTCATCGAGATCTGTGTTGAAGCTAGCGTCGACGTAACCCTTTACGACGAGCTCTTCGTCACCTCCATAAATGAGAAACATATCCTTAGTCCTTTTCAGGTACTTCAGGATATTCTTGACCGCTGTCCAGTGTTCCATGCCGGGATTACTTTGGTACCTTCCTACCAAACTTACGGCAAGGTTTACATCAGGTCTGGTACATAGCATGGCATACATAATAGACCCTATGGCCGAGGCATAGGGGATGACACTCATCTTTTCTCTAGCTTCTGCTGTGGTCGGGCATTGAGCCGAGCTCAATTTCACACCTTTCAACACAGGCAAGAACCCCTTCTTGGACTGATCCATATTGAACTTCTTCAATATCTTATCAAGGTATGTGCTTTGTGAAAGACCTATGAGGCGTCTCGATCTATCTCTATAGATCTTGATGCCTAATATGTAAGCAGCTTCTCCAAGGTCCTTCATTGAAAAACACTTATTCAAGTAGGCCTTGATGCTGTCCAAAAGTTCTATATCATTTCCCATCAAAAGTATGTCATCTACATATAATATGAGAAATGCTACAGAGCTCCCACTCACTTTCTTGTAAACGCAGGCTTCTCCATAAGTTTGCATAAACCCAAACACTTTGATCATTTCATCAAAGCGAATGTTCCAACTCCGAGATGCTTGCACCAGCCCATAGATGGAGCGCTGGAGCTTGCATACCTTGTTAGCATTCTTAGGATCGACAAAACCTTCTGGCTGCATCATATACAATTGTTCCTTAAGGAAGCTGTTAAGGAATGCCGTTTTGACGTCCATTTGCCATATCTCATAATTGTAGAATGCGGCAATTGCTAACATGATTCAGACGAACTTCAGCTTCGCTACGGGTGAGAAGGTCTCATCATAGTCAACCCCTTGAACTTGTCGATAACCCTTAGCGACAAGTCGAGCTTTATAGATGGTAACATTGCCATCCGCGTCCGTCTTCCTTTTAAAGATCCATTTATTTTCTATCGCTCGCCGATCATCAAGAAAGTCTGTCAAAGTCCATACTTTGTTTTCATACATGGATCCTATCTCGGATTGCATGGCTTCAAGCCATTTGTTGGAATCTGGGCCCGCCATCGCTTCTTCATAGTTCGAAGGTTCACCGTTGTCTAACAACATGATTTCTAGGACAGGGTTGCCATACCATTCTGGTGTGGAACGTGTCCTTGTGGACCTACGAAGTTCAGTAGCAACTTGATCCGAAGTACCTTGATCATCATCATTAACTTCCTCTCTTGTCGGTGCAGGCACCACAGGAACATCTTCCTGAGCTGCGCTACTTTCCGGTTCAAGAGGCAGTACTTCATCGAGTTCTATTTTCCTCCCACTTATTTCTTTCGAGAGAAACTCTTTCTCCAGAAAGGACCCGTTCTTGGCAACAAAGATCTTGCCTTCGGATCTAAGGTAGAAGGAATACCCAATGGTTTCCTTAGGGTATCCTATGAAGACGCATTTTTCCGACTTGGGTTCAAGCTTTTCAGGTTGAAGTTTCTTGACATAAGCATCGCATCCCCAAACTTTTAGAAACGACAGCTTAGGTTTCTTCCCAAACCATAATTCATATGGTGTCGTCTCAACGGATTTAGACGATGCCCTATTTAAAGTGAATGTAGCTGTCTCTAGAGCGTATCCCCAAAATGATAGCGGTAAATCGTTGAGTGACATCATAGATCGCACCATATCCAATAGAGTGTGATTACGACGTTCGGACACACCATTACGCTGAGGTGTTCCAGGCGGCGTGAGTTGTGAAATGATTCCACATTTCCTTAAGTGCGTACCAAATTGGTGACTTAAGTATTCTCCCCCATGATCTGATCATAAGAACTTTATTTTTCAGTCACGTTGATTCTCTACCTCATTCTGAAATTCCTTGAACTTTTCAAAGGTCTCAGACTTGTGTTTCATCAAGTAGACATACCCATATCTACTTAAGTCATCAGTGAGAGTGAGAACATAATGATAGCCTCCGCGAGCCTCAACGCTCATTGGACCGCACATATCAGTATGTATGATTTCCAATAAGTTGGTTGCTCGCTCCATTGTTCCGGATAACAGAGTCTTGGTCATTTTACCCATGAGGCATGGTTCGCACGTGTCAAATGATTCATAATCAAGAGACTCCAAAAGTCCATCAGCATGGAGCTTCTTCATGCGTTTGACACCAATGTGACTAAGGCGGCAGTGCCACAAGTATGTGGGACTATCGTTATCAACCTTACATCTTTTGGTATCCACACTATGAATATGTGTAACATCACGTTCGAGATTCATTAAGAATAAACCATTGACAAGCGGGGCATGACCATAAAACATATCTCTCATATAAATGGAACAACCATTATTCTTGGATTTAAATGAGTAGCCGTCTCGTATTAAACGAGATCCAGATACAATGTTCATGCTGAAAGCTGGCACTAAACAACAATTATTGAGGTTTAAAACTAATCCCGTAGGTAAATGTAGAGGTAGCGTGCCGACGGCGATCACATCGACCTTGGAACCATTCCCGACGCGCATCGTCACCTCGTCCTTCGCCAGTCTCCACTTATTCCGTAGCTCCTGTTTTGAGTTACAAATATGAGCAACCGCATCGGTATCAAATACCCAGGAGCTACTACGAGTACTAGTAAGGTACACATCAATTACATGTATATCACATATACCTTTGGTGTTGCCGGCCTTCTTGTCCGCTAAGTACTTGGGGCAGTTCCGCTTCCAGTGTCCGCTTCCCTTGCAATAAAATCACTCAGTCTCAGGCTTGGGTCCATGTTTTGGCTTCTTCCCGGCAACTGGCTAACCGGGCGCGGCAACTCCCTTGCTGTCCTTCTTGGTTCTTCTTACCATTGCCTTTCTTGAAACTAGTGGTTTTATTGACCATCAACACTTGATGTTCCTTTTTGATCTCCACCTCCGCTGATTTCAGCATTGAAAATACCTCAGGAATGGTTTTCACCATCCCCTGCATATTGTAGTTCATCACAAAGCTCTTGTAGCTAGGTGGGAGCGACTGGAGGATTCTGTCAATGGCCGCGTCATCCAGGAGATTAACTCCCAGCTGAGATAAGCGGTTGTGCAACCCAGACATTTTGAGTATGTGCTCGCTAACAGAACCATTCTCCTCCATCTTACAACTGTAGAACTTGTCAGAGACTTCATATCTCTCGACCCGGGCATGAGCTTGGAAAACCATTTTCAGCTCTTGGAACATCTCATATGCTCCTTGCTGCTCAAAACGCTTTTGGAGCCCCGGTTCTAAGCTGTAAAGCATGCCGCACTGAACCTGGGAGTAATCATCACTAAGCGACTGCCAGGCGTTCATAACGTCTTGAGTCGCTGGGAAAATGGGTGCTTCACCTAGCGGTGCATCTAGGACATATGCTTTCTTGGCAGCTATGAGGATGATCCTCAAGTTTCGGACCCAGTCCATATAGTTGCTACCATCGTCTTTCAGCTTGGTTTTCTCTAGGAACGCATTGAAGTTGAGGGCAACATTAGCGTGGGCCATTTGATCTACAAGGCATATTGCAAAGATTTTAGACTAAGTTCATGATAATTAAGTTCATCTAATCAAATTATATAATGAACTCCCACTCAGATAGACATCCCTCTAGTCATCTAAGTGATACATGATCCGAGTCAACTAGGTCGTGTCCGATCATCACGTGAGACGGACTAGTCATCATCGCTGAACATCTTTATGTTGATCGTATCTTCTATATGACTCATGTTCGACCTTTCGGTCTCTTGTGTTCTGAGGCCATGTCTGTACATGCTAGGCTCGTCAAGTCAACCTAAGTGTTTTGCATGTGTAAATCTGACTTACACCCATTGTATGTGAACGTTAGAATCTATCACACCCGATCATCACGTGGTGCTTCGAGACAACGAACTTTCGCAATGACGCACAGTTAGGGGGAACACTTTCTTGAAATTATTATGAGGGATCATCTTATTTATGCTACCATCGTTCTAAGCAAATAAGATGTAAAACATGATAAACATCACATGCAATAAAATAGTGACATGATATGGCCAATATCATTTTGCTCCTTTTGATCTCCATCTTCGGGGCGCCATGATCATCATCGTCACCGGCATGACACCATGATCTCCATCATCATGATCTCCATCATTCTGTCTTCATGAAGTTGTCACGCCAACGATTACTTCTACTACTATGGCTAACGGTTTAGCAATAAAGTAAAGTAATTACATGGCGTTATTCAATGATACGCAGGTCATACAATAAATAAAGACAACTCCTATGGCTCCTATTGGTTGTCATACTCATCGACATGCAAGTCATGATTCCTATTACAAGAACATGATCAATCTCATACATCACATATATTTCATTCATCACATCCTTTTGGCCATATCACATCACAAGGCATATGCTGCAAAAACAAGTTAGACGTCCTCTAATTGTTGTTGCATGTTTTTACGTGGCTGCAATAGGGTTCTAGCAAGAACATTTCTTATCTACGCCAAAACCACAACGTGATATGCCAATTTCTATTTACCCTTCATAAGGACCCTTTTCATCGAATCCAATCCAACTAAAGTGAAAGAGACAGACACCCGCTAGCCACCTTATGCAACTAGTGCATGTAAGTCGGTGGAACCTGTCTCACGTAAGCGTACGTGTATGGTCGGTCCGGGCCGCTTCATCCCACGATGCCGCCGAAACAAGATAAGACTAGTAGTGGCAAGTAAATTGACAAAATCTACGCCCACAACAAAATTGTGTTCTACTCGTGCATAGAAACTACGCATAGACCTAGCTCATGATGCCACTGTTGGGGATCGTAGCAGAAATTTAAAATTTTCTACGCATCACCAAGATCAATCTATGGAGTCATCTAGCAACGAGAGAGAGAAGTGCATCTACATACCCTTGTAGATCGCGAGCGGAAGCGTTCAAGAGAACGGGGTAGATGGAGTCGTACTCGTCGTGATCCAAATCAATAATGATCCTAGCGCCGAACCGGCGGCACCTCCGCATTCAACACACGTACGGAGTGGAGACGTCTCTCGCGCCTTGATCCAGCAAGGAGGAGGGAGAGGTTGAGGAAGAGAGCTCCAATAGCAGCATGATGGTGTGGTGGTGATGAAGCAGCAGTACTCCAGTAGGGCTTCGCCAAGCTCTGAAAGGAGGAGGAGAGGTGTTGGGGAGGGGAGGGGCTGCGCCTTTGGTGTCGTTTGCAGCCATCCCCTCGCCCCTCTATTTATAGGGGAAGGGGGAAGGGGGCCGGCCCCCTCTAGATGAGATCTAGAGGGGGGCGGCGGCCAAGGGGAGGGGGCTTGCCCCCCAAGCAAGGGGGTGCATGGGCCCAAGGGGGGATGGGCCCAAGGGGGGATGGGCCCAAGGGGAGGGGGCTTGCCCCCCAAGCAAGGGGGGCACCCCCTCTAGGGTTTCCCCCCAACCCTAGGCGCATGGGCCCAAGGGGGGATGCGCCCAGCCCTCCACGGGCTGGTTCCCTTTCCTCCACGGCCCATGAGGCCCTCCGAGAGAGGTGGCCCCTCCCGGTGGACCCCCGAAACCCCTCCAGTGGCCCCGGTACAATACCGATATGCCCCCGAACTTTTCCGGTGACCGTATGACAACTTCCCATTTATAAATCTTCACCTCCGGACCATTCCGGAACTCCTCGTGACATCCAGGATCTCATCCGGGACTCCGAACAACATTCGGTAATCACATACAAGTCTTCCTAATAACCCTAGCGTCATCGAACCTTAAGTGTGTAGACCCTACGGGTTCGGGAATCACGCACACATGATCGAGACCGCTCTCCAACCAATAACCAACTACGGGATCTGCATACCCATGGTGGCTCCCACATGTTCCACGATGATCTCATCTGATGAACCATGATGTCGAGGATTCAAGTAATCCCGTATGCAATTCCCTTTGTCAATCGGTACGTTACTTGCCCGAGATTTGATCATCGGTATCCCAATACCTCTTTCAATCTCGTTACCGGCAAGTCACTTTACTCGTACCGTAATGCATGAACCCGTGACCAACCACTTGGTCACATTGAGCTCATTATGATGATGCATTACCGAGTGGGCCCAGAGATACCTCTGCGTCATACGGAGTGACAAATCCCAGTCTCGATCCGTGCCAACCCAACAGACACTTTCGGAGATACCTGTAGTATACCTTTATAGCCACCCAGTTACGTTGTGACGTTTGGTACACCCAAAGCACTCCTACGGTATCCGGGAGTTACACGATCTCATGGTCTAAGGAAATGATACTTGACATTAGAAAAGCTCTAGCAAACGAACTACACGATCTTGTGCTATGCTTAGGATTGGGTCTTGTCCATCACATCATTCTCCCAATGATGTGATCCCGTTATCAATGACATCCAATGTCCATGGTCAGGAAACCGTAACCATCCATTGATCAACGAGCTAGTTAACTAGAGGCTCACTAGGGACATGTTGTGGTCTATGTATTCACACATGTATTACGATTTCCGGATAACACAATTATAGCATGAACAATAGACAATTATCATGAACAAGGAAATATAATAATAACCATTTTAATATTGCCTCTAGGGCATATTTCCAACACCACGAGGGCCCCACTATGCACCAGGGTGTACCAGAGGGCCCTTGCTTGGGGGGCAAGCCCCCTCCTTCCACTTCTGATCATCCCACAAAGCTTCTAGTGCCTCTTTTGTTTCCAAAAAATCGTCAAAAAATTCTGCATTTGGAGAACTTTTATTTCTTCACAAAAAACAACGCCATGGTAGTTCTGCTAAAAATAGCACCAGTCCAGGTTAATTCCATTCAAATCATACCAAAACCACATAGAATTGTTGTAAACATGGCATGAATACTTCATAAATTATATATATGTTGGAGACATATCACCCCCCAGGCTTGTGGGCCCCTCATGGTACCTCTTGACCTAATTGCACCTCTATAAATTCTCAAATATTCCACTGACATGAGAGATCCACTCAAAATACTTTTTCCGCCACCGCAAGTTTCTTTTCTTGCGAGATACCATCTGGAGGCCTTCCCGTTACTTTGTCGGAGGAGGGATCGACATCTACATCAACCTTGCTGCCCTTCCGATGATGCGTGAGTAGTGAGTAGTTTACCACAGACCTATGGGTCCTCAGCTAGTATCTAGATGGCTTCTTCTCTCTCTTTGATCTTCAATACAATGTTCTCCTCGATGTTCTTGGAGATCTATTCGATGTAATGACATTTTGTGGTGTGTTTGTTGGGATCCGATGAATTGTGAGTTTATGATCAGATTATCCATGAATATTATTTGAGCCGTCTCTAAATTCTTTTTATGGATGATTATCATAGCTTTGTTTTTATCTCCGATCCATTGATTTGGTTTGGCAAACTAGATTGAGTTTTCTTTAAATGCGAGAGGTGCTTTGTGATGGGTTCAATCTCGCGGTGATTTATATCCCAGTGACAGAAGGGTACAAGACACATATTTGTATTGTTGCCATTAAGGATAAAAATATGGGGTTTATTCATGCATGGGTTTACTTTATCTACATCATGTCATCTTGCTTAAGGCGTTACTCTGTTCTTTATGAAATTAATATTCTAGATGCATGCTGGATAGCGGTCGATGTGTGAAGTAATAGTAGTAGATGCAGGCAGGAGTCGGTCTACTTGTCTCAGACGTGATGCCTATATACATGATCATTGCCTTGGATATCGTCATGATTATTCGCTTTTCTATCAATTGCCCAACAGTAATTTGTTTACCCACCATATGCTATTTTGAAGGGAGAAGCCTCTAGTGAACACGATGGCCCCCGGGTCTACTTTTTATCATATATAAAATCCCAAAAATACCTTGCTGCAGTTTTATTTACTTTATTTTATTTTATATTTTGTGTTATCTATCTATCACTACGAGATTTGATCCTTGCAATTAACTGCCGAGGGATTGACAACCTCCTCATGTTGGGTGCAAGTATTTGTTATTTGGTGTGCAAGTACTACAAACGAGGTGCTACGTGGTTCTCCTACTGGATTTATAACCTTGGTTCTTAACTGAGGAAAATGCTTATCTCTACTGTACTGCATCATCCTCTCCTCATCAAGGAAATCCCAACGCATCTCACAAGTAGCAGCAATCCCGTAGCTCCGGCCATCATGCCGTGACGCGCAGGCCACTTAACATTACAAAATATAACCATATCATACATAAACTCATTGTCATCACGAAGGCTATACCACATCATATGCAAACCTTGAAAACCAAGTTAGGCGTCCCTTAATTGGTTTTGACAAATTTTAATTACGTGGTTGCTAGGGTTTCCGGATAACACTAACTACCCACATGCATACATAAGGCGATAATTCTTGTTGCTAGATTAATTTTTGGGGTGTGTGAAAGAAGATACTTAATAAAAAATCTCTGCCCCCACATAAACTTTGTCAAATACGCATGACCACCTATAAGATCATTCTTCATCATCACCCTGTTGTGTACGCGACGATTCACTATTCTAGACTATGATGAAGCCAGAGGAACTATTAGCATATCGTCGATAGCCAGAGCCAATCAATTGTCACAACCTTGTACAAAGCTACATCATGCCGTCAATGAACTGACAACACTCGTGGGAAGCATAGCAAGAAAGTCAAACCCTCACATCCACATGTGATCTAGATCAAAACCTGCTTCTACTCATAGAACCGCTCGGATACCACTATTGGGAAATGTAGTAGAAAACAAAAAAAACTACAAACACCTAGGAACAATATGAAGATGCATATAGGGTTTGTACCAACGATCGTCACAGACTCTGGAGTGATGCAGATCTTACCCCATCACCACCATCGCTGTCGCTCGAGCACCTCGCCTCCTGATAGGTCTCCAATGTATCTATAATTTTTGATTGTTTCATGCTATTATATTACCAATATTGGATGCTTTATATGCATTTTATATCATTTTTGTGGACTAACCTACTAACCCAGTGTCTAGTGCCCAGTGCCAGTTGTTGTTTTCTGCTTGTTTTGGCTTTTGAGAAAATCAATACCAAATGAAGTCCAAACACGATGAAACTTTACGGTGATTTTTTATGGACCAAAAGGGACCCTAGAAGGTTCAGCGGGAGGCCAGAAGAGCTATGAGAGAGCCACCAGCTCACAAGGCGCGTCCTAGGGGGTAGGCGTGCCCTTTGAGCTTGTGGGCCCCATGCAACTCCATTTGACCTAATCTCAGTTCTATAAATTCCAAAATATTCCTGAAACACTAGAGAACCACATGATAACCCACAAGTATAGGGGATCGCAACAGTTTTCGGGGGTAGAGTATTCAACCCAAATTTATAGATTTGACACAAGGGGAGCCAAAGAATATTTGTAGGTATTAGCAGCTGAGTTATCAATTCAACCACACCTGGAGATTAATTATCTGCAACAAAGTGATTAGTAGCAAAGTAGTGTGATAGTTTTGATAGTAGTAGCAACAACAGTGGTAACGGTAACAATGATAACAATAGTTTTGTAGCGGTAACAATAGTAACAACAGCAGTAGTAACTTAGCAAGAACAATATGTAGGAAAATCATAGGCATTGGATTGGCGATTTGTTGGATGATATTCATCATGTGAGAATTCTAACCTAGGGCGATATGGCACTAGCTCCAGTTCATAAATATAATGTAGGCATGTATTCCGTAAATAGTCATATGTGCTTATGGGAAGAACTTGCATGACATATTTTGTCCTACCCTCCCGTGGCAGCGGGGTCCTATTGGAAACTAAGGGATATTAAGGCTCCTTTTAATAGAGAACTAGAACAAAGCATTAGCACAGGTGAATACATGAACTCCTCAAACTACGGTCATCACCAGGAAGTGACCCGACTATTGTCACTTCGGGGTTGCCGGATCATAACACGTAGTAGGTGACTATAACTTGCAAGATCGGATCTAGAACATAGATATAATGGTGATAACATAAACACTTCACATTTGAAATCATGGCACTAGGGCCCAAGGTGACAAGCATTAAGCATGTCAAAGTCATATAAACGTCAATCTCAGAACGTAATGGATACTAGGGATCAAGCCCTAACAAAACTAACTCGATTGATGAATCTCATCCAACTCCTCACCGACCAGCGAGCCTACAAAGGAATCACTCACTCCCGGTGGGGAGCATCATGGAATTGGCGATGGAGAAGGATTGGTGATGATAAAGATCAAAGACCCCCCTCTCTGGAGCCCCAAACAGACTCTAGATCTGGCCTCCCGATGAACAACAGGAGACGGCGGTGGCTCCATCTCGTGGAACGCGATAATTCTTTCTCCCTGTTTTTTTCTAGAAAAATAGGATTTTATAGTGTCGGTTTAAGGGTCTGGGGGGCCATGATACATCTCCAACGTATCTCTTATTTATGAAGTATTCATGCCATGTTTACAATATTTCCACATGATTTTGTTATGATTTGATTAGAACTAACCCGGACTGACGTTGTTTTCAACAGAACTACTGTGGTGTTGTTTTTGTGCAGATATAAAAGTTCTCGGAATGCGCTGAAAATCAACAGAGATTTTTTCTAGAAAATATAAAAAATACTGGAACAAAAATTTATCGGAAAGGAGTCCAGTGGGGCCCACGAGGGTGGGGGCGCGCCCCTGTGCCTCGTGGACTCCTCGTGGGTCCCGCTAACTTGTTCTCAACGCCAAACCCTCCTATAAATACCCAAACTTCTAGAAGGAAACCTAGATCAGGAGTTCCGCCGCCGCAAACCTCTGTAGCCACGAGAAATCAATCTAGGACCTCTTGGGCACCCTGCCGGAGGGGGCATCATCACCGGAGGCCATGGGGAAGGATCGCGGATGGGCCATCATCGACATGAAGGCCAAGGACCAGAGGAGGAACCTCTCCCCATACACGGGGGAGGCCATGGAGAAGGAAGCACAAGGGGGAGAACATCTCCTCCTCTCTCTCGATGGCGCCGAAGTGCCATCGGGAGGGGAATCACCGCCGCGGTGATCGTCTCCATCAACGTCACCATCATCATCACCATCCTCATCTCTTTTACGCGGTCCACTCTCCTGCACCCTGCTGTAATCCCTACTTGACCATGGTGCTTTATGCCACATATTATGATCCAATGATGTGTTGCCATCCTATGATGTTTTGAGTAGATATCTTTGTCTTTGGGTTGATTGATGCCCTAGATTGGTATGAGTTGTATGTTTTATTTTGGTGATGTCCTATTGTTCCCTCCATGTCGCGCAAGCGTGAGGGATTCCCACTGTAGGGTGTTGCAATATGTCCATGGTTTACTTATTGTCTGCGTTGCTTGAGTGGCAGAAGCATAAACACGGATAAGTGAAGCAATATGTTAATGCTATGTTTGCGTTTTACCTTAAAGATATTTAGTAGTTGCGGATGCTTGCTAGAGTTCCAATCAAAAGTGCATATGATCCAAGAAGAGAAAGTATGTTAGCTTATGCCTCTCCCTCATATGAAATTGCAATAGTGATTACCAGTCTTGTTAACAATTTCATAGGACAATTCCGCACACCGACCCATCATTATTCCACACTCGCTATTTATAATATTTAGTAATATATTCTAACTTTATGATAATAGCACCTACTTTTATATTTTAGCTCTCCCATGTCATACAAAGTTATCCTCTTCATACTGCTACGTCTTGAGCTTGCGTTGGTTTTCCTTGAAGAGGAAAGGGTGATGCAGCAATAGTAGCGTAAGTATTTCCCTCAGTTTCTGAGAACCAAGGTATCAATCCAGTAGGAGTCTCCTCAAAAGTCCCATGCACCTACACAAACAAACAAAGAACTCGCAACCAACGCAATAAAGGGGTTGTCAATCCCTTCACGGCCACTTGCAAAAGTGAGATCTGATAGAGATAGTATGATAAGATAAATATATTTTTGGTATTTTATAATATAGATGCAAAAAGTAAAGATGCAAATAAAAGTAGATTGAAAGCTTATATGATAAAAGATAGACCCGGGGGCCCTAGGTTTCACTAGAGGCTTCTCTCAAGATAGCATAAGTATTTCGGTGGGTGAACAAATTACTTTCGAGCAATTGATAAAAAAGCGAATAATTATGAGATTATCTAGGCATGATCATGTATATAGGCATCACGTCCGTGACAAGTAGACCGACTCCTGCCTGCATCTACTACTATTACTCCACACATCGACCGACTCCTGCCTGCATCTAGAGTATTAAGTTCATAAGAACAGAGTAACACCTTAAGCAAGATGACATGATGTAGAGGGATAAACTCATGCAATATGATATAAACCCCATCTTTTTATCCTTGATGGAAACAATACAATACGTGCCTTGCAACCCTTTCTGTCACTGGGTAAGGACACCGCAAGATTGAACCCAAAGCTAAGCATTTCTCCCATGGCAAGAAAGATCAATCTAGTAGGCCAAACCAAACTGATAATTCAAAGAGACTTGCAAAGATAACTCAATCATACATAAAAGAATTCAGAGGAGATTCAAATATCTCTCATAGATAAACTTGATCATAAACCCACAATTCATCGGATCTCGACAAACACACCACAAAAAGAGTTTACATCGAATAGATCTCCACAGGAGAGGGGGAGAACATTGTATTGAGATCCAAAAAGAGAGAAGAAGCCATCTAGCTAATAACTATGGACCCGAAGGTCTGTGGTAAACTACTCACAACTCATCGGAGGGGCTATGGTGTTGATGTAGAAGCCCTCCGTGGTCGATTCCCCCTCCGGCGGAGCGCCGGCGAAGGCTCCAAGATGGGATCCCGCGGATACAGAAGGTTACTGTGGTGGAAGTTGTGTTTCGTTGGCTCCCTGGATGTTTTCGGGGTACGTAGGCTTATATTGGAGGAAGAAGTACGTGGGTGGCCGCCCGAGGGGCCCACGATATAGGGGTCGCGCCCAGAGGGGGTGGGCGCGCCCTCCTGTCTCGTGGCCTCCTCGGCCACTTCTTGACTTGCACTCCAATTCCTCTGGATTACGTTCGTTCCAAAAATCACGCTCCTGAAGGTTTCATTCCGTTTGGACTGGGCCTCCGGTTAGTAGGTTAGTCCCAAAAATAATATAAATGTGTAAAATAAAGCCCATAAACATCCAAAAGGGGTAATATAATAGCATGGAACAATAAAAAATTATAGATACGTTGGAGACATATCAAGCATCCCCAAGCTTAATTCCTGCTCGTCCTCGAGTAGGTAAATGATAAAAACAGAATTTTTGATTTGGAATGCTACCTAGCATAATTCTCAATGTAATTTTCTTTATTGTGGCATGAATGTTCAGATCCAAATGATTCAAGATAAAAGCTTATAGAACATAAAAATAATAATGCTTCAAAGCATACTAACAAATAATCATGTCCTATCAAAATAGCATAGCCAAAGAAAGCTTATCCTACAAAATCATATAGTTAGGCCATGCTTCATTTTCATTACACAAAATACTCCCAGCATGCACAACCCCGATGACGAGCCGAGCAATTGTTTCATACTTTTTAACGCGCTTCAACTTTTTTCAACTCTTACGCAATACATGAGCGTAAGCCATGGAAATAGCACTAAGGTGGTAAAAGATGGTGGTTGTGAGGACAAAAGAGGGAGAAGATAGTCTGACATCAACTAGGCGTATCAACGGGCTATGGAGATGCCCATCAATAGATATCAATGTGAGTGAGTAGGGATTGCCATGCAACGGATGCACTAGAGCTATATGAAAGCTCAACAAAAGAAACTAAGTGTGTGTGCATCCAACTCGCTTGCTCACGAAGACCTAGGGCATTTTGTGGAAGCCCATCATTGGAATATACAAGCCAAGTTCTATAATGAAAAATTCCCACTAGTATATGAAAGTGACAACATAGGAGACTCTCTATCATGAAGATCATGGGGCTACTTTGAAGCACAAGTGTGGAAAAAGAGATAGTAGCATTGTCCCTTCTCTCTTTTTCTCTCATTTTTTTCTTTTTCTTCTTTTTTTGTCTTTTTCTCCCTTTTTTTTCTTTGGCCTTTCTCTTTTTTTATTTTTCTTTTTTTCTTTTTGTAAAGTCCGAAGTCTCATCCCGACTTGTGGGGGAACCATAGTCTTCATCATCCTTTCCTCACTGAGACAATGCTCTAATAATGAAGATCATCACACTTTTATGGATTTACAACTCAAAGCTAGAACAGGATATGACTCTATATGAATGCCTCCGGCAGTGTACCGGGATATGCAATGAATCAAGAGCGACATGTATCAAAATTATGAACGTGGCCTTGCCACAAATACGATGTCAACTACATGATCATGCAAAGAGCAATATGACAATGATGGAACGTGTCATAATAAACGGAACGGTGGAAAGTTGCATGGCAATTTATCTCGGAATGGCTATGGAAATGCCATAATAGGTAGGTATGGTGGCTGTTTTGAGGAAGGTAAATAGGGGTTTATGATACCGGCCAAAGTTGCGTGGTAATAATAGAGGCTAGCAAAGTGGAAGGGTTAGTGTGCGTATATCCATGGACTCACATTAGTCATAAAGAACTCATATACTTATTGCAAAAGTCTACTTAGCCCTCGAAGCAAAGTACTACTACGCATGCCCCAAGAGGGATAGATTGGTAGGAAAAGACCATCGCTCGTCCCCGACTGCCACTCATAAGGAAGACAATCAAAAGAGCACCTCATGGAACAAATTTGTCACACAACTTTTACCATACGTGCATGCTACGGGACTTGCCAACTTCAAAAAAAGTATTTCTCCATTTCATAATTATCCACTAGCATGACCCTAACATTACTAACTTTATATCTCAAAACAATTATCAAGCAACAAATTGATCATAGCATCCAATTCACTTCCTATGATAGTTTTATTATACCCAACTTGGATGCTCATCATTCTAGGACCAAATTTGTAACCATAAAAAATACCATGCTGTTCTAAAAGAATCTCAAAATAATATAAGTGAAGCAGGAGAGACTAGCAATTTCTTCAAAATTAAGCCACCGCCGTGCTCTAAAAGATATAAGTGAAGCACTAGAGCAAAAACTACTAAGCTCGATAGATATAAGTGAAGCACATAGAGTATTCTAGCAAATTCTAATCAAGTAGGCTTCTCCCAAAAGGTGTGTACAGCAAGGATGATTGTGGTAAACTAAAAAGCAAAGACTAATATAATACATGATGCCCCAAGCAAAACACATATCATGTGGCAAATAAAAATATAGCTCCAAGTAAAGTTACCAATGAACGAAGACGAAAGAGGAGATGCCTTCCCGGGGCATCCCAAAGCTTAGGCTTTTGGCTATCCTTAAATATCTTGGGGTGCCATGGGCATCCCCAAGCTTAGGCTCTTGCCACTCCTTATTCCATAGTCCATAAAAGCTTTACCCAAAACTTGAAAACTTCACAACACAAAACTCAACAGGAAATCTTATAAGCTCCGTTAGTGAAAGAAAACAAAACCACCACATAAGGTACTGTAATGAACTCATTATTTATTTATTTTGGTGTTAAACCTACTGTATTTCAACTTGTCTATGGTTTATAAACTATTTTACTAGCCATAGATGCATCGAAATAAGCAAACAACACACGAAAAACAGAATCTGTCAAAAACAGAACAGTCTGTAGCAATCTGTAACTAACGCAAACTTATGGAACTCTAAAACTCCTACCAAAATAGGAAGTCGTGAAAAGTTTGTCTATTGATCAGAATAAAAAAGAATCAACGCAAAATCACGTTTCTGTGATTTAACAAAACTAAATTCGTGCGTGCAAAGTTTCTGTTTTTCAGCAGATTCAAATCAACTATCATCATAGGTTATCCTATAGGTTCTACTTGGCACAAACACTAATTAAAAGATAAAAACACATCTAAACAGAAGGTAGATGCAAAATTTATTACTAAATAGGAACGAAAACAAAAAACAAAAAGAAAATTGGGTTGCCTCCCAACTAGCGCTATCGTTTAACACCCCTAGCTAGGCATAAAAGCGAAGATAGATCTAAGTAGTGCCATCTTTGGCACTGAAATCCTCAATAGAGCACTTATAATCTTTAGGGGTTTCTATCTTTTTAGCAATGATTAAACCTCTAGGCAAAAATTCAAGAAATTTGTTTGTAGCAAAAGGTTCCTTAACGATAGAGAGACAATTGGGATGAACACTTATGGATTTGAGATCCGCGTCTCCTTTACTAGAAGATTCCCCCTTATGTTTAGGAACAAAAATAAACTTGGCATTTTTGGTAGGGGGTTTTGGAGTGTTTTTCATGGAAGAAAACACGGAACCTAATTTGTAATGATATCCTCAAGTTTACCGATTCTTGCGGAATCTAAATCTATTTTTTCATTAACTATAGGTTCTTTCTCCTTAAGATTTTTCAAAGTAACTCCAACCCTAGATCCATATTGGGTAATGTGATTATGGATCTTTTTATCCAAATTTTCAATCAAGTCAACAGTGGCCATTTTACTTTCAATAATATCAAGCCGCTGCATCACATGTTCTAAAGTTAAAACCGTTCCATTTACCAAAAGAGGTGGTGGGCCAAACAAATCTAACATAGCATTATAAGCATCAAACGTATGGCTACTCAAGAAATCCCCTCCAGCAACAGTATCAAGAACACATCTATTCCAAGGAGTAATGCCTACATAAAAATTGCGAAGAAGAACGGAAGTAGAAAGCTTCCTAGTAGATTTATTTTGAGCATTGCAAATTCTATGCCAAGCATCTTTTAAATTTTCCCCCTCCCTTTGCTTAAAATTAAGAATTTCATGTTCGGGAGTAATAACAAGGATAGGAGGACTAGCCATAACGACATGGTAAACGATCTAACACACGAGCAAACGGAAAAAGGCAAGCGAAAGAGAGGAGGAGATTGGGAAAGAGAGGGCGAATAAAACGGCAAGGGTGAAGTGGGGGAGAGGAAAAGTAGAGGCAAATGGCAAATAATGTAAATGAGAGGGAGATGGGTTTGTGATGGGTACTTGGTATGCCTTGACTTGAGCGAAGACCTCCCCGGCAACGGCGCCAGAAATCCTTCTTGCTACGTCTTGAGCTTGCGTTGGTTTCCTTGAAGAGGAAAGGGTGATGCAGCAATAATAGCATAAGTATTTCCCTCAGTGTTTGAGAACCAAGGTATCAATCCAGTAGGAGGCTCCTAAAAAGTCCCACGCACCTACACAAACAAACAAAGAACTCGCAACCAACGCAATAAAGGGGTTGTCAATCCCTTCACGGTCACTTGCAAAAGTGAGATCTGATAGAGATAGTATGATAAGATAAATATATTTTTGGTATTTTATAATATAGATGCAAAAAGTAAATATGCAAATAAAAGTAGATTGAAAGCTTATATGATAAAAGATAGACCCGGGGGCCATAGGTTTCACTAGAGGCTTCTCTCAAGATAGCATAAATATTACGATGGGTGAACAAATTACTGTCGAGCAACTGATAGAAAAGTGAATAATTATGAGATTATCTAGGCATGATCATGTGTATAGGCATCACGTCCGCGACAAGTAGACCGACTCCTGCCTGCGTCTACTACTATTACTCCACACATCGACCGACTCCTGCCTGCATCTAGAGTATTAAGTTCATAAGAACAGAGTAACGCCTTAAGCAAGATGACATGATGTAGAGGGATAAACTCATGCAATATGATATAAACCCCATCTTTTTATCCTCGATGGCAAAAATACAATACGTGCCTTGCAACCCTTTCTGTCACTGGGTAAGGACACCGCAAGATTGAACCCAAAGCTAAGCACTTCTCCCATGGCAAGAAAGATCAATCTAGTAGGCCAAACCAAACTGATAATTCGAAGAGACTTGCAAAGATAACTCAATGATACATAAAAGAATTCAGACGAGATTCAAATATTTCTCATAGATAAACTTGATCATAAACCCACAATTCATCGGACCTTGACAAACACACCGCAAAAAGAGTTTACATCGAATAGATCTCCACAAGAGAGGGGTAGAACATTGTATTGAGATCCAAAAAGAGAGAATAAGCCATCTAGCTAATAACTATGGACCCGAAGGTCTGTGGTAAACTACTCACAACTCATCGGAGGGGCTATGGTGTTGATGTAGAAGCCCTCCGTGGTCGATTCCCCCTCCAGCGGAGCGCCGGCGAAGGCTCCAAGATGGGATCTCGCGGATATAGAATGTTACAGTGGTGGAAATTGTGTTTCGTTGGCTCCCTGGATGTTTTCGGGGTACGTAGGCTTATATAGGAGGAAGAAGTACGTCGGTGGCCACGCGAGGGGCCCACGAGATAGGGGGCGCGCCCAGAGGGGGTGGGCGCGCCCTCCTGTCTCGTGGCCGCCTCAGCTGCTTCTTGACTTGCACTCCAAGTCCTCTAGATCACGTTCGTTCCAAAAATCACGCTCCCGAAGGTTTCATTCCATTTGGACTCCGTTTGATATTCCTTTTCTTCGAAATACTGAAATAGGCAAAAAAACAGCAATACGGGCTGGGCCTCCGGTTAGTAGGTTAGTCCCAAAAATGATATAAATGTGTAAAATAAAGCCCATAAACATCCAAAAGGGGTAATATAATAGCATGGAACAATAAAAAATTATAGATACATTGGAGACTTATCACATACCCACAACATAGTTTTATTTCTCGTTTCTAGTTGGAAGCAAACGTTCGGTGTACATAGAGTCGTATCAGTGGGAGATAGGAGTTGAGAGAATATTAATCTTACCTTTAGCTCTTTGTGGGTTCGACACTCTATACTTATCACTTCCATCTTTGGTAATTGCTATGATGATTCCCTGCACTTGGGGATTATCAAGCTCTCTCTGGCGCCGTTGTCGGGGAGGAATAGCGTGGGGTTGACATTATCATGTGTGCTTGTTTGCTTCCTTCACTAAGTAGATTTTATTTTCCCTTTTGTTTTTGCTTAGTTGTGGGTGAAACATACAAAAAAAATCAAAAAATGAAAATACAAAAAGATGCACTTGCCTCATATGCCTAAAAAGTTTTCAAAAAGAGAAGTGATTGGAAAGTTATGCATTGGAGAAGTGAGGGTCGACCTTGAGCACTTGTGTTCATGCTCATGGAAACAATGTAGAATTTTTCATGGAAGTTTCTCTGTAAATAATTATCCCCTTGTATATATCCATTGTATTACGAAAATAATGTGCCAAGCTTTGGTTTTAGGATGATTAGATTGCTTGTTTACTTTGCGCAGTACAAAAACAGAAACTCTGGCTGTAGCGCGTGAATTTACATTTTTTACTGGAAAGTCAAATGGGTCCGGAACTTTTTGCACATTACTTCTGTAATTTTTAATTTTTCATATTTTATTTAGAATTTTTGGAGTTACATAAGTGTACCAAATTTCCAGATTACTACAGACTGTCCTGTTTTTGACAGATTCTGTTTTCTATGTGTTGTTCGCTTATTTTGATGAATCTATGGGTAGTATCGGGGGGTATGAACCATGGTGAAGTTGGAATACAGTAGATATAATGCTAATATGAAATTGGAATGAGTTTACAACAGTACCTAAAATTAGTGGTTTGCTTTATTATACTAACGGATCTCACAAAATTCTTGTTAAGTTTTGTGTGGATGAAGTGTTCGAAGAACGAGGAGTTACCGATGTGAGAAGAATAAATAGAGGCAAGAGTTCAGGCTTGGGGATTCCCAAGGCACCCCAAGTAAATATTTCAGGGATACTCAAGCATCTATGCTTGGGGATGCCCCAGTTGGCATCCCATCTTTCTTCTTCGACAATTATCGGTATACCTCGGTTTTTGTTTTGTTCACATGATTTGTGTCCTTTGTGTTTTTCTTTTTCTTTAGGAACCATGCTATTATGAGATAGCCCTTCATAGATTTATAGAATGATCTTTGTGCTTCACTTAAATCTTTTGAGTATGGTTTTATAGAATGCTTTGTGTGCTTCACTTATATATTTTTAGCTTGGATACTGGTTAGTCTATATTAATTGTAGAATGCTCCATGAACTTCACTTATATCTTTTCGAGTATGAATAATACTATCATTTAAAGTGGGTTTGGAAGAGTGTCAACTTTAGGAATTAGTGATCCCACTGTTTTTGGAGGGTGTTGAATCTTAGTGTGATATGTATGAAAGTGGATTTGGAAGAGTGTCAACTTTAGTTAGTAATGATTCCACTATTTCGGAAGAGGTTCCAATTGATTATGAGAACAAAGTTGCTATCTATGATGATTATTGTGATGACATGTATGCTATAAATAATAATATTAACCATGAAACTTTTCATCATAATTTTAATTTTCAATTGGATTATGCCTCACATGACAGTTATTTTGTTGAGTTTGCTCCCACTATTCCGAATGAGAAGAATTTTTGCTTATGTGGAGTGTAGTAAAATTTCTATGCTTGTAGATCATGAAAATAATGCTTTATGTGATGGTTATATTGTTGAACTCATTCATGATGCTACTGAAAATTATTATGAGGGAGGAATACATGCTTGTAGGAGTTGCAATAATATCGAGTTTCCTCTCTATGTGCTTAATGTTTTGAAGCTATACTTGTTTTGCCTTCCTATGCTAGTTGATTCTTGTTCCTATAAATTGTGTTCTCACAAAATCCCTAGGCATAGAAAGTGGTTAGGTTTAAATGTGCTAGTCATATTCTTCATGATGCTCTTTTTATGTTTCAATTCTTATCTTTTATGTGAGCATCATTGAAATCATCATGCCTAGCTAAAAGGCATAAAAGAAAAGCGCTTGTTGGGAGACAACCCAATATTTAACCTTACTGTTTTTGTGTGTTCACATGATTAAAATACTGTGGTAATCATTTTTTACAGCTTTTGTTTCAATAAAGTACCAAGTAAGACCTTTGGGAAGACTTGGGAGAAAGTTAATGTGATCTTGCTGTAAAAAATAGAAACTTTGCACTCACGAGATTAGCTTTCCTTTTTTACAGAAGATTGATTTTGAGTTGATTCTTTTTGAAGAAGATTAATAAACAAATTCCTCGCGTCTACCAATTTATTTCAGAATTTTTGGAGTATGAGAAGTATGGTTGTTGTTCAAATCATTACAGACTGTTCTGTTTCTGGCAGATTCTGTTTTCAATGCATAGTTTGCTTGTTTTCTAGTTTCTATGGCTTATATTGCTCAATATAATTTGTAGAAATGATATAGTACAGTAGGCATTGTGTGATAACAATTATGAATCTTGTCTT
Source organism: Triticum timopheevii (assembly GCA_963921465.1). Taxonomy (NCBI): domain Eukaryota; kingdom Viridiplantae; phylum Streptophyta; class Magnoliopsida; order Poales; family Poaceae; genus Triticum; species Triticum timopheevii. Next base: position 351,169,942 of record OY997264.1, read on the forward strand.
TGACAGTACCAAAGTGAATGAATTACTCTTTATCATACTAACCCATCTCATGAAGTTCCGTTAAGTTTTGTGTGATTGAAGTTTTCAAGCTTTGGGTGAGATATCGATATGAGGAGAGCAAGGAGTGGAAAGACCCTAAGCTTGGGGATGCCCAACGCACCCCAAGGTAATATTCAAAGAAGACTCAAGCGCCTAAGTTTGGGGATGCCCTGGAAGGCATCCCCTCTTTCGTCTTCAAAACTATCGGTATACCTTACTCGGAGCTATATTTTTATTCGTCACATGATATGTGTTTTGCTTGGAGCGTATTTTCAATTTGACTTGTTGTTTGAATAAAATCATTGGATCTGAAATCTTGAATAAAAAAAAGAATCCTCCCATGGCTAGTTAATTATTTGACTACTTAGTGTTCTTCATTTATATCTTTTTGGAGTAGTTTGTCATTTACTCACGTGCTTCACGAAAATCCTATGAGTAAATGGTTGAATGATGAATATCATATATCTTTATTTATTTATTTTTCATATGCTTATACCATGGGGAGTAATGACTTCACACATAATAAGTATAGGTGGTAAATTTATTGAAAGTTAGCAAACGTAGTATTGCTCACTTGAACAATTCATGAAAGAATATTGAAGGAAGAGAGATTTCACATATAAATATACTATCTTGGACATCTTTTGTAATTGTGAGCACTCATTAAAATATGACATGCTAAAAAGTTGATATTGGACAAGGAAGACAACTTAATGGGTTATGTTTTCCTATGTACGAAACGTTATATTGTCTTGGATCATCCAACATGTTGAGCTTGCCTTTCCCTCTCATTCTAGCCAAATTCTTGCACCAAGTAGAGATACTACTTGTGCTTCCAAACATCCCTTAAACCAGTTTTTCCATGAGAGTCCACCATACCTACCTATGGATTGAGTAAGATCCTTCAAGTAAGTTGTCATCGTGCATGCAGTAAAAATTTCTCCTTAAATATGTATGATCTATTAGTGCGAAGAAAATAAGCTTTATACAAACTTGTGATAGGGAAGAAATAAAAGCGACGGACTGCATAATAAAGGTCTTTATCATAAGCGGCAATATAAAGTGACATTCTTTTGCATTAAGATTTTGTGCATCCAATCATAAAAGCGCATGACAACCTCTAATTTCCTCTGCGAAGGGCCTATCTTCTACTTTTATCTTATACCCTTATACAAGAGTCATGGTGAACATCACCTTTCCTTTTTTACACTTTTTCCTTTGGCAAGCACTTTGTGTTAGAGCGATCCAGATATATATATCCACTTGGAGGTTTTCATAAATTATTATTGTTGACATTACCCTTAAGGTAAAAGGTTGGGAGGCGAAACTATAGGCCCTATCTTTCTCTGTATCCGATTAAAACTTTGAACCCATAAATATCACATGTGTTAGCAATTGTGAAAGATTAAGTGATAGTTGAGTATGTGGAGTTTGCTGAATCAAAGCTCTTACATAGACGCTTCCCGAAAATAAGATGAATTGCAATTTTTTGATGACTAAGAGCACGGTTTGTTAGTTTTCAAGAAAGTTTATGATCTCTACTTTAACATGTGAATAGCTTCTTCATTGATCATGAGAAGTTTTATGAGTTGAGCTACTGTTATGATATACAATGATGCTAGAAAAAAAGTGATTGAAACTATCATTTATCAAACTTAAGCACTTGCTAGCATTCACACTTCATAAATTATTTCTTCTATCATTTACCTACTCGAGGATGAGTAGGAATTAATCTTGGGGATGGTGATACATCTCCAACGTATCTCTAATTTATGAAGTATTCATGCCATGTTTATAATATTTCCACATGATTTTGGTATGATTTGATTAGAACTAACCCGGACTGATGCTACTTTCAGCAGAACTACTGTGGTGTTGTTTTTGTGCAGAAATAAAAGTTCTCGGAATGCGCTGAAAATCAATGGAGATTTTTTCTGAAAAATATAAAAAATACTGGAACAAAAAGTTATCGGAGAGGAGTCCCGTGGGGACCATGAGGGTGGGGGCGCGCCCCTGTGCCTCGTGGACTCCTCATGGGTCCCCCTAACTTGTTCTCGACGCCAAACCCTCCTATAAATACCCAAACTTTCAGAAAGAAACCTAGATTGGGAGTTCCGCCGCCGCAAGCCTCTGTAGCCACGAGAAATCAATCTAGGCCCTCTCTGGCATCCTACCGGAGGGGGCCATCATCACCGGAGGCCATGGGGAAGGATCACGGAGGGGCCATCATCGACATGAAGGCCAAGGACCAGAGGGGGAACCTCTCCCCATCTAGGGGGGAGGCCATGGAGGAGGAACCACAAGGGGGAGAACCTCTCCTCCTCTCTCTCGGTGGCGCCGGAGTGCCATCGGGAGGGGAATCATCACCGCGGTGATCGTCTCCATCAACGACACCATCATCATCACCATCCTCATCTCTTTTACGCGGTCCACTCTCCCGCACCCTGCTGTAATCCCTACTTGAACATGGTGCTTTATGTCACATATTATGATCCAATGATGTGTTGCCATCCTATGATGTTTTGAGTCTTTGTCTTTGGGTTGATTGATGATCTAGATTTGTATGAGTTGTACGTTTTATTTTGGTGATGTCCTATTGTGCCCTCCGTGTCGCACAAGCATGAGGGATTCCCGCTGTAGGGTGTCGCAATATGTCCATGGTTTACTTATTGTCTGTGTTGCTTGAGTGATAGAAGCATAAACATGGATAAGTGGGTCACGACGTATGGGAATAAAGGGGACTTGATATGTTAATGCTATGGTTGGGTTTTACCTTATTGATCCTTTGTAGTTGTGGATGCTTGCTAGAGTTCCAATCATAAGTGCATATGATCCAAGAAGAGAAAGTATGTTAGCTTATGCCTCTCCCTCATATGAAATTGCAATAGTGATTACCGGTCTTGTTAACAACTGCCTAGGACAATTCCGCACACTGACCCATCATTATTCCACACTCGCCATTTATATTATTTAGTAATATATTCTAAATTTATGATAACATCACCTACTTTTATATTTTAGCTCTCCGATGTCATACAAAGTTATCCTCTTCATACCCACAACATAGTTTTATTTCTGTTTCTAGTTGGAAGCAAACGTTCGGTGTACGTAGGGTCATATCAGTGGCAGATAGGACTTGAGAGAATATTGATCTTACCTTCAGCTCTTTGTGGGTTCGACACTCCATACTTATCACTTCCACTTTTGGGAATTGCTATGATGATTCCCTGCACTTGGGGATTATCAGGCCACCAGGTGGGGACAACCTACCTGGGCGCACCTGGAGGGGGGGGGGGCGCCCTGGTGGGTTATGCCCACCCAGGTGCCCCCCTCCTGTGGTTCTTGGCTCTATAGATTCTCATTTATTGTATAAAAAATCCTCGCAAAGTTTCGTTCCAATACGAGAACTTTTATTTCTGTACAAAAAACAAGACCATGGTAGTTCTATTGAAAACAGCGGCGGTCCGAGTTAGTTTCATTCAAATCATGCAAATTAGAGTCCAAAGCAAGAGGAAAAGCATTAGGAAAATTAGATACGATGGAGACGTATCAACTCCCCTAAGCTTAAACCTTTGCTTGTCCTAAAGCAATTTAGTTGATAAACTGAAAGTGAAAAAGAACAACTTCTACGAACTCTTTTGCTCTTGTTGGCATAAATAAGCTTAAACAACACCCAGGTTTTCATCCAATGTTATAACTAACCATGTTGACAATAACTCTTAAAAATTATATTAATTCATATCAATAACATAATCAGGCAGTGCGCAATAATAGGATATCTCAAACAACAACACGTTGTCAAAACAACCATGATATAATATGACAATAGTGGTATCTCGCTAGCCCTTTCTGAGACCGCAAAACATAAATGCAGAGCACCTCCAAAGTTCAAGCAGGGACTAAACAGTGTAATTCATGGTAGAAAAGATCCAATCATGATGCACCCAACATTAGCTGCATACAATGCATAAGCATGACAGTAGTGCTCTCAGGTTCTCGTGCTTATCTTAGAAGGTGATGACACAACGTAAAAGTAAATAGATAGTCGCTTCACAGAGGAAGCAATGATTTGCAGAGGTGCCAGAGCTCAAGTTTTTAAAACAGAGGGAAATGAAATTTTGAGAAATGCACCCTTCTTGTTTACTTTGCGACCATTAGTTATCTATATCTTCCATGCTAAACATGCTAGTGGCGGTTTCCAAGCGATAAAGTGAAGGTTGTGACTCGTAGGAGTTTTTGTTTAATTATTTGTAAGCTCAATTATTTTTGCAGTTTGGGACTGGGCATCCCTATTACCGCCCGTTTCTCGTGCAATGTTGAGTGAATGAACACTCAACCTAAGAATAATCCGCTTAGCATGGAAGATACCGACTACCTCCTCTCGTTCTATGAACAATCCAGGCACACAAAAAGGATATTTATTTGAAGTTTTTAGAGGTGGCACATGCAAATTTACTTAGGATGGCAGGGTAATACCGTATATAGGTAGGTATGGTGGACTCATCTGGAATAACTTGGGTTTAAGGTTTTGATGCACAAGTAGAATTCCCGCTTAGTACATGCGAAGGCTAGCAAATAGGTTGAGAGGCGGCAAGCTAGAGAGCAACAACGGTCATGAACATGCATTATGCATAAGTAACATTGGATACTAGCATGAGTAAGATATTGAAAGTGTGTTAAGTCGACTAGGGGGGGAATAGGCAAGTTTTACAAATTAGTCACTAAGGAATTTCAAGGTGAGGAAATTCCTAAGTCACGAACAACTAGCAGCGGAATAAGTACTCAGATGCAAGCATAATAGAGTAGTAACAAAGTCATCATGATGAAATGAAAACAAGCACAGAGTACAAGTAGCGCTAAAACATGATAAGCAGGCTGAAGACAAAGTGACTGAAGAATTAGGATTGAAGAAATTGAGAAAGTATTCAGTCAAAGTCTTCAAACAGTAACGATCAAGTTCATCAACACATGAATGAGGAAATGAAAGGGTTGAGGAAATAGAACAAGTGGCTTCGAGAAGACGATGATTTGGTTGACCAGTTCCAACTACTGTGACAGTTGTACGTCTGGTTGGAGCGGCTAGGTTTTTAAACCTAAGGACACACAGTCCTCACCATATTCTCCTTGAGCTAAGATCACACAGACCTTGCCCAATCACTCGTGGTAAGTCTTCAGGTGACTTCCAAACCTTCACAGGCTCGGTCACTCGGCGATCCATAGTTTTTCCTCTTGGATGCTCTAGACCATGACGCCTAACCGTCTACATGATGCACAGACCTCAAAGGTAACAAGCATCGGTTCCACACAGGAACAATCTCTTCAGTGATGCTCAATCACTTTGGGTTTGTAGGTGTTTGGGCTTGGGTTTTCCTCACTTGATGATTTTCGCTCAAAGTCCTCGGAGGATGGGATGGTCTTAATGACAAGTGTCAGTTTCTCTCGGAGCAGCCAACCAACTAGTGGTTGTAGGGGGTGGCTATTTTATAGCCTAGGGAGCAGCCCGACATGATAAGACATTAATGCCCTTCAATGATATGACCATTAGGTGGGTAGATATTTTGGGACAGCTGGCGCATAGCACAGCAACGGTCGGATATTTGAGCTATCAAATTCCTCAGGGCTATCATGTTCCTCACTTGTAGGCAATCCACACTGGCGAATTCCTAACTCCTTAGTCAGAACTAATTCCTCAGAGACCAGAAGATCTTTGTCTCTGTCACTAAAGAAATTTACTGAATTGTATGACCTTTCCAATGGCCTCACTCGAAAGGATTGGGTAGGTGTAGGATTTTGAGATGAGCATCACTTGAAAACTTTTCCTTAGTTTTACCTCGACCCCCTTTAACAGACGGTGTTTCCTATGACTGAAGAAAGAGAAAATGAAACTACGAAAACAAAAGTCTTCACGCTTCATAATCCTTGCATCTTCATGGTCACACCAATTTCTTCACTTTCAAAGTCTTCAAGAAAACCAAAGTCTTCAGCTGAAGACATTCATTTTTAGGGGTCGACTTTCATCATAAATATCAAACCCCTCATAGACTTATAGACCTGTGTATACTCACAAACTCATTAGTCCCTTAACCTATAAGTCTTCAATACACCAAAATCACTAAGGGGCACTAGATGGACTTACAATCTCCCCCTTTTTGGTGATTGATGACAATACAGGTTAAGTTTTCAACGGGATAAACATATGAAGTGTAAATACAGATATTGAGGAATTTGATTGCAAGATATAGAAGAACTCCCCTTGAAGATGTGCATATTTGAGGAATTTGCTTAGAATAGCAAATGCACATTGTAGAGTAATATCATGGAGATCTCCCCATATATCTTGTAATTCATACACGCATTTATCATATGATATGAAGAATTTGAGATGCATGATGAAATATGGACTCTGACAAATTCAGCATGCGTGCATTAAGGTACTTGAGGAATAAGCATGCAGAAAAGCAGTTCAAAAAGAGTCAGAGCACCATAGGACTTAAGTTTACAACTCGATCCAATAAACACTTCAAAAGAGCGAGAGTTGTAACATAGCAAAAACACACACATATATAGAGACCTGCTTGAAGACTAACTCAACCCCTTTGTCATCGAATGACCAAAAGGGACAAAAAATGAGGACTAACGCCCCTGAAGAATATCATCACGAATTCAATGGAGGAGCACCAGCGTTGTTGGGGTCATTCGTTGGTGTAGGGACTGCCACGGTGTCGTTCAAGTATTCGGCTTCATCCGTCTCGCGCGATGATGAATATGAGCTTGCAACCAGTTGAGGAACTTTGGCCTTCTTGATTTCTTCGAAGGTGGTTGTGACCAGTCAAAGTCCTGTTGGAAGCCCATCTCTTTGAGATCTTCAGCACTATAGAGGTTAGACAAAATAGCCCAAGTGCGGTCAAAGATTTCATGCAAGTAGTAGTGGTTCTTCTTCACAGTATTTTGAGTGATTGTCATGTTATGAAGAATTGCACCAAACTGACGCTTGACCCACTTGTGATTTCTATCAACTTTCTGATGTAGGCTAAGGAGAAGCACACGGTCAGTCATCACATGCGGAGCAGTGGCTTGAGGAAATTGCTTTGAAGCATTTGCGACAGTGTCATGGGTGGCAGAGTCATCATTGGTGGAATAAGAAGCAGCTTTGCGAAACTGTCAATCCAATGGACGAGTGCCTTCATCTATAACTGTAGCCTTGCCCTTCTCATCTGCCAAGGAAATAGTCCTTTTAAGGACTTCAATCGGGGGCAAATAGCTGAGATGATTTTGAAAATCAGCCTTGTACTGAATTGAAGACCTTGATGTGATGAATCTCAAAATCCAAGGAGCATAAGACTTCAACTCAAAAGGCGACAGAGCAGCATTGGTTAGAGTCCTCATGAAGAAATCATGATAGTTGATAGGAATACCATGTATGATATTGAAAAACAGATTCTTCATTATGCCAACGACCTCTTCTTCATCAGAGTTGTGGTCCTTGATTGGACTGAGGGTTTTGGTCAATATGCGATAAATTGTTCTTGGCACATAGAGCAAATGTGGTCCTTGGAGTTTGGCCAGGCTTCAATGGCTTGATCAGCACTTGCATCAGATGATTTGAGAGTTCAGGTTCAGCATATATGAGCCTTGCACCTTCAGTGGGAGGACTGACTGGGACGGCGTGAAGCAATTCAGAGTCTAAAGCTTTATAGTGAGTATTTTTGGTCATCCAGTCAAGCACCCATGAATTGACATCTTCAACATTTCCAGAAATGTGCAGCGTGGCAAAGAATTGAAGAATGAGTTCTTCATTCCAATCGCAGATGTAAGTGCAGAAATTGAGTAGCCCAACGTCATGAAGAACACTGAGGACTGGGGTGAAGCATGATAGAGACTCCATATCCACATGAGAAAGTTGCTCCTAGTCAAAAACTTTGTCCTTATCAAAGAACAATCAGGAATAGAAATTCATCTGGGTGGTAGTCCAAAAACGCTTGCGACGAAGTCGAGGAGAGTCATATGGATTGAAGTCGGAGAAGAAATGATGCTCAGCAAAGAAGTCATCAGCCTTGAACTTCTGCTTCTTGGTGTGAGGATTCTATGGCTTGGGCTGAAGATTTGCAGTGGAAGTCTTCAAAGCCTCTTATCGCATAGCCTCGGGAGCCACATGCTGAGGAATTTATGGAGAAATTTCATCATCAGCAACCTTGGCCTCCATTTCTTCAGCGCTAGTGGCTGGAACTTCTTCTGGGATAGAGTTAAGTGAAGCTTGATGTTCTTCAGAGCCCGTATGAATTTCTTCAGTTTGGACTGGGGACTGAGGAGGTTGATGAAGAGGAGTAGTTAGTGGCGAATTGGGGTGATGACTTTCCCAGTAGTCATCATTCTGAATAGGAGTGGTTGACCCAATATCCACATCTTCATCTTCTTCATCAATTTCATGAACACCTGCCTCTTCAGCTGTGAACTGAGGCATGTGCGATGATACCAACAGAGTAGATGGGATATTATCCACTTCAATTTCTTCATCCAACTGCTCTGACGAAGCAGCAGAAGGATTGTCTTCATCACAGTCATCTGGAATGACATATTCCTCACCAAAGGGAATGATCTCCTTTGATGGCATGCTTGATATCGGAACAACATCAATGGGGTGTGCAAATGAGCTCATCAAAGTCTTCACTTTCTTAGGAGCTGAAGACTCTAAGATTGATGATGCTTTCCTTTTCTTCACTGCTGCCCTCTTTGCAGCTTTGGTCTTCTTCGCTTCTGATGCAGAAGGAAGGTTGATACTTGTCATCTGAACAGAAGGAGCAGAGGAAATAGGATAAATTTCTTCAGGCGCAACTGATGCAGTTGCCCTGCCATGTTCAGTTTCTTCAGGCATAGTAGCAGATGCTTCAACTAGCCTAGTTTGTTGTTCAGGCGCAACATTGGTGGTCGCCCTGGCAATTTCTTCAGTGGCAGGAATTTCTTCATCAGTCCTGGTGCTTTCATTCTCTTCAACAGTCTGATTTTCATCAGTTGTGCTTGCATTTTCTTCAGTAGGCTGAGCACATGTATCAGCCTGAGGAATTTCATGTTGTGATGAAGCTGCAACATTTGGTTTGAATCCCTTCGCCATTCTGACGAATCTGACTTTGGCACCTAGCCAATAGCTCGATAAGCGTCAAATTCATCACTGAGAGCTTTGATCTCAGATTGCAGACTCACAAGTTCTTCAGGAGACATGTTTACAACATTCTTCTTCAAAAAACGTTCCTTTCTGTACTGAGCTTTCTTCACTTGCCTAGCCTTCTCAAATTTCCATTTTTGTTCACCAATAAAGGCCGTCAACATATAACTTTGGCTAGGAGTGAGGTTGAAATCAGGCAAAGGAGTGTTGGGGTCCTTGTGCCATAGATCAAAGAAATCAAGGATCAACTTTGGATCCAGCAGAAGGGGAACTTCACTGCCTTTGGCTATAGCAGCCCTTGCTTGTCGATCTCTCATGATTTCAGCCAATTCTTCATCATTAACTTCGTCTTCACTTGATGGAACTTGAAAGGCAACCTGCTTCTTCTGAGGACTTGGCCTTGGGCCTCGTCTAGCAGTGGCCTTTTTCTTCAGCAAGGTTGGACCAGTTGAAGACTGAGGCAGAGCTAAGGAACTCGCTGATGCTCCTGAAGCAATAGAAATTCCAGTGGTCCTTTGTCAAGAGGCAAGATGCACAGGTGTCGAGGACTTTGCGGTAGTCATTGAGGATTTTGCAACAGAGGGGAATGGAGCTGCTTTTGAAGAAGTAGCTTGAGGAACAGGCTTGAGGGCATTGCAACTAAGGAACTTGGCTCGACAGCTCGTTTCTTTGGCATAGCCTTCTTAGGCTAGCTAGCAAAGGCCTCAGTGGCAGCAATAGCTGAGGGAGTCCTAGATTAGGGGGTCCTCGGACATCCGGACTATATGCTTATGCCGGACTGTTGGACTATGAAGATACAAGATTGAAGACTTCGTCCCGTGTCCGGGTGGGACTCTCCTTTGCGTGGAAGGCAAGCTTGGAAATTCGGATATGTAGATTTCCTTCTCTGTAACCGACTCTGTGTAACCATAGCCTCCTCCGGTGTCTATATAAACTGGAAGGTTTAGTCCGTAGGACAAGAACAATCATAATCATAGGCTAGCTTCTAGGGTTTAGCCTCTACGATCTCGTGGTAGATCAACTCTTGTAATACTCATATCATCAAGATCAATCAAGCAGGAAGTAGGGTATTACCTCCATAGAGAGGGCCCGAACCTGGGTAAACACTGTGTCTCCCGCCTCCTGTTACCATTAGCCTTAGACGCATAGTTCGGGTCTCCCTACCCGAGATCCGCCGATTTTGACAACGACATTTGTGCTTTCATTGAGAGTTCCACTGTGACGTCAGAAAAAGGTTTGATGACTCGCCTTGTTATCAAGGATAACATCGCCTCGGGGGGGGGGGGGGGGCCCTGGCTTGAGGCTAAACCCTCCGACTAGGCGGCTTCGTAATGACCGCCCGTTCAGCCGTCGTGCCGACGATGACTTCTCGGGTCATCGAAAACAGCCTCCACGTCAGCTCGGAATACGCCGAGCAGATGGATCCGATGGAACTTTCATCCTTGAATGAGCTCTTGGATCGCATCGCCGCCTTGGGAGTCGCTACGGACTATGATCGGATCGGGCTTAAACCCGATCAAAGAGAGATCAACTCTCCGCCGGTCACCCATCAAATAGCGGTGGTGGAGGAGCAATGCAACGATTCTTCCTCTATTTTGAGAACGAACTATGTCCGGATTCCCGAGCTCTCTGATCTGGATACTCGTTCGCGGGAGGACATAACTCAAACTCTGAACTTAGAATCGGATAGCGGGCCAGAAAAATTGGGCAACATCCCGGAACCTGAACTGCCAAGTTCAGAACTTCCTCTGCCCCTGGGTCTCATATCGGGTCAGGGTTTGGACTTAAATCCACCCACCTACCCAGATACAAGCGATCTTTCCCACATTAGACAGCAATCCAAGAGATAGTACATCACTTTTGGGCCAGATTCCTCCTTGTAATGAGCAAGGTCAAGGATTGTCGCGAGGAAGATGCAATCTCATTCTTTTGCAAAAATTGCACGGACAAGGGAATCCTCAACGCCATAAATCGCCTTGACATATCACACTTCGCCGACTTGGTGACCATAGTACAGAAGTACTATGCGATGGAAAGTGCCTGGAAAACCTAGGAAAGATTCTGGGATCCTCCGGCTCTCACTAAACCCCTTGCCCGAACCAAAAGGGTGCACTCTCGCAAGTCACCCGATCCAATCACAAAGAAACCAAAGCCCACTACAGGGCGTGGAACCGTATTGGAGGGATGGCTCAATGGGCCATGCAAAATTCACACCACACCCGGATAGCTTACCAACACACAACCTTAGAGCATGTTGGATACTTTGGCAGGTGGCCAAGAGCGGCGAGGATCTCCTTGTTAACAATATTGCAGAGCATCATCCCGCAGAAAACAACAATACAGTGTTGATAGTCTTCGAGACTTTTGCCTCAAATAACAGACGCGAGAGAGCACTCCGCGGCCTCGCCGAAGTCTGCCACGTTGCAGTAATAAATCCATGGAACGACATGGCCATAACCCTCAATGCCAGTGACGAACCTCAATTCCGAACAGTCCGAGCACCAGCCGCTTTGGTCCTTAGTCCAATTGTGGACAGCTTCCGGCTTACTAAAGTGCTCATGGACGGTGGCAGCGGATTAAACCTCATCTATGAGGAAACTCTCAACAAAATGTAAATAGACAAGAGCCGCATTGAGCAAAGCAGCATGACCTTCTGAGGAATCATCCCTAGTCGGGAGGCATGATGTGCGGGAAAAATCACACTCGATGTGGTATTCGGCACGCCTGAGAATTACAGGTCCAAAGAAATAACATTCCAAGTGGCCCCGTTCAGTTGTGGACACCACGCCTTTTAGGGCGGGACGCATTCGCGAGCTTCTAAGATATACCCCATTACGGGTACATGAAGCTCAAGATGCCCGGGCCCAACAGAATCATCACTCTAGCCAGTGATCCGGACATAGCGCTCCGTGCCGAAAATAAAACTGCCGCCCTGGCCCTTGAGGCATTATCCAAAGCCCTCGCGGCCAAAGAATTAACTGCGCTATGCTCCACCGTGAACAGGGACGACGTGATACTCAACAAACGATCCAAGTCCACCTCTTTCAAACCAGCGGACGAAATAGTCAAATTCCAAGTCCACCCAACGGACTCTACAAAAACAGCATCCATCGCGGCACAGCTGAACCCCACAATCGACGCTGCATTGCGGGCATTCTTACGCCAGAATTGGGGCATCTTCGCCTGGCACCCGTCAGATATGCTACGGATCACATGCAGGCTGGCCGAGCATAGCCTGAACATATTGAAGGGATATAAGCCGGTCAAGCAGACTCTACGGCGCTTTTCAGAGCCTAAACAACAAGCTATGGGAGAGGAGCTAGCGAAGCTACTCGAGGCAGATTCATCAGAGAAATAAAACACCCGGACTGGCTAGCAAACCTGGTGATGGTACCAAAGAAGGACAAATCCTGGCGCCTATGTGTCGATTTCAAGGACCACAATAAGGCTTGCCCCAAGGATCCCTTCCCCCTCCCCCGCATCGATCAAATCATCAACGCTACCACAGGACACGACTCATTGTGCTTCCTCGACGCATACTCCGGATACCATCAAATCAAGATGGCGGAGTCGGGTCAAGCCGCAACAGCATTTATCACCCCATACGGCCCTTTCTGCTTCAACACCATGCCTTTCGGGCTCAAAAATGCCGGTGCAACCTACCAACGCATGATTCAGACATGCCTGGAAAAACAAATTGGCAAAATAGTTGAGGCATACGTGGACGACGTGGTCATCAAGACCAGACACGTCAAATCTTTAATAGACAACTTGAGGCTCACGTTCGACAACCTTCGAACATATGACATCAAGCTCAATCCGGAAAAATGTGTTTTCGGTGTTCCCGCCGGAAAGCTACTGGGCTTCATTGTTTCCAACAGAGGAATTGAAGCAAACCCGGCTAAAATCCGAGCTTTGTCACAGTTGGCTACTCCAACAGACCTCAAGCAAATCCAGAAATTAACTGGATGCGTGGCTGCCTTAAGCCGCTTCATCTCCCGACTGGGAGAAAAGGCACTACCTCTTTACCGCCTTCTTCGATGCACCGAACACTTCGAGTGGACGGATGTGGCTATGGCCGGACTGGAAGAAATAAAGGCCCTCTTGGCTAGTAACCAAATCCTGGCCGCACCGAACATTGGCGAACCCATGTTGTTATATATAGCTGCAACACACCAAGTTGTAAGCACAGTGCTCGTCGTTGAACGAGAGGAGGACGGACATAAGTTCCCGCTCCAAAAGCCGGTATACTACATATCCACTGTCCTCACACCATGCAAGTCACGGTACCCACATTATCAAAAAATAGCATACACGGTCTTCATGGCATCCCGGAAACTACGACACTACTTTCAAGAGTGCTCAATCACGGTGGCCTCCAAAGTACCACTCAATGATATAATAAATAACCGCAATGCCATGGGCCGGATTGCTAACTGGGCCATCGAGCTCCTCCCGTTTGACATTATATATAAACCAGGGCGAGCCATTAAATCGCAAGTACTGGCTGACTTCGTCGCCGAATGGACAGAAGCCAAACTCCCTAAAGAGTACAATGCATACTCCAATTGGATCATGCACTTCGACGGCTCTAAGATGCTGGCTGGACTGGGAGCAGGCGTTGTCCTGACATCCCCCACCGGAGATACAGTCCAATATGCACTCCAAATACTATATACAGACTCCAACAATGCAGCCGAATACGAGGCTCTGTTGAACGGTCTTCGGATGGCAGTCTCCATGGGCATCCAACGCTTAGAAGTGTGTGGGGATTCGAACCTCACAATATCTCAAATAAATGGAGAGTTCGACGCCAAGGACCCAAAAATGGCGGCTTACCGTAATGTCGTCCTCAAGATGTCAGCTCGGTTCGAGGGGCTTGAATTTCATCATGTGGTCCGAGAAAACAATCAAGTGGCGGATATCCTTGCCCGCATCGGCGCTACGCGCGACCCTATCCCACCTAACATCTTCTTGGAAAGGCTATTCAAGCCATCTGTGGTGTGGCAAGGGGAGACCGACAATATTAGTCCGGATCCGACCACAACCCCAGATCGCGAACACACTGACTTAATTGGAGGCTCTGCCACCAAAATAACACCTTCAGCCCACGTAATCATGGTTGTCATCGCCCCCTGGACCGAACCCTTCTTAGCCTACCTAAATAGGCAAGAACTCCCCGAGGACCAAAATGAGGCACATTGCATTGTGCGGCGCTCTAAAGCGTACAAGGTCCACGAGGGAGAGCTTTATAAGAAAGGCTCTACCGGAGTACTTCAAAGATGTATCTCCAAAGAGGAAGGGCGACAGCTCTTGGCCGAAATTCATGTTGGACTCGGCGACCACCACGCTGCAGCTCGGGCCCTTGTAAGCAAGGCCTTCCATACAGGTTTCTACTAGTCGACAGCTCAAGCAGACGCACAGGACCTCGTCCAACATTGCGTCGGTTGCTAACTCTTCGTCAACCAAGGCCACATGCCACCCACCGCTCTCCAAACAATCCCCATAACTTGGCCCTTTGCAGTCTGGGGGCTCGATATGGGCGGACCCCTTAAAGGAGGAAGCCATAAGAAAAAATACCTATTGTTCATGGTGGATAAATTCACCAAATGGATAGAGGCCAAACCAGTTAAGACGGCCGAATCCGGACCAGTGATAGACTTCATATCAGGGGTCGTACACCGTTACAGTGTCCCCCACAGTATCATCACCGATAATGGCTCCAACTTCACAGCCGACGAGGTGAAAACTTGGTGCGACAACATGGGCATTAAGCTCGATTACGCCTCCGTCTATCACCCCCAAACAAACGGTCAAGTCGCACGAGAAAATGGTCTTATTATGAGCGGCATCAAACCCAGACTAGTGCGATCCTTGAAGGAATCAGACACGCACTGGGTCGAGGAGCTCGACTCCGTACTATGGGGGCTGCGGACCACGCCAAATCGCACTACCGGATACACACCATTCTTCATGGTGTACGGCGCAGAGGCGGTATTGCCCTGTGACATCATTCATGACTCACATCGAGTGCGCATGTACGAAGAGAGAGAAGACGAGCTTGATCGGCAGGACAGTCTAGATGCCCTGGAAGAAGAGCGCGACGTTGCAAAAGCCCGTTCCGCATTCTATCAGCAACAGGCTCGTAGGTATCAAAGCAGAGAAGTACGGGCCAAAACTTATAACGTTGGTGAACTCGTTCTACGCCTACCGGAGAAGAAAAAGGACAAGCTCAAGCCCAAGTGGGAGGGTCCCTTCATCATTGATAAAGTTCTCAGCAGAGGAGCGTACCGCCTGCGTGATGCATCAAATAATCGACTCGAGCCGAACCCATGGAACGCGGCCAGACTCCGAAGATTCTACGCCTAGCACCGAACTCTGTGTTCGTCCCCTTCCCTCCACCTTTTTATTATTTTATTATTATACCCTCTCTTTTTCTTTTTGTGGCTCTAAGGCTTTAAGTGTGACTCGACTACACACTCTTGACGCGCCAAAACCTCAAGTATGCACGCTCACTATACCCGGGGGCTTCTTATACAGAAGCTTAATATAATTATCTTCCGGGCATCATGCCCACCGCATATGTGTCTCTCTCCCATATGTGCCTTTTCTTCACCATTATATGCATCAATATGACATAAGTTTTGGCCAAGCTGGGTTGCCTGGCTCCTGTGTTTATGCCCTACGTTCCCGTTAGTTCGGCTAGGGCATAAGGGGAGCACCTCTGTGATTGTTACTGCCGTGTACTCCGGACGTGTACCTCAGACTGGGTGAAGCCGAAAGCTAGCGTTCTTAAGGGAATATTCGGTCGGTGAACTAAAGATGTTTCTTACCTATTACAATACAAACCCCAGATGTTTCATATACTGCGTCTCTGTTTGCAGTTCGGACATGCACATTAATGCATGCGTACCCAGGGAAAGGAACCCTTAACGGAACTATTCTCCCTGGAAGATGTTTCTTACAATCCATGTAATATAACATAGCTAGTTGGGTACTTGTCTGTTCAAGCACTTATGACCCCTACACCTGGTTTCCATGCGTACCCCGGTTTACATAACTGAGCGGGTATTCGGAAACACTCCGGACTGTCGGGTCCGGAGGCTGAAGCGAAAAGGTCCGCCATGACAAATGATTTACAATCCGGCTAGGGACAAAATATGTCAATTGAAGTACATGGACACTTAGACCCACATACTTCTTCTTCTATGCCATCCAACAGGCTGTCAAGCCTATAATCCCATTGGGAATACTTTGCAGCTAATCCTACCTGGTCATATACCAGACTAACAGGAATCTCTTTCCCATCTGACCCTATAGGTCCCACTAGGGCCATGTGATTCGGATCGACCTTGGTGTACTGTGTTTTCACCATGGCCCAAGCTTCCCTCGCACCTTGTCGGCAGGCCAATATCTTCCATAAATGGAAGCGCTGCCGCGCTCCCTTGAGCAGCTGTACAAGCTCCCCCATGCTTCCTAGTAGGGAGGCGGATGGCCACAAGGCCTTGGAAATACCCTGCATCACCTATCGAACTTGTTCGTGCAGTTGCAAAAGCTCTTGCAGAAGATCGCTTGAAGATCTGGGCATCTCCTCTTCAGGACGACCAGTCAGCATACCTACAGACATAACTCTATTAGCCTGTTTTTACGCCGAACTATACAAAGGTTCGTTTGAGCACATACTAAAAATGCCGCATTGAAGCCTCCTATTCTCCTTCACGGAGTCCGCAAGCTGGGCCCGAACATCTTTCAATTCAACGCCCAGCCGGGTATTGGCATCCTGGAGATCGTTTTTCTCTCGCCTGACCCATGTAAGTACGCGCTCGCCAGCTTCTAGTTGTCATTGAGCTCGTTGTTCATCCTCTTGTAGGATCTCCAAACTCACTCCAGGATTGCCTGCGGAATCTATTGTTAGATCTGCAAGCATGTCGAATACCAACTGGTACACGTAATTACGTTTTTTATCAATCAAGACAAATATTACCAGATGAGGCCTTCTTGGATTCCTCCATTCCGGCAGCTGCGGCCCTTAGCTAGGCTTTACACTCCTCCAGCTCTTGAGACAAATGGGTATTCTTCTCTGTAAGAACCTATTCATACTGATCCTTAAATCAGTTGTACCAACTGTTTCAAGTCTCAGGGGCTAATGATATACCTAATTATCAAATTTTGCTTACCCGTATATCTTTTAAACACTGGTCTGTGGCTCTAGCAAGCCCATCTTGAGTAGCTCAGATGTACGCGTCTCCCGAATTGAAGGCATTGAACGCCTCTTCGGAGAAATTAGGGTCGCGGAGTGCGGCCTGCCGACACCAATGATTCATAGCGCTCTCCACTTCAAAAATTGTAGCGGATATTCTATCCGCATCCTCCACGGGAGGACCGTCCGGTGTCGTCCCCGTGTCAGCCTCCACCCTCGAGGTCGGTTCTGGAGTCCGGCTAGTAGAGGCGTGACGAGCAGGATCCCCGGATACAGTCCGGCGGATACTTTTTCTACTATGACACAAGGGACATTGTTATAATTTAAAGATGACAATCACGGAGCATGTTTTAAATCATACCTCTTCGATGGCGGCTCGGTCCTGTTTGCTTTCCTATTAAGCCTACCCGGCTTGGGCGCCCCTTTTTGGTGAGTCGCCGTGGGTTTGGCATGGCGCGCCAATGGCTTTCCCATTATAGCATAATATATGTGCGGTGGGTAAGGTGGAAAGAGGGAATCCTTTTGGAAAGATAAGTCTCCTGTTTACTTACACGTGGTGCCGGGAGGAGGCCGGGATAATCAGCGATGATGGCCACCAAGGTGTCGTCATGGCTCGCCTGGTAAAACACCCTGCCGTCAAACTCCACAAATATGTCCGGATCTTCTTCGAGTCCGGGGTCGAGGGCCCGGTTGTGGTCCGCTGGCCATGGAGGCAGGTTGTGGACCTCCCTCACGGCTTTCCGCAGTTCCTGATATGAACTTGCGAGGTAAATATTCGTGATGAAAGACTGTGGGAATGAATAGAGTTGAGTAAAAGATAGCGACTTACCCAGCTAGGGGGGTTCTACATGGAAAATCCATCCCGTGGCTTAATGCGGATGAACTCCTCTTCTTCTCCTTTGTATAAATCGGACAATATTTTCGCCAGGGCGGTGGCGAAGTCCGGACCTTTCCGACCGCAGCAGGTGGCATCGTCTTCTCCATTGAAGTGCCACATGGGGTGCCCCCGATACTGGAGTGGCTGCACCCCCCGCATTATGCATATTGACATAACCTCGATTATTGTCAGTCCAGATTTGGCAAGCATTTTTATCCTGCCCATCAATTGAAGGACCTCTATGCTATCTTCCTCCTAAGGGCTTCGGGGACGCCAGGTATGGCGCTTCTTCAACGGAGTGTTTTTAAACTCCGGAAGACCCATTCAGATGGGGTCAGGAAGGGAGACATCCTCTATACAAAACCACTCGGAAGGCCAATCTTCGGATGTCTTCTTCGGAGTGCCGGACAGGTATCTGGTCCCGGCGATGTGCCATATTTCGGCTCTGCCCACTTTTAATATTGATCCCTCCTGATTGCGGGGGACGAGGAAGAATAGCCTCTTCCATAGCTCGAAATGAGCTTCGCAACCCAGAAATAACTCACAAAGGGCGACATAACCTGCGATTTGCAGGATAGAGGCAGGGTTGAAGTTGTGCAGCTGGAGGCCGTAATACTCCAGGAGCCCGCGGAGTAATGGATGGATTGGAAATCCGACACCCCTCAGCAAGTATGGGACAAAGCACACTCGCTCCCCCTGGGATGGGTTGGGAAAACTCTCCGCTTGCTCCCCGCTGTCAAAGATGGCTAATCCGGCTCAAACGGGGACGGGATATGCAGGTGGAAGAAACCCCTGGGTCTGCAACTCCACCAGTTGGCCGTGGGATACGGTACACTTCTCCTAATCACCTGGCTTAGCGCTATGAGGGCGAGAAGAGGAGCTGCGGTGGCCGGCCATGATGGGATGGTTTTTCGGGCGCGCTCTGATGAATCCTCGCTTGGGGAAGATAGTGTGATTTGGATCTGACGATCCCCGTCTCTTTAGTAGGCGATTTATTTAAATGGTCAGGGTGGCAAGTGTAAAAATGCCCCGGGTTCTCGCATTCGCTCGACACATGGAGACTGAGATTATTAAAGTACAGAAGCCGATGAGTGCAACATTAAATGGGAAGCCGGACACTGCTTGTTACAACAGGTACTCTCGAGAATTCGGAGAAGAACCCGCCTTGCAATGCCGAAGACAATCTGCGCGCCGGACTCATCGTCATTGAAGCCTGGTTCAAGGGCTACTGAGGGAGTCCTGGATTAGGGGGTCCTCGGACATCCGGACTATATGCTTATGCCGGACTGTTGGACTATGAAGATACAAGATTGAAGATTTCGCCCCGTGTCCGGGTGGGACTCTCCTTTCACTACTTGGGAAAACCCTAGCAGTAGCACGGATTTTGAGGCTAGCAGCAGCGCGGGTGGCCGCGCTACTAATAACGCGCTACAGCTAACTTATAGTAGTAGCGCGGTCCGTACCCGCGCTACTACTATTGACGATATCAGCAACGCTTTTTATGAATGCGCTACTATTACTTAGCTGTAGCGATTTCGCAGTCCCTCGCTACTGCTATATCTTTCATCATTTTCCCCCGTACCCCTTTCCCTTTCAGTTTCCCTTTTAGATACTAGATACTAGGTACTGCTAGTAGATATCAAATTCATAAACCATTACTGGGTAGTACTCCCTTCATTCCAAATTACTCGTCGTGGTTTTAGTTCAAACCACGACAAGTAATTTGGAACGAAGGGAGTACTAGATAACAATTTCATGCATAGTCAACATGCATCCTCAAGCAGTACAAGGTCATATCAATGGCGATCATCATATGTAGTTCTAGATGATATCGACGACGATCATCATATGTAGTCCTAGATGATATAGCCACACACACATATGTAGTTCTAGATGATATAGCCACACACACACACATGTAGTTCTAGATGATATCGAAGACAATAATCATCCTCAAGCCTGGGCGGTTGGTGTTCCTGATAGTAATTAGGATGGCCTGTCCAACACGAAGGTTCTTGCCATCGAGGAATTTCTTCCAGCCAACCGAGTTTAAGTGTGTGCGACCGTCCGTGTCCACGCGGTAAGTACAGGTTGTGACGAGCCCCTTGCAGTAAGGCGTAGTCCAGCTGAGCCTTCTTCATCAGGCTCGATACCATAACTCACAGATATGCTCTTTGCCAATTTTTGAATAAGAAAAACATATCAACTAGTAAATAGCCTCACAAATAAGTACATATGGATTATCTACACTATTAATAGTTTCCTCAGATTCTACACTAATAAGCATGTGATCAAACTCTACACTAAAACATATCATCGACTAGATTCCACACAACATACCATATCATTGGACTGTACACTAAGTATTTCATCAGATAATTTGCATTTGTAAGTATAACATACCATATCATGTCGATCAACCATGGTATTTGTCAGGCGGGTCACGAATGGCACCCCGACAAAGTCAGCACGTGGCGGAATTATGTCCCACAGGTTGGACACCTCCTCCTCGCTCAGTCTTGTTCTTTGAGCTATGATGGCTTCATGAAGTGGGTCCTCATCATCTTCATCGAGTGGGTCCTCATTATCTTCATCATCGTCATCATCTTCGTCATCTTCATCATCTTCCACCAGGTTGAGATAAATGATAGCCAGCTTGGGTCTTTCTGCTCTGAAGGAGAAGCTGATCAACTCACCACCAGTAAGATGCATGCGAGCGACGAAACGGGTCCATCCATCTCCTCCAATCTGTGACATATTGCGTCATTTCTCGACCTCCATAGTGTACGCCCCCCCAGGAGCCTCAAATGTCACAGTGTCTCCTGTCAGCTTGTTGAATTTCAACCTCACATTGCATGGGACGATCTGTGTAAAATAAACAAAATGACACAATGCAGTAATGCCAACACTAAAAATAAAATAGTTATTACATTTCATCTAATTTGTTACCTCCCTATGACGAAAACTCGGCTGGAAGTAGATGCCGAACAGCTTGCCAGTTGCAAGGCTGCTGGCGCACCTTGACTTGTACAGTCGACATAGTGGTGGTGGTGGTGGTGCCATTTTTCCTAAAGCAATATGAGCAAAGGATTAACGATCCACTTCGCAGGAAAGAAAAACAGTAGCATGTGATATTTTTGGTTCTTCCGCGAGAAGCAATTTGATGGATAATTATAATCCTAAGATCTAGTAACATATTAGATGACAACGTACCACCTACATTTTTCCAAAAAGTAACTTATTAAAAAAACAAAATCAACTACGTACCTATCCTGTACAAAAAAAAACAATAAAATGGTGCATACTAAATCAACTAAATGAACTAGCCTACTAAATCAACTAAATCAAAATGTTCTAAATCAACTAAATGAACTAGCCTACTAAATCAACTAAATCAAAATGTTCTAAATCAACTAGCCTACTAAATCAACTAAATCAAAATGTTCTAAATCAACTAAATCAACTAAATCATATCAACTAAATCAAAATGTTGCATATAAACTAGCCTACTAAATCAACTAAATCATATCAACTAAATCAAAATGTTGCATATGAACTAGCCTACTAAATCAACTAAATTATATCAACTAAATCAAAATGTTGCATATGAACACTACTAGGGAAAAGCCTAGCAGCAGCGCGGGTTTTAGGCCTATCAGTACCACGGGAAGGAGCGCTACTGATAAGGCGCTACAGCTAAAGCTTAGCAATAGCGCGCCTAGATCCACGCTACTGCTAAATTGACTTAGTAGTAGCGCTTCTTCAGAACAGCGCTACTGGTAATTAGTAGTAGCGCTTCTCCTTTGCCGCGCTACTACTATTATTTAGTATTTTATTTCTTTTTTATTTCATGTTGTATTCATACACCTTTACACAAGTTTTCATACAACAGGAATTTAGAGATTATTTTTACATCATAATGAGTTATTACATCACGGGGTGAAAGAACCGTGGACTAGTTTCAAGTGGATGTCCATCCACTTGAAACTAATCCGCGGTTCTTTCACCCAATGATATAATAATAATATCATCATCATCATATCATTAACAACTTATCATCATAATACATCATTGTCATATAGCACCTCCTCAAGATCATCGTTTTTATCAATGACATCACATAGCAAATTGGTCACTAGTCGTAATCACAAGTACTCCTCATTATCAACTCTAACACATTACCACATAATAAACATATTGTACCTCATAGGACCTACTACATTCGATTAAGACCTACTACATTTTCTAAGGTAAAATAGCAAAAAACAAGATAGCCCCTGACTCTCCATTATGGAGAATGGAGATTAGCCTGTCTCCAATTCTTGCCTTTTGCTGAATGTTACTTCCAAGAACCTCCTTGCGAATGTCCATACATTTCTTCCATTCTGTGATGAACATGTGTTCACTGGTTTTAGAAATCCGATATGCACAGGTGAGCTCCCTAGATTTACCTGGCAGTATGTTCAGAACTGAGAGGCGACCATTCAGAGACATCAGATGAGGCACACAATCCATCGGGAGTTTCTGTTGAAAAACATAATAATAACTTCGTAGTTAGCAATGTTGTACTATTTTTAGAAGCTTGCAAAATATGCACGGATGTTGTAATAGTAAAAAATCTTACCAGGGTATCTCCAGAGAAGTTACCGTGGTTCAACACATGCACTAGTGGCACGTATTCACCATAATTTGGAGGAGTTCGATAATAGTTATTGTAATTCTCAAGAAGAGTACAAAATGCGATCAGATGATTTTTCTCCTTATACGTTAATTCGGTGCCATCGGTGTAGTGGGTTTTATCTACCATCTTCCGCTTAGTCTTTGAAGAATCAAAATAAGCTGTCAATGGAAATAAGCTGTCAACTATTTTGAAATAAACAATATAAATTAGTTAATAACAATGTTTGAGAAACTCACATAGCGGTACAATCGGAAGCGTATCAACAAGGACCCAAATGTCCATATTGTCTTGCTCGATGTCTGGATCACCAAGATCCATGGTGACAATCATACCCTCATAAAAACCATACATTTTGCAAAGTGCTTCCCAATTCTGGCAACCAAAATGGGTTACGCTCTGAGCATTGCACAGATTTACTTCAAAATCCATATCATGATGGGTCCTTAGGTGTATTTTCTTTGTTTCGAAATTTTCATGCTCTTCAAAACCCATCCTCTCCAAGACATAGCGTCTTGCATGGCATGGGATAAGCTAGTCGAATTGTAAAATATGAAAATTAGACGTTGAAATAGTTGAAGTCATGCTTAATTACGAAAATAACACTTGTCGTTGTTGCGTACCGTTTCACAATCAAAGGTCTCCTCAAGCTTAATGGTGAAGCGCCGATCTTCATCCAGCTCAACGAACCTGTCGCACATACCTAGATCATTGTGGCACCAGCTACACTCCCCCGGGAGACTGTCGTCGTCCGAGTACGACATTTCCTACGTTCATAATTCAAATATTAAACTTGTACATGTTCTAGCACAAGTCATGCCAGAATTCACGAAAAAATCCGGCATGACCTTTGCTAAAAAAGGACATATTGACCTCCTGCAATTTGCCGGAACGGAAATTAATCAACACTCCGGCAAAACATAGGCCACTCGAAGATGTATACTGAATATGAACGGCCACTTGGGCAACCACATATCCTATTTGAGCAACAACACATGATATACAAGGATATTTGGCTGGTCTCACCTCGATGTCGGAGGGGGTCGGTGACTGGGACGACGGCGGGGATGTCGGAGGGGGTCGGTGACGGGGACGACGGTGGTCACCTGAAACCGTATAAGTTATCACTAATACATCCCGAATAATTGCTTAAACTAAAAAATAATAACAAATATGACATGTTCAACAAGTTTTATTAATTCAACTAGTTCTTACTAAATATAAACTTACTATAAATGAAAAAAAACTAGTTCTTTCTAAAAATAAAGTAGTTCAACTAGTTATATTAATTATCTTACTAAAAATACATTAGTTCTATTAATTCAACTAGTTCAACTAGTTTATTAATTTACTTACTAAACTAGTTCAACTACAACTAAAGTAGTTCAACTACAACTACTATTAATCATACTGCCCTAGTTAACTAGTACCATCACTACTAGTAATTAACATCTACTACTACTAAAAATCTAGTACTAACTAAGCAACATCTAGTACTAGCTATGAACCCTAAATTAACATCTACTACTACTAAATCTAGTACTAACTAGTGGCAGGGGGTGGGGGGCGACGGAGAGGTAGCTAGGGGCGGCGAGGTCGAGGGCGGTGGGAGGAGGGCTGCCGTCGGAGGAGGGAGGGGCGACCGCAGGCGGAGGGAGGATGTGCGAGGAGGAGGGAGGAGGGACGAAGGCGGCGGCGGCGACGACGCACGACGACGGTTATCGGCAAGCGGGCGCGAGTGAGAGTGTGAGTGAGGGCCGATCGTGCACGTGGGGATAAGGTAGGGATAGTTGTAGTGTGTTTGCCAAAACGCGCTACAGCTAATCTGAATAGCAGTAGCGCTTTGCATATAAACTGCTACTGCTAAGTGTAACTATACAAAAAATACGTCAATGCAAAAATACATTGGCCATCAATGATCTTTTTGTGTATAATCTGAATTGTCAATATGAGTCCTCTCCGATAGGAACCGGAGAGGACTCATATTGCGGCCACAAATTTTACACATAGAGTTCAGTGAAGACCAACTGGTTGTGGTAGTTTCAGAAATAACATATTTAAGGTGGTAAACACCCTGTTCACGGAGCGAGGTGGGACTAAACTTGTGGGCTGATCTTAGCAGTAGTGGTTTTCTTCGAAACACGCTGCTGCTAACTTCTATAGCAGTAGCGCGGTTCAGTATAGGGCGCTACTGCTATAACTAGCGGGGGGGGGGGGGGGGCGAGGTCATGGCAATTATAACAGTAGCGCGGTTTGTGGTGGACGCGCTACTGCTATTTTCCTTTCAGCAGCGCGTTTTGATATCACGCGCTGCTGCTAAATAGCAGTAGCGTGGTATTTTGAGGAGCGCTGCTGGTAAGATTCTGTATATAGGCTTTTCCCTAGTAGTGGAACTAGCCTACTAAATCAAAATGTAGCGGGCAGGAGGAGAAGGAGGGGCGACTCAAGGAGGGAGAAGAGAGTAGGACGGAGGAGGAAGGCGGAGTGAGGAGGGGTCGGCCGGCGGCCAGTGGAGGGAGGACGGAGGAGGAAGGCGGAGCGAGGAGGGGCCGGCCAGCGAAGAGTGGAGAGGGAGGACTGAGGAGGAGGCCGGTACCGAGTCCAGCAAGGAGGAGGAGGTGACGACAGCACAGAGGGAGGACGGGCGACGGGGGAGGACCGGCGCGGGGGATTGAGAGGGGATCCAGTGAGTGTGCGACTGTGAGTGGATCGGATAGAGGAGATGGGGGGTGGGAGATGGAATGGCTTAGCAGTAGCGCGCTATAGAGAAAGACGCTACTGCTAGACT
Source organism: Triticum timopheevii (assembly GCA_963921465.1). NCBI lineage: Eukaryota > Viridiplantae > Streptophyta > Magnoliopsida > Poales > Poaceae > Triticum > Triticum timopheevii. The sequence continues at coordinate 351,195,684 of OY997264.1, forward strand.
ACCTAGCAGCAGCACCTTTCACAAAGAAGCGCTACTGCTATGTGTCAGCATGTAAAAATAGACTTAGTTCAATGTATCAAAAATACATTGATCATCAACGATCTTTTTGTGTACAATCTGATTTGTCAATATGAGTCCTCACCGGTTTAGGAACAGGTGAAGACTCATATTGCAGCCACAAATTCTACACATAGAGTTCAATGAAGACCAAGTGCTTGTCAAAGTTTGAGAAGTAACATATTTAAGGTGGTAGAAACTCTCTTCACGGAGCGAGGCGGGACTAAATTTTTGTAGTAAACTTAGTAGTAGCGCTTATTGGCGAAATGCGCTGCTACTATGCTACGTAGCAGTAGCGCCCGTCGTTATAACGCGTTGCTGCTATAACTAGCCTCGCGGCGGCCTCGTGGGAATTATAGCAGTAGCGCGTCTTTGAGCGGGCACGCTACTGCTATATTTATTTCAGCAGCGAGTTGTTCTTGAGCTTGCTACTGCTAATTAGCTGCAGCGCCTTATTTTAAAGCGCGCTGCTGATAAGATTCTGTGTATAGGCTTTTCCCTAGTAGTGTTTGCGTGGAAGGCAAGCTTGGAAATTCGGATATGTAGGTTTCCTTCTCTGTAACCGACTCTGTGTAACCCTAGCCCCCTCCTGTATCTATATAAACCGGAAGGTTTAGTCCGTAGGACAAGAATAGTCATAATCATAGGCTAGCTTCTAGGGTTTAGCCTCTACGATCTCGTGGTAGATCAACTCTTGTAATACTCATATCATCAAGATCAATCAAGCAGGAAGTAGGGTCTTACCTCCATAGAGAGGGCCCAAACCTGGGTAAACATTATGTCCCCCGCCTCCTGTTACCATTAGCCTTAGACGCACAGTTCGGGACCCCCTACCCGAGATCCGCCGGTTTTGACACCGACAGCAGCAGAGTCTTCATTGAATTTCTTCACTGCTTATTTGGCCATTTTGGCTAACTTAGCTTGACGCTTGGCCAATTCTCGAGGAAAATCCTCACCACGCTTGATGCTAGTGGGATCAGCAACTTGGCCTGGTGCCAATGGAGGTCTTGGGATGGAGGGTGTACGGCGAATTTCTTCATGTACTTCGGAGTCACATATCTGTACTCCCTCCATTCTTTGGCCCATCTCCTCTCTATCCTCTGAATGCACACCTTGCGCTGATTTTTGTTCTCCTTGCCATGAGTGGCCTCATCAGGAGTGCAATATTCATCATATATGTCATCAGGGATTTCAAAAGCAGTATTCGCTTCTGGTCTCTTTCCTCCCTTCTGAGGTCTTTTACCATCAGCCATATTCTTCACCTGAGGATTTTGAACACTGGAATTTTCCAAAGAGATATGCAATTTGTCATCAAGGAACGCTGCAAATGAGTTAAGTTAATGAGAACCTAGAGATTTAGCAGTGGACATGTGTACCTGTGAAAAGAGTATAGGTGCGAAGAATTTGGAGAGGTCATATGCGTTCTCAGAAGTTTTTCAAAAGAAACAAGTTTGAGGAATTTGACCAGGGGTGTCTTGAGGAATTTCACTAAGCATTCTTTGACTTAGGTTCCAGAGTTGTATACATTGAAAATCCACACAATTGAGGAATCTTGAAGAAAAACATTGCTTAGAGAAACAAATCAAGAACAGATGCAAGTGTGGAGTTTAAGAGTATGGAAGTTGAAGAATAAACACCTTTTGAAGATTTTATGGAAATCACCAGAATCAAAAAGGGCAGTAAAAATAGATTTTATTTACCCTTGACGAAGAACACAACAAACTGAGAGTAGAAGTTGAGAAGCTCGTCCGTTCAGATCTTCCACGCCCTAACTTGGCGGCGGAAGACAACTACGACAGCGGCTGAGTGAAGATTTCCGTGGCCGGCACGAGTATGACGGCGACGAGCTCGAGGCAATGAAGCTCTTCCTCACCGGCGATGATGGAAGGTACGGGCGGCACTAGGTTAGAGAGCTCGAGAGAGGGGAGTGAGATCGAGCGGAGTAAACGAGGTTGATACGTCTCCAACGTATCTATAATTTGTGATTGTTCCATGCTATTATATTACCCGTTTTGGATGTTTATGGGCTTTACTTTACACTTTTATATCATTTTTGGGACTAACCTACTAACCGGAGGCCCAGCCCATATTGTTTTTTTTGCCTATTTCAGTGTTTCGGAGAAAAGGAATATCAATCGGAGTCCAAACGGAATGAAACCTTCGGAGTGATCTTTTTGGAACAAACGTGATCCAGAGGACTGGGAGTGGAAGTCATGCAACAACCAAGGCAGCCACGAGGGTGCCCGGCACGCCCCCTAGGGCTGGGCGCGCCCCCCACCCTCGTGGGCCCCTCGGGCGTCCACCGACCTACTTCTTCCTCCTGTATATACCCATGTACCCCGAAAACATCAGATGCGACCATAAAAAACTATTTCCACCGCCGTAACCTTCTGTATCCGTGAGATCCCATCTTGGAGCCTTCGTCGGTGCTCCGCCGGAGGGGGAATCGATCACGGAGGGCCTCTACATCATCTCCAAGGCTTCTTCGATGAGTTGTGAGTAGTTTACCACAGACATTCGGGTCCATAGTTATTAGCTAGATGGCTTCTTCTCTCTCTTTGAATCTCAATACAAAGTTCTCCTCGATCTTCTTGGAGATCTATTCGACGTAACTCTTTTTGCGGTGTGTTTGTCGAGATCCGATAAATTGTGGGTTTATGATCAAGTTTATCTATGAGAAATATCTGAATCTTCTCTGAATTCTTTTATGTATCATTAAGTTATGTTTGCAAGTCTCTTCGAATTATAAGTTTGGTTTGGCCTACTAGATTGATCTTTCTTGCAATGGGAGAAGTGCGTAGCTTTGATTTCAATCTTGTGGTGTCCTTTCCCAGTGACAACAGGGGCAGCAAGGCACGTATTGTATTGTTGTCATCGAGGGTAAAAAGATGGGGTTTATATCATATTGCATGAGTTTATCCCTCTACATCATGTCATCTTTCTTAATGTGTTACTCTGTTCTTTATGAACTTAATACTCTAGATGCATGCTGGACAGCGGTCGATGTGTGGAGTAATAGTAGTAGATGCAGGCAGGAGTCGGTCTACTTGTCACGGACGTGATGCCTATATACATGATCGTGCCTAGACAATCTCATAATTATTCACTTTTCTATCAATTGCTCGACAGTAATTTGTTCACCCACCGTAATACTTATGCTATCTTGAGAGAAGCCACTAGTGAAACCTATGGCCCCCGGGTCTAACTTTTATCACATAAGCTTTCAATCTACTTTTATTTGCATCTTTACTTTTCCAATCTATATTATGAAATACCAAAAATATATTTATCTTATCATATTATCTCTATCAGATCTCACTTTCGCAAGTGGCCTTGAAGGGATTGACAACCCCTTTATTGCGTTGGTTGCGAGTTCATGTTTGTTTGTGTAGGTGCGTGGGACTTTTGAGGAGCCTCCTACTGGATTGATACCTTGGTTCTCAAAAACTGAGGGAAATATTTACGCTACTATTGCTACATCACCCTTTCCTCTTCAAAGAAAACCAACGCAAGCTCAAGACGTAGCAAGAAGGATTTCTGGCGCCGTTGCCGGGGAGGTCTTCGCTCAAGTCAAGACATACCAAGTACCCATCACAAACTCATCTCCCTCGCACTTACATTATTTTCCATTTGCCTCTCGTTTTCCTGTCCCCCACTTCACCCTTGTCGTTTTATTCGCCCTCTCTTTCCCAATCTCCTCGTTTGCCTTTTTGTTTGCTTGTGTATTGGATTGCTTGTCGCTAGTGCGCAAGATAATACCAAGTTGTGTGACTTTTCCAATACCAATAATAATGATTTCCTTAGTACTCCGATTTCTCCTCTTTATGATGTTGAGTCTTGTGAAATCAATGTTGCTTTGCTGAATCTTGTTGTGAAAGATCAGTTCTCTGGCCTTCCTAGTGAAGATGCCGCTAGCCATCTAAACAACTTTTTTGATTTGTGTGAGATGCAAAAGAAGAAAGATACGGATAATGATATTGTTAAATTGAAGTTATTTCTGTTTTCACTTAGATATCGTGCTAAAGTTTGGTTTTCATCTTTGCCTAAGAATAGTATTGATTCATGGAATAAGAGCAAAGATGCTTTTATCTCTAAGTATTTTTGTCCCGCTAAGATCATCTCTCTTAGGAATGATATTATGAATTTTAAACAACTTGATCATGAGCATGTTGCCCAATCTTGGGAAAGAATGAAATTGATGATTTGCAATTGCCCTACTCATGGTTTGAACTTGTGGATGATCATACAAAAATTTTATGCCGGATTGAATTTTGCTTCTAGAAATCTCTTAGATTTGGCCGCGGGAGGCACGTTCATGGAAATCAACTTAGGAGAAGCTACAAAACTCCTTGATAACATTATGGCTAATTATTCTCAATGGCACAACGAAAGATCTACTAGTAAAAAAGTACATTCTATAGAAGAAATTAATGTTTTGAGCGGAAAGATGGATGAACTTATGATTTTTTTTGCTACTAAGAGTACTTCTATTGATCCCAATGATATGCCTTTGTCTACTTTGATTGAGAATAATAATGAATCTATGGATGTGAATTTTGTTGGTAGGAATAATTTTGGTAACAATCCTTATAGAGGAAACTTTAATCCTAGACCATTCCCTGGTAATTCCTCTAATAATTATGGAATTCCTATAATATTTCTTATGGTAATTTTAATAAGATACCCTCTGATTTTGAGAATAGTGTGAAAGAATTTATGATCTCTCAAAGGAATTTTAATGCCTTGCTTGAAGAAAAATTGCTTAAAGTTGATGATTTGGCTAGGAACATTGATAGACTTTTGCTTGATGTTGATTCTTTGAAACTTAGATCTACTCCTCCTAAGCATGATATCAATGAGTCTCTCAAAGCTATGAGAATTTCCATTGATGAGTGCAAAGAAAGAACCGCTAGATTACGTGCTAAGAAAGATTGCTTTGTAAAGGCGTGTTCTTCTAGTTTCCATGAAAATAATGATGAAGATCTAACAGTTATTGATGTGTCCCCTATTAATCTTTGTTTTGTAATATGGACCTTAATAATGATGGGACTAAAGATGACTCAACTTTAGTTAAAAGGCGTCCAAATGATTCAGAGTTCTTAGATCTTGATGCTAAATTTGGTAAAAGTGGGATTAGAGAGGTCAGGACTTTAAATAGCATTGAACCCACTATCTTGGATTTCAAGGAATTTAATTATGATAATTGTTCTTTAGTAGATTGTATTTCCTTGTTGCAATCCGTTGTGAATTCTCCTCATGCTTATAGTCAAAATAAAGCTTTTACCAAACGTATTGTTGATGCCTTGATGCAATCTTATGATGAAAAACTTAATTTGGAAGTTTCTACACCTAGAAAACTTAATGATGAGTGGGAACCTACTATAAAGATTAAAATTAAAGATCATGAGTGTTATGCTTTGTGTGATTTGGGTGCTAGTGTTTCCACAATTCCGAAAACTTTATGTGATAATCTAGGTTTCCATGATCTTGATGATTGCTCTTTAAATTTGCACCTTGCGGATTCCACCATTAAAAAGCCTATGGGAAGGATCAATGATGTTCTTATTGTTGCAAATAGGAACTATGTGCCCGTAGATTTTATCGTTCTTGAGATAGATTGCAATCTTTCATGTCCTATTATTCTTGGTAGACCTTTCCTTAGAACGATTGGTGCAATTATTGATATGAAGGAAGGGAATATTAGATTCCAATTTCCATTAAGGAAAGGAATGGAGCACTTTCCAAGAAAGAAAGTTAAATTACCTTATGAATCTATCATGCAGGCTACTTATGAATTGAGTGCCAAAGATGGCACTACTTAGATCTATCCTCGCTTTTATGCCTAGCTTGGGGCGTTAAACAATAGCGCTAATTGGGAGGCAACCCAATTTTATTAATGTTTTTTTTGCTTCTGTTTAGTAATAAAATTTGCATCTAGATTCTGTTTAGATGTGTTTTTATGTTTTAATTAGTGTTTGTGCCAAGTAGAACCTATAGGATAACGTATGGTGATAGTTAATTTGATTCTGCTGAAAAACAGAAACTATGCGCGCACGAAAATAATTTTAGTAATTCACAGAAACGTGATTTTGTGTTGATTCTTTTTTCTGTAGATCAATGGACAAATTTACCAGTACTTCCTATTTTGGTAGGAATTTTAGAGTTCTATAAGTATTTGAGAGTTACAGGTTGCTACAGACTGTTCTGTTTTTGATAGATTCTGTTTTTTGTGTGTTGTTTACTTATTTTGATGCATCTATGTCTAGTATGTAGGGGTATGAACCATAGAGAAGTTGGAATACAGTAGGTTTAACACCAATATAAATAAATAATGAGTTCATTACAGTACCTTATGTGGTGGTTTTTCTTTCTTGCACTAACGGAGCTTATGAGATTTCCTGTTGAGTTTTGTGTTGTGAAGTTTTCAAGTTTTGGGTAAAGATTTGATGGACTATGGAATAAGGAGTGGCAAGAGCCTAAGCTTGGGGATTCCCATAGCACCCCAAGATATTCAAGGATAACCAAAAGCCTAAGCTTGGGGATGCCCCGGAAAGCATCCCCTCTTTCGTCTTCGTCTATCGGTAACTTTACTTGGAGCTATATTTTTATTCGCCACATGATATGTGTTTTGCTTGGAGCGTCTTGTATGATATTAGTCTTTGCTTTTTAGTTTACCACAAAATCCTTGCTGTACACACCTTTTGGGAGAATCCCACTTGATTAGAATTTATTAGAATACTCTATGTGCTTCACTTACTTTTGAGCTAGATAATTTTTGCTCTAGTGCTTCACTTATATATTTTAGAGCACGGCGGTGGCTTAATTTTGAAGAAATTGTTGATCTCTAATGCTTCACTTATATTATTTTTAGAGTCTATTAGAACAGCGTGGTATTTGCTATGGTTATAAAATTGGTCCTAGAATGATGGGCATCCAAGTTGGGTATAATGAAAACTATCATAGAAAGTGAATTGGATGCTATGATCAATTTGATGCTTGATAATTGTTTTGAGATATTAGGATGGTGATATTAGAGTCATGCTAGTTGGGTGATAATGAATTTAAAGAATACTTGTGTTGAAGTTTGTGATTCCCGTAGCATGCACGTATGGTGCACCGTTTGTGATGAAGTTCGAGCACAATTTTATTTATTGATTGTCTTCCTTATGAGTGGCGGTCAGGGACGAGCGATGGTCTTTTCCTACCAATCTATCCCCCTAGGAGCATGTGCGTAGTACTTTGTTTTTGATGACTTGTAGATTTTTGCAATAAGTATATGAGTTCTTTATGACTAATGTTGAGTCCATGGATTATACGCACTCTCACCCTTCCACCATTGCTAGCCTCTCTTGTGCCGCACAACTTTCGCCGGTACCATACACCCACCGTATACCTTCCTCAAAACAGCCACCATACCTACCTATTATGGCATTTCCATAGTCATTCCGAGATATATTGCCATGCAACTTTCCACCGTTCCGTTTATTATGACACGCATCATCATTGTCATATTGCTCTTTGCATGATCATGTAGTTGACATCGTATTTGTGGCAAGGCCACCTTCATAATTTTCATACATGTCACTCTTGATTCATCGCATATCCCGGTACACTGCCGGAGGCATTCATATAGAGTCATATTTTGTTCTAAGTATTGTAAACAATAAAAGTGTGATGATCTTCATTATTAGAGCATTGTCCCAGTGAGGAAAGGATGATGGAGACTATGATTCCCCCACAAGTCGGGATGAGACTTCGGACTTTATTAAAAAAGAGAAAGAAAAAAAGAAAAAAAGAAAGGCCAAAAAAAGGAAAAGGCCCGAAAAAGAAAAAAAAAGAGAAATAAAGAAAAAAAAGAGAAAGAAAAAAAATGAAATGAGAGAAAAAGATAGAAGGGACAATGCTACTATCCTTTTTACGACACTTGTGCTTCAAAGTAGCACCATGATCTTCATGATAGAGAGTCTCCTATGTTGTCACTTTCATTTATTAGTGGGAATTTTTTCATTATAGAACTTGGCTTGTATATTCCAATGATGGGCTTCCTCAAAGTGCCCTAGGTCTTCGGGAGCAAGCGAGTTGGATGCATACCCACTTAGTTTCTTTTATTGAGCTTTCATACATTTATAGCTCTAGTGCGTCCGTTGCATGGCAATCGCTACTCAATCACATTGATATCTATTAATGGGCATCTCCATAGCCCGTTGATACGCCTAGTTGATGTGAGACTATCTTCTCCTTTTTGTCTTCTCCACAACCACCATTCTATTCCACATATAGTGCTATGTCCATGGCTCACGCTCATGTATTGCATGAAAGTTGAAAAAGTTTGAGATTACTAAAGTATGAAACAATTTCTTGGCTTGTCATCGGGGTTGTGCATGATTAAATACTTTGTGTGATGAAGATAGAGTAACAATCAAACTATATGATTTTGTAGGGATAACTTTCTTTGGCCATGTTATTTTGAGAAGACATGATTACTTTGATTAGTATGCTTGAAGTATTACTCTTTCTTATGTCAATATGAACTTTTATTTTGAATCATTTGGATATGAACATTCATGCCACAATAAAGAAAATTACATTGAGAATTATGCTAGGTAGTATTCCACATCAAAAATTCTGTTTTTATCATTTACCTACTCGAGGACGAGCAAGAATTAAGCTTGGGGATGCTTGATATGTCTCCAACGTATCTATAATTTTTGATTGTTCCATGCTATTATATTACCCGTTTTGGATGTTTATGGGCTTTACTTTACACTTTATATCATTTTTGGGACTAACCTACTAACCGGAGGCCCAACCCGTATTACTGTTTTTTTTGCCTATTTCAGTGTTTTGAAGAAAAGGAATATCAAACGGAGTCCAAACGGAATGAAACCTTTGGGAGCGATCTTTTTTGGAAAAAAACGTGATCCAGAGGACTTGGAGTGGAAGTCACGCAACAACCGAGGAAGCCACGAGGGTGCCCGGCGCCCCCCCCCCACCCTTGTGGGCCCCTCGGGCGTCCACCGACCTACTTCTTCCTCCTATATATACCCATGTACCTCGAAAACATCAGAGGCGGCCACGAAAAACTATTTCCACCGCCATAACCTTCTGTATCCGTGAGATCCCGTCTTGGAGCCTTCGCCGGTGCTCCGCCGGAGGGGGAATCGATCACGGAGGGCCTCTACATCATCTCCAAGGCCTCTCTGATGAGTTGTGAGTAGTTTACCACAGACCGTCGAGTCCATAGTTATTAGCTAGATGGCTTCTTCTCTCTCTTTGAATCTCAATACAAAGTTCTCCTCGATCTTCTTGGAGATCTATTCGATGTAACAATTTTGCGGTGTGTTTGTCGAGATCCGATGAATTGTGGGTTTATGATCAAGTTTATCTATGCGGAATATTTGAATCTCCTCTGAATTCTTTTATGTGTGATTAAGTTATCTTTGCAAGTCTCTTCTAATTATCAGTTTGGTTTGGCCTACTAGATTGATCTTTCTTGCAATGGGAGAAGTGCTTAGCTTTGGGTTCAATCTTGCGGTGTCCTTTCCCAGTGACAGCAGGGGCAGCAAGGCACGTATTGTATTGTTTCCATCGAGGATAAAAAGATGGGGTTTATATCATATTGCATGAGTTTATCCCTCTACATCATGTCATCTTTCTTAATGCGTTACTCTGTTCTTTATGAACTTAATACTCTAGATGCATGCTGGATAGCGGTCGATGTGTGGAGTAATAGTAGTAGATGCAGGCAGGAGTCGGTCTACTTGTCATGGACGTGATGCCTATATACATGATCATGCCTAGATAATCTCATAATTATTCGCTTTTCTATCAATTGCTCGTCAGTAATTTTTCACCCACCGTAATACTTATGCTATCTTGAGAGAAGCCACTAGTGAAACCTATGGCCCTCGGGTCTAACTTTTATCATATAAGCTTTCAATCTACTTTTACTTGCATCTTTACTTTTCCAATCTATATTATAAAATACCAAAAATATATTTATCTTATGATATTATCTCTATCAGATCTCACTTTCGCAAGTGGCCTTGAAGGTATTGACAACCCCTTTATTGCGTTGGTTGCGAGTTCTTGTTTGTTTGTGTAGGTGCATGGCACTTTTGAGGAGCCTCCTATTGGATTGATACCTTGGTTCTCAAAAACTGAGGGAAATACTTACGCTACTATTGCTGCATCACCCTTTCCTCTTCAAGGAAAACCAACGCAAGCTCAAGACGTAGCAGAGGTCTGAGGAGGGTGAGGGGTATTTAAGCCGAGGTGAAAAAACCACCCGTCCAAGGAAAATGAACGAACGTGCCCCTGACCCTTCTCGTCCTAGCGACATGTGTCACCCACGTACTATGAAGTGGAGATCGTGCTAGGTCATGGGTGAATAGAATAATCTCATCATGGGATGCGGAATGGTTTGAGCGGCAAAGCCAAAAAAACCATATAATAATATTTTAAAGTTTCGTTCGCAAATTCTTCAGGTGACAAGGACACAATGTAGATTTTGAATAGGTTTCAAATAGAACACATATGAAGAATTTGTGAACAGACTGGGTTGAGTTTAGCATAGAGGGGGGCGGGTCCGATCACATTCACTTAGGAAAAAGGTCAACTTGAAGAAATAGCAATAAGTGAATGTTGCAGAGGACAGAAAAATCAAATATATATATTGCCAATGAAGAACACATTCGAAAAGAGTGAAGACTTGCAAAGTTTAATATTTAGAACAACTGAGGAATTTCAAAACAGAGGAAAAACTCAAATTGAAGATTTTCAACTTTTGGTGGTGGCGTGACCCACCGTATAAGAATGATGATTTCAGATGCCACGTACGATTGTAGTAGGGCTCTGAGAATCAAGTTCTTTGTTAATTTCTTCACACTTAGAGGGTTAGTCTTCATTGATTGAAGAAAAACGTTACTTCGTGTGTTGCACATCTAAGTCATCAATTTTGCATAAGTGTTAGGATGTATGTCCTTTTCAAAGAACATTCAAAGATTCTAAGATATTTAGCTCACACCGCAACTTGCTAAATCTCTTCTCATCCGAGGGCTTTGTGAAGATATCGGCTAGCTGTTCTTCGGTCTTCACGTGCTCAATAGAGATGTCGCCCTTTAACACATGATGTTGAAGAAAATGATGATGAATCTGGATGTGCTTTGTCTTCGAGTGCTGAACTAGGTTATGAGAAATCTTAATGGCACTCTCATTGTCACAGAAGAGTGGCACATTCTTCACATTGATGTTATAGTCCTTGAGGGTTTGCTTCATCCATAGCAATTGAGCACATCACGAACCAGCAGCAATGTACTCAGCTTCAGCAGTAGAGAGTGATACGCAGTTCTGCTTCTTCGAGGACCAACATACTAAGGATCGTCCAAGGAAATGGCACGTGCCTGATGCTAACTTGCGGTCCACATGATCACCAGCATAGTCAGAGTCGGAATATCCAATGAGATCAAAAGTCGAGCCCTTGGGATACCATAATCCAAGTGTTGGAGTGTGAGCTAGATATCGAAGATTATGCTTCACAGCCTTATGGTGTGATTCCTTTGGTGTATTTTTAAAACGGGCACACATGCAAACACTAAGCATAATGGCCTAGATGCACATAGATACAATAAAGAGCCAATCATGGAGTGGTATACCTTTTGATCGAAGTCTATATCATTTTCATCAGTGCATAGATGACCATTTGTGGTCATAGGGATTTTTACGCCTTTGCAATCTTGCATGCCGAATTTCCTCAACACATCCTTGAGGTATTTCTCTTGAGATATGAAGATGTCATTTCCCTATTGAGGAATTTGAAGACCTAAGAAGAATTTCAATTCTCCCATCATAGACATTTGATATTCTTCACTCATCATATAGGCAAATTCGCCACTCTAACGTTGGTTAGAACAACCAAAGATAATATCATCAACTTATATTTGGCACACGAATAATTCATCATCATAGGTTTTGGTGAAAAGAGTCGGGTCAAGTGAACCGGGTTTGAAGCCTTTCTTCATAAGGAATTCCTTTAAAGTATCATACCACGCCCGAGGGGCCTGCTTGAGGCCATAGAGGGCCTTATTGAGTATGAAGACTTTGTTAGGATGCTTAGGATCTTCAAAACCTGGGGGTTGAGCAACATATACTTCTTCCTCAAGCTTACCAGTGAGGAATGCACTTTTCACATCCATTTGATATAAGATGATATTATGATGGTTAGCATAAGCAAGCAATATGCGAATAGCCTCAATTCTAACAACAAGTGCAAAAGTTTCATCGAAATCAGTTCCTTCAACCTGTGTGTAGCCTTGAGTTACAAGACGAGCCTTATTACTCACCACAAGGCCATTTTCAGAACGTAAATTACGCATGAATTTTGTTGCACCCTAGAAGTACATATGACCAGTTGTCAATGTGCTTAAGTAGCTATTTAAGTTCATGCAAATAGATAATTCTTAACAGTAAGTATCAAACACATAGATAGGCACAGTTTATAATAGCATTAACATGCTATGTTATTATGTAATCAGTAGCAAACTAAATTAAGCCAAGCAACGTAATTGAACAAATTTGCAATAAGTGGCTAACTAAAATTCCGAGAAGCGGGTAACTGAACTTATGCTAGCTCTTTGTATAGGCACTCTCAACTTCTTTTTCGCTTACAAGGTTCTACGAAGGGGTCCATGGCATCAATTAAGTACCGATGATATTGTGCTTGCATGGCTCTGGTTGCTTGACAAGTTCCGAGACATTGTTGAGCTCAAATTGATGTAATCCCTCTTGCATCACTTTAATCCAGTCAGGATCCAAAAATGCCTCATCAACTTTGGTGGGCTCTGTGATAGAGACAAAAGCAAAGTGCCCATAAAAGTTAGACAAATGTGAAGCTTCTAAGCGTGTGAGAGGACCTGGTGTGTTGATGCCTGTCGGTGTCAAAACCGACGGATCTCGGGTAGGGGGTCCCGAACTGTGCGTCTAGGCGGATGGTAACAGGAGACAAGGGACACGATGTTTTTACCCAGGTTCGGGCCCTCTCGATGGAGGTAAAACCCTACTCCTGCTTGATTGATATTGATGATATGGGTAGTACAAGAGTGGATCTACCACGAGATCAAGGAGGCTAAACCCTAGAAGCTAGCCTGTGGTATGATTGTTGTAATGGTTGTTATCCTACGGACTAAAACCCTCCGGTTTATATAGACACCGGGGAGGGCTAGGGTTACACAGAGTCGGTTACAATGGTAGGAGATCTACATATCCGTATTGCCAAGCTTGCCTTCCACGCCAAGGAAAGTCCCATCCGGACATGGGACGAAGTCTTCAATCTTGTATCTTCATAGTCTTGGAGTCCGGCCGATGATGATAGTCCGGCTATCCGGACACCCCCTAGTCCAGAACTCCCTTAGTAGCCCCTGAACCAGGCTTCAATGACGATGAGTCCGGCGCGCATATTGTTTGGCATTGCAAGGCGGGTTCCTCCTCCGAATAATTCATAGAAGATTGTGAACACCAGGATAGTGTCCGTCTCTGCAAAATAATTTCCACATTTCCCCGTAGAGAGAATATTATGCACACAAGTTCAATCTGCTGACGTATCTTGTAGCATGACGTCACGCCACTACCAAGCCTTTACTTGAATCGTTTTTTATTATACCACCTCAGCGCGTTTAGCGAAGCGGTTTCCTTGGCACGTCTTGTCGAAGCAGAGATCGTGTTCCCCTTATTCCGGGATTCTCATCAATACGGATGTGGGTAACCCAACCGCGCCATTGATGGTGGCGCTTGGGAGATAAGCGAGTTTTACCAGGCCGGTGGGGACGCATAGTTTCCGTCCGCCCATATATAAGGGGATAAGGATCCACCCCTTTTTACCTACGCCTTCTTCCTCCTTTGCTTATCCATCTTCCGCACCCTCGAGCTCCAGCGCCCAAGTCCGCATATCTCGTCTCGACCTTCTCCGACCATGTCCGGAGCGGGAGGCAAATGGCTGGCCTCCTCCGTGACGGAGGAGCACATCGCAAAACTGCGCAGCGCCGGATATCTTTCCGGTGACATCGCGCACCAGCTGCCCGACAAGGGGCAGCTCATCCCCACCCCCAGGCCCCATGAGAGGGTCGTATTCCTTCCCCACTTCCTCCGCGGACTGGGCTTCCCGTTGCATCCCTTTGTCCGGGGGCTCATGTACTTACGGCCTGGATTTCCACGATCTGGCGCCAAACTTCATCCTCAACATCTCGGCGTTTATCGTCGTGTGCGAGGCCTTCCTCTGCATCCATCCCCACTTCGGCTTGTGGCTCAAGACCTTCAACGTCAAGCCGAAGGTAGTGAAGGGCATCCAAGCGGAGTGCGGAGGCGCCATGTTGGGAAAGATGCCCAACGTCATCTGGCTCGAAGGGGCCTTCGTGGAGTCCATCAAGGGATGGCAATCGGGGTGGTTCTATATCACCGAGCCGCGTGACCCAAAATGGGCGGCGGCCCCCGAGTTTAGATCTGGTATCCCGATGCAGCTCACTTCCTGGAAGGAGAAGGGCTTGCTATGGGGCAGTTCGTAGGAGCTGACAGGACTCCAGTCCTATCTCCAGACCCTGGTGAACAAGAAGCTTAGGCTTGTTAATGTGATCCAGGTCATGCTCATCCGCCGGATTCTCCCCTGCCAACAACGGGCCTTCAATCTGTGGGAGTTTGATTCGGCACAGCACTGGACTCTGAGCGGGCTCTTCGACATGACGTATGAAGCCGTCTGGAGGGTGCTGTTCAAGGGCGGAGAAGCCCCCGCGTCCGCGACTGAAGATCGTGGATTTAGCACCAAGCGCCCGGCTGGTGAGGTAAGCTTCGTTATCCTCTATGGGACAGTTGTTTTCTTTCATAGTTTGACTCTATGTGGGATCTAAAACTCCCAATGCCCTTGACAGGACTGGCAGAGGACGTCCGGACAGGTAGACTGTCCGGCTCCCCTTCCCGAAGACCCAGCGGATGCCCGCTTAACAGGGCTGCTGGTCCCGGCACTCTATGTGGTGCCTGAGAAGAAGGCCAAGAAGAAGGCCACGGGAACTCGAAGAAGTTCCCGGCGCCAGGTGATATCGGACTCATCGTTCGATGGCTCCGAGGCGGACTCCTCCCCTGAAGACGAGGAGGAGAAAGAGGACTCTCTCCCAGAAGAGGGAGAGAGGAAGAGGAAGGCCTCCCCAATAGGGGAGGTCGAAGGGTCCAAGAGGGGAAGAACTATTCCCCCGGACAGCTCTGCCAACGCTAACGTTGGCGACAAAGAGTGGCCCTCAAGGGCCAGGCCTGCGGCAAGATCGTAAGTATCCGGATTCCTGAATGAGTTATAATTTCTCTTTTGTGTCACATAGCGTCCTTCTAATGCTGCACGCTGCCTGCAGTCCGGCCGATGATGATCTCCCCGCTTCATCGAGCGGGTCGTTGGCTCCGTCGGATGTAGACTCCATCCCGACTGCCTCCACCCCTCGCGACGCTGAGGACGCCGAGGTGGGATCCCGAGAAGGGACCCATCAGGAGGAGGCTCCGGAGGCACCACAAGGCAGCCTCCCGGACTTTGCGCCGGACTCCACGCTGGAACCCCCAGTGGTTCCGGAGTCCGGCAGGCGGCCCCTTCGCAAGAAGGGCAAGACCATGACGCCGCCGGCCCCCGTCTAACCGGAGGCGCCGGACAACTTGTTGGAGGCGCTCAAAGGCGCTTCCATCGAGGAAGAACACTGTAACGCCCCGGATTCGTTGCGCCAGGTGTCCTTCAGTTATTCGCCGTCTTTGCCATGTCATGTGCTTGCGTGTTGCACTTTGCCATGTCATCATATGAATTTCATATCGTGTCATCATGTGCATTTCATTTTGCATATGTGTTCGTTTCTTGCATCCGAGCATTTTCCCCGTTGTCCGTTTTGCAATCCGGCACTCCTATGTCATCCGGCGTTCCCCTTTTGTCTTCTGTTGTGAGTGGGTATTAAACTTTCTCGGAATGGACCGAGGTTTGCCAAGCGGCCTTGGTATAGCACCAGTAGACCGCCTGTCAAGTTTCGTGCCATTTGGAGGTCGTTTGGTACTCCAACGGTTAACCGGGTAATTGCAAACCCCTTCTTTTGTGTGCAGCCCAACACCCCTTCCAAAGTGGCCCAAAACCCACCAAACTCCCCTCCATGCCCTCGGTCGTTCGATCACGATCGCGTAGCAGAAAACCGCACCTCATTTGGACTCTCCTAGCTCCCTCTACCTATATATAGACCTCCCCCTCTGAAATTTCGGGTCCAAACCCTAGCCTCTTCCTCCTCCGCGCCGCCGGACATGTCCATCCGCGCCGGACATGTCCGCCGGACACGTCGCCCGGCCCAATCAGGGCGCGACACGTCACCCCCGCCGCCTCCTGCTCCAACCACCGCCAGCCACCTGTCCTGCGCCGCCGTTCCCCGCTCCGCGGCCCGCCCGGCCTGCAGCTGGCCCGCCCGGGCCCGGATGCGCCGCCGCCGCTCTCCACCGCCGGCGCCCGCCGCCGCCGCCGCTCTCCGCCGCCGGCGCCCGCCGCCCGATGGCTCCCTGCCGGCCTCCCGCCCGACGCCGCGCCCCTCCGCGCCCCCGCGCGCCCGCGCCGGGCCCGCCCCCGCCGCCGGCGCCCTCGCCGCCCGACGCCGGCGACCCCGCCGTCCTCCAGCCGGCGCCCGGCCGCCCCGACCGCCGCCGCGCGCCCGCGGGCGTCGTCTGCCCCGCGCCGTCGTTGCGCCCCGGCCTCCCCGCTCTGTCCTCCTCCCGGATCCGGCCCGGATCCGGCCGTCTCCGCCCACTCCCTCCGCTCCGGCCACTTCTCCGGCGACCTCTCCGACGTGCATCGATTTCCGTGCGAACCCGAGGTTGCCCCCGATTTCTCTAAGTCCCCGAATTTTGACATAATCATGCCATATTCATCATGCTGTATCTCTGCATCCGTAGCTCCGTTTCGTGCGTATAATATGTCGAATTGTTCGTATCAACGAGTACTTCATTTCATTCCATTGCATCATTTTCATTTGAGCTCATCTTGATGCCCGAAATGCTGTTGGAAGAGTGCATGTTGATGTTAACCTGCTGAAACTGTTATAACTTGCTCATTTGTCATTTTTGCCATGATTGATGTGTGCATCCTATGAGGTTGATGTCTACATGTGTTTTGATCTATGCCATGCCATCTTTCCAGGGGTGTATGCCATGTATTTTTGTGATTAATGTGGTGACTAGCACAAGCATGCAAACTAGGCTTCGTGATATTGCTGATTTTAGTCCCTGTTCTGTTGTTATTTTGATGCCATGTAAACTTGATGTTACAGAGAGATCCATGCATATTTTGAGATACTTCAGTAAGGGTGTTTTGAACATATGGTTATTGTCTACCCATTAATGCCCTTGTTTGCAATTATGGAGTAGCCTAGCATGTTATTTGAGTGCTCTACTTTTGCTTCAAAATGTTTCCTGGCAGATTGTTTACGTGTTATTCAATTTGGCCAAGCTTGCTATAGCTGATCCTTGCATGCTATGGACTTGTTCTTGACTTGGTTTGTTTCACAAACATGTCTTCTTGATGATGCTATGTTTATCTTGTCATGCAATGACTTGTGGTGAGTGAATCGAGCTTGTTAAGTAGGGTACTTGCTGTTGCTATTTTCCTGACAGATTCTGTTATATTTTGTTGTTATGTTAACATGCTTCTACTAATCATTCTATGCATAATCTGGAGATGTCCTATAAACATGTTTTGATCTACATGTCATGCTCTATCCATACATGTCCTTGGTTGCATTTATAGGTTGCCGTAGCTTGTCGTAATCTTGCTCTAAAGTTGCTTGATAATGTTGCTGTCAGCCTGTTAACATTAAGTTCACTAGTTCCCATGTGTTTTGCTAGTGTTCCATGCACCCTAAGACCTTGCACTTGCCATGTATAGCTTCACAAACATGTCTTCTTACTGTTGGTTGCCTTGCCATGCCATGTATTGCTCTGTGGTGAGTGATTTAAGCTCACCAACATGCCTACTTATTGTTGTTTCTGCCATGTTTGAATCTGTCATATAACTTGCCATGTTTACGTGGGTGCCATCATATTTTCCGTGCCCTTTTGGCTCATGGTCAGTAAGGGACTTTTGATCTATGCAATTAGTAGATTCATGTCATACCTTTGTTTGCCATGATATGTTCCTGTAACATGTTGTTTGCTTGCTCTAAACATTGCAACCTGATGTTATTTCTGCTAAAGTCTGAAACTATTATTATTTGCAATCTTCCCATGTCCTTTTGAGCATGTTCTAGTGATTTCTGGAGATAGCTCAGTGTTCATGTTTTGTTATTCTTTACCAGTACTTCATGCCCATGCCTTTTATTTTTATGTTGGGGTGTTGTAGCATATTGTTTTGATGCTTGCAATATGCCTAGTTGCTATTATGGACAGATTGTTGTTATGCCTTGTATAGAGTGTATGTGTTGAACCGTTGCTCCGTTTTGAGTGTGCTCTATATGAAACTTGCTTGTTTTTGCATGTAGCTTCATATTACCATGTTGCATCCTTGTTTTGGTGTGTTTTGCTTGATGTTTGGGTGCATTTTGCATCAATGCCATGTTTAACTTGTTTTGCTCATATCTTCTAGGCCGTAGCTCCGAATCTAATGAACTTTATATGTAACTTGACTAGAATTTTGTGTAGATCCTCTTGGTGCATCTTAACTTGTTGTTTAACAACTTGAACATAAGGTTTATTCAGTTCTGGACCAATTTCGAAATATGCATATGAGGACTTACCGGATTTGTTATATGTTGTTCCCGGCCTCATTTAAACTTGCCTTGATGTGTTGCTCTTGTATGCATCATCTCTTGCCATGAGTAGCTTCATGTAGCTTGGTCATGCATCATGCTTGTTGTGCATCATGCCTTGTTCATGTGTGGTGTGTTTACCATGTTGTGTGCTTCTTCTCGATAGTTCCCGTTTCGTTGCGATCGTGAGGATGCGTTCGTCTACGTGTGGTTCGTCTTCGTGGCTTCATCTTCTTCATGGATTCGTTCTTCTTCCTTGCGGGATTTCAGGCAAGATGACCGCTACCCTGGATCTCACTACTATCATTGCTATGCTAGTTGCTTCGTTCTATCGCTATGCTGCGTTACCTATCATTTGCTCTTCAAGCCTCCCAAATTGCCATGAACCTCTAACCTTTGACACCATTCCTAGCAAACCATTGATTGGCTATGTTACCGCTTTTGCTCAGCCCCTCTTATAGCGTTGCTAGTTGCAGGTGAAGTTGAAGATTTCTCCATGGTGGATAGGGTTTATGTTGGGATATCACAATATCTCTTATATTATTAATGCATCTATATATTTGGCAAAGGGTGGAAGGCTCGGCCTTATGCCTGGTGTTTTGTTCCACTCTTGCTGCCCTAGTTTCCGTCATACCAGTATTATGTTCCCGGATTTTGCGTTCCTTACGCGGTCGGGTGATTTATGGGACCCCCCTGACAGTTCGCTTTGAATAAAACTTGTCCAGCAAGGCCCAACCTTGGTTTTACCATTTGCCTCACCACCACCTACTTTTTCCCTTGGGAGTCGCTCTCTCGAGGGTCATCTTTATTTTAGCCCCCCGGGCCAGTGCTTGTCTAAGTGCTGGTTCGAACCGAGTAGACTGCGGGGCCCCCTCGGGGCAACTCGAGGTCTGGTTTTACTCGTAGGATGTCTCATCCGGTGTTGCCCTGAGAACGAGATATGTGCAGCTCCTATCGGGATTGTCGGTGCATCGGGCGGCTTTGCTGGTCTTGTTTTACCATTGTCGAAATGTCTTGTAAACCGGGATTCCGAGACTGATCGGGTCTTCCTGGGAGAAGGTCTATTCCTTCATTGATCGCGAGAGCTTGTCATGGGCTAAGTTGGGACACCCCTGCAGGGTTTAAACTTTCGAGAGCCGTGCCCGCGGTTATGTGGCAGATGGGAATTTGTTAACGTCCGGTTGTAGATAACTTGACACCAGATCCGAATTAAAACGCATCAACCGTGTGTGTAGCCGTGATGGTCTCTTCTCGGCGGAGTCCGGGAAGTGAACACGGTTTCTGGGTTATGTTGTCGTAAGTATGTGTTCAGGATCACCTCTTGATCATTGCTAGTTGACGACCGTTCCTTTGCTTCTCTTCTCGCTCTCATTTGCATATGTTAGCCACCATATATGCTTAGTAGCTGCTGCAACCTCACCACTTATCCATTCCTTACCCTTTAAGCTTTGCTAGTCTTGATACCCATGGTAATGGGATTGCTGAGTCCTCGTGACTCACAGATTACTACAACAACAGTTGCAGGTACAGGTTATGCGATGATCATGTCGCGAGAGCGATGTTACTTGTTTTGGAGTTTCTTCTTCTGCTTCTTCGATCAGGGGATAGGTTCCAGGTCGGCAGCTTGGGCTAGCAGGGTGGATATTGTTTGAGTTTCTGTTTATGATTCATCCGTAGTCGGATGTTGTTCTTGTATGTTGTATTGTTGTATTCATGTGACATTGTATGTATTGGATGTATTCCCACTATTATGTAATGTTGATGTAATGATATCCACCTTGCAAAAGCGTCTTCAAGATGCGCTTCTATCCTTGGTGGGACCTTCGAGTTCCTTTAGGATAGGGTCGCATCTTGGGCGTGACAAGTTGGTATCAGAGCCTCGACCGACCCTAGGAGCCCCCTTGATTGATCGTGTAGTTTGGCCGTTGTTGAGTCTAGAAGAAAACTGTTTTTGGAGTCTAGTTATATCGGAGAGTAGGAATTCTTTTTACTCCTCTGTCCCTTCGTCGCTCTGGTGAGGAATCTTGACGTAGGTGTTTTGAACTACTCCTCTTCCCATTCAAAATTTTCTTTAGGTTCACGCAGTTGGTTTTCCGGTAGTTGTCCATCCTCTTTTATCCGGTGCATTTCTCGTCAAGTTGACTTGAGCCTCTTCATTTTTTCCAAGTTCAATCCTCAGTTGTTTTCATTTCCCACCCTCCCTACCCTTTTTCTCCTCGGAACCGGAGTCTGTAATCGAGTATGCTTTCTACTCGTGCGAAGTATGTGCTTTCTTTCCTCAATGATTTCAACCGGTATTTCCTCTCAAAATTATTCGTCGGTTTCCCCTTCCAGTTGCATGTGTTTTTTTCCCACCCTCCAACCCTTTTCTTCCCGGAGTTGACTCTCTCGACCATAAATTTCATTCGTGTGGAGTCTCTTTTCATTCCTGCGGAAAAGCATGAGAGTTTGGAGCGCGACTCGAAGACTCGAGAGTCCGAGCTTGCCTCGGCTCTTGAAAGTGCCAAGGCCGCTAAGGCCGAGGCCCATAAGTTCCTCCAGGAGATTGGGGCGACGAAGAAGATAGCGGCGGGTAAGGCATTTTTCATGCAAAGCAAGCATGTGAATGTAAACTACCTGACACTTACCCGAATTCGGAGCTCTCCAGGGGCGTTTGTAGATCTGCCTCGCAGTGTGTCCGATGCCGCCGCATTCTACCGAGCCGAGGAGGGGAGCTCAACGGAGAAGGTCTTCTGGTCTTAGTACGCTAAGGCCGGCCATCCGGTGCCCCCTAGCGACCAGCTGAAGCAGCACGTCGAGCTCCACAAGGTAGCCGAGCAGGCCATGAAGGGCCTCATAGTCTGGCTGTGGCCTGGAGGAGCCATGCCTGGGAGCTACTTCGGCCTCGTGCAGCGGCTGGTGGATGCGTGCCCCTGGGTGGAGGTCATCAAGCGCTCCGCCTGTATTGAAGGTGCTCGTCGGGCCCTTGCCCGCGCAAAGGTGCACTGGGGCAGGCTGGATGCAGAGAGGCTTATCACTGATGCGCCGCCAGCGGGCAAGGAGTATCGTACGCCTGAGATGTACTATAAGACTGTCCTGAAGGGTGCCCGCAAGATTGCGGATGAGTGCCCCAGAGATGTAATTATTGAGTAAACTCGCAATATGTTATCCTGTGCGCTGAAAACTTTGTTCATATGCGCTAAGCAACGCTTATTGATTTAAAATATTACCTTCTGTGCGGCCGTTTATAAAATCTGAGAGATGGCAAGTCATCGGCTTCAGCCCCCATGCCACTAGTGCTGGGGTGTTCAGGATAAACTTGAGCACTCTTTTTCCCATTTTTGGGTCCATCTAGGGAGGCGCTCAACACGACGAACAAGGCAACCGGACTTATAATGCTTGAACACTCTCACTTAGCCATAGAATTCTATAATTTTAAATTTCGGCGAAGCCCCTAGTATTCGGAAGACCGAGTTCAGGGCGCTATCCACGCCTTGGCCGGACATTATCCGGTTCTTCGCTCGAAGCGGCATAAGTCTTTAGGGACTCGAAAGGACCTCTCGAACAGCGACCAGTCTCTCGCCTTATCATGACAGTCAGTTTTAGCTTTCTCCACTGAGGCGCTCGCCCAGCTCAACCAGGGCGCAATCGCAGTGGTTCTCCCAGTGCTGCCTTAGCCGACAGAACGGAACGTAAGGTACCAAAACATGGGAGCCGGGCAAACCCAACTATTGACCCAAGACATAATTCGGAGCCGATTCATATAATGCTATAAGTTCGGGGTGCCGCACTTGTGAAAGTATTCGGACTTATCACACCATAATGCGGGGAACATAAGCCCCTGGTGTATTCAGCCGTACCAAATTGTACGGATGCAAGATGTCGTAGATGAACATATATATAACGTAATGCAATTATAAGCAAAAAGTGTTGCATTGTTTATTCAAGAAATTCTGCTATTAGCGCAGAGCGATACAAATAGTGCGGTAAGCAAGGGATTGGACTAATTAAGCGTGTCCCCCGCCAGGGGTAGGCTGCGGAATGGTGTATTTAACAAATTTAATGCTCGTAATGGAGACCACCTGAGTGTTTGTCGCAGCCTTTGTCCCTCACTGGTTGTTGCATCATGAGTTCGGCAGGTTCGCCGCCGGACAGAGCCTCTGGTGAACGGAGTCCTGTGTGTAAAAAGAAGGAAAATAAAAATAAAAAATAAAAAGAGCGACACACTTGGGAGCCCCTAGTGTGGTCGAGCCGCACTCTGGGCCTGTTGTGGTCGTGCCCCTCCCCCTATGCCCATGGTATCTCCAGAGCGTAGTGATGTACGCGGAGAGCTTGTCTTGCAATCATGCGAGGGTTGGGGTTGGGGCCGCATTGCTACACGTGCTCGGAACGTGCCAGGTGGTCTTGGTTGATGTTGCTCCGGGCGCGTTTGGCCGTGTCCGGTCGTTTAACGGCCGGACTCAAAAATTGCCTTAGAAGGCTGCTCTGTACTTCTGCCGCGATAGCCGCTGTATGTTCCTCCGTTCGGAGGGAGCGTTCCATATTTCCGTTGACCGTGATGACTCCACGAGGGCCTGGCATCTTGAGCTTGAGGTATGCATAATGCAGCACAGCGTTGAACTTTGCAAACGCGGTTCGTCCGAGTAGAGCGTGATAGCCGTTGCGGAACGGGACTATGTCGAAGATTAAATCCTCGCTTCGGAAATTATCTGATGATCCGAAGACCACTTCCAGTGTCACTGAGCCTGTACAATTGGCCTCAACACCTGGTATAACGCCTTTGAAGGTCGTCTTTGTAGGTTTAATCCTTGAGGGGTCTATGCCCATCTTGCACACTGTATCCTGATAAAGCAGGTTCAGGCTACTGCCGCCGTCCATAAGGACTCTCGTGAGGTGAAATCCATTGACGATTGGGTCTAAAACCAATACGGCGAATCCGCCATGGCGGATACTGGTCGGATGGTCTCTTCGATCGAAAGTGATCAGGCAAGAGGACCATGGATTGAACTTCGGGGCGACTGGCTCCATCGCATATACCTCCCTTAGTGCAAGCTTCCGCTCCCTCTTGGGTATATGGGTTGCGTATATCATGTTTACCGTCCGCACTTGTGGGGGGAAGCCCTTCTGTCCTCTATTGTTCGGCGGCCGGGTCTCTTCCTCGTCATCGCTGTGCAGCCCCTTGTCATTGTTTTCGGCAATTAACTTGCCTGCCTGCTTGAATACCCAACAATCTCTGTGGGTGTGATTAGCTGGTTTTTCGGGGGTGCCATGTATCTGGCAAAAGCAGTTGAGTATTCGGTCCAAATTGGACGGACCCAGAGTGGTTCTTTTGAATGGCTTCTTCCGCTGACCGGGTTTAGAGCCTCGGAATCCGGCGTTGACTGCCGTATCCTCATTGTTGTCGCCGTTAACGCGGCGTTTGTTTTTGCTTCGACGCGACCTGCCGTTGTGGTCCTTAGTATCCGGACTGCCGGCATTTTTGGTGAGGTTGTTGCTGCGAGCTAGCCAGCTGTCTTCTCCCGCACAGAAGTGGGTCATGAGTGATGTGAGGGCTGCCATGGATTTCGGCTTTTCCTGTCCTAGGTGCCGGGCTAGCCACTCGTCGCGGATGTTATGTTTGAAGGCAGCGAGGGCCTCTGCATCCGGACAGTCAACGATTTGAATTTTCTTGGTTAAGAACCGTGTCCAGAACTGTCTGGCCGATTCATCTGGCTGCTGAATTATGTGACTTAGGTCATCGGTGTCTGGTGGTCGCACATATGTGCCCTGGAAGTTGTCGAGGAATGCGGCTTCCAGGTCCTCCCAGCACCCAATTGACTCTGCGGGCAGGCTGTTAAGCCAATGCCCAGCTGGTCCTTTAAGCTTGAGCGGGAGATATTTGATGGCGTGGAGATCGTCGCTGCGGGCCATATGGATATGAAGGAGATAATCCTCGATCCAAACCGCGGGGTCTGTTGTGCCATCGTAGGATTCAATGTTGACGGGTTTAAACCCTTCAGGGATTTGATGATCCATTACTTCGTCTGTGAAGCATAGTGGGTGTGCGGCGCCTCTGTATTGAGCAATGTCACGATGTAGCTCAAGAGAGCATTGTCAGCTGTGTTCGGCCCGGCCGGAGTTGTTGTATCTGGCTCGACGGTATTCGTCGTGGGTCGTGGGGTGCCCACGTGATCCATAGATAGATCTGGATTGTCTTGCCTTGTCCTCCAATATATCCCGCAAGTCCGGCGCGTTCCCCCGTGGCTTCGTACTTTTCGAGCGATGCCGGGGTACGGTCTTGATGGAGGGCCTAGATGCCTCTCTGTCGCGTCCACGGGGTGGTCGGTCGGCCGTATTGTGCACTGGTGATGAAGGTATGTATGCTTCCTCCTCTAATCGGGGGAGCAACTTGCGTTTTGGGTAGCTCTTGGAGGGGCGTTCGAGTTCATACTCTTTGGCCGCGAGGACCTCGGTCCATCTGTCGGCCAGCAGGTCTTGATCAGCTTGAAGCTGCTTCTGCTTTTTCTTTAGACTATTTGCCGTGGCCATTAGCCCGCGTTTGAAACGCTCTTGTTCGACAGGATCCTCAGGCACGACGAATTCGTCGTCGTCGAGGCTTGCCTCGTCTCCGGAGGGAGGTATGTAATTATCATCCTCGACCTCTTCGGATTCTATTGGCAGGGGCGTAGGAGGTTCGGAGTGCCGAAAGGGTGAGTGCCGAAAGATGTCGCCAAAGGGTGAGTGCCGAAATATGTCCGCAGCGGTGAACTCCATGATTGGCGCCCAATCGGATTCTATTGGCAGGGGCGTAGGAGGTTCGGAGTCCGGCAGGGAGTCTGGCGCCTCGGAGTCACGAGCTTTATAAGGGACAGGGTCAGTGTTCGGCTCTATCGTCGGAGAAGTTGCAGCCCCCGAGGTGGTGTCCAGCCACCCGTCCTCGATCTGCACGATCGGCTCCGAACTATGGGTCGGAGCGAATTCGTGTGCGGCCTCCAAGGTACTGTCCGGCGGCAGAGCTAGATCATACCCATCGTGACAGTGCGGCACGCTCGGCTGCGGCTTGGATCCATCAAAGATCAAGTCTCCGCGGATATCCGCCGTGAAGTTTAGGCTTCCAAATCTGACCTGATGGCCAGGGGCGTAGCTTTCGATCTGCTCCAGATGGCTGAGTGAATTGGCCCGCAGTGCGAAGCCGCCGAATACGAAGATCTGTCCGGGGAGAAAAGTCTCACCCTGGACGGCGTTGTTGTTGATTGAAGAAGCCATCAAGGCTATCGGTGACGACACAGAGGAACTCTCAATGAAAGCACCAATGTCGGTGTCAAAACCGGCGGATCTTGGGTAGGGGGTCCCGAACTGTGCGTCTAGGAGGATGGTAACAGGAGACAAGGGACACGATGTTTTTACCCAGGTTCGGGCCCTCTCGATGGAGGTAAAACCCTACTCCTGCTTGATTGATATTGATGATATGGGTAGTACAAGAGTGGATCTACCACGAGATCAAGGAGGCTAAACCCTAGAAGCTAGCATGTGGTATGATTGTTGTAATGGTTGTTGTCCTACGGACTAAAACCCTCCGGTTTATATAGACACCAGGGAGGGCTAGGGTTACACAGAGTCGGTTAGAATGGTAGGAGATCTACATATTCGTATTGCCAAGCTTGCCTTCCACGCCAAGGGAAGTCCCATCCGGACACGGGACGAAGTCTTCAATCTTGTATCTTCATAGTCTTGGAGTCCAGCCGATGATGATAGTCCGGCTATCCGGACACCCCCTAGTCTAGGACTCCCTCAATGCCGTTGATGATTTTCTCAATCTGCACTTCATTTGCGACGCGAGAATGAGCAGGTTGATGACGTTGATTGGGCTCAGCATTTTCTTCAGAGCCATTTTCCTTAGGTGCACTAACATGATGTTCTTCATGATCTGGAATGACTTCTTCAGCAGATTCTTCGGTAGGAATGACATCCTCGGTAGCCTTGAAATTGATGGACTCCCCAGGTGACATTTCATCTAGCACAGGAGGTAGGTGCTCTCTTTGCGAGCTATTAGTTTTGTTGAACATCTACAGTTTCAACAACCTTGTGGTGTACGGTGTTGAAGACTCTTTAGGTGTGCGAGTCCTTTCCATAACCAAGCATAAAACCTTCATGTGCTTTTGGTGCAAATTTAGAATTGTGATGAGGATCTCTAATCCAACATATAGCACCGAAGACTTAGAAATAACTCACATTGGGTTTCTTGTCAGTGAGGAGTTCATACGAGGTCTTTTTGAAGAATTTGTGAAGATATACCATGTTGATGATGTGGCATGCAGTATCAATTTCCTCAGACCAAAAGCGAGGAGGCGTCTTGTATTCATCAAGCATAGTGCAAGCCATCTTAACAAGAGTCCTGTTCTTGCACTCCACGATGCCATTCTGCTGAGGAGTATATGGAACAGATAAGTCGTGAGTAATACCAAGTTCATCAAGATAGTCATCAAGACCAGTATTCTTGAACTCGGTCCCATTGTCACTCCTAATGTGCTAGATCTTCACACCTAAGTTGGTTGAAGCCCTCGAGGAAAAACGTTTGAAGACTTCCTGCTCTTTAGCTTTGTAAGTGATGATAGGCACCCATGTATAACAAGAATAGTCATCAACAATAACAAAGCCATATAAAGATGCATCATTAGTGAATGTGGCATAGTGAGTAGGGCCAAAGAGATCCATGTGAAGCAATTCAAATGGACGAGTGGTAGTCATGATAGCACTACAAAAAAATACACTTCCATGATGATACGTGTTTGTCACAGTAGGTCGCGTTTTTTGTCATGCATGTACATCCATGACAAATTTATGACAGAATCAAGATAGTCATACCTGTGATGTCGTAGAAGTGTTCCATGACATTACCAAAACTATCATCAAGGAAGTGGACAATCGCGCGTCACAGAAGTGCTTTCGTCAAGGGTGACCGACACGTGGCATCCACCGTAACGAAACGCCGTTAAGCTATCGGGTCGGGTTTTGGATCCGATAACCCGTTAACAGCCCCGACTAATGGGGATTTTCCACGTGTAAAATCATCATTGTCTGGAGGAAACACATGTCGGCTCATCGTTGGGACAGATGTCATCCACTCATTGGACAGAAGGCGCCTATGATACGTTGACACGTGGCACGGCCCAACAGAGGCCCATTCCTGTGAAAAGGCCAGCCCGTTTGACTTGGTCAAAAGGTGGCGGGCCGGCCCATGGAAAGCCTGTTAACAGCCTGTTCACATATAGCCCATTTACAGCCCGCTAACCCAAGGCCCGTTACGCCCTATCCGAATTAGGCCTAGTAGCGTCATCTGGGCCATCCAATATGATTCCAGCCCAGTTTCACTTCTGGCCCATGTATGGCCCATGACGTCTTTCGGCCCATATGAGGCCCTATGTAACTCTTGGCTTATTAGCGGCCCGTGGTGAAACTGGCTCGTAATGAACAGTGTATCACTTTACACCCATTAACGGCCCGTGGTGAAACTGGCCCGTAATGAATAGTGTATCACTTTATACCCATTAACGGTCGTTCTTCCGTTGGGCCGTTTCCAGCCCATGTTATCTTTCGGCCTTCTCAGAGCCCATTTATTCTTGGGCTCATTTCCAGCATTCGTTTACTTATGGCCCGTTACTGTCATTTTCTACTTGTGGGCCAAATTTAGCCCGTGGTTATAGTCGGCCCGTTTGTGGTCCGTTAATACGTTGGGCCATTTTCATAGCATCATCAAATATGGCCTATTAACGATGGCCCGTTATTGTTGGCCCATGAACGGACGATTCCAACTCTAGCCCGTTTACGGCCATAATGCAGCCTGTTATTGGCCCATGTTTGGCCAATCGATCATACGGCCCGTGTAAGGCCCATTGATGATACGGCCCGTAGAAGGCCCATTGTTTCTACGGCCCGTAGAAGGCCTACTGTTTCTATGGCCCGTAGAAGGCCTACTGTTTCTATGGCCCATAGGAGGCCCAGTGTCACTATAGTAAATATTAGCCCATGGTTATTGTGGCCTAGTTTTAAAAAATAGGTTATTGCAGCCACTAGCAAACCGTGGAAAAAGAACTGCACTGACTACAAGCAAACAAATAAACAAGACAATAAGGAAATAAATAAGCAAGCAACTTATGCTAGGCTATCACGACTATTACACATATTACATCCGCTGGGCATCAAAGTTCGCCACCTATGCAAATATAGGGAACAAAGTAGCTTATAAACGCCACAGCAAAACAAGTCCAGAACTAAAATCACTTCAGAAGAGTTCAAGAAACAATATCCTGGGTACCCATAATGCTGGCAAGATGCTTAGCAAGCTTATTAACTTTCTCTTGTTGGTGCTTAAATCCTCAGCGCTTGCTGTTCCACAAGAAAGTGCGCATCTGAATTCTGCAGGGACTTCCTCAGTCCTTCAGCTTCTTGCCGCAGCACAGCTGACTGATGCCTTTCAGCTTGTAGCTGAGACTGAAGAAGCCGAAGTGATTCAGGCAGCGAGTTCGACGAGCTTCTGCCAGCGATACTGTCTAGTAACTCAAACACTACATCAACGCAGGACTGTGGGGTTTTCTCACTGTCTACAAGATCATTTTTATCACCTTTCTTGGAGACCAACAGGGTTGTCTCACTACCTTGAACCTTATCTGCATTACTTTCTCTACCATTGCATAGTGGGGTGCTCTTCTCCAATATTCTGTTTGCATACTACAAGAGAAACAAGCAGACACATCACAGGTTTAGCTTGTAGTATACGAAACTCATTTTGGTAAACCGGTTCAGTAGTAAGGTCGACAGGATAACAGCATGAAGCAAACATATATCTATGTACTATGGTCACTGTATTGTCCATATCATTCTAGTTTATGTTCCCTAATCAAGATAGAGACACAGTTCAACTCATATATTTTTAAGACACAGCAGCATAGACAGAATATAAGTGTGAGAAACTACACATCATTGGTAGCACTTGTAATGTGCATCACATGAGAACATAACCGTTTATACAACTTAAACTGAAATCAACATAGAGCAAGAAGTTAGAACAGCAATCCAGTTAAAGAAATAGGTTTAAAACATACATGTTGCACCATTGGAGTTTCAATTGGATCCTTCTAATTCAAAAGTAGTTGGTATGAGTAAATACAGTGATGCAACAACAAAGGAGTATGGACCATAGCTACGGAATCTGACCTGAGAACAGTTGCTCTTCTGCTTTAAACGTGGAGTTTGGGTTAGCTATGGTGGTCTTCGTGCTTTGGGCACTGCAGTAGCTTTACAAACTGCTCGTGTGGGGGTACTCTGTGGTGGACATGGTGCTTTGTCAACTATAAGTGGGTTACTATCCGCTGGGGTTGTGGTTAGATGGGTTGTAGTTGGTTCTCTGCCCAACGGTGTAAGTGTGCAATCTGGAAGAGTCTCGATTATGTGTGGTGGGGCTAGTTTGTGGGCCAGTATGACCGTGGTTCTATCTGCATCGACGGGTAGCACTGTCTTTTGTGAAGAACGGGTTTTTGCTCCCTTAGATACTGCCATCACCCCCTCCAATTCAAATGGCTGATAAACAAGAAAGAAATTGAACGTACAGACATTGTATGATAGACAGATGTGGTAATTCACATATATGTTGTCTAACCAAACATGACTGCATGACACAGTTCCACATATATGATGCCTAACTAAACAGGATAGCATGACACAGTTTCAGATATATGATGGATAACTTAACAGGATATAATAGCATAATTCAACATATGATGAGTACCTAAAAAGGATGACATGACAAAACTATATGATGTCTTTCTAAAATAGGTTGGGATGAAATAATTCACATACATGTTGTCTAAGTATACAGGATGGCATGATATAATTGACATAATTGATTCATATACTAAGCAGCTGGCACTCGCATGTATGATCTCTAAACTAAGCAGATAGAATTCAATATTGTGCGTATGATGTCTAAACTAAGCAATGCAAGACACCATATGTATCATATGAGA
This sequence comes from Triticum timopheevii, assembly GCA_963921465.1. Taxonomy (NCBI): domain Eukaryota; kingdom Viridiplantae; phylum Streptophyta; class Magnoliopsida; order Poales; family Poaceae; genus Triticum; species Triticum timopheevii. Next base: position 351,226,510 of record OY997264.1, read on the forward strand.
AGTATAAACATTGCAACTTAGAGCATACACCTCAGGTGGGATATAGGACTGGTCATCTGTCTGTGAATCCTCCTCTGAGGAGCTCCCTGTAACCATCGACATATATGCTTCAACAGGTATCATTGCCTGCTCTGAAGACCTTGTTTTCACTCCAGATTTTTCCATAACCGGCTCAAATGGCTGATACACATGAACAGTAGTTCAATATACACAGATTGTCGACAAATGGAATATGTAATAAAAAAAATATGGCATGAGATAATTCACATATATGATGCCTGGCTCCATGGCGGTGCATAATTCACATATATGATAACTGGCTGAAAAACATGGCATTGCATAATTCACATATCTGATATAGAAAGCAAACAGGAGGCATTCACACAAAGCATGTCTAATCTAAGCAGATGGCATGGCAATGCAAGACACCATATGCATGATATGAGCAATATAACCCAGCCAAGTTAGAGCATGCACCTCGGGGGGGGGGGGAATACGACTGGCCATCTCTCTCTGAATCCTCCTCTGAGGAGCTATCTGTAACCAGCAAGAAATCTGCATTGACAGGTAGCACTGACTGCTCAAACGACCTTGTTTTCACTCCAGATTTTCCCATGACCAACTCAAATGGCTGATGCATAGGAAGAGTAGATGATGTATAAACATTGTTGACAAATGGAATACATTATGGAAAAAATATGGCACGATACAATTCACATATACGATGCTGGCTAAACAGGATGGCATTGCATGATTCACGTATATGATGCCTGGCTAAAGAAGATGGCATTGCATAATTCCCATATACTCCCTCCATTCCTAAATATTTGTCTTTTTAGAGATTTTAAATGGACCACCACATACGGATGTATATAGACATATTTTAGAGTGTAGATTCACTCATTTTGTTTCGTATGTAGTCACTTGTTGAAATCTCTAAAAAGACAAATATTTAGGAATGGTGGGAGTATGATATAGAAACCAAACAGGTGGCATTCACACAAAGCAAATCTAAACTAAGTTGATGACATATAAGATGTATAATGTAAGCAATGCAAGGCGCCATATGCATGATATGACCAACATCAGCATGCCAGGTTAGAGCAAACACCTCAGGTGGTAAACAGGCATGGTCGGCTCCTTCTGAATCTCCATATGAACAATTATCTTCCTCTAGAATACAATCTGGAAATGCAGGAGGGGGGCACTTAGCCCACCATGGAGCGGCGTCTGCATGACATTATATTCGCACGCAACAGTCTTCTCCTTTTCTCTACATGTTCAGTACGATTGTGTACAATATCTGACATGCATAATAAAAAATAGTTAGATTTTGTAAGGTCTAAGGGGTGCATGCAAAAATCAAGACTGATGGTAGAAAACGAGTGGATGGATCCAAAACTAATGATAGCAGGTAGATTATAGCTTCAGTTTAAAAAGATAGACAATGGATCATCTATTGTTTGTTGCCCACCCAACATGAACCACATAGAAGACCCCAGATGAACCAGATAGTAGACAGATAATATTCGTTGCTGGCTCGATATGAGACCCATGGGCAATTCAAAACTCAAGATTGAACGATAAAGTAGCAGGTAATAATAACCGATGTACAATGTAAGAAAACACGAAAGACGCGACCTCTCTTCCGGAACTGTGTAGTCCTCATGTTCATCTGCTCAGTCGATGATGGTAATGCAGTTGGCGTGGCTGCCGGCAATGGGGAAGATGATCTGAGGCAGCGAAAGAAAGTCTGCAGGGGGGATCTCTGCTGCAGTGAACGCTTCTGTCGATGGTGCACCTCAGGTGGGGTGGATGACGGCACGGCAGGAGCAGGACATAACACACAGAGTTTTCTTTGACGCCTATCTGAAAATGAAGTAAATCTGTAAGGGCTCCTTAGAATTGGAGGATTCCATAAACGCGGGGATAGGAAAAACACAGGAATAGAATAGGAATGCACGTGCAAAACAGAGTATTTGGAAACATAGGATTTCAGTCAACCTGGGTGTTTGGCTCACATGAATTGGAAGAACAGAGGAATGGAGAAACAAAGTGATGCGACGAGTGTACAACCTCTTTGGCATAGCCTTGTGGACCTCAACATCATTGGGTTGGACATGGAGGATGGTGATGATGCTGGTGTGGTTGTCGGAGGAAGGGAAGAAGATCCGAGGCCTCTGGAAACGGCGCCGAGGGTACTGCTCCGCTGTGATGGACGGTTCCGTCGTTGGAGCAGCTCCGCTAAGGTGTACGGCGACGAGGCTGAAGCATGACAAGACAGACAACGTTAATCTGAAGTGGGACCCTAATATCATCTGCAATAGATGATGTAAAATACATCACCAAAAAGTGTTGGATGTAAAACGCATCTGCCGCGCCTAGGCCACTCCAACAGATGTTGTAAGTACTGTTCACTCTGAACTTAACTGAAGAAAATGAACTTGACAGTCGAAACTAAATTTTACTGTCGAAACTGATTGAACTAGTAACAGAGCATTGCAATAGATGTTTAGGGCGTTCGAGCACTAGTAGCAGAGAAGCAGTGATCTAAATCAGCAGACGCTCGAGCAGGGAACGCACTAGCAGAGAGCAAGTCGTGCAGTAGCACCGCGAGCGAGTGCTAAAGCAGCAAATCTTGTAGCTGCCGGAGATCGTGCAGCAGCAGCAGCAGCGCAAGCGAGAGCAAGAGCAGAGCAGCAGCATGAACGAAAGCAGGAGCAGTGCAGCAGCGCGACCGACAGCAAGAACAGATCCGCAGCGCGAGCGAGAGCCGGAGCAGCTGCATCTAGTGCCGTTGTGGAAGTCGCCGCCAAGGAAGCAATGGCATGGGGGAGAGACGTCGTGGATGATGTGGCCAGCGACGGCGCCGTCGATGGAGACACGCCATGTCTGCTCGGTATCGAGCACCGGCAGCCCCATGAGATCCAATAAAAGATAAAATGCAGCGGTGAGTGCAGAACCTCCTTGGTGGCGCCGAGTTGGCCTTGGCTTCATCGGAGGAATTGGTGAGGGTGCTGCGGTGCCGGTGGGGCAGGTCAAGACGACGCTGTGGGGGTTGAGGTAACGCGATAGACGAGGCGAACATCGGGGCAGCTCCTTGGAGGTGGAGGACGGGGCGGCTGATCCGGCGGGACGACGAGATCGACAACGGATCCTCATCCAGTGCGGTGGATGAGGGACGGCGAGCTGTTGCGGTGGAAGACGTAGTCGGGGAAGAGTCTCCGGCCGGGCGGTGGTCGGGAGGCCGACGGAGGAGTGTGGGGTTTCGCGGGTTTTGGCGGCCTCGGTGTATGAATGGGGGGCGAAGGGGGAGGGGGGAGCCAAGCTTAGGGACGCGCTTGTCCGAAATGTAGGGTAAGTTACTAGCGTACCCCCACCGGTTTTGACACCGCGACATGGAGCTTCATTTCCAGCTGAGGAGTAGAAGGGGGATTTCGCATGTCTGGGCTGCAGGAGCGATTTCGGATGAGGAGGGAGTTCTCGCACGCGTCCAAATTTTGGGATAACAAGGCGCGACGCGGGTTGAAGAAGCAGGAGTTTCAAAGCAGGTGAGACAAAAGATACTCGAGCTTGAAAATTTTGGGATAACAAGGTGCGGATTCCTTGTTCGGCAGAACAAACTTAACATGTAAAAAAACAATTCATACAAGACACAAGAGAGTCATGTCCCCTTTTACTATATTTCTATAGATGCCATTGAAAAAACTACAAGAAAAATGTAAAAAAAATCGGGAGAACAAGATTACCCTGCACAGTACCAAATCGATTCGCACTTCCCTCAACAACAACAAAAAACAAATCAATTCCCAGCAAAGAAAGAGCAATGTCCCTTTTTATATGATTACAGATGCCATGATCTTGAATTTCAATTTTTGAATCCACGTTATGTTGAATTCGAATATATCGTTAGGTGACCTTGCGGTTTATAATTGTTGTAGTCGCACATTTTGATCTTCCATCATATATGAACATTTTACTCCACCATGTGAACATATATATTGTCGTCTACCATATGGACTAAATTTGAATCAATTTTCCTTATTTGAATACGATTGTTGTCAAGTTATACAATAATTTAAATATTATCTTGATAACAAAAAACATGCATATAGCAATAATCATATTTCACTATGAACTACATGTACCATACGATCTCCAATTCAAATATTTGTATCCATTTTATGTTGAATTCAAATCATAGTACATTATTGGTCTAGGTAGCGAGATGTTCGGGATAATCTAAACCATGTTTTCATACGTATAATTTTTGGCTGAATTGGGGTATAACTTCTTGCAAAACCGGAGATTCTCTCAACAAGCCTCGTGGTTCCGAGAGGGAACGTGTCACCTTTGTGTGCGAAATGATATACGCTGCCTCCCCCTGATTTTATTTACAGAGGCAACATAGAACTATATGAGTGCCCTGTTAAATTTTGGAATTATTTCGGGTTCATTTGGCCTTTTTATACATTAATTGAGTTTCTGGACTTTTAATGTGCATAATCTAAATATGAATTTCATGCACATGCTCCGGTGCACCAAAGTGGGTTGAAAAATCACATGTGTGCCCTTGGTTGAATTTCTAGGTCCCATGGAAGAAATTAGAATGAAATTCAAACATCTGGGCGTCATGACTCGTCCGAGAACATTGAGAAACTTAGATTTTAAATTCATGTAAATCCGAAACTCGCCTGGAAATCATGAAACTTGGCATGGTGTCATGCCATGGCAGTAACATGTTGTGGTAAAAAATTGGGCCGATTTGGAAGCTCGTGGTTCTAAGAGGGAACGTGCCACCTTTGAGTGTGACACGATATACGCTGCCCCCACCCTTGACTTTCTTAACAAAGGCAACATAGAACTACATTAGTGCCCTGTTAAATTTTGGAATTATTCTGGGTTTGTTTGTCGTTTTTTATACATTAATTGTGTTTCTAGTCTTTTAATTTCCATAAGTCAAATTTGAACTAGAAGCACATGCTCTCATGCAGCAAAGTTAGTTGAAAAATCACATTTGTGCCCTCGGGTGAATTTCTAGGTCCCATGCAAGAAATGAGAATAAAATTTAAACATCTGGGCATCGTGGCTCGGCCGAGAACATTGAGAAACTTGGTTTTAAAATTCTTGTAAATCCAAAACACGTCTGAAAATCATGAAACTTGGCATGGATGTCATGTCATGGTACTACCATGTTGTGGTAAAAAAATTGGCCGAATAGGAACAGATTTTGGTATAAGCTTCTTGCAAACCGAAGCTTCTCTCAAGAAGGCTCATGGTTCTGAGAGGGAACGTGCCACCTTTGAGTGCGAAACGATATACGTTGTCCCCCTTGAGTTTATTTACAAAGGAAACATAGAACTACATGAGTGCCCTGTTAAATTTTGGATTTATTCCGGCTTCGTTTGGCCTTATTTACACATTAATTGAGTTTTTGGTCATTTAATGTGCATAATTCAAATTTGAACTGCAAGCACATGCTCCCGTGCACCAAAGTTGGTTGAAAAATCACATTTGTGTCCTCAGGTGAATTTCTACTAGGTCCCATGCGAAAAATGAGAATAAAATTCAAACATCTGGGCATCGTGACTCGGTCGAGAACATTGAGAAATTTCGTTTTAAAATCATGAAACTTGGCATGGTGTCATGTCATGGTAGTACCATGCCGTGGTAAAAAAATTGGCCGAATAGGAACAAATTTTGGTATAAGCTTCTTGCAAATCGGAGCTTCTCTCAAGAAGGCTCGTGGTTCTGGGAGGGAACGTGTCACCTTTGTGTGCATAATTCAAATTTGAAATACAAGCACATGTTCCAGTGCACCAAAGTTGGTTGAAAAATCACATGTGTGTCCTCGGGTAAATTTTTAGGTTCCATGCAATAAATGGGAATGAAATTCAAAATTCTGGGCATCGTGGCTGGGTTGGAAACATTGAGAAACTTAGTTTTTTAATTCCTGTAAATCCAAAACACGCATTAAAATAATGAAACTTGGCTTGGTGCCATGACATGGCATCAACATGCTGTGGTAAATTTGCAGTCCGATTTGCGAAGGCGCACACATTAACAATCACAAAGTCATTTTGGAACAAGTGTTGTCAGTTACAATCGGAAACACAAGTATTATTGAAACCATGGGCGTTCTACTTACTAGTACCATTTACGTGCTGCCATGCGTCCCCATTTTTTATTAGCTAGGAGGTGCCATGCAGGGTAGCTATTTGAGTACGAGAGGCGTGTGATCAGACCCCTGCGCGTGCTTATCGGGAGGAGAGCCCTTTGACCTCCATCTGCCGTCCACCTCTCTCCCAAGGTCTCCATTAATGGCGCCCGAGCCTTTGTTTAATGGTGTGGCTATGTCTCACTCGACTGAGATTTAAGAGAGAAAAAATAAAATCTGAAAGCACGGATCTTGATGTAAGATCCGACGGACCTATATAGCATCTACTGCGACTTATAGCAAGATTGATGAATATATAAGGACGATTAATTTAATTTTTGATGAAAGAAGGTCTTGCCCCTTCCGATTTTCATTACTAAAAACCACCACAATTCACAAGAAGTTCAGCACAACTCCAGCCTAACACGAAGGACTAAAAGCTACCAGATTGAAATCACAACATCCCAAGAGGCCAACAAAGGCCAAACATCCGCGCTAGAAGCCAACATTTCACAACCGACGACACAATCCACATCCTAAACCGATTATTACATCAAAAGAAACCAGGAAACTGAAGGAAGCCCAGCAGCAACTAGAAGAACAACAACGCCAGGGTCGCCACAGCAAGAGTTTTCTTCATTCCAGCCTCGCAACATTGATCTTCCATAGAAAGATAATGATGATTAATTGTCTTACATAATTAGAAAGATAATTAAAAAAGCCACATGCGGCTACGCCCAAAATACATAAGGGCAAAAGAAGAAGGAAGACAAGGATCTGCCTCACTGATCTCTACTTTCTTGATGCGTTGCTGCAGGCCGCGGGAACTAGTCTCCGCGGCGAGTGGCGATGAGCTCTTTCGTGTCCTCAAGACGCTGCTTGAGAACATCCATGGATTCCTCCACCAGCCTTTGGTGCTCGTTGCGGAGCATGTCCTTCTAGTCCATAAGTTTCTTGACGATGACATCGGTCCTCTTGAACAAGGCACTGGTCTCCTCCTGCTGGTCTGCACTTCGGACGATCTTCTCCCTCAGCAGGTCGCGCTCGGCCCGGAGCCTCTCATTGCCCTCCCTTAGTTGCCAGATGACGCCGGTAGCCTGTTCAAACGAGGCTTTCATGTCGTCCTGCAACCTCGCCCAACCGGAGATCTAATCCATCTGGCTATGGACGATCGCATGCATGCGCCTGTAACAGTCGTCGCCTGCCCGCGAGAAATTTTCCCAAGCTACCGTGGTGCGGCGGGACATCTCTGCTGCATTCCTGGTGTGGCGGGACATCTCTGCTGCTTCCACGGCGTGTCCGGACCAGTCTGCTACATCGACGGCGCGGCGGGACCTCCGTACTGCTTCAGCGGCGCGGTGGGACCTCTGTGCTGCTACTTCCGCGCGGCGGGACATGTCGGCTGCTCTCGCAGTGAGGCGGGACATCTCTCGTGCTTCCGCTTCCATGCTCGCCTCTCCCTGGTGGCAATCTCTCGACCTAGAACTCACGCTGGCCATGGCAGACGCAAGGGAAGGATGCTGAATGACTTGTTTGTTTTTGTGGATGAGGAGTTGAGGAGGAATGTGCAGTCATCTTGGCATACTAGTATTTATAACCGAGTACTAATACGCTCCTAAGTGGGAAACCGTTTAGGTTGTGATCGGTGTGAACAGGTTTGTAACTCAATATAGCGTGGTACTAATACGCTCCTAAGTGGGAAACCGTTTAGGTTGTGATCGGTGTGAACAGGTTTGTAACTCAATATAGCGTGGTACTAATACGCTCCTAAGTGGGAAACCATTTAGGTTGTGATCGGTGTGAACAGGTTTGCAATTCAATATAGCATGGAGTAATTTGGAATGTGACGAGACGCAAGCTCAAAATTTATTGACGGTTCTAGTTTCGAAGTGCGGCACTATTCCCGGATGAAGTACTTCTTTTTCTACTCCCTCCTTTCCCGTTTTATAGGGCTTATCTCAAAATTTTTGTTTTTCCATTTTATAAGGCTCAATTTGGTTGTTCCCCAGCACATGTTCAGATTCCAAGGTGCATTAAATTATTGCATGCAAGTATTAAGAGAAAATTGACCAATGCATGTACTTTATGAGTGCATGCATTGTAATTAATGCATTGATAAACATAATTTTTTGAGAAAAACAAGAGCATTAGTTAGGTACTTCTGCAAACTATAAAAAATATTCCACCACTCACCATCTTGGTTGGTGAGATTTTTGAATTAAGCCCTATAAACCGGAAAGGAGGGAGTACTGTTGTGTACGTGCAATAACTGGCACAGTCGTATACATATCTTATGGTTAATGGGGCATTCGACAGGAATAGCCACGTGGCGAGCTCTAGGCTAGTCTTTTTTTCAGACGCATTAAACCTATCTCTCGAGACTTGTCGCACGCACCATCATGCCACCCACAAAAACTTGTACTCTGAGTTTATACGTTATACAGGAAGAGAAGAGGTGCACGCACACACTCGTCCTCTCACACACGCGTTTGTTTTTTCTCGAAAAGGAGGATGATGACCCCCGGCCTTTGCATCTGCATCTGGGAGTCACACACGCATCTGTAGCTACGAATTGTAGTGTTCTCAACCATCCGATTGGCTCTATCATGGATGTACCTATATACTAAAACATGTCTAGATACATCTATATTTTGACAAATGGAAGGCATGTATTGTGGAACAGAGGGAGTGCTTGTCATCAAAATGGATAAAAAGGGATGTATCTAGAACTAAAATACGTTTACATACATCTCTTTTTATCCATTTTGATGACAAGTAGTACTTCTTACGCAAAGGAACTTTATATCCAACAGACACAAAATATCCGTTCGACTGTTGGAAATTACTGATCTGATGTCGAAGTAATTGCTGCATCACCACCAAAACCCACCATTTCTTAAGCTGAAGTAGACCAAGGTAATCCCTATATTAGCATATTACTAAGATAAACAGAAGGCACTGTAGAAACATTTAGGACGTGAGCTTGTCAATCTGAATGTGGAGGGACACAAGCTTAGCCCGACTAGCAGCTTGGGCGGAACTGTCAAGAAGGTCAGCTCTTGCACGTCGACGTCACCGGGATCCTTGCTGCTTGTCACCTCCATTTCCACCTTGATGGCGTCGGTCGTGCCTTTGGGCTCCCTCGGCGGGCCGTTTGCCCATAGCTTGGCCACGTAGTGCGGCAGTGGGGACGTCCCCGCTTTGATGCAGATGACCGACACGGTGATAGGCACGCTGATGTCGAGCACGCCGCCGACCAAGAAAAACGCGCGGCGGTCCTCCTCCATGAACAGCAAGAGTCGTGGCTCTGACAGTGGCACTTGCAGATGGAGCACCTTGCCGTACTGGATCCTGTGCACGGGCATGGGATGCGCAGTGCTGATGTAGTGGTAGAGCGTCGGCGGCGGGCCTTCGTAGCCGCAGACGGGCATGGGGCATTTGCAGGGGGCGAGCGGACACACGCTCTGGTGATCGGTGAGCTTGTGGTAAGTGACGTAGAGCCCACAGCCTTCGTGCGGGCACTCCACCCTCACCGACGAAAGGATGGAGTCCACCGCCGTGTTCCGCACGTCGAAGCCATAGCCGCGCTTGCACTTTTGGCACTGCAGCTGGTTCCCGGGGCGCTCGACGCGGCAGTCCGTGCAGGCCAGGTGCCCTCCCTTGCACTGCAGAAATCAATCGAACATCACATCAATCAAGAAACCTGCACCTTGCTCAATCAGCCGAACGGACAAGGTGTATTCGAACCTCATACACTGGAGGCATCAAGGGGCGGAGGCACAAGGGACAATGGAGCACGGTGAGGTCCATCGAGACCTTAGGAGAGCTCCATCGTTTGGTCCTGTTCGGTCTACATGATCTCGCCCTCCTCGTGCACAACCATCTCTCGACTTGGGCCAGGGTATTACAAAGCTTTACCGTCACATATTTTATACTACTTCAAGGTGCATTAAATCAACACATGCAAGTATCAAAAGGAGAGTCATGGCATGCATGCATGCGTTGTAATTAATGCATCGGTAAACGTAAATTATTGAAATATATCGAGTGCAGTGCTTTGATGTGTTGCGTCAACTCGTACATCAACAAGAAGTTTGATTATCCTCTCCCTCGCGGACTTAACTGCACCTGCCTTTGGCTGTATGACAGGTTGGCCACACACCTGTCGGGCCCACCTGTCATGCACGCAAAGGCAGGAGCGTCCCTCCCTCGCCCATGAGCGTGGTGGCTGGCAAGACTAGGAGATGCTTTCGCTACACGCTCTCCCTCCCGCACGCGATGGACATGCAGCAATTCAATCGGTGTCAGATGGCCAGAAGTGTACTGTAGTACTCCTCCAGTGCAGTACTACTCCATCAATTGTTCGACTTCCCAAAGAGGCGAAGAGCCAAGCGCAGCCCGAACGCTCGTGTGGCAGTTTCATGTGTAGAGTAGTCTAGGATAGCGTGTACCGTGCTTGTAAGCTTAAAATCGTTGGGGTCGACTCCATGCTATGTGGCCGTCTCGAAGTTTTTAAAAAAAATTAAAATATTCTTCTGGCCCTACCTGTCACCCTGGTGATTGTAGTTTGCACGCTCATCTGGTCAAGACAGGAATATATATTTTAATTTGTTTTTTTTTCAAAAAGGGGGGACTCGCCGGCCTCTGCATCAGAACGATGCATACGGCCACATATATTTTAATTTGTGGTGGGTAAATGTTAGAGGTTGCAGCAAATATACTGTATACTGCGGGTCTTTCAGCCAAGTTTAGAGGGAAGCATGTGGGGCCAGTGCTATGATGTGTCACGTCAACTCGTACAACGAGGAGAAGCTTGATTTTACTACACGCCTTCTCCCTCGCCCATGCGCGCGGTTGCTCACAAATGAGGACAGGCTTTTGCTTAGTAGTACTTCTACAACAAGCTATCCGTCCCACTCGCGGTGGACGAACATGCAGCAGTGGATTCGACACTGTAGAAGCAGTAGTAGTAACATCATTGTTCGTATTCTCGAAGAGGCGAAGAGCCAAGCGCAAACCGAGCATTGCAGTTGCGAACATTGGAGCACGCATATAGCTAGGCTCTTGCATGATACAAAATTGCTATGTGAGCCCACTATTGTACTAGTACGTACAACTACTTGCTAGTATAGCCCTGTAAACCAGAAAGGAGTATTTGGCCTTCTAGAGATTTCGACAAGTGACTAGATTACACCGAGACGGAGTACATATGGAGCAAAATGAGTGAATCTGCACCGTAAATAAATACGTACTAGCTCTATCATTTTCCTCTCCGAGGTGCACAATATTGAGTATACTGAATAGTCTCTTTTTGACACGCATTTACGTTTTTTGACACAGTACGGACGCAAGCACTCATATACACGTGCATACACTCACCCCTATGAACGCACACACGCACGGCACTATCATCATGAAATTTACGAAGTCACCATAGGCACCTCGTCGTCGACGGGTCCATAGGTGCTTGAATGCCAAGGAGGGAGAGGGTAGCGGTTCCCGAGACGTTGAACGGTCAATGATGCATCATCAATTACATGCAGAGGGAATTAATTGGAGAAGCAGAATAGAGCCAACACGATGTGAATGCAACAGAGTTTGGACTCTCATATAATAAAGGCGCCCCACCACTCCAATCCATCTACTCCCAAGTCTTTGCGCAACACTGCTCACTCCAATCCAAGACCAAGCGACCAGAAGCCACAAGCACCTATGGAGGCGATGGACACGAGCTGCAGTCGGCTGTGCCAAATCATCCAAGGCGTCGTCCTGCGGCCCCGCACCGCGCAGCATTTCCAGACGGTGCTGGCGACCGCAGGTATCATAGCCCTCGCCGACGCCGGCTTCGCCTCTCGCATGGACTACATGATGGTCAACTCCATCCGCAAGTTCACTGCCGTCAAGAAGCGCGCGGACGACCTAGCCGTACATCTCCAGCCCGCGCGCCCAGGCTCCTCATTGCCTGCCACCCTCATCTGCCTCCATGGTGGCGAACTCTTTCAAGCCCTGGTGGCCCTGCAGGTGCCGGAGGTCGCGACGAAGAATGTGCACCTCGAGGCCGCGCTCGCCACGCAGCGCCTCGCCATGCAAGAAACCATCGACCTGCACATCCACGTCTACGAGGAAATCGTCTACATAGGCAACTACAAGGCAAGCGAGGACAGAAAGACGTTGGCCTTCTTCCAGCGGCTGGAATCTTTGGACGCCATTGTTCAGAAGCACGTCGACCTGGCCACGAAAGCCACTGCTACTTAGGCACCATTCGGTGGGTCGGCGCCCTGAGTCGAGGAGGTGGACGTCGTCGATGGATGCATCTCTTCTTCTTGCCTCCTGTAACCAGCACTGCATCGCCTCGTGGCCTTAATGTTTTATTAGTATAGTACTCCCTCCGTTCCCAAATATAAGTCTTTCTAAAGATTCCAGCAAGTGACTACTACATACGGAGCAAAATGAGTGAATCTACACTCTAAACTATGTCTACATACATCTATATGTTGTATTCCATTTGAAATAGTATCTAAAAAGGCTTATATTTATGAACGGAGGGAGTATATGGCATGTTTATTCCAGTCGTAATGTTTTCACTGTGAGGTGGGGTCGCAGTTGAGCAAACCCACCCCGCCCACCGAGCGTCGGCCGAGTTTAGAATTAGAAGGGAGAAACGAGGGAGGAGAGCTAGTTGTAGCACGGACGCTGTTGTCAGATGGGACTCGTGTTTATAGAGTAGGAGTACTGAGCACTCGTGCCTCTTTTTTTTAGGGAAAAATTAGTCGTATGTCTAGTATACCACTAGTTGGGTGCATGTGACCTATAGCTATCATCACTTTAGGTCTCCTTTGCGAACCACGGCTACGCTTCATAGTACATATTTTTTCACGCATTTATCCTCCTATATGTACTCCTAGGCTATTTCCACGTGCTCTCATTCACTGACATGTGGGACATAGAGCATCTGGGTCGTAGTGCATGCACGACTCGGAGCATATGCCGGGGTACTTTACATTTCAGACCTCACGAATTACATGCAAACCCCCCGCAGAAGAATAAATAAATGAATGAATTACTACATGAAACCGGATTATTTTCATGGAAACCGGAGCACGTTCATTAAATTTTGGACATAACACATTTATAAAAAACGACCGGACCTGAACCAGTCTAAGGGCCTCTTTGATTTTTCCCGGAAAAAAAGGGCCTCTTTGATTCGCAGGATACTGAAAACACAGGAATGGGGAAAGTATGATGGCGATGAACCGAGACGAGGAGAACTCTAACTCAGTTAGAGGTTAGAGTTAGATTCTAACTCTGAACTAACTCTAAACCAAAGAGGTGTATGGATGGCAGGGTTAGATTGACAATAAATGCTCTATCTCAATCATTTGACTACTTTGGACCCTATTTCCTACCGGATTTGGAGGGTGCTTGGATACGTTTTAGTTCCATGACTAAAAGTAGTGGGACTAAAACTTGCTAGCCTCACCCATGCTTGGATCCAAATACAAATCAAGCATTTATTATCCTCCAAACCCTCCAATCCAGAACTCGCTTGTGTTAAAGGAGAGGAGTTAAATGAGGAGAGAGAGGACTAATCCACATTTTAGTAGGGGTACCCCTGACTAAATTTTTTTAGTCTCAAGACTAGTTTTAGCCCCTCTTTAGTCAGGGGTGCTTGGAACTTTAGCCTCTTAAAGAGACTATTTTTAGTCAGACTAAAATAAGTCCCTTGGATCCGAGCACCCTCTTGGTGTGGCCGGCTCTTCTGTGGCCTCCTCCCGCTCACTATTGACATAAATGAACCATCTATACAAATCAAGCATGCAAAACATGATAATTTTACTTTGTCCATACAAATGAGATATCTCACTTAAACATACAAGTCGTCAATCAAGCTTCACAAAATAGAAAAACACTTCATGAAAAAAAGGAGCTAACTCATCACGGAAGTCATTCACGATAGGGAGGGAGCCCGGAGCCCCTCACACACCGAGGGAGGAGCTCGCCATCGTCGCTCTGGAGGAAGGCTCTGTAGAGCCCAAGCCCTGGGAACCCCTCCGGCGTCGGCCCTTGCGAGTTGAGGTCGACACCGGCATGGGAAGCAGGGCCGCTTGCCGCTGACTGGGAACCTAATCTTTGGGCCTCTAGAAATAATGCAAGCCTATAACTAAAATACCTAGAAAGGTGAACTGAATCTTTGGGCCTCTAGAAATAATGCAAGCCTGAAACTGAAATACCTAGAAAGGTGAACTGAATCTTTGGGCCTCTAGAAATAATGCAAGCCTAAAAGTGAAAAGGTGAACTGAATCTTTGGGCCTCTAGAAATAATGCAAGCCTGAAACTGAAATACCTAGAAAGGTGAACTGAATCTTTGGGCCTCAAGAAATAATGCAAGCCTGAAACTGAAATACCTAGAAAGGTGAACTGAATCTTTGGGCCTCTAGAAATAATGCTAGCCTGAAATTGAAATAACTGGAAAGGTGACCTGAATCTCTGGGCCTCTAGAAAGATTTATTACCTCCTCAAGGAGCATCAAACAATTCCATGCGTGCACCACAAATCTATACCAAGTTTGATCAAGATCTACTTTTCCAAATCAGAATTAGCGCTAGAGCAAGCAAGATCAATGATATGGCCGTGAGACAGAGAAGGAACGAACAAACTCACCCCTCTCGCGACCTCCCTGGTAGATGCGCCACCGCTGTGCACGACAGAGGGAGAAAAACGACTAGTGAAGGGGGAGCGGGGCGACCTTCGAAGGCCGGAGGGAGAGGGCGGCCGGAGTAGGGCGGCGGAGGCCGGAAGGAGAGGGCAGTCGGAGGAGAGAGAGAGGGCGAGCGGCGCTTGGGCGGGCGGCCCAATGGGGAACAGAAAGGAGTCGTGTGAGAGGGGGGAGCGATCTGGTGCGGGCAGGGGAGATTTTTTTAGTTCTCTTTTAGTGGGCCCGAGGATAACTAACCCAATTAGAACCTCTCCACCGGGCTAGTTTTTTAGCTGGGTTAGAGCAAACTAGCTCAAACTAACCCCTCTTGTTTCGTTAGTTTGAGGCTATTTCAACCCAAACTATCTCTAACTCAGGGATCCAAACAAAGAGGAGTGTTACTCTACATGCTACAGTGTGGACCATAGCACATTGTTTTTTATGGCCATATCACCACATTGTTTTCTACTGCTGGTTCACTGGGCTACCGTGGTTCACACTGCTGGTTCACTGGGCTGCCGTGGTTCGCACTCCTCCGACCTGAGTAGTACTCCCTCTGTTCCTAAATATAAGTCTTCGTCGATATTTCACTGTGGACCACATACGGATGTATATAGATGCATTTTATGTATATATTCACTCATTTTTCTCCGTATGTGTTCCATAGTGAAATCTCTCCAAAGACTTATATTTAGGAACGGAGGGAGTAGTATAGTACTAGTATATCCCGCATCATTCTTTGCTCCTTCTCACTACTCCGACATGTGGGAGAGCCAGCATCTGGGTCGACGTGTCATGCACCAGATTAGAGCACAGAACGGAAGGGGGGCATCACCCCGGTCGGAGCGCCGGTAATTCATGACTATAGTGAGTGGTCATATCACAGGCCTTTCCAGCAGTAACGCGCTGTCAAATTGCACAGCCCTACTTGCTCACCCTCCTCGCCTCTCTGTCAAACCGCCTACCCGAAAACTGCCACGCGTACTGCCCGAGAAAATCCCCGCCCTCAACTTTTAACTACGCGAAAATAGTTCGAGCTTGTTTGTTCTATATAAATACATCACTTACTGTATGTTTATTCACCCGTGGGGTTGTTCAATGAATGGAGGGCGGGGAGCACAAGTGAACAATACTGTAGTACTACTACTAGTAGTAAGTAGGAGTCGTACAGTCGTCACCTTAAATAGAGAGTTTCTTTCCTTTAATGCCACGTACACAAATTGAAACACTTGTTGTGGAGAGAAAAAAGATAACCACTCCACTATATATGGACGCAGGGGCCTAAGCGCTTGCTTTACTAGGGTTGCTCTCTTCATTCTCTCATCCTCTCTAGATATAAACAAGACAATGGTAGCGACATTTTCTCTCTGCTCACCGCTGGTCACAGATCCGGCAAGATCCCTTCGGTCGGTGTGTGTAGAGGACTAAAAGGTGCATCGTTCACGCGGTCATCGCCGCCGAGGGAGGAAACCCACAGCTGCCGGAGGGGCCCGATCCTCTACCCGTGTCGTTCTCTCCGACACTGCGCCGGCTCGGGAGGTCCTCCGACCCTTCTTCCTCCCATCCGTATTGTCCGCAGATCCGACCTGCCGCCGTCGACATCCCGGCGACCCTCAGGTATAAGTTCTTTGAAAGCGGCCTTGCTCTACTGCCCCAGCTCCCCATGTGTCTGCATGTGCATCTTTTTCTACTCCCATCAGCTCTTCCAAAGCCACCTAAATTTTTAGTATTATTAGAGGTAAAGCTACTTCATGCATTTGAATCTAGGGCTTTGTTCAAACAACGAAGAAAGGGGGGAAGTTGTAGCATGAATCTAGGACTTGATTCAAAGAGGAAATAATATGGTGAAAGTAGTAGAGACCGGATACCCAACCGGTCTCTTGGTTGAAAAGGGAAATAATGGGAAAACGCAGTACAAACTGGATAAGGAACAGATCTATTATTGGTTGACAAAAAGGATAGAAAGTGGCGGCTGGTGAACAAGTCAACAGAGTATGTCCAGGATTACATTTGCTGCCATCACATAGTAAAAGGTCTCCAGGATTAGATTTGTTGCCCTCACATAGTAAAAGGTCTCAGGATTAGATTTGCTGCCCTCACATAGTAAAAGGTCTCAGGATTAGATTTGCTGCCCTCACATAGTAAAAGGTCTCCAGGATTAGATTTGCTACCCTCACAGAGTAAAAGGTCTCCAGGATTAGATTTGCTGCGCTCACATAGTACAAGGTCTCCAGGATTATGTTTGCTACCCTCACATAGCATGAACAAACTCGGCATCACCACTTTATGCCTCCTTGTAGGTACATTGTGCTGATGCGTCCACCGTCGCATGTCCTTATACCAACCTTTTGTTGTTGTTAATGTAAGGGCGCATGTAAAATGAAGCGATCACACTGTTACCTTAGGGACATGTCTAACCAGCTTTATTGTTAATCTAATGCCTCCAGTGATAAGATGCAATTAAATTGTGTTACAAATGGCACTCCTGCTGTTTTCCCTAGTATGATACGTAAGTTGCTCCTTTACGCTACTGAGTGTCCTGGTGTCCCCACGGTCCCGTGCCCTTAAACCAACTCTTTAGCTGCTGTTAATTTACTGTGTCTGGTAAACAAGCAATGCCACCATTAAAGTAATCCCATATTTGAGGAATCTCATTGTTGATCGTAATGCTTCTGGTAACATGAAGCATTGCTGACGTTTTAAAATTTCTACTGTCCTTGTGTGATTGCCATGAACATAATTAAGATGCTTCTTTTTATTTTGTATATGTTTCGTATATTCTTATTGACTAGCAACTGTTTACTTTCTATCTTTTTGTGCAGATTGGGATATCCATTTCACCTTGTTGCTATTGTGACCTTTTGGTGAACTGCACAAAACACTTTTTTTGGAATGAGTGTCTTGTGCAGTTCAACTAAAATGTCACGTGGGCAACATCTCTCAATTTTGGTGGAACTGCACAAAATGGTGATTGGAGTTTCCAAAATCTCCGTCAAGTTCTGCTGGTAATCTCGTGCAACATTTTATTAGCCTTTGCAAGATGGAGCCGTCACTGTCACCACAATGGCACTTTATTATAGTGGAACTGCACAAAAGGATAAGAAAATTATAGTTGCACCTTACATGAGCCGGACAGCCAACCTTAATGTTCCTCAATTTTAGTGCAACTACTAAAGAAGAACCTGCCAGCTCACAAGAGCAAGTACTTCTTGCTAGGTGAATGATGCAATCTTTGCTTCATTTCAGGTGAACTGCAGAAAAAGGCGCATGAATTGAATCATGGAACTCCAGGCAGACCTCATCCAAGTAGAGCTGGAGGTTGAGTTCAAGGAGGCCGCTATTAAAGTGAAATCATGCTCTCCTGTCTCCTTGTTTGTGTTGTGCAAACATGTTGTGCAAACATGAATACTCAACTACAAATGTTGTTACGGTCAAGAGCATTTGCCAAGTTCTTCGATTGTATGACATGGCTAGCCAAGATGGATGTAATCCCGATATTCACTTTATCAAAAGGCTCTAATGGGTTGGTTCTGAATCTTGCAAGATGGGAATCAGTGAGATGTGTAGGCATCTTTGTTGTACTTATTATTTGAATCTTATTTGTTGGTTCTGAATATTGCAAGCTGGGAATCAATGAGATGTGTAGGCATCTTTGTTGTACTTATTATTTGGATATTATTTGTTGGTTCTGAATCTTGCAAGCTGGGAAACACGACATGATGATGCAGAGGACAACAACCATAACAAACAATTCAAAATTGGTAGTATTGTCTTTATGAAAGTGCGACAAATGTGCTGATCGTGTGCGTCCTGAGAATAATAATTCTAATTGTTGTGCATGTTGATTCTGTGGCACTGATAGAACGAGCGAATGCATTGCTTGTTTTAAGTATAAATTTCTATTAAAGTGTGGGACCTTGAGAATAGGTGTCTAGAGGGGAGTGATTAGACACTTAGTATCAAAGTTGCAGTTTTTAACTTCTTTAAGTTTAAGTGGAGTTTAGGCACAAGTTTAACATTCACAATACATAACAAGCAAGCATGCAAAGAGTATATGAGCAGCGGAAAGTAAAGCATGCAACTTGCAAGAATGTAAAGGGAAGGGTTTTGGAGGATTCAAACGCAATTGGAGACACGGATGTTTTTGTCGTGGTTCCGATAGGTGGTGCTATCGTACATCCACGTTGATGGAGACTTCAACCCACGAAGGGTAACGGTTGCGCGAGTCCACGGAGGGCTCCACCCACGAAGGGTCCATGAAGAAGCAACCTTGTCTATCCCACCATGGCCGTCGCCCATGAAGGACTTGCCTCACTAGCGGTAGATCTTCACAAAGTAGGCGATCTCCTTGCCCTTACAAACTCCCTTGTTCAACTCCACAATCTTGTCGGAGGCTCCCAAGTGACACCTAGCCAATCTAGGAGACACCACTCTCCAAGAAGTAACAAACGGTGTGTTGGTGATGAACTCCTTGCTCTTGTAACAAATGATAGTCTCCCCAACACTCAACTCTCTCTCATAGGATTTGGATCTGGTGGAAAGAAGATTTGAGTGGAAAGCAACTTGGGGAAGGCTAGAGATCAAGATTCATATGGTAGGAATGGAATATCTTGGCCTCAACACATGAGTAGGTAGTTCTCTCTCAGAACTGGTAAGTTGGAAGTGTAGGATTGTTCTGATGGCTCTCTCCACGAATGAAGAGGAGGTGGAGGGGTATATATAGCCTCCACACAAAATCTAATCGTTACACACAATTTACCAAACTCGGTGGGACCGAATCAACAAACTCGGTCGGACCGATTTAGTAAATCTAGTGATCGTTAGGGTTTTCGGTGGGACCGACATGCAACTCGGTAGGACCGATATGGTTAGGGTTAGGGCATAACGTAATCTCGGTGGGACCGATTACACAAACTCGGTGAGACCGATTTTGGTAATTAGCTAACCAGAGAGTTGGTCAGGCAAACTCGGTGGGACCGATTACTCAAACTCGGTGGGACCGATTTTGGTAATAAGTTAACCAGAGAGTTTGCATTGTAATCTCGGTAGTACCGATTGCTCAAACTTGGTGAAACCGATTTTGGTAATGGACATACATAGAGAGATTACAATCCCATCTCGGTGAGACCGAGATCCCTATCGGTGAGACCGATTTGTCTAGGGTTTGTGGCAGTGGCTATGACATCTGAACTCGGTGGCGCCGGATAGAAAGAATCGGTGGGGCCGAGTTTGACATTAGGTTTAGGTCATATGTGTGGAAGCGGGAAAGTAGTTGAGGGTTTTGGAGCATATCACTAAGCACTGTGGAGCAAGAAACTCATTAAGCAACACCTCATCCCTTCTTGATAGTATTGGCTTTTCCTATAGACTCAATGTGATCTTGGATCACTAAAATGTAAAATGAAGAGTCTTGAGCTTGAAGCTTGAGCCAATCCTTTGTCGTTAGCATCTTGAAGGAGTTCCCACATCCTTTAGTCCATGGCACTCCATTGTTGAACTTATCTGAAACATACTAGATAAAAGTGTTAGTCCAACAAGAGATATGTTGACATTAATTACCAAAACCACCTAGGGAGAACTTGTGCTTTGATAAAGCTAACTAAATTTAAGTAAAGTGACCACTAACTCCTGTTATTAGAGTACCAATACAGACCCGCTCGTGAACCGACGTGTGGCCGGAGTAGGTTTCTTAATGGAGGCGTTTGAATGCGCCGAGGGTGCATCTTCTGCCGGGCGTGCAGCGGACGAGGGAGGGGTAGTAACTGTTGTCTCCTGTACACACTTAGCTTACTGTTGAATCCAGTTCCCCAAGAGCTGGAAAATGAACTGCTGCAGCCGCCTACACACTCGTTCACTCGAAGAGACTCCAATGGCGATCCGAGGGGTGAGCCTGCTGGATATGGACTTCAGCAAGGAGTTCCCCTTTGAGTTCGTCGTTCAGTCCTATGGCTGCACCAAGTTGAATGTGATGTACGCCAACGATACAGACTCGGTGAAGCTCTGCCTCGCCTCAGTCCTATGGCTGCACCAGGTTCTGGAGCATTCGCCCGTTTCATCCGCAGCGCCGAGTGCACCTTCGCTACGATGGAGAGAAGGAAGAACGCGACGATTCGGCCATCTGGTGCAACAAGCTTGTCGACATCCAGAAGCAATACAAGATCATCAGCAACGGGCAGGAGAAGGACTCTGTGGTTGACCTCGCTGAGACCATCATCGACCCTTGATACGCCAACATGAAAGAAGACGACCTGAACACGTGGGAGGTACCTCTGAATCTAGCCTACATAACCTACGCGGCCAAGGACGCATACGCATGCTACGACATGTACACACAGATCTTGGTCAAGAGGGCGTGTCTGCTTCCCATAACCGACGAGTACACGGACAGCCGCAGCGTCATGATCAAGCGTGCCAGGAAGGTCTAGATGTTGTACTTTATCTGTTTATAAGCACCTTTATCATCTGAGTGTTTCATGCATTAGCCTATGTGTCGTAATTATCTTTTTTGTCCGAAATATTTCTTTTAAGAACCCATTAACCTGATTGCTTTTTTAGTGGCTATTTTCTTATGTATGTAAACTAGTTCACTTGTCCGTAAAAAAACTAGTTCACTCAGCTGCCGTGCTTTGAATCTCCTTCCTCCCAACATATTCCCCTCCTGAGGTGGACCCAGCAGGTCTCTGAATTTTCTCCCACTTTCTTTTTCGATGTAAACTGAGTTTTCTCCCAGTACTTTCCCCTAGAACCAACTCAACTGTCCCACGTCTAGCCTAAAAAATAATAGTACCCCACGTACTATTAACTCATCAAATTAAACTGATATTTTATTTCGTAAGTTGAAAGTTCTTACAAAATAATAATAATAATTGTTTATATATAACTTGGCAAGTTAACTCCTAGTGATTGCGTACATAAGCTTGCAAAGATTTTACTAACGTGCAATCATGTGTTTATGTTTTTATAACATTTCTCCGTCTAGCCCAACATGATATTTTCACCCAGCCCAGCAAGTCCGCGGATTTCGAGAAAAATGCAAATGAAATTTAAACGGGCTGCATAGATGCTACATCATTGTTTCACCCAGCCCACCAAATGGACTAAAAAACAAATGGACTGGCTGACATGTGAGCCAGTAGGTCGAAGCCTAAGAAGGCATTGGATTACATCCAACGGCCGGCATTCTTCTGCAATCTCTCGTCTTCTCCCCCCAGCGCTGACGGAACTGCCTGCTCCAGCCTTCGGCGTCCAGCGGCGTTGTTTTGCGCTCCTCAGCGAAACGCTACCCCGCCGACGGCCAGGCCATCCCTCCACTCCGCACCTCCTGTTATTCTCTGCCGAGTGTAGGCCCACCCCGCACCCGAACCAGTCAAGTTTCCCACTCCTCTTCGTCTGCGACTCCACTGTCGCGTCATCCCCATCTCCGGTTCGTTCCAGTCTGGGGCCTCGCCGTCGTCCACTGCCTCGGTGCGCTCTGCGCGGTGTGGTCAACATACGAGAGTCATCGGAATAGGACTGTACGTGGAGAGCCTGATGGCTGGGACCCACGAGGTCCATGGTCGCACGCAAGGAAAGTTCCTCCTTCTTACGCACTGTACATGCACTGTACATGGGAAGGGCTTCTGTATTTCGCGAAAAAAATGTTCCCCCCGCTGACAGGTCGGACCCACCAGCTATATCTTCGCACGCAAGGAAGTGCCTCCTTATTACGCACCAAAAAATGAATACCCCCTGCTAGCTGGGACCCACCATAGTGGGTGGCTGACTTGTGGGCCTACTAAGTTGACGAGGACGGAGGGCTTTTTCAACTTAATCAATATGAACGATTCTAGCTCCAGTGACCGTACGATGCTCATCCAACGACCATAGTGCTTCTTCAACCTCTGGTCTTCTTGCTCCAGCCGCCCAAAGCAGCGCCGGTCGTGTCGCGTGCTCCTGCCTCTCGTGGCCGGCTGTAATGCCGCGGAGGCCTCACCGCCCCCTACTACTCCCACCGCTGGCGCAGGGTATCCCTCTACTCACCCACACCCCCTGTTATTCTGCGGTGACTGCAGCCTCATGCCGCAGCCGAACCAGTGAACCCTCGTACTCCTCTCTGCGTGGGCATCCACTACCGCGTCTTCCTCGGCTCCGTGTCGTACCCTTCCTAGGCCTCGCCGTCGTCCACCGCCGTGGTGCTCTCCACACGGCGTGGTCAACGTGGTCAAGGAACGACTTCCATCGGAAGAGTACTGTACGTGGAGAGGCTGACAGCTGGGTCCACGACCACAACCCAGTTTTTTGTGATTCGCCAAGTAAGTCACTTTGTCAGGCCTGTTGGGCTACAAATCTTTCAAGACGAGGAGAGCTTCATTTGGCTGGCCGAGAAAATGGCCCATCAGTAATGAAAATGGGTTGTACATTTTTAAAACACATCAAACCGACAATTAGTTTCAAATATCTTTTTTTTCATTTCGCGTTCTTAAATTACATTAATTTTTATGCGTGGAGAATTTGTTGGATTTTATATTGATATACATTTATTTTTAAAATCAGTTTGAATGTGAGTCGAAATTTCGGGATTAAAAACAGATAGGACCGCACCGAAATATGCAAAATTTCATATAATTTTTTAACCGTGGCCACAATATGGGTTGTAATGCTAACAAAAAGAATGTGGGCTAAAAAACCTTAAGAATTAGCAAATGGGCTGTAAATTATTAGAAATAATGGTAGATGGGTTGTATGTTGTTTTCCACAGATTTGAGGCTTTCGTAAAAAAAAGGTTGACGCACAAGCAGTGACGGTTGGATGTCCATCCAACGGCCGTCGTGCTTCTTCAATCTCTGCTCTTCCTGCTCCAGCCGCTCAAACAAGTGCCGGCGGGACTGCCTGCTCCCTCCTTCCCGCGGCCGGCTATGCTGCCGCGCAGGCCTCACCACCCCACCGTACTCCCATCGCTGGCCTAGCCATCCCTCTACTCACCCACACCTGCTTTTATTCTCCCGCAACGGCAGATGAACTAGTAAACCCTCGTACAGTCGTACTCCCCTCCGTGTGGGAAACAACTGCCAAGTCTTCCCTGCCTCTGTGTCGTTCCCTTCCTAGGCCTCGCCGTCGTCCACCGTCCTGGTGCTCTCGGTGCAGCCTGGTCAACGTGGTCAACGACCAACATGCATCTGAAGTGGACTGTACGTGGAGAGGCTGACAGCTGGGTCCACGGCCGCACGCAAGGAAATGCCTCCTTATTACGCGCAAAATAATGATTCCTCCACCTAACATCTGGGACCCACCAAAAGGGCCTATTTATTTCGCGAAAAAAATGTTACCGCCGCTGACAGCTTGGACCCACCAGCTATATCTTCGCACGCAAGGAAGTGCCTCCTTATTACACAAAAAAAATGAATGCTCCCCCTGCTAGCTGGGACCCAATATAGTGGCAGGCTGACTTGTGGGCCTACTAAGTTGACGGGGACAGTGGGCTTTGTCAACTTAGTCAATACTCCAGTGACCGTACGATGTCCATCCAACCGCCGTAGTGCTTCTTCAACCTCTGGTCTTTGTTCTCCAGCCGCCCAAAGCAGCGCCGGTCGTGCCGCATGCTCCTGCCTCCCGTGGCCGGCTGTGATACCACGAAGGCCTCACCGCCCCCTACTACTCCCACCGCTAGCCAGGCCATCCCTCTACTCACCCACACCCCCTGTTATTCTACGGCGACCGCAGCCTTACACCGCAGCTGAACCAGTGAACCCTCGTACTCCTCTTCGCGTGGGCATCCACTGTTGCGTCTTCCCTGGCTCCATGTCATCCCCTTCCTAGGCCTCGCCGTCGTCCACCGCCATGGTGCTCTCGGCGCGGCGTGGTCAATGTGGTCAACGACCGACTTCCATCGGAAGAGTACTATGCGTGGAGAGGCTGACAGCTGCGTCCACAGCGGCCGCAAGGAAGTGCCTCCTTATTACACGCAAAATAATTATTCCTCCACCTGACAGCTCGGACCCACCGCACGGGCCACCATATTTCACGAAAAAAACATTTCCCCCTGACTGCTGGGACCCACTAGCTACACCTTCGCACGCAAGGAAGTGCGTCCGGGCAAAAAAAATGATTCGCCCCCCTGACTGCTGGGACCCACCAGCTACATCTTCGCACGCAAGGAAGTGCCTGACAGTCGGGACCCACCTGGTCGAAGCGTACGTAACGTTGTCATTCTGGTCGCGAACGTGTATGTACATATATACTGGTCGATGTAGAGGCGCGCACGTGTTGTAGTAGAGGCGCGTACGTGTCGTAGTAGAGGCGCACACGTAGCATGTACACATACATATAGTGGCCAGGGTGCAAGAAAGAAAATACGGCCATGTATGTGTACATACAGGAGGGGTCTCGAACGCCTACTCGCGCATACGTACGGCGAGGGCTCGTGTTCATGGGGAGGCAACGGAATGCATCGTGTTCATCGGGAGGCAACAGAACGCGTGAGAGCCAACCGGCTGGGTCGAAACGGAATGCGTGGTCATGTTCATCGGGAGGGCTTGGACGGAACAGGTGATGGAAACGAGGCCTGGCGTACCGTAAAACGGAGGAAACGGACCTCCTACGTTCGGAACGGGGTCCTGTTGATCGGGAGGAGTGTGGCGTACCACAAAACGGAGGAAACGGACCTCCTACGGTCGAAATGGGGGTCCTGTTGATCGGGAGGGGTGTGGCGTACCGCAAAACGGACGAAACGAACCTCCTATGGTCGAAACGGGGGTCCTGTTGATCAGGAGGGGTGTGGCGTACCGCAAAATGGACGAAACGGGCCTCCTACGGTCGAAACGGGGGTCCTGTTGATCGGGAGGGGTGTGGCGTACCGCAAAACAGACGAAACGGACTTGTGTTGGAGCGCTACGGTCGAAACGGCGGTCCTGTTCATCGGGAGGGGTGTGGCGTACAGCAAAACGGGACTCCACGGGATACCTTTCATCTCCACCGTCGACCTCCTCCAGCCTCCACGGGCTACCGTCGACCTCCTCCAGCCTCCACGGGCTCCTGTTCATCCAGCCTCCACCGTGCGCTATTCCACCGGCTACTGTTCAACCACCCCTCCACGGGCACCCCTCCACCGTCTACTGTTCATCCAGCCCTCCACCACACCACGGGGTCCTGTTCATCCAAAGGCAACGCCACCGCTCACTGTTAATCCAACCCCCCCCCCCCCACAACGCTCACTGTTCAACCAACCGATCGGCTTCAGTTAGCAGCAGTAGCGAAGGAATCGCTTTAATGGGTTCAGTTAACAGCCATCGATCGATCGCTCGGGTTCAGTAACGCGTAGCCTGCAGTGCAATCACTCGGGTTCGGTTAGAGCCCAACGCCTCGCTTGGGTTCAGTTAGAGCCAACGCCTTGCACACACGCGCGTACGTGTACGAGAGAAACGTGCATCGCTCGGCCCCCGACCTCCCACCGTAACCGGGAACTCCCTGAAATTTTCCTCCCCCTCGCTTCTACCACGGTTTTTCCCGTCATGGACGGCCCAAAGAATGTCATGCAGCTGCGTCTCCGGCCTGCCCAGGACAAAAAGCCCATTTTCTGTCATGATTTTTTGTC
The DNA here is from genome assembly GCA_963921465.1 of Triticum timopheevii. Lineage (NCBI taxonomy): Eukaryota > Viridiplantae > Streptophyta > Magnoliopsida > Poales > Poaceae > Triticum > Triticum timopheevii. The sequence goes on from OY997264.1 coordinate 351,252,931, forward strand.
ATAGAAGTAGGAGCCCACCACATCTATGATGATACCGGGTTTTGTCACAATTATTGTCATAGAAGTGTCATATGTATGACAGAAAAAAAAATCGTTCGGCCCAAAATGTCACGGATGTGTCTTTTTTTTTGTAGTGTAGTCTTCGAGGGATGCTTGGACTTCGTCATCTTTCCAGCTTCACAAGCTCCACACAGATGGTCCTTGAGGAATTTGACACGCTCGATGCCAATGGCGTGCTTCTTCTTCGCGAGAGTGTGTAAGTTCCTCATGCCCGCATGACCAAGTCGTCGATGCCATAACCAGCCTTCTAAGGCTTTTGCATGTAGACATGAGGCAGGCTGTGGTCCTGTAGAGAAATCAAAAATATACAAGTCTCCTCTCCTAAAGCCTTCGAAGACTTTGGAATAGTCAGATTCCATGATCACAACACAGCGATACTTGCCAAAGACAACAAGCATATCAAGATCACAAAGCATTGAGACAGACAAGAGGTTGAATCCTAAGGACTCGACAAGCATGACTTTTTCCATGTATCGATCCTTTTAGATCGCAACCCTACCTAGACCCAATACCTTGCTTTTGCCTTTGTCAGCGTAGGTGATATGTGCTACCTCTTGAGCTTGCGTTGGTTTTCCCTTGAAGAGGAAAGGGTGATGCAGCAAAGTAGCGTAAGTATTTCCCTCGGTTTTGAGAACCAAGGTATCAATCCAGTAGGAGACAACGCACAAGTCACCGAATACCTGCACAAACAATCAATAACTTGCACCAATGCGATAAAGGGGTTGTCAATCCCTTCACGGTCACTTGCAAAAGTGAGATATGATAGAGATAGATAAATGGTAAAGGAAATATTTTTGGTATTTTTGGTTTATATATTGGAAAGTAAAGATTGCAATTTAAAGGAACGGCGACAGAAATTGGAAAGTTGACAGGAAACTAATAGATTCAATATAATGGAAAAGAGACCCGGGGGCCATAGGTTTCACTAGTGTCTTCTCTCGAGATAGCAATATTACGGTGGGTGAATAAATTACTGCCAAGCAATTGATAGAAAAGCGCATAGTTATGACGATATCTAAGGCAATGATCATGCACATAGGCATCACGTCCGTGTCAAATAGACCGAAATGATTCCGCATCTACTACTATTGCTCCACACATCAACCGCTATCCAGCATGCATCTAGAGTATTAAGTTCATAAAGAACGGAGTAACGCATTAAGTAAGACGACATGATGTAGAGGAATTAACTCAAGCAATATGATGAAAACCCCATCTTTTTATCCTCGATGGCAACAATACAATACCTGCCTTGCTGCCCCTACTGTCACTGGGAAAGGACACCGCAAGATTGAACCCAAAGCTAAGCACATCTCCCATTGCAAGAAAGATCAATCTAGTAGGCCAAACTAAACCAATAAATCGAAGAGACTTGCAAAGATATCAAATCATGCATATAGAATTCAAAGAAGAACCAAATAATATTCAGAGATAATCTGATCATAAATCCACAATTCATTGGATCGCGGCAAACACACCGAAAAAGAATATTACATCAAACAGATCTCCATGAACATCAAGGAGAACATGGTATTGAGAATCAAAGAGAGAGAAGAAGCCATCTAGCTAATAACTTTGGACCCGTAGGTCTGTGGTAAACAACTCATGCTTCATCAAAGAGGTAATGGTGTTGATGTGGATGCCCTCCATGATCGAATCCCCCTCTGGCAGGACGCTGGAAAAGGTCCCTAGATGGGATCTCATGGGTACAGAAGGTTGCGGTGGTGGATAAGTGGTTTCGTGGCTCCTTGGATGTTTTCAGGGTCTAAGAGTATATATAGGCGTAGGAACTAGGTCAGGGGAGCTACGAGGGGCCCACGAGGTAGGGGGCACGCCCTACCCCCTGGGCGCGCCCTCCTGGCTCATGGCCGCCTTGTTGCGTCTCCGACTTCATCTCCAAGTCTTCTGGTTTCCTTTTGGTCCAAGAAAGATCATCGCGAAGGTTTCATTCCGTTTGGACTCCGTTTGGTATTCCTTTTCTGCGAAACTCTGAAATAGGCCAAAAAACAGAAACTGGCACAGGGCCCTCGGTTAATAGGTTAGTCCCAAAAATAATATAAAATAGCATATAAATGCCTATTAAACATCCAAAACAGATAATATAATAGCATCGAACAATCAAAAATTATAGATACGTTAGACACATATCAAGCATCCCCAAGCTTAATTCCTACTCGTCCTTGAGTAGGTAAATGAGAAAAACAGAATTTTTTGATGTGGAATGCTACCAAACATATTTATCCATGTAATTTTCTTTATTGTGGCATGAATGTTCATATCCGAAAGATTCAAAACAAAAGTTTAATATTGATATAGAAACAATAATACTTCAAGCATACTACCAAAGCAATCATGTCTTCTCAAAATAACATGGCCAAAGAAAGCTATCCCTACAAAATTATATAGTCTGGCTATGCTCTATATTCATCATACAAAATATTTAAATCATGCACAACCCGGGTTTCAGCCAATCAATTGTTTCATACTTTGGTATTTTCAAACTTCTTCAACTTTCACGCAATACATGAGCGTGAGCCATGGACATAGCACTATAGGTGGAATGGAATTGTGGTTTTGGAGAAGACTAAAAGGAGAAGATAGTTTCACATGAACTAGGTGTATCAACGGGCTATGGAGATGTCCATCAATAGATATCAATGTGAGTGAGTAGGGATTCCATGCAACCGATGCACTAGAGCAATAAGTGTATGATATCTCAAAAAGAAACTAAGTGGGTGTGCATCCAACTCGCTTCCTCACGAAGACCTAGGGCAATTTGACGAAGCCCATCATTGGAATATACAAGCCAAGTTCTAAAATGAAAAATTCCCACTAGTATATGGAAGTGACAACATAGGAGACTCTCTATCATGAAGATCATGGTGCTACTTTGAAGCACAAGTGTGGTAAAAGGATAGTAACATTGTCCCTTCTCTCTTTTTCTCTCATTTTTTTCTTTGGGCCTTCTCATTTTTTATGGCCTCTTTTTTTTTATTTTTCTTTTTTTTTCATCCGGAGTCTCATCCCAACTTGTGGGGGAATCATAGTCTCCATCATACTTTCCTCACATGGGACAATGCTCCAATAATGAATATCATCACACTTTTATTTACTTACAACTCATGAATTACAACTCAATGCTTAGAGCAAAATATGACTCTATGTGAATTCCTACGGCGGTGTACCGGGATGTGCAATGATTCAAGAGTGACATGTATGAAAAATTTATGAATGGTGGCTTTGCCACAAATACGATGTCAACTACATGATCATGCAAAGCAATATGACAATGATGAAGCGTGTCATAATAAATGGAACGGTGGAAAGTTGCATGGCAATATATCTCGGAATGGCTATGGAAATGCCATAATAGGTAGGTATGGTGGCTATTTTGAGGAAGGTATATGGTGGGTGTATGGTACCGGCAAAAGTTGTGCGGCACAAGAGAGGCTAGCAATGGTGGAACGGTGAGAGTGCGTATAATCCATGGACTCAACATTACTCATAAAGAACTCATATAATTATTGCAAAAATCTACAAGTCATCAAAACAAAGTACTATGCGCATGATCCTAGGGGAATGGTTGGTAGGAGTTAACCATCACGCGACCCCGAACTCCACTCATAAGGAAGACAAACAATAAATAAATCATGCTCCAACTCCATCACATAACGGTTCACCATATGTGCATGCTACGGGAATCACAAACTTTAACACAAGCATCTCTCAAATTCACAATTACCCCACTAGCATGACTCTAATATCACCATCTTCATATCTCAAAACAATCATAAAGAATCAAACTTCTCATAGTATTCAATGCACTTCATATGAAAGTTTTTATTATATCAATTTTGGATGCCCATCATATTGGGACTATTTTTATAACCCAAGAAAATTACCATGATGTTCTAAAAGTCTCTCAAAATGATATAAGTGAACCATGAGAGTTCAACAATTTCTATAAAATAAATCCACCGCCATGCTTTGAAAAGATATAAGTGAAGCACTAGAGCAATATTGCCTAACTCAAAAGATATAAGTGAAGCACATAGAGTATTCTAATAAATGACGATTCACGTGTGTCTCTCCCAAAAGTTGTGTACATCAAGGATGATCGTGGTAAACTAAAAAGCAAAGACTCAAATCATACAAGACGCTCCAAGCAAAACACATATCATGTGGTGAATAAAGATATAGCCTCAAGTAAAGTTACTGATAGACGAAGACGAAAGAAGGGATGCCTTCCGGGGCATCCCCAAGCTTAAGCTTTTGGTTGTCCTTGAATATTACCTTGGGGTGACTTGGGCATCCCAAAGCTTAGTCTCTTGCCACTCCTTATTCCATAGTCCATCAAATCCTTACCCAAAACTTGAAAACTTCACAACACAAAACTCGACAGAAAATCTCATGAGCTCCGTTAGTATAACAAAATAAATCACCACTTTAAGGTACTGTTGCAAACTCATTCTTTATTTATATTGGTGTAATATCTGCTGTATTTCAACTTCTCCATGGTTCATACCCCCCGATACTACCCATAGATTCATCAAAATAAGCAAACAACACGCGAAAAACAGAATCTGTCAAAAACAGGACAGTCTGTAGTAATCTGTAACTCTCGAATACTTGTATAACTCCAAAAATTCTGAAATAAATTGGTGTACGTGAGGAATTTTTCTATTAATCTTCTGCAAAAATAATCAACTCAAAATCACTCTTCTGTTAAAAATGACAAATAATCTCGTGAGCGCAAAAGTTTCTGTTTTTCAGCAAGATCAAATTAACTTTCATCCAAGTCTTCCCAAAGGTTCCACTTGGAACGAACACTAATTAAAACATTAAACCACATCAAACAAGAGCCTAGATGAATTATTTATTACTAATCAGGAGCAAAAAGAAAAGAACAAAAATAAAATTGGGCTGCCTCCCAACAAGCGCTGTCGTTTAACGCCCTTAGCTAGGCATAAAAACACGAATAGGTCTAGGTATTGCCATCTTTGGTATGCAATCCATAAGTGTCTCTCATAAGAGATTCATAAGGAAATTTAATTTTCTTCGTAAGAAAGTTTTCCATGCCTTTCCTTAACAGAAATTGGAATCTAATGTTTCCTTCTTTCATATCAATAATTGCACCAATCGTTCTAACAAATGGTCTACCAAGAATAATAGGACATGTAGGATTGCAATCTATATCAAGAACAATGAAATCTATGGGCACATAATTCCTATTTGCAACAATAAGAACATCATTAATCCTTCCCATACGTTTCTTAATAGTGGAATCCGCAAGATGCAAATTTAAAGAACAATCATCAAATTCACGGAAACCTAACACATCACACAAAGTTTTTGGAATCGTTGAAACACTAGCACCCAAATCACACAAAGCATAGCATTCATAATCTTTAATATTAATCTTAATAGTAGGTTACCAATCATCATAAAGTTTTCTAGGGATAGAAACTTCTAGTTCAAGCTTTTCTTCAAAAGGTTGCATCATAGCATCAACGATATGTTTAGTAAAAGCTTTGTTTTGATTATAAGCATGAGGAGAATTTAACACAGATTGCAATAAGGAAATACAATCTATTAAAGAACAATTATCATAATTAAATTCCTTGAAATCCAAAAGAGTGGGTTCATTGCTACTTAAAGTCTTGACCTCCAATCCCACTTTTATCAATTTTTGCATCTAGATCTAAAAACTCCAAATCATTGGGACGCCTTTTAACTAAAATTGACTCATCTCCAGTTCCATCTTTATCAAGATTAATATTGTAAAACAAAGATTTAATAGGAGTTGCATCAATCACTTTTAGATCTTCATCATTATTATCATGAAAACTAGAAGAACACGCTTTTACAAACCAATCTTTTTTAGCATGCATCTTAGCGGTTCTTTCTTTGCGCTCATCAATGAAAATTCTCATGGATTTGAGAGACTCATTGATATCATGCTTACATGGGATAGATCTAAGTTTCAAAGAATCAACATCAAGAGAAATTACCTATGAAAAGATGGCGACTCCACCCCTCTCCTCCACCTCTGGCGACTCCCATGGCGATTCTAGGGTTTAACCTTACGATCTCCATCCGGCGACCCCAATGGACGGCCTCCTCCATTGGATTTCTCCCCCGGCCTCAAGGTCGAGGCACAGGTGCATGCAAGGTTTGGATCTACTATCCACTTCGTCCCCAACCCCGGCTCTAAGGAATTCTTCCTTGAAGTCTCCTTCTCCTCGGCTTCTTTTCCCTTCTTGGTGGATTCGGTGGGTTTGGCTCTTCAGTCATGTATTGGAGGTCTTAGTGATGGTTTCAATGTCATGCGTTTGGGCGATCGCCATTTTCGGTTCTCCGTTGCTTCAAATCGTGTGGGGCATTTCATATTTGGATTACGGGACCGTATCTGGCTGGACTTTATCTGTCATTTTCATCTACACCGTGGTATGGGTTCACATCCCCGGCTCCCCTCATGGCATGCAGATTCTGAATTGACTGGTTTGGCTTCCTCACCGGGTCCGACTATTAAATCTAAATGGCTTTCTTCCCAGAATAATCTGCCTATGGATCCTGCTTCTTTACCGGTGTTGCAGAAATTGGGTTTGATTCTGCCGCCGACGGACTTACATTCCGGCGAGCCCTCAGCTCAGATCTCTTTTGGTAGTTTCTTGACTCCGGTTTCTCCGGATTCTTTTCGGATTGGTTCAATATCCTTACCTTTTTCCTCCGATATTCCAGCCAAGTTGCCTTCTTTTTGTGGAGGACTGTTCAAAATGGGATCATGGGATTCAATCCCGGATGATACTCTGCTTTCTATATTGGATGGCTGGCAGGCCGAATATGATAATGACAGTGTTAAGCTTATGGTCCAAGTTTCCTCAGTCCCAACCAAAGATTACATATACAAAAGGCTTAAACATTGCTCTATTTGTGATCGGCTTGGTCATGTTGATGACTCCTGCACGGGATATTTTTGTCAAAGTTGTGGGGATGTCTCTGGAGCCTGTGCTTGTTTTACCTCATGTACAAATGATCACGAGCATGTGCCATGCATGGTGGGCCCGGATCCCTTGGGCTATCCGTGCACTGCATGCCCCGCCTTGGACCATATGACCAGGCTTTGTCCTGGGCTTCGTCGTTGTTCTTTCTGCTATCGCCTGGGACACAAGTCATGTAAGCCCAAGGCTTGTAAATTTCTACCTCATTGGGCGTGGAAACGAAATTAGCTAACACAATCTGAGAGGATCTTGCCTCGGGTTGAAGCGGATGTGCCTGTGGTTGGCAACTCTATGGTGGTTGGTATGGCCCGTGATGTTAGGGATTCACGTGAAGGTTGGGTTTGGAAATGGAAACAGAAAATCCCACGCTCCTGGGACGTGGCTAAACCCCATTGCTTAACGATACACCTCCCTGGTCAGGGTGTAGTCAATTCTGCCTACCAAAAACCCCAATCGGGTGAGCCGACGTTCTCCTCGAGTTCTACACCCACGCCTACACCGCCTCAGTTCTCCTCACCTTCGTCCCTGAGCAAGAAACCCCAAGCTCCTCTTCCGGCGAACCTCCTCCAGCCGGCGCAACCACCGGCACCCTCAACTATGGTGAACTTCACGGTGCGCCCGTTTTCCTTCGCTCCGGTTGGATCGACCTTCGATCGTGGGCCTGCTCATCGTGTCCAGCGCCATTTCATGGTGGCGGATGATTCGCCTCTGAACCATGATAGGTACGCCATCGTTTCTGTCCACCTCCACTCCGGGATCATCAGAAGGAGCTCTGGTTAGCCGAGGTCTGTCGCATTATTACCGGAGATTTAGAGTATGATCTGGTAGATGATTTTATATACCCGCTGGGCATCGGGTGTGTGGTGTTTGCGGATATGGAAAGTAGAGATACTGCCATTAGAGAGGGATCTCATGCTTTGACTGAAGATTCCACCTTCTCTCTAGTTCCGCATGATGAGAGTATCAATATGCGCATGCCTGCTTTTGAATATGAAGTTTGGGTCATGTTTCTTGCTTTTCCAATGGATTATCAAACTGAACATTACATTCATAAGGCTGTTTCAAACTTTGGAAAGCTTCTTGTCTGGCCCCGCCCGGGCCAGAACAAAGCTAGATTTCTGGTTAAATGTCATATCAAAGGTGTTGCTGAGGTGCCACATAGTCTTTTGATTACCAGAGTTGGTTTATTGCCAGGTCTTGCCCGCTCATGGTTTGTGCATGTTTATGTTCTGAATGGAAGAAATACCATCCCTAACTTAGTTGGCAATGAGGATGTTCCTCCGCTCCTGAATGCATCACCACATCCCTACGAGCTTCCTTACTACACCCTCATGCAGCAAGCACAAATCAATGAGATGGCTGCTCAAGATGCTCTGAATGAGGCAGCTTGGAACGCCCCTGAACCTGCTCAGGACCAAGTTCAGGACAATGGTTGGGGTGTGTGGCCTGTGGTCCCTCCTCCATACACTGGGTTCAGTTTCAGAACAATCTTCCAGTATGATGGATCATTCATGGATGGTGTGGACCCGGAGCATAACGTGCAAGACAACTTGTCTGATATTTGGTCTTCTGACTCTGAGTTTCAGGCGGTTGAAGCTTTGGCTGACGGATTTGTGACTGGAAATCCTGCTGCTAGACTGGCGTTCGTCAGAGCTGGAGGGAGCTCTATTAATTTTCTAGTTGCTGTTGATCATGAGTTGCTGCTCTGGATCGGAAGGATGCTCAAGCGCATATATACACCGGCTATCACCTTCCAACATCCTGTGCCTATGATGCTGCCTCTAAACCCTTTCAAGCTCATTCAGAACCATCTCAACGCTGCTGCTGCAGCCTGGATTGAAAATATGACACCTGAACTTGATGTTCTCTCCATGATCTTCAGTGCTACATTCCAGTTGGGAGCTGCTATCGTTCCATCGTCTCTGTTGTTTGCTGAGCCTAGGGCTGATCTGTCAGTTGCGGACTGGGATTTACCTGCTCGTTCTCCTGGCCTCAAGGCGATCACACAGCTTGTCTCTACAGATGTTGAATCTCAGTTAGTGCCTCTGTCAGACCCACATAATGCTCTTCAGGTGATTGCATCTTCTTCTCTGTTTAATGCTCCACAGCCCCATAATGTGTTAGTGCCTCTAGACACCACTGCTGTCAGACGAAGTACTAGATCTAACAAGTATGATGGTTTCAAGATCAATCATGTTTCTGACACTAAATGCTCCAAATCACGGGTGAAACCACGAGAGACTTCTTTTGTCACAGCTGTTTCTTTGGCTGCTGCTCCCGTGCAAGTGGGGACTACTGCTTGTCCTCCTCCAACATCGATTGAAGATCTTCAACAGATGGGAAGCCGTTGCGGAATTGCTCAGGAGGTTCTCTCCCCCGAGAAGCTGCTGGATGATCAGTGCTCGTCTGTGGAAGCAGACGACTGAAGTCTTCCCTACTGATGAATAAATCGTGGAACATGCTTTCATGGAACATCAAAGGCATAAACTCTGATGCTAAACTTTTGGCTATTAGGAATGTGATTGATACTAGCGGATGTTCTGTGCTATGTATCCAGCAAACTAAGCATGAATCCTTTGATCTTGCGTTTATTAAAACTTTCTGCCCCAAGCGTTTCGATAAATTTGGTTTTGCACCATCAGTGGGTGCCTCGGGTGGTATCATTTTAATTTGGAATAGTTCTGTGTTTGTGGGCACGCCTTGGTATGTGGATTCTTTCGCTGTGGGGGTTTCTTTTGTTGCTACGCAATCCAATGATTGTTGGAAACTGATCGATGTTTATGGCCCTTGCTGCGGTCAGCGTAGAGTGGACTTTACCAATTGGCTTTTTGACATGAATATTCCTAACGATGAGAACTAGATGATTCTTGGTGATTTTAATTTTATCCGATCTACGAATAACATAAACAAACCTGGGGGAGACGCTGCGGACATGTTGTTGTTTAATGAGATTATCCGAGCACAGTCACTAATGGAATTACCCGTGGAAGGCAGAGCCTATACTTGGAGCAATATGCAGGATGATCCCCTGCTTGAGCAGCTTGACTGGTTCTTCTCGTCATCTTGTTGGACTACCTCCTATCCAAACACGATGGTCCTGCCTCTCGGAAAGCCTGTGTCTGATCACATCCCGTGCATGGTTACAATAGAATCGAATATCCCCAGGTCCAAGCTCTTTCGATTTGAGAATTTTTAGACTAATCATGAAGGATTTACTGAAGTTGTCGCTAACTCCTGGTCTAAACCATGCCATGCCCCGAATGCTGCTGCACGCATATGTAAAAAGCTTAAAACCCTGAGATCTGATCTTAAAAGATGGAGCAAGGGTATCTCAAAACTTAAAATTATGATTCAGAACAGTAATGAAGCCCTGGTTTTCATGGACAATCTTGAGGACAAGAGACCTCTATACGTCCAAGAATCAAATTTTAGGAAGATATTGAAATCTCATTTGCAGACTTTGCTCAAATACCAGAATGAATATTGGAGGAAGAGATGTACTGTCAGGTATTTCAGGTTTGCTGATGAGAACACTAAGCTTTTCCAATCTCTGGCCACTGAGAGATATAGACACAATGCTATTGCCACGCTTAGAGTTGGTACTGTGGAAATCCATGACCATGTTGGCAAGGAGGGGGTTCTCTTCAACACATACAAGGAACGCTTAGGTTCTTCTAAACCCACCAGCATGCGGTTCGATCTTTCTAGGATCATCCGTCGGATTGATGGGTTGGATCAACTGACTGCGCCCTTCACTAATGAAGAGATCGATGCTGTTATTAAGGAAATGCCAAATGACATAGCTCCAGGCCCGGATGGTTTCAATGGTCGTTTTCTTAAGAGTTGCTGGCAGATCATCAAGACGGATTTTTACGAGCTGTGTCATGCCTTTCATGCGGGTGGGCTAGATATCACTAGCATTAGTGAGGGCTAAATCACCCTGATTTCAAAAATCTCCTCTCCGGAAACTGCTAATGATTATAGACCAATTACTTTACTGAATTGCTGTCTAAAAATCATTACAAAGATCCTGGCTAACCGACTGCAGAGAGTTATTCTCAAAATCATCCACAAGAACCAGTATGGTTTTATTAAGGGGAGGACCATTCAGGATTGCCTGGCATGGTCGTTTGAATATATCCATCAATGCCACACATCTGCGGGAGAGATCGTCTTACTTAAGCTTGACTTTGCCAAGGCGTTTGACACGATTGAGCACGCCCCCATGTTGGAGATCATGAAACACATGGGTTTTGATGACAAATGGCTAGGTTGGATGGAAACGATCTTTGGCTCGGGGGTTTCTTCTGTTCTCCTAAATGGAGTTCCTGGTCGGAAATTCAAATGCAAATGTGGGGTGCGGCAAGGTGACCCTCTCTCGCCGGTGATCTTTGTCCTTGCAGCTGACCTTCTACAAGCTGCAATTAATGACGCTTATGCCCAGGGTCTACTGGAGCTTCCTCTCCCTCGTGAAAATGCAGGTGATTTCCCTGTGGTCCACTATGCAGATGACACGATCTTGGTGATGCAAGCTTGTCCTACACAAGCTGCCCGCATGAAACTAATTCTGCAGGATTATGCAGCTTCGGTTGGACTCAAGATCAATTTTCATAAATCGACTCTTATACCCATTAACATTGATCACCAACATGCTAGTGAGTTAGCGGAGGTGTTTGGTTGCTCCGTTGGCACCTTGCCGTTCACCTACCTTGGTCTCCCCATGGGGACGACGAGGCCGAGTGTTCTTGATCTCATGCCGTTGGTGCGCTCGATTGAAAGGAAAACTTCCACTACCTTGTCACTGATGTTGTCGGGGGCCAAACTGACTCTGGTCAATTCGGTGGTGACCTCCATGCTGATTTATGCAATGTGTACAATCAAGATGCACCCCAAAGTGATCGAACATCTTGACAAACTGCGCAGATACTGCCTCTGGGCGAAGAACTCTGACGATGGGGTCAAAAACAACTCCCTTGCCACCTGGAGCTTGTTTGTCGACCAAAGTGCTGCGGTGGCCTTGGTGTTATTGATATCAAGACACAAAATGTTGCCCTCCTCTTAAAGCACTTGTTCAAATTCTACAATCGTGAGGATGTGCCCTGGGTTGAGCTAGTCTGGGATGCATACTACAAAAACAAAATACCGCATGCAACTGAATTAGTGGCCTCCTTCTGGTGGAAGGACGTGATGCAGCTCAGCGGGATTTTTCGGGGGGTCACCAAAGTCATCCCATGGGATGGCTCTAATTCGCTGTTTTGGAAAGATGTCTGGTTTGGTGACAGTGACTCTACGCTAATGGACATGTATCCACGGGCCTTCTCCTTTTGCTTGAATGAGGATGGCTCCATTGCTAAGGTACTCATGACAGCTGACCCGACCATGATTTTCAGCCTGCCTCTTTCGATCCAGGCCAGGGAGGATATCAGAGAGATCCAGCAGGGGTCCGTGCACTCCGGGTGGCCGATAACTGTGCTGACACTTGGGAATGCACACTTGGGCGTTTCTCTTCTAAAGGGTACTACAACCACTGTTTTAAGAAGATTGTGGCCGATGAGGCGTTTGGTTGGCTTTGGAAAGCCAAAAGCCCGATCGAGTTCAAACTATTCGGGTGGCTGCTTCTGGTTGATCGCCTGAATACCAGGAACATGCTAAGGCGTAGACACTTTGCTGTCGCCGGGGACAACTATGCATGCATGTTCTGTCAGAACCCCCCCCCCCCCCCCGAGGAAACTGTGGAGCACCTTTTATTTACGTGCCCTTTTAGTCAGCGGTGTTGGAGTAAGGTTGGGATGTCATGGCCGGGGGGAGCCAACAGATTAGCTCTACTGCATAGGGGTAAAGATGGTTGGCGGCGGCCCCTCTTCATGGATGTTTTTTTGCTTGCTGCCTAGAGTCTGTGGATGGAGAGAAACAACCAACACTTCAGGGGGATTCCACACTCCTTCGAGGCGTGGCTAGCTAGATTCATAAACCTCTTGAAGCTGGTAGTTCACAACTGTCAAGAGAAATTTCATCCTTTTCTCTCTGATTACATTGTAAGCTTGGGACGCTAGTCTTGGTTTTGATAGCTTGTACGGCCGGGGGGCCTAAAACCCATTGTAACACACATGTAACTGTTCTTTTGTGAGTAATAGAAAGGTCAGTGGGAGCCTCTCCCACTGTCGTTAACCCTCAAAAAAACATCAAGATAAATTCTATCCACGTTCCTAGCCAAATCATCAATCTTGAGAAATTTTTCTTCAATCAAAGCATTAAAATTCTTTTGCAAACTCATAAATTCTTTAACACTATTCTCAAAATCAGAGGGCATCTTATTAAAATTTCCATAAGAGTTGTTGTAGGAATTACCATAATTATTAGAGGAATTACTAGGAAACGGCCTAGAATTAAAATTGCCTCTATACGCGTTGTTACCAAAATTGTTCCTACCAACAAAATTCACATCCATAGATTCACTATTATTCTCAATCAAAGTTGACAAAGGCATATCATTAGGATCAGAAGAAACACTTTTATTAGCAAATAATTTCATAAGTTCATCCATCATTCCACTCAAAACATTAATCTCTTCAATCGCATGAACTTTTTTTACTAGTGGATCTTTCGGTGTGCCATTGAGAATAATTAACCATAATATTATCTAGGAGCTTAGTAGCTTCTCCTAAAGTGATCTCCATAAACATGCCTCCCGCGGCCGAATCTAAAAGATTTCTAGAAGCAAAATTCAATCTAGCATAATTTTTTTGTATAATCATCCACAAAATCAAACCATGTGTAGGGCAATTACGTATCATCAATTTCATCCTCTCCCAAGATTGTGCAACATGCTCATGATCAAGTTTCTTAAAATTCATAATATCGTTCCTAAGGGAGATGATGTTAGCGGGAGGAAAATACTTAGAGATGAAAGCATTTTTACACTTATTCCACGAATCAATACTATTTTGGGGCAAAGATGAAAACCAAGTTTTAACACGATCTCTATGCGAAAACAGAAATAGCTTCACTTTAACAATATCATTATCCACATCTTTCTTCTTTTGCATATAGCACAAATCAACTAAAATGTTTAGATGGGATGCGGCATCTTCACTAAGAAGGCTAGAAAATTGATCTTTCATAACAAGATTCAACAAAACGACATTAATTTCATAAGATTCAGCATTAGTAGTGGGAGTAATCGGAGTGCTAATAAAATCATTGTTGTTGGTATTGGAAAATTCACACAATTTGGTGTTATCTTGAGCCATCATGACAAAGCAATCAATCCAACACACAAGCACACAAGAAGCAAGCGAAAAAGACGAAAGTAAGAGGGGTGAAGAAAAGCAAACGTTTTCGAAAATCATTTTAGAAGTGGGGGAGAGGAAAACAAGAGGAGAATGGCGAATAATCTAATGCAAGGGAGAAGAGTTTATGATGGGTACATGGTATGTCTTGACTTGACGTAGATCTACCCGGCAACGACGCCAGAAATCCTTCTTGCTACCTCTTGAGCTTGCGTTGGTTTTCCCTTGAAGAGGAAAGGGTGATGCAGCAAAGTAGCATAAGTATTTCCCTTAGTTTTGAGAACCAAGGTATCAATCCAGTAGGAGACAACGCACAAGTCACCTAGTCCTACACAAACAATCAACAACTTGCACCCAACGTGATAAAAGGGTTGTCAATCCCTTCACGGTCACTTGCAAAAGTGAGATCTGATAGAGATAGATAAATGGTAAAGGAAATATTTTTGGTATTGTTGGTTTATAGATTGGAAAGTAAAGATTGCAATTTAAAGGAACGACAATAGAAATTGGAAAGTTGACGGGAAACTAATAGATTCAATATAATGGAAAAGAGACCCGAGGGCCATAGGTTTCACTAGTGGCTTCCCTCAAGATAGCAAATATTACGATGGGTGAACAATTTACTGCCGAGCAATTGATAGAAAAGCGCATAGTTATGATGATATCTAAGGCAATGATCATGAACATAGGCATCACGTCCGTGTCAAGTAGACAGAAACGATTCTGCATCTACTACTATTACTCCACACATCGACCGCTATCCAGCATGCATCTAGAGTATTAAGTTCATAAAGAATAGAGTAACGCATTAAGTAAGATGACATGATGTAGAGGAATTAACTCAAGCAATATGATTAAAACCACATCTTTTTATCCTCGATGGCAACAATACAATACGTGCCTTCCTGCCCCTACTGTCACTGGGAAAGGACACCGCAAGATTGAACCCATAGCTAAGCACATCTCCCATTGCAAGAAATATCAATCTAGTAGGCCAAACTAAACCGACAATTCGAAGAGACTTGCAAAGATATCAAATCATGCATATAAGAATTCAGAGAAGAACCAAATAATATTCATAGATAATCTGATCATTGAAGGAAATATGCCCTAGAGGCAATAATAAAGTTATTATTTATTTCCTCATATCATGATAAATGTTTATTATTCATGCTAGAATTGTATTAACTGGAAACATGATACATGTGTGAATACATAGACAAACATATAGTCACTAGTATGCCTCTACTTGACTAGCTCATTAATCAAAGATGGTTATGTTTCCTAATCATAGACATGTGTTGTCATTTGATTAATGGGATCACATCATTAGGAGAATGATGTGATTGACATGACCCATCCCATTAGCTTAGCACTTGATAGTTTACTATTCTGCTATTGCTCTCTTCATGACTTATACATGTTCCTGTAACTATGAGAATTATGCAACTACCGTTTACCGGAGGAACACTTTGGGTACTACCAAACATCACAACGTAACTGGGTGATTATAAAGGAGTACTACAGGTGTCTCCAAAGGTACATGTTGAGTTGGCGTATTTCGAGATTAGGTTTTGTCACTCTGATTGTCGGAGAGGTATCTCTGGGCCCTCTCGGTAATACTCATCACTTAAGCCTTGCAAGCATTATAACTAATGAGTTAGTTATGAGATGACGTATTTCAGAACGAGTAAAGAGACTTGCCGGTAACGAGATTGAACTAGGTATTGGATACCGACGATCAAATCTTGGGCAAGTAACATACCGATGACAAAGGGAACAACGTATGTTGTTGTGCGGTTTGACCGATAAAGATCTTCGTAGAATATGTAGGAACCAATATGGGCATCCAGGTCCCACTATTGGTTATTGACCGAGAATGGTTCTAGGTCATGTCTACATAGTTCTCGAACCCGTAGGGTCCGCACGCTTAACGTTACGATGACAATTTTATAATGAGTTTACAAGTTTTGATGTACCGAAGTTTGTTCGGAGTCCCGGATGTGATCACGGACATGACGAGGAGTCTCGGAATGGTCGAGACATAAAGATTGATATATTGGAAGCCTATATTTGGACATCGGAATGGTTCCGGGTGAAATCGGGATTTTACCGGAACACCGGGGGGTTACCGGAACCCTCCCGGGGGATATTGGGCCTTAGTGGGCCAAGAGGGAGAAGAGGAGGGCCGGCTAGGGCAGGCCGCTCTCCCCCCTAGTCTGAATAGGACAAGGAAGGGGGGGCGGCGCCCCCCTTTCCTCTTTCCCCTCCCCCCTTTCCTTCTCCACCAAGGCAAGAGGGGGGAGTCCTACTCCCGGCGGGAGTAGGACTCCTCCAGGCGCACCCCTAGGGGGACGGCTGCACCTCCCCCCTTCCTCCTTTATATACGGGGGCAGGGGCACCCCATGGACACACAAGTTGATCTACGGACCGTTCCTTAGCCGTGTGCGGTGCCCCCTTCCACCATATTCCACCTCGGTCATATCGTCGCGGAGTTTAGGCGAAGCCCTGCGCCGGTAGAACATCATCATCGTCACCACGCCGTCGACGAACACTCTCCCCTCTTGTTGCTATATCATCACCATGCGTAGGAATTTTTTTGAAATTACTACGTTCCCCAACAGTGGCATCCGAGCCTAGGTTTTATGCGTTGATGTTATATGCACGAGTAGAACACAAGTGAGTTGTGGGCGATACAAGTCATACTGCTTACCAGCATGTCATACTTTGGTTTGGCGGTATTGTGAGATGAAGCGGCCCGGACCGACATTACGCGTACGCTTACGCGAGACTGGTTTCACCGTTATGAGCACTCGTGCTTAAAGGTGACTGGCGGGTGTCTGTCTCTCTCACTTTAGCTGAACCGAGTGTGGCTACGCCTGGTCCTTGCGAAGGTTAAAACAGCACCAACTTGATGAACTATCGTTGTGGTTTTCGATGCGTAGGTAAGAACGGTTCTTGCTAAGCCCATAGCAGCCACGTAAAATTTGCAACAACAAAGTAGAGCACGTCTAACTTGTTTTTGCAGGGCATGTTGTGATATGATATGGTCAAGACGTGATACTATATTTTTTGTATGAGATGATCATGTTTTGTAACCGAAGTTATAGGCAACTGGCAGGAGCCATATGGTTGTCGCTTTATTGTATGAAATGCAAACGCCCTGTAATTGCTTTACTTTATCACTAAGCGGTAGCGATAGTCGTAGAAGCAATAGATGGCGTAACGACAACGATGCTACGATGGAGATCAAGGTGTCGCGCCGGTGACGATGGTGATCATAACGGTGCTTCGAAGATGGAGATCACAAGCACAAGATGATGATGGCCATATCATATCACTTATATTGATTGCATGTGATGTTTATCCTTTATGCATCTTATCTTGCTTTTATTGACGGTAGCATTTTAAGATGATCTCACGCTAATTATCAAGAAGTGTTCTCCCTGAGTATGCACCGTTGCGAAAGTTCTTCGTGCTGAGACACCACGTGATGATCGGGTGTGATAGGCTCTATGTTCAAATACAACGGGTGCAAAACAGTTGCACACGCGGAATACTCAGGTTATACTTGACGAGCCTAGCATATACAAATATGGCCTCGGAACACGGAGACCGAAAGGTCGAGCGTGAATCATATAGTAGATATGATCAACATAGAGATGTTCACCATTGAAACTACTCCATCTCACGTGATGATCGGACATGGTTTAGTTGATTTGGATCACGTGATCACTTAGATGAGTAGAGAGATGTCTGTCTAAGTGGGAGTTCTTAAGTAATATGATTAATTGAACTTAAATTTATCATGAAATTAGTACCTGATAATATTTTGCTTGTCTATGTTTGTTTGTAGATAGATGGCTCGTGCTGTTGTTCCGTTGAATTTTAATGCGTTCCTTGAGAAAGCAAAGTTGAAAGATGATGGTAGCAATTACACGGACTGGGTCCGTAACCTGAGGATTATCCTCATTGCTGCACAGAAAAGTTACACCCTGGAAGCACCGCTGGGTGCCAGGCCTGCTGCTGATGCAACTGACGACGTTAAGAACGTCTGGCATAGCAAAGCTGATGACTACTCTATAGTTCAGTGTGCCATGCTTTACGGCTTAGAACCGGGCCTTCAACGACGTTTTGAACGTCATGGAGCATATGAGATGTTCCAGGAGTTGAAGTTAATATTTCAAGCTAATGCCCGGATTGAGAGATATGAAGTCTCCAATAAGTTCTATAGCTGCAAGATCGAGGAGAATAGTTCTGTCAGTGAACACATACTCAAAATGTCTGGGTATAATAATCACTTGATTCAACTGGGAGTTAATCTTCCTGATGATAGTGTCATTGACAGAATTCTCCATTCACTGCCACCAAGCTACAAGAGCTTCGTGATGAACTGTAATATGCAAGGGGTGAACAAGACTATTCCCGAGCTCTTCGCAATGCTAAAAGCTGCGGAGGTAGAAATCAAGAAGGAGCATCAAGTGTTGATGGTCAACAAGACCACTAGTTTCAAGAAGAAGGGCAAAGCGAAGAAGAAGGGGAACTTCAAAAAGAACAGCAAGCAAGTTGCTGCTCAAGAGAAGAAACCCAAGTCTGGACCTAAGCCTGAAACTGAGTGCTTCTACTGCAAGCAGACTGGACACTGGAAGCGGAACTGCCCCAAGTATTTGGCAGACAAGAAGGATGGCAAAGTGAACAAAGGTATATGTGATATACATGTTATTGATGTGTACCTTACTAACGCTCGCAGTAGCACCTGGGTATTTGATACTGGTTCTGTTGCTAACATTTGCAACTCGAAACAGGGACTACGGATTAAGCGAAGATTAGCTAAGGATGAGGTGACTATGCGCGTGGGAAATGGTTCCAAAGTCGATGTGATCGCGGTCGGCACGCTACCTCTACATCTACCATCGGGATTAGTTTTAGACCTAAATAATTGTTATTTGGTGCCAGCGTTGAGCATGAACATTATATCTGGATCTTGTTTGATGCGAGACGGTTATTCATTTAAATCAGAGAATAATGGTTGTTCTATTTATATGAGTAATATCTTTTATGGTCATGCACCCTTGAAGAGTGGTCTATTTTTATTGAATCTCGATAGTAGTGATACACATATTCATAGTGTTGAAACCAAAAGATGCAGAGTTGATAATGATAGTGCAACTTATTTGTGGCACTGCCGTTTAGGTCATATCGGTGTAAAGCGCATGAAGAAACTCCATACTGATGGGCTTTTGGAATCACTTGATTATGAATCACTTGGTACTTGTGAACCGTGCCTTATGGGAAAGATGACTAAAACGCCGTTCTCCGGTACTATGGAGAGAGCAACAGATTTGTTGGAAATCATACATACAGATGTATGTGGTCCAATGAATGTTGAGGCTCATGGCGGATATCGTTATTTTCTCACCTTCACAGATGATTTAAGCAGATATGGGTATATCTACTTAATGAAACACAAGTCTGAAACATTTGAAAAGTTCAAAGAATTTCAGAGTGAAGTGGAAAATCATCGTAACAAGAAAATAAAGTTTCTACGATCTGATCGTGGAGGAGAATATTTGAGTTACGAGTTTGGTCTACACTTGAAACAATGCGGGATAGTCTCGCAACTCACGCCACCTGGAACACCACAACGAAATGGTGTGTCCGAACGTCGTAATCGTACTTTACTTGATATGGTATGATCTATGATGTCTCTTACTGATCTACCGCTATCATTTTGGGGTTATGCTTTAGAGACGGCTGCATTCACGTTAAAATAGGGCACCATCAAAATCTGTTGAGACGACGCCTTATGAACTGTGGTTTGGCAAGAAACCAAAGTTGTCGTTTCTTAAAGTTTGGGGCTGCGATGCTTATGTGAAGAAACTTCAACCAGATAAGCTCGAACTCAAATCGGAGAAATGTGTCTTCATAGGATACCCGAAGGAGACTATTGGGTGCACCTTCTATCACAGATCTGAGGGCAAGATTTTCGTTGCTAAATTCGGATCCTTTCTAGAGAAGGAGTTTCTCTCAAAAGAAGTGAGTGGGAGGAAAGTAGAACTTGACGAGATAACTGTATCTACTCCCTTATTGGAAAGTAGTTCATCACAAGAACCGGTTCCTGTAACAACTACACCAATCAGTGAGGAAGCTAATGATATTGATCATGAAACTTCAGAACAAGTTTCTACAGAACCTCGTAGGTCTACCAGAGTAAGATCCGCACCAGAGTGGTACGGCAATCCTATTCTGGAAGTCATGTTACTTGACCATGATGAACCTACGAACTATGAGGAAGCGATGATGAGCCCAGATTCCGCTAAATGGCTAGAGGCCATGAAATCTGAGATGGGATCCATGTATGAAAACAAAGTATGGACTTTGGTTGACTTGCCCGATGATCGGCAAGCTATTGAGAATAAATGGATCTTTAAGAAGAAGACTGACGCTGATGGTAATGTAATTGTCTATAAAGCTCGACTTGTTGCGAAAGGTTTTCGACAAGTTCAAGGGGTTGACTACGATGAGACTTTCTCACACGTAGCGATGCTTAAGTCTGTCCGAATCATGTTAGCTATTGCTGCATTTCATGATTATGAAATTTGGCAAATGGATGTCAAGACTGCATTCTTGAATGGATTTCTAGAAGAAGAGTTGTATATGATGCAGCCGCAAGGTTTTGTTGATCCAAAAGGTGCTAACAAAGTGTGCAAGCTCCAGCGTTCCATTTATGGACTGGTGCAAGCATCTCGGAGTTGGAATAAACGCTTTGATAGTGTGATCAAAGCATATGGTTTTATACAGACTTTTGGAGAAGCCTGTATTTACAAGAAAGTGAGTGGGAGCTCTGTAGCATTTCTAATTTTATATGTAGATGACATATTGTTAATTGGAAATGATATAGAATTTCTGGATAGCATAAAGAGATACTTGAATAAAAGTTTTTCAATGAAAGACCTTGGAGAAGCTGCTTATATATTGGGCATCAAGATCTATAGAGATAGATCAAGACGCTTAATAGGACTTTCACAAAGCACATACCTTGACAAAATTTTGAAAAAGTTCAAAATGGATCAGGCAAAGAAAGGATTCTTGCCTGTGCTACAAGGTGTGAAGTTGAGTCAAACTCAATGCCCGACCACAGTAGAAGATAGAGAGAAAATGAAAGATGTTCCCTATGCTTCAGCCATAGGCTCTATCATGTATGCAATGCTGTGTACCAGACCTGACGTATGCTTAGCAATAATCTTGGCAGCAAGGTACCAAAGTAATCCAGGAGTGGATCACTGGACAGCGGTCAAGAACATCCTGAAATACCTGAAAAGGACTAAGGATATGTTTCTCGTATATGGAGGTGACAAAGAGCTAGTCGTAAAAGGTTATGTCGATGCAAGCTTTGACACTGATCCGGACGATTCTAAATCGCAAACCGGATACGTATTTATATTAAACGGTGGAGCTGTAAGTTGGTGCAGTTCTAAACAAAGCATCGTGGCGGGATCTACATGTGAAGCGGAGTACATAGCTGCTTCTGAAGCAGCGAATGAAGGAGTCTGGATGAAGGAGTTCATTTCCGATCTAGGTGTCATACCTAGTGCATCGGGACCAATGAAGATCTTCTGTGACAATACTGGTGCAATTGCCTTGGCAAAGGAATCCAGATTTCACAAGAGGACCAAGCACATCAAGAGACGCTTCAATTCCATTCAAGACCAAGTCCAAGTGGGAGACATAGAGATTTGCAAGATACATACGGATCTGAATGTTGCAGACCCATTGACTAAGCCTCTCTCACGAGCAAAGCATGATCAGCACCAAGACTCCATGGGTGTTAGAATCATTACTATGTAATCTAGATTATTGACTCTAGTGCAAGTGGGAGACTGAAGGAAATATGCCCTAGAGGCAATAATAAAGTTATTATTTATTTCCTCATATCATGATAAATGTTTATTATTCATGCTAGAATTGTATTAACCGGAAACATGATACATGTGTGAATACATAGACAAACATATAGTCACTAGTATGCCTCTACTTGACTAGCTCATTAATCAAAGATGGTTATGTTTCCTAACCATAGACATGTGTTGTCA
This sequence comes from Triticum timopheevii, assembly GCA_963921465.1. Lineage (NCBI taxonomy): Eukaryota > Viridiplantae > Streptophyta > Magnoliopsida > Poales > Poaceae > Triticum > Triticum timopheevii. The sequence continues at coordinate 351,275,374 of OY997264.1, forward strand.
TTTGATTAATGGGATCACATCATTAGGAGAATGATGTGATTGACATGACCCATCCCGTTAGCTTAGCACTTGATCGTTTAGTATTCTGCTATTGCTTTCTTCATGACTTATACATGTTCCTGTAACTATGAGAATTATGCAACTCCCGTTTTCCGGAGGAACACTTTGGGTACTACCAAACGTCACAATGTAACTGGGTGATTATAAAGGAGTACTACAGGTGTCTCCAAAGGAACATGTTGAGTTGGCGTATTTCGAGATTAGGTTTTGTCACTCCGATTGTCGGAGAGGTATCTCTGGGCCCTCTCGGTAATACTCATCACTTAAGCCTTGCAAGCATTATAACTAATGAGTTAGTTATGAGATGACGTATTACAGAACGAGTAAAGAGACTTGCCAGTAACGAGATTGAACTAGGTATTGGATACCGACGATCAAATCTCGGGCAAGTAACATACCGATGACAAAGGGAACAACATATGTTGTTACGCGGTTTGACCGATAAAGATCTTCGTAGAATATGTAGGAACCAATATGGGCATCCAGGTCCCGCTATTGGTTATTGATCGAGAATGGTTCTAGGTCATGTCTACATAGTTCTCGAACCCGTAGGGTCCGCACGCTTAACGTTACGATGACAATTTTATTATGAGTTTACAAGTTTTGATGTACCGAAGTTTTTTCGGAGTCCCGGATGTGATCACGGACATGACGAGGAGTCTCGGAATGGTCGAGACATAAAGATTGATATATTGGAAGCCTATATTTGGACATCGGAATGGTTCCGGGTGAAATCGGGATTTTACCGGAACACCGGGGGGTTACCGGAACCCTCCCGGGGGATATTGGGCCTTAGTGGGCCAAGAGGGAGAAGAGGAGGGCCGGCCAGGGCAGGCCGCGCGCCCCCTCCCCCCTAGTCCGAATAGGACAAGGAAGGGGGGGGGGGGCGGCGCCCCCCTTTCCTCTTTCCCCTCCCCCCTTTCCTTCTCCACCAAGGCAAGAGGGGGGAGTCCTACTCCCGGTGGGAGTAGGACTCCTCCAGGTGCACCCCTAGGGGGCCGGCCGCACCTCCCCCTCCCTCCTTTATATACGGGGGCAGGGGGCACCCCATGGACACACAAGTTGATCTACGAATCGTTCCTTAGCCGTGTGCGGTGCCCCCTTCCACCATATTCCACCTCGGTCATATCGTCGCGGAGTTTAGGCGAAGCCCTGCACCGGTAGAACATCATCATCGTCACCACGCCATCGTGCTGACGGAACGCATCTCCGGAGCCTTTGCTGGATCGGAGGGCCGGAGATCGTCATCGAGCTGAACGTGTGCTGAACTCGGAGGCCCCGTACGTTCGGTGCTTGGATCGGTCGGATCGTGAAGACGTACGACTACATCAACCGCGTTGTGCTAACGCTTCCGCTTACAGTCTACGGGGGTACGTGGACGAACACTCTCCCCTCTCGTTGCTATATCATCACCATGATCTTGCGTGCGCGTAGGAAATTTTTTGAAATTACTACGTTGCCCAACAATCATAAATCCACAATTCATCAAATATCGGCAAACACACCACAAAAGAATATTACATCGAATGGATATCCAAGAACATCGAGGAGAACATGGTATTGAGAATCAAAGAGAGAGAAGAAGCCATCTAGCTAATCACTATGGACCCGTAGGTCTGTGGTAAACTACTCACGCTTCATCGGAGAGGTAATGGTGTTGATGTAGAAGCCCTCCATGATCAAATCCCCCTCCGGTAGGACGCCGGAAAAGGTCCCTAGATGGGATCTCACGGTATAGAAGGTTGCAACGGTGGAAAAGTGGTTTCGTGGCTCCCCTGGATGTTTTCAGGGTATAAAAGTATGTATATATATAGGCGAAGGGACTAGGTCAGGGGAGCTACGAGGGGCCCACGAGGTAGGGGGCGCGCCCTACCCCCCTGGGCATGCCCTCCTACCTCGTGGCCGCCTCGTTGTATCTCCGACTTCATCTCCAAGTCTTCTGGTTTCCTTCCGGTCCAAGAAAGATCATCGTGAAGGTTTCATTCCGTTTGGACTCCATTTGATATTCCTTTTCTGCGAAACTCTAAAATAGGCAAAAAAACAAAAACTGGCACTGGGTCCTCGGTTAATAGGTTAGTCCCAAAAATAATATAAAATAGCATATAAATGCCTATTAAACATCCAAAACAGATAATATAATAGCAGGGGGTAATCAAAAATTATAGATGTGTTGGATACGTATCAATATGCTTTAGATGCGATGGAGATAAAGCAGTGTCCATCAGTAAGCTCTTGTCATCGGTCATGTGATTTGTACGTCCACTGTCGAGGACCCACTCAGTAGCTTTGGGTTGATCATCCTGCAGATGAATTAGTGCAACTTACGAACTCATATACTTCATCAGTGAAGAATATGACATCAAAATCATTAGATTGAATTTCATCAAGCAATACAACAGATATAGCAGTATGAGGACGTGAGAAATGAATATTCATTTCTTCATGATTAGCTTGCGTCCTTTCAAGCATATTCAGGTCTCCAGCAAATTCATCAGATGTTCAAGTTTGTCTGGAGACTTGACCCTGCATAAGAGATTAGTTCTTTTTATTCACCACCCACATCTGAAGGGGTGGCAAAGATTTCATCATTCTGCAAGCTACATACAAGAAAGGTGGCATAGACGCTAGTCCACTTCGTTTCATAGAAGAGGGGTTAGAGTAAGCATATGAATAAGCAGAGAAATTCTTCGAGGACTTATGAACATAATGATTTGAAGAATAATGCACGTAATCATAGCCCTCATGGTTTCTCTGCGAAATAGAAATGTTAGCACGATGATGTTCATCTGAGGATTTTGATCCATATGAGAAATTTGATCCATGTGAGGAATTTGGTCCATATGAGGACTTGGATCCATATGAAGACTTTGATCTGGGGTTCCTATTCTTCACAGGTGATATCATGATGACATTCACCTGAAGACTTTCAAGGCAGCTTTTGGGACCCAGATTTTCTTCCTACGGGGATTGTTCCTGCAGTTAGTTCAGACATATCTAGCCTATACTTCACCATTCTGATTTTTGAACAGTTTATAGTTGGAGTCAAATGACTCATTAGAAGAATATGAAGATTCACATGTACAGCTAGATAAGGTGGATGGATCTACGGGAGGTCCTTTCGCAGCAACCCATGAGGTTTTGGGATACTGCTCAGGTTTCCAGTAGGTCCCATTAGTATTGAGTTTCCTTTCAAAGGCAATACCCTCTTTCCTAGGGTTCCTGTTGAGGATCTCCTTTTTAAGCACATCACAAAGAGCCTACTGCCCTTTGAGGCTTTTATACATGTCTATCACATACAATTTCTTCAACCCTGCATTGTTAGTGATACTTGTGGTATCCTCATATGAGCAATTTGTGACCACAGAGAAAGCTGAAGAATTTGCAACAATAGAAGCATTTGAACTTTCAGGTGAAGAATTAGCAGATTCACATTCAATCACTTCAAACATGGTGGAATGAATTCATCCTGAGCGAAACTGATCTGTTGAGCAAGGAATGAATCACGTTCCTTCTGAAGATCTTCATAACTCACTCTTAGCCTCTCAAGATCTTGCTTTCTTTGAAGAAATTCATAAGAAAACTTCTCATGATTAGCTAAGAGAGTGTTATGATGACTCTGAAGGTTATCAAACTCAGTCTGAAGTCTCTGAAGATTTTTAGTCAAAGTTTGAGTTTGATCCATTTCTTCACCCAACAGGTCATCGCTTTTGTCTAGCATATTTTGAACCTTTTCCAAAGCTTTTTGCTGTTTAGTGGCAATAGAAGCAAGCTTGGTATAGCTAGGTCCAAAATCATCATCAGATTCATCATCACCAGACTCATATGAGGAACATTCGGTTACCTTGGCACCTTTTGCCATGAGGCATTGTGCAGAGGATGATGGTTCAGGTTCGAAAGTCATCGTCTTGAATGATTCCTTAAAATCCTCAAACTAGGGATCATGAAGAGCTCGTTGACCTTCATAGACATTAGAGATTCGGTCCTAGATATGCTTTGCATTGGAGAGATGCATAATGTTCCTGAACTGATTCATGGATAAGCAGGACCAGATGATGTCCTTCGCCATGAGGTCGAGTCGAGTGTACCTGCAAATATCATTAGCCTCCGCCATCTTGCAAAGATCGATAACGCCAATCTTAGTGATGGTCCACAGCTTGCTGTTCATCGCCATGAGGCGCTTCCTCATCATGGCCTTCCACTTGGGATAATCATGACAGTCAAAGATGGGGCATGTCACTTTCTTCATTCCTGCGGTTGACATAACTAAAACTCCAGGTGGTTAAACCAAAATCACACAGAACAAGGGAGTACATTGCTCTGATACCAATTGAAAGTGCGTTTAGTCGACTAGAGGGGGGTGAATAGGCAATTTTTACAAATTCATCACTAAGGAATTTCAAGGTGAGGAAATTCCTAAGTCATGAACAGCTATCAGCGGAATAAGTACTCAGATGCAAGCATACCAGAGTAGTAACAGAGTCATCATGATGAAATGAAAACAAGTACAGAGTAAAAGTAGCGTGAAAACGAGATAAGCAGGCTGAAGACAAAGTGACTGAAGAACTAGGATTGAAGAAATTGAGAAAGTCTTTAGTCAAAGTCTTCAAACAGTAACGATCAAGTTCATCAACACATGAATGAGGAAATGAAAGGGTTGAGGAAATAGAACCAGTGGCTTGGAGAAGACGATGAATTGGTAGACCAGTTCCAACTGCTGTGGCAGTCGTACGTCTGGTTGGAGCGGCTAGGTATTTAAACCCGAGGACACATAGTCTCAGACACACAGTCCTCACCGTATTCTCCTTGAGCTAAGATCACACAGAACTAGCCCAATCACTCGTGGTAAGTCTTCAGGTGACTTCCAAACCTTCACAGACTCAGTCACTTGATGATCCACAATTTCCTCTTGGATGCTCTAGACCATGACGCCTAACCGTCTGGAGGATGCACAGTCAATATTTATAGACGCCTAACCGTCTGGGGTTGCACAATCCTCAAAGGTAAGAAGCATCGGTTCCACACAGGAACAATCTCTTCAGTGATGCTCAATCACTTTGGGTTTGTAGGTGTTTGGGTTTGGGTTTTCCTCACTTGATGATTTTCGCTCAAAGTCCTCGGAGGATGGGATGCTCTTAATGACAAGTGTCAGTTTCTCTCGGAGCAGCCAACCAACTAGTGGTTGTAGGGGGCAGCTATTTATAGCTTAGGTAGCAGCCCGACATGATAAGACATAAATTCCCTTCAATGATATGACCGCTAGGTGGGTAGATATTTGGAACAGCTGACGCATAGCACAGCAACGGTCGGATATTCGAGCTATCAAATTCCTTAGGGCTATCATGTTCCTCACTTGTAGGCAATCCACACTGGCGATTCCTAACTCCTCAGTCAGAACAAATTCCTCAGAGACCAGAAGATCTTCGTCTCTGTTACTGAAGAAATTTACTAAACTGTATGAGATATCCAATGGCCTCACTCGAAAGGATTGGGTAGGTGTAGGATTTTGAGATGAGCATCACTTGGAAACTTTTCCTTAGTTTTACCTCGACCCCCTTTAACAGTACGGTGTTTCCTATGACTCAAGAAAGATAAAATGAAACTACGAAAACAAAAGTCTTCACGCTTCATAATCCTCGCATGAATATCAAGTCTTCATGGTCACACCAATTTCTTCACTTTCAAAGTCTTCAAGAAAACCAAAGTCTTCAGCTGAAGACATTCATTTTTAGGGGTCGACTTTCATCGTAAATATCAAACTCTTCATAGACTTATAGACCTGTGTGTACTCACAAACTTATTAGCCCCTTAACCTATAAGTCTTCAATACACCAAAATCACTAAGGGGCACTAGATGCACTTACAGATATGAACACCATGAACATAAATATCATAGAGGCTATGTTGGTTTTGATTCAACTACATGCATGAACATGTGCCAAGTCAAGCCACTCGAATATTCAGAGGAGGATACCATATCATCATACTACATCACAATCATTGTAATGCAATGTTGGCATCCAAGATAAATTATTATCCACTCCTAGCTACTTATGCATGGCATGAGAAACTGTAATCTCTAATTGTCATTGCAAACATGTTTAATCATAATGGGCTGAATCATGAATACTAGGTTAAAAATATTTACAAAAATAGAACAAGTCGAGTTCATACCCGTTTCTCTCCGCCACGACCAGTTCATCGAATATCGTCATTTTTGCCTTTCACTTGCACGACCGAACAATATGAAAATAATAATAGTGCAAGAGTGTCGTGGACTAAGCTGGAATCTGCAAACATATTATTCAACAGGAGAAGACAAGGTAAAATGGGCTCTTTGTTAGATCAACAATAATGCAAATGAGAGCCACTCAACATTTTCATCGTGGTCTTCTCATCGATAAGACTCGATAAAAAGAAAATAAATACAGAGAAACATACTGAAATATTTTTGGATTTTTTAGTTTTCTTGAAAGAAAGCAACTAAAAAGGGCAAAAATGAGAAAAACTATTTACACGGGAAAGTCCCCAACAAGCAAAAGAAGAACAAGGAAATCTTTTTGGGTTTTCTTTTTAGTGCTACAACAATTTAAACTAGGAAGAAAAACCGAAAAGAAGCAAGAAATATATTTTCGGGTTTTCTCAAAAAAAATTCAAACACACAAGAAGAAAGCGAGAAAATAAATTTAACACGAATAATACAATGAAAAAGTGTGAACGCCGATAAATGGAATGAAATGTGTGAACATGAATGTAATGTTGGTGGAAGTACGTTGTCGGTGTACAGAAGTGGGGGCTCTACTTTGTACCCCTTTACCTGTGCACGGGCAGGCAGAGCCGCGCCTATGGCCACACTTAGCAGCGCAAGGGAGGGAAGCCAAAGCCACAAGACGATCAAGGCAACGCCAAGACAGAAACGCAAAGAGCAAGAGGGCGAGGTAGGCTCCCCCGGCAAGACCCTTGCCAGGGCGGCCTCCGCAGCCCCGACAAGAGCCTTGCCAGGGCAACCTGCCCAGCACCAGCGGAGCGTGCCACCCTTGAGCCCAAGGTTTCCAACACCATCAACAGTATTGGAGCTGAGGCTCGGAAGGCACCTCCATGGTAGCATGCAGATCTTTGTGAAGATCATTAACACATAATATCAGATGAGGACCAGAAGACGAGACCTCCGGCAGCACCCTTGCCGGGGACGACCGCGGTGCCACGGCAAGACCCTTGCCGGGGCCCCCAGCAAGACCCTTGTCGAGGACATCGATGAGGACGCGGCCAGGCCCGCACGCACCAAGACCCCACCGCCGTTCCCATGCAGCTGCCAGCCCAGCCAGCCAGCGAGTGCCTGCGTGGCGACGTGCGGTCTCGAGGCCAACTCAGCAAGCACTTGCATGGTGGCATGCAGATCTTTGTGAAGACGCTGCCACCACGCCACCTCAGCAGCCTGCCAGCCTATATGGCGCTGCCCGCCTCGCTGGCCTGGACGCGCGTTGAAGCAAGGCGAGGCGGCGATAAAGTGAGGGGACACCTCAGGGGCGCATTTAATGCGTCTTGTCCCGTAATGACAAGCGATAAGCTTGTACACTGTACCCTTTCTACCTGATGTGTGCCACTGTGGTGCCTCCTTCGACTATACAAGGAGGCCCGAGGTGTACTGGAGGGGGATTCGGCTCTTTGGGCAAGTCACGCTCGATAGCTAGTTCAAGAACACTGATATACACACCAAAGCAGGACTAGGGTATTACGCGACCTCCACGGCCCGAACCTGGGCGAACGACCTTTGTGCTGGCTCTTAGACCTGCTCTTCTCACAACCCCGCGCCCGTCAACCACAGTAGGGATCCCGTTGATCCCATAGGTTTCGTTCCCACCGACATCTTTGGCGCGCCAGGCAGGGACGCTCAGTTGTGAAAGTCTGGTCTAGCAGCTAGTCTAGTAGCTCTACATCGCCGTGGTTTCCAAGGAAGAAGGCGATCGAACGGGCGACATCACTTGCGAGTACAGTAAGCGCTCACGCGATGACAGAAAAGCTAAGTCACACAAAAACTTCGAGCAATTCTTTCTATATAAGGTTATTCTCCTTGAAGATCTTTCCCTCTGTATACGAAACCTGCACGCAATGGGGCCCTTCCACTATTGGCAATGCCTTCGTTCTGTTTTGAGTCTGCTCAACAGTTCGAGCGGCTGCGTAGAGAACGGTAGGGTAGCCTTCCGCTATTGGCAACGCTCTTGTTCTGTCTCGAGTCCGCTCGACAGCTCGAGCGGCCGCGCTGAGAACGGCAAGGTGGTTCGCCTAGCCGCACGCACACCTGGCAGGCTATTGGGCATCCGTCCTCGAGGTGCCGCGGCATGGGTTTACGCACCGATAAACCTACCCAATTAACGTAGGGTGGACATACAGAGAAAGATCGAATTGAAAAATAACATGCATCATTTCAAAAGTACTGCAGGGTTATATTACATCAATTGTTGTTGCGGTTCTAACTAAAGATATGAATTGTCTTGGTTGTGAACTTGCAGCGGCAACAAGAAACGGGGTGCCTAGTCTCGGCGCTAGCCTTTGATCCTCTCGATCCCATCGACGCGGCTGATGACGGGCTTGATACGCTCCTTGAGCGGCGCGAGGTCCACATCCTCCGGCAAGCTCTCCAGCGCGACATCGAAGTCGAGGTTGGGGTAATTGATGACAATCTCTATGGAATAATGGTTGTCTTGAGTTATATTTGAAGGATTTGTCCATAGGCTTTTCTTGAAGTCCATGTGTTGGTTTCAAGGAGTTTATGAGTTGACCAAGGTGCTATTAAGGAATTATCCAAAGATTGGTCATGCGGGTGTTGAGCTTATTGCAAGCATGTCTTGAAGAAGAAGGTTGTGTGATCATTCATGTTTACCTTCAATACATCATCCAAATGAAGAGAGTTGCAAAGATTCAAGGTTGATCAAGACTAAGTCAATAGTGAATCAAGTTGATTAACTCACAAAGCGTAGAAGATGTACCGAGAGGGATCAAGTGATCCCATGGTATGGTAAGCATTGTCCATTGCACTTTGTGTACTAACCCATGGTCTATGTGAGAGTTCTATGTGGGGTTAGGTACGTATCCATGGGCTTGCATCAAGAGGAAGATATCATACAACCCATGGAAAGGATGACATCAAGTGGTGATCGTCATCAAGATTGCCGTGTGCAAGTTCAAGTGGAGCATCACGAAGAGATCAAGTGCTTGAATCTTGCCATCCATTGTGGTGTCAATGGACTTGTGAAGATGAGCCGAAGAGTGGCTCACCCATAGTGGACTATGGGGGAGCAATCATCTAGTCTTCATCGAGCCAACGCAATCAAGAAAGGTGGTCCAACTTGAGGGAGTGAAGATCGTCATCATCTAGCTCAAGTGGACCATGTGCAAGGCAAAGGTTTGCCCTTGATAGGTTTTCTATTTTACCGATCTCATGGTAGTTGTGGGAGACCGGGTTATAGGATCGATTGCCGTACTATCAAGGGGGGCTCTCGACGAGTTGCTTGATCGTATCGTTCGTAGAGAGCTCAAACCATTGCATCCTTGCATCATGTTTCTTGGTTCTTGTTTGATTCTCCTTATGAGTCTTAGAGCTTATGGTCATCTTGATGACAAGCTTGAGTTCATCAAAAACGGAGTTTGCATGCGTCTTTTATGATGTTTTCGGTGTTGGAGGTTTTACCGGTCTTCTCCGAGAAAGGGTTCTCACCATTTTCTTTTGGGACTTTTCTCATTTTCTTATTATTGGTATTTCTTTCAATATTGTGTTAGCCCTTGTCGCTAGCTTTCTAACAAACTTGGTTTCATCGAATTCGGAGTCCGTTTGCAAAAGTTGTGGCAGTTTTGGTGTTCTGAAAAGGCTACAGCGGTACTACCGCGAATTGGAGCGGATGTAATTTTTTACTACCGCTCCAGAGCGGTAATACCGCGGCTCCTAGAGCGGTAGTACCGCTTCGGACCAAAAAACTCGTCCCAAGTCCTGCGGAGGTAGGTACGGAATTATATTTTTTGTACCGCAAGCAATAGTACCGCGATCCCTTGCGGTAGTACCGTGAGGACGAGCGGTAGTACCGCTCTGTGCGGGTTGTGAGCATAACGGTTGGATTTTCCCCTACCTAGAAAAGGGGGTCTTCTTCCCCATTGAACCTTATCCTTTGAGATCGTGTTCTTCCCCATTATTGACCTTCTTTGAACTTGCTAACTCTCAATCCCTCCATGGATTCTTGCTAGTTTTTGAGGGAAAAGAGAGAGAAGATCTAGATCCACGTTTCCACCAATCACTTTCTCCTCTAAGTGAGGGGAACCCCTTGGATCTAGATCTTGGAGTTCTTCGTGTTCTTCTTTCGTTCTTCCTCTCATTTTCCTCCCTAGCATTAGTTGCTTCGGTGGGATTTGGGAGAGAAGGACTTGGGCACTCCGTGTGCCCTTGCCATTGCATTTGGTGCATCGGTTTGAGTTCTCCACGTGATACGTGGAAGTTACAAGTTGAGAAGCTTATTACTCTTGGGTGCTTGGTGCCCTTGAGCTTGTTCCTCTTGGGTGCTTGGGCGCCCTAGACGGTTGGTGGTGTTCGGAGCTCAATCATTGTGGTGTAAAGCTCCGGGCAAGCGTCGGGGTCTCCAATTAGGTTGTGGAGATCGCCCCGAGCAATTTGACGGGTTCCGGTGACCACCCCCAAGGGTTGCCAAAGTGTACGGGTTCGGTGACCGCCCCCAAGGGTCGCCATTTGTACGGGTTCAGTGACCGCCCCCAAGGGTCGCCATTTGTACGGGTTCGGTGACCGCCCTCAAGAGTCCCTTAGTGGAATCACGGCATCTTGCATTGTGCGAGGGCGTGAGGAGATTACGGTGGCCCTAGTGGCTTCTTGGGGAGCATTGTGCCTCCACACCGCTCCAAACGGAGATTAGCATCCGCAAGGGTGTGAACTTCAAGATACATCGTCGTCTCCGCGTGCCTCGGTTATCTCTTACCCGAGCCCTTTACTTATGCACTTTACTTTGTGATAGCCATATTGTTCTTTGTCATATATCTTGCTATCACATAGTTGCTTATCTTGCTTAGCATAAGTTGTTGGTGCACATAGGTGAGCCTAGTTGTTTTAGGTTTTGTGCTTGACAAATTAACCATTAGGTTTATTCCGCATTTGTTCAAGCCTCAACCGTAATTATTTTAAAGCGCCTATTCATCCCCCCCCCCCTCTAGGCAACATCCTCGATCTTTCAATTGGTATCAGAGCCTCGTCTCTCTTTGTTGTGCTTAACCGCCTAGAGAGTAAAGATGTCGACTAGAGGATTAGGATTCTCTGACACTCTTAGTTTCGATGGCACAAATTTTGATGTTTGGGTAATTCGCATGCTTAATCTCTTTAGGGTCATAGACCCAAATTTAGAGCGAATTGTAGATATGGGTTTTTCTCCTCCAAAGGATCCCCAAAGATTATCTTTAGAGGATGAGAAAAACTCTTATCTCAATGCTCAAGCTTCTAATGTGCTTTTCGGTGCTTTGAGCAATGTAGTTATATTTCAACTCATGCCGTTCCGGGATGCTCATGAGTTGTGGACAAAGCTTCAAGATAAATATGGTGTGTCCAAGTTTTGTAAGGATGATTGTTCTCCCTCCACCTCCGGCCGCGTTGTCTTCTCAACTTCTTCTACTTCACCTACAAGTGGTTTGCCACATGGTAATGACATGGTGAGTAGTGGTGTCCATTGCAATGATGATAGTGGGCTTATTGTTGATAATCCTTCATCACTTTCTTATTGCAATGCTTCATCTTTGGACTTTAACACTTCTAGCACTCCAAATGTTTCACATGCTTGTGTTGATAGTCCTTGCATATCATGTAGAAATTGCTTGACTAAATCTCATGATGATATGCTTGCTATGTCTTGTTGCCATGATAAAAATGCATCTATTTCCTCGAATTGTTGTGCTAACAATGTAGAGGAAACCGAACACTCCATGGAACAAGATGTGGTGTTTAATGGTGCCTCAAGGGATCCTACATCATCATCTATTGCTTTTTGCCTTATGGCTAAGGCGTCAAAGGTATCTCCTACTTTGTACCCCAATATGTCTCTTGATGATGATGTTGATGCTAATGATGATGAGGATAATGATGAAGAGAATGATAATGTTGCCTCCTTAAAAACTAAGTGGGAAATGATTTTTAAAGCTCTTCATAAAAATAAAATTGCTCGTTCCAACTTCATGGAAATAATGTCCATTGCCATTGATGGAAAGAAATACATTGAGGAGTTGGAATCTCATCTAGAGGAGCATGAGGCCACCATTGAGAAAATGGAAGCTCATGGGCGTGATTACGCAAATGAGATCGTGGAGCTATCTCAAGCTCTTGAACATGAACAAACCACCTCCGAATCTCTTGAGGAGACTTTTGCTCCAGAATTATCTAGAGTGAGGGAATCTCATGATAGAGCTCTTGTGGTGGCCAATGATTTCAAAACTAAAAATGCTAAGCTTGAGGTTTCTCATGCTAGACTCCTTGAGGATTTTGAGCACCTCGAAAATGGCTCAAGGGTCATCAAGGGTGAGCTCATCAAACTCACCGAGTCTCATGCCCAACTTGAAGCTTCTTATTTAAAAGAGCTTGCCAAGTTGTCCTCTCCTATTGTTGTAAATGATGATGCTTGTGCTACTAATTCTATTACTTGTGAAGCATCTATTTTGAAGGAGAATGTTGAGCTACGGGCTCAACTTGAGGTGCTATCTAGCAATTATGGGAAATTGGAAGAAAGTCATGAAAAGCTCTCAAGCTCTCATGATGATCTTCTAGTATCCCATAGTGTGCTAAAGATAGCTCATGATGCCATGATTGCTAAGGTAACATCTAGTGAGCCTCATGTGGATACTAGCACTACTTCTAATCAAAATAGTATATTGCCATGTGCTAGTCCTTGTAATTCATCTATCCACAATGTTGGTACATCTTGTGATGAATTGCTTTCCTTGCCTTGTTGCTCTAACGATGAAGCTTATACTTCCTCTAGTACTTGTGTTGAGACTAACCATGTAGAGGAAATCAAAGAGCTCAAGGCCCAAGTCACTTCTTTGAGGAAAGACTTGGAAAAGAGTCATCAAGGAAAATTCACACTCAACAATATCTTGAGTGTGCAAAAATCCCCCAATGACAAAGGTGGACTTGGATTCAACTCCAACAAGAATAAGAAGTCCAAGATCAAGAAGAAAAAGGGCCAAAAACAAGTCAAGAATTCGGCAAAGATTATTTGCTTCAAGTGCAAAATTGAAGGGCATCATGTTAGATCTTGCCCATTGAAGAAGAAGGCCATTAGTGTCAAGCAACAAGGGAAGCGGCTACAAGTGCATTCTCATGCTCAACCTCAAGTTGAAGAAAGGCCTCTTCCCAAGAAGACTCAAGCTAATGCTTCTCAAGTTGAGAAATCAAGTGAGAAGAAAGTGAAGAGTAGACGTTGCTATCTATGTCGTGAGAAAGGTCACCTTGCTTCTTCATGCACTAGTGGTAACTTATCCAACCCAATTGTTATTGATGATGTCTATTCTCTTGGGAAGGATAAGGTTGGCAATGTGTTTGCCAAGTTTGTTGGTACTCAAAGTGGTTTGAAGCAAAGAACCATTTGGGTAGCCAAGCCTATTGTGACTAACCTCTTAGGACCCAACTTGGTTGGGGACCAACTAGCTCAAACTTGATCAATAGGTGTTGTTGGAGGGCATTGGAGACTTGGCTACATTATGAAGAATTAAGGGGACTTCATCACTCTTATTGTCTCAAGCCAAGTCTATTGAATCGTCAAGTTTATAACTTATATCCAATGTGCCTCCGTGCGGTAACTTGTACTTAAATTGTTTACATTGAAAGTTACTTGCCCCTTTGCATGTTTTGGTTTTGTTCCTTGCATGTGTTTGTATATGATGTGTCTCCAAATTGCCTTTGTGTATGTTGGTTTGCACATCATGTACTTGTGTGTCGTTCGTTGAGCCTTAGTGCATCTTGTTTATTTCTCAGTTGGCTCTTGTGAGAGATTAATGGAATATCCATTATGGGGGAGTGGTGTGCTTTGTGCACCTCACAATCCTATAAATGTGTGCACATGAGTAATACCATCTAGTATTGATATTTCAAGATTATCTAGTCGCTAGGTGGTATATCTCTCATGAGAAATTCAAATTCTAAAAATTCCATTGATTATCTCGTGTTGGATCCTCTTATTGCCTCTTGTTAAGTTTTCTTCATTGGTATCACATTATGGGGGAGTAATATGCTATGTATATTACTAGCCTAGAAAATGTGTACATTTGAGATGTTGTCACCTAGTGTTGATATTGTAGATTATCTTGTTCCTAGGTGGCATGTTAGCTCTACAAGTTGCAATTTGCTTGTGTGTGGTGTGAAGATGATGTTGGATATCCTTGCTATCTACCACCGGGAATTCTTTCCATCTAATTCTTGTCTTTTGACAATTGGTAGTCATTTATGTTGGAGAACGTAGTAATTTCAAAAAAATTCTACGCACACGCAAGATCATGGTGATGATATAGCAACGAGAGGGGAGAGTGTTGTCTACGTACCCTCGTAGACCGAAGCGGAAGCGTTGACGCCACGTAGAGGAAGTAGTCGTACGTCCTCCCGGTCCAACTGATCCAAGCACCGTTACTCCGGCACGTCCGAGTTCTTGACACACGTACAGCTCGATGACGCACCCCGAACTCCGATCCAGCAGAGGTGCGGGGAGGAGTTCCGTCAGCACGACGGCGTGGTGACGATCTTGATGATCTACTGTCGCAGGGCTTCGCCTAAGCACCGCTACAATATGACTGAGGTGTAATATCATGGAGGGGGGCACCGCACACGGCTAAGGAACGATCTCAATGATCAACTTGTGTGTTTGGGGTGCCCCCCCCTCCCCCGCCCCCGTATATAAAGGAGGGATGTAGGAGGAGGCTGGCCTAAGGGGGAGGCGCGCCCTAGGGGGGGCAAACCTACTCCAAGTAGGTTTGGCCCCCCTTTCCTATTAGGAGTAGGAGAGGGAAGGAAGAGGGGGGAGGAGAGAAGGAAAGGGGGGGCCGGCCCCCCTCCCAATTCGGATTGGGCTTGGGGGGGGGGGCGCCCCCTCCCTTGCTCCTTCTCCCTCCCTTCCACTAAGGCCCAATAAGGCCCATATACTTACCGGGGGGTTCCGGTAACCTTCCGGAACTCCGGTATAATCCCAATCTCATCCGGAACCTTTCCGGAGTCCAAATATATCCGTCCAATATATCAATCTTCATGTCTCGACCATTTCGAGACTCCTCGTCATGTCCGTGATCACATCCGGGACTCCGAACAACCTTCGATACATCAAAATACATAAACTCATAATATAACTGTCATCGAAACCTTAAGCGTGCGGACCCTACGGTTCGAGAACAATGTAGACATGACCGAGACACGTTTCCGGTCAATAACCAATAGCGGGACCTGGATGCCCATATTGGTTCCTACATATTCTACGAAGATCTTTATCGGTCAAACCGCACAACAACATACGTTGTTCCCTTTGTCATCGGTATGTTACTTGCCCGAGATTCGATCGTCGGTATGCAATACCTAGTTCAATCTCGTTACCGGCAAGTCTCTTTACTCGTTCTGTAATACATCATCTCGCAACTAACTCATTAGTTGAAATGCTTGCAAGGCTTAAGTGATGTGCATTACCGAGAGGGCCCAGAGATACCTCTCCGACATTCGGAGTGACAAATCCTAATCTCGAAATACGCCAACTCAACAAGTACCTTCGGAGACACCTGTAGAGCACCTTTATAATCACCCAGTTACGTTGTGACGTTTGGTAGCACACAAAGTGTTCCTCCGGTAAACGGCAGTTGCATAATCTCATAGTCATAGGAACATGTATAAGTCATGAAGGAAGCAATAGCAACATACTAAACGATCGAGTGCTAAGCTAACAGAATGTGTCATGTCAATCAGATCATTCAACTAATGATGTGACCTTGTTAATCAAATAACAACTCCTTGTTCATGGTTAGGAAACATAACCATCTTTGATTAACAAGCTAGTCAAGTAGAGGCATACTAGTGACACTCTGTTTGTCTATATATTCACACATGTATTATGTTTCCGGTTAATACAATTCTAGCATGAATAATAAACATTTATGATGATATAAGGAAATAAATAATAACTTTATTATTGCCTCTAGGGCATATTTCCTTTAGTCTCCCACTTGCACTAGAGTCAATAATCTAGATTACATAGTAATGATTCTAACACCCATGGAGTCTTGGTGTTGATCATGTTTTCCTCGTGGAAGAGGCTTAGTCAATGGGTCTGCAACATTCAGATCCGTATGTATCTTGCAAATCTCTATGTCTCCCACCTGGACCAGATCCCGGATGGAATTGAAGCGTCTCTTGATGTGTTTGGTTCTCTTGTGAAATCTGGATTCCTTTGCTAAGGCAATTGCTCCAGTATTGTCACAAAAGATTTTCATTGGACCCGATGCACTAGGTATGACACCTAGATCGGATATGAACTCCTTCATCCAGACTCCTTCATTGGCTGCTTCTGAAGCAGCTATGTATTCTGCTTCACACGTAGATCCCGCCACGACGCTTTGCTTTGAACTGCACCAACTGACAGCTGCACCGTTTAATGTAAACACGTATCCGGTTTGCGATTTAGAATCGTCCGGATCAGTGTCAAAGCTTGCATCAACGTAACCATTTAAAATGAGCTCTTTGTCACCTCCATATACGAGAAACATATCCTTAGTCCTTTTCAGGTACTTCAGGATGTTCTTGACCGCTGTCCAGTGATCCAATCCTGGATTACTTTGGTACCTCCCTGCTAGACTTATAGCAAGGCACACATCAGGTCTGGTACACAGCATTGCATACATGATAGAGCCTATGGCTGAAGCATAGGGAACACTTTTCATTTTCTCTCTATCTTCTGCAGTGGTCGGGCTTTGAGTCTTACTCAACTTCACACCTTGCAATACAGGCAAGAACCCTTTCTTTGCTTGATCCATTTTGAACTTCTTCAAAACTTTGTCAAGGTATGTGCTTTGTGAAAGTCCAATTAAGCGTCTTGATCTATCTCTATAGATCTTAATGCCCAATATGTAAGCAGCTTCACCGAGGTCTTTCATTGAAAAACATTTATTCAAGTGTCCCTTTATGCTATCCAGAAATTCTATATCATTTCCAATCAATAATATGTCATCCACATATAATATTAGAAATGCTACAGAGCTCCCACTCACTTTCTTGTAAATACAGGCTTCTCCAAAAGTCTGTATAAAACCAAATGCTTCGATCACACTATCAAAACGTTTATTCCAACTCTGAGAGGCTTGCACCAGTCCATAAATGGATCGCTGGAGCTTGCACACTTTGTTAGCCCCCTTTGGATCGATAAAACCTTCTGGTTGCATCATATACAACTCTTCCTCCAGAAATCCATTCAGGAATGTAGTTTTTACATCCATTTGCCAAATTTCATAATCATAAAATGCAGCAATTGCTAACATGATTCGGACAGACTTAAGCATCGCTACGGGTGAGAAGGTCTCATCGTAGTCAACCCTTGAACTTGTCGAAAACCTTTCGCAACAAGTCGAGCTTTGTAGACAGTAACATTACCGTCAGCGTCAGTCTTCTTCTTGAAGATCCATTTATTCTCAATTGCTTGCCGACCATCGGGCAAGTCAACCAAAGTCCATACTTTGTTCTCATACATGGATCCCATCTCAGATTTCATGGCTTCAAGCCATTTTGCGGAATCTGGGCTCACCATCGCTTCTTCATAGTTCGTAGGTTCATCATGATCTAGTAGCATGACTTCCAGAATAGGATTACCGTACCACTCTAGTGCGGATCTTACTCTGTTCGACCTACGAGGTTCTGTATTAACTCTATCTGAAGTTCTATGATCATCATCATCAACTTCCTCACTAGTTGGTTTTGACGTCACAGAAACCGGTTTTTGTGATGTATTATTTTCCAACAAGGGATTAGGTACAGTTACCTCATCAAGTTCTACTTTCCTCCCACTCACTTCTTTCAAGAGAAACTCCTTCTCTAGAAAGGATCCATTCTTAGCAACGAATGTCTTGCCTTCGGATCTGTGATAGAAGGTGTACCCAACTGTCTCCTTTGGGTATCCTATGAAGACACATTTCTCCGATTTGGGTTCGAGCTTATCAGGTTGAAGCTTTTTCACATAAGCATTGCAGCCCCAAACTTTAAGAAACGACAACTTTGGTTTCTTGCCAAACCATAGTTCATAAGGTGTCGTCTCAACGGATTTCGACGGTGCCCTATTTAACGTGAATGTGGCCATCTCTAAAGCATAACCCCAAAACGATAGCGGTAAATCTGTAAGAGACATCATAGACCGCACCATATCAAGTAAAGTACGATTACGACGTTCGGACACACCATTACGCCATGGTGTTCCGGGTGGCGTGAGTTGCGAAACTATTCCACATTGTTTTAAGTGTAAACCAAACTCATAACTCAAATATTCTCCTCCACGATCAGATCGTAGAAACTTTATTTTCTTGTTACGATGATTTTCAACTTCACTCTGAAATTCTTTGAACTTTTCAAATGTTTCAGACTTATGCTTCATTAAGTAGATATACCCATATCTGCTTAAATCATCTGTGAAGGTGAGAAAATAACAATATCCGCCACGAGCCTCAACATTCATCGGACCACATACATCTGTATGTATGATTTCCAACAAATCTGTTGCTCTCTCCATAGTACCGGAGAACGGCGTTTTTGTCATCTTGCCCATGAGGCACGGTTCGCAAGTACCAAGTGATTCATAATCAAGTGGTTCAAAAAGACCATCAGTATGGAGTTTCTTCATGCGCTTTACACCGATATGACCTAAACGGCAGTGCCACAAATAAGTTGCACTATCATTATCAACTCTGCATCTTTTGGCTTCAACACTATGAATATGTGTATCACTACTATCGAGATTCATCAAAAAATAGACCACTCTTCAAGGGTGCATGACCATAAAAGATATTACTCATATAAATAGAACAACCATTATTCTTTGATTTAAATGAATAACCGTCTCGCATCAAACAAGATCCAGATATAATGTTCATGCTCAACGCTGGCACCAAATAACAATTATTTAGGTCTAATACTAATCCCGAAGGTAGATGTAGAGGTAGCGTGCCGACCGCGATCACATCGACTTTGGAACCATTTCCCACGCGCATCGTCACCTCGTCCTTTGCCAGTGTTCGCTTAATCCGTAGTCCCTGTTTCGTGTTGCAAATATTAGCAATAGAACCAGTATCAAATACCCAGGTGCTACTGCGAGCTCTAGTAAGGTACACATCAATAACATGTATATCACATATACCTTTGTTCACCTTGCCATCCTTCTTATCCGCCAAATACTTGGGGCAGTTCCGCTTCCAGTGACCAGTCTGCTTGCAGTAGAAGCACTCAGTTTTAGGCTTAGGTCCAGACTTGGGTTTCTTCTCTTGAGCAGCAACTTGTTTGTTGTTCTTCTTGAAGTTCCCCTTCTTCTTCCCTTTGCCCTTTTTCTTGAAACTAGTGGTCTTGTTGACCATCAACACTTGATGCTCCTTCTTGATTTCTACCTCCGCAGCCTTTAGCATTGCGAAGAGCTCGGGAATCGTCTTATCCATCCCTTGCATATTATAGTTCATCACGAAGCTCTTGTAGCTTGGTGGAAGTGATTGGAGAATTCTGTCAATGACGCTATCATCCAGAAGAGCAACTCCCAGTTGAATCAAGTGATTACAATACCCAGACATCTTGAGTATGTGCTCACTGACAGAACTATTCTCCTCCATCTTGCAGCTATAGAACTTATTGGAGACTTCGTATCTCTCAATCTGGGCATTCTTCTGGAATATTAACTTCAACTCCTGGAACATCTCATATGCTCCATGACTTTCAAAACGTCGTTGAAGTCCCGGTTCTAAGCCGTAAAGCATGGCACATTGAACTATCGAGTAGTCATCAGCTTTGCTCTGCCAGACGTTCTTAACGTTGTCATTTGCATCAGCAGCAGGCCTGGCACCTAGCGGTGCTTCCAGGACGTTATTTTTTCTGTGCAGCAATGAGGATAATCCTCAAGTTACGGACCCAGTCCGCGTAGTTGCTACCATCATCTTTCAACTTAGCTTTCTCAAGGAACGCATTAAAATTCAACGGAAGAACAGCACGGGCCATCTATCTACAATCAACATAGACAAGCAAGATACTATCAGGTACTAAGTTCATGATAAATTTAAGTTCAATTAATCATATTACTTAAGAACTCCCACTTAGACAGACATCTCTCTAGTCATCTAAGTGATCACGTGACCCAAATCAACTAAACCATAACCGATCATCACGTGAGATGGAGTAGTTTTCAATGGTGAACATCTTATGTTGATCATATCTACTATATGATTCATGCTCGACCTTTCGGTCTCCGTGTTCCGAGGCCATATCTGCATATGCTAGGCTCGTCAAGTTTAACCTGAGTATTCTGCGTGTGCAAAACTGGCTTGCACCCGTTGTAGATGGACGTAGAGCTTATCACACCCGATCATCACGTGGTGTCTGGGCACGACGAACTTTGGCAATGGTGCATACTCAGGGAGAACACTTCTTGATAATTTTAGTGAGAGATCATCTTAAAATGCTACCGTCAATCAAAGCAAGATAAGATGCATAAAGGATAAACATCACATGGAATCAATATAAGTGATATGATATGGCCATCATCATCTTGTGCTTGTGATCTCCATCTCCGAAGCACCATCATGATCACCATCGTCACCGGTGCGACACCTTGATCTCCATCGTAGCATCGTTGTCGTTTACGCCATCTATTGCTTCTACGACTATCGCTACCGCTTAGTGATAAAGTAAAGCAATTACAGGGCGTTTGCATTTCATACAATAAAGCGACAACCATATGGCTCCTGCCAGTTGCCGATAACTTCGGTTACAAAACATGATCATCTCATACAATAAAATATAGTATCATGTGTTGGCCATATCACACCACAACATGCCCTGCAAAAACAAGTTAGACGTCCTCTACTTTGTTGTTGCAAGTTTTACGTGGCTGCTACGGGCTTAAGCAAGAACCAATCTCACCTACGCATCAAAACCACAACGATAGTTTGTCAAGTGATCCTATTTTCACCTTCGCAAGGACCAGGCGTAGCCACACTCGGTTCAACTAAAGTTGGAGAAACTTACACCCGCTAGTCACCTGTGTGCAAAGCACGGCGGTAAAACCAGTCTCGCGTAAGCGTACGCGTAATGTCGGTCCGGGCCGCTTCATCCAACAATACCGCCGAACCAAAGTATGACATGCTGGTAAGCAGTATGACTTATATCGCCCACAACTCACTTGTGTTCTACTCGTGCATATAACATCAAACCATAAAACCGAGGCTCGGATGCCACTGTTGGAGAACGTAGTAATTTCAAAATTTTCCTACGCACACGCAAGATCATGGTGATGATATAGCAACGAGAGGGGAGAGTGTTGTCTACGTACCCTCGTAGACCAAAGCGGAAGCATTGATGCAACGTAGAGGAAGTAGTCGTACGTCTTCCCAGTCCAACCGATCCAAGCACCGTTACTCCGGAACCTCCGAGTTCTTGACACACGTATAGCTCGATGACGCACCCCGAACTCCGATCCAGCAGAGGTGCGGGGAGGAGTTCCGTCAGCACGACGGCGTGGTGACGATCTTGATGTTCTACTGTCGCAGGGCTTTGCCTAAGCACCGCTACAATATGACCGAGGTGTAATATCATGGAGGGGGGCACCGCACACGGCTAAGGAACGATCTCAATGATCAACTTGTGTGTTTGGGGTGCCCCCCCCCCCGCCCCCGTATATAAAGGAGGGAGGGAGGAGGAGGCCGGCCTAAGGGGGAGGCGCGCCCTAGGGGGGGCAAACCTACTCCAAGTAGGTTTGGCCCCCCTTTCCTATTAGGAGTAGGAGAGGGAAGGAAGAGGGGGGAGGAGAGAAGGAAAGGGGGGGTCGGCCCCCCTCCCAATTCGGATTGGGCTTGGGGGGGCGCCCCCTCCCTTGCTCCTTCTCCCTCCCTTCCACTAAGGCCCAATAAGGCCCATATACTTACCGGGGGGTTCCGGTAACCTCCCGGAACTCCGGTATAATCTCAATCTCATCCGAAACCTTTCCGGAGTCCAAATATATCCGTCCAATATATCAATCTTCATGTCTCGACCATTTCGAGACTCCTCGTCATGTCCGTGATCACATCCGGGACTCCGAACAACCTTCGGTACATCAAAATACATAAACTCATAATATAACTGTCATCGAAACCTTAAGCGTGCGGACCCTACGGTTCGAGAACAATGTAGACATTACCGAGACACGTTTCCGGTCAATAACCAATAGCGGGACCTGGATGCCCATATTGGTTCCTACATATTCTACGAAGATCTTTATCGGTCAAACCGCACAACAACATATGTTGTTCCCTTTGTCATTGGTATGTTACTTGCCCGAGATTCGATCGTCAGTATCCAATACCTAGTTCAATCTCGTTACCGGCAAGTCTCTTTACTCGTTTTGTAATACATCATCTCACAACTAACTCATTAGTTGAAATGCTTGCAAGGCTTAAGTGATGTGCATTACCGAGAGGGCCCAGAGAACCTCTCCGACATTCGGAGTGACAAATCCTAATCTCGAAATACGCCAACTCAACAAGTACCTTCGGAGACACCTATAGAGCACCTTTATAATCACCCAGTTACGTTGTGACGTTTGGTAGCACACAAAGTGTTCCTCCGGTAAACGGGAGTTGCATAATCTCATAGTCATAGGAACATGTATAAGTCATGAAGGAAGCAATAGCAACATACTAAACGATCGAGTGCTAAGCTAACGGAATGGGTCATGTCAATCAGATCATTAAACTAATGATGTGACCTTGTTAATCAAATAACAACTCCTTGTTCATGGTTAGGAAACATAACCATCTTTGATTAACAAGCTAGTCAAGTAGAGGCATACTAGTGACACTCTGTTTGTCTATATATTCACACATGTATTATGTTTCCGGTTAATACAATTCTAGCATGAATAATAAACATTTATCATGATATAAGGAAATAAATAATAACTTTATTATTGCCTCTAGGGCATATTTCCTTCAATTTATGTGTGGTAGAATTTAATTGATCATCTTTACATTGGCTTTTGTTTTTATTTGCCTTTTCTCTAGCCAAGGTTTGTGTCAACTCCCGTTGTCTTCCATACCACTTGTGGATCTTGTTAATTTCTTGTTCTTGTCTAGTGTTTTCTAGATATAGTGATAGTGGTGATCCCACCTTGTGCATTTGGTATTCAAAGCAAATTCTCTATAGTGCACAAATCATGGGGGAGCTATCCTATTTTCTTTAGAACACTCTTCTTGTGATCCTTATCAAGTGTGTGTTGGTGGAAGGAAAGCCGTTTTCTTTTGGTACCTTATGCCATCATGAAACTTTGTTGAGAGCTTGGTTTGTTTGGAACCATCCTCTCATTGGTAGTTTGACATCTTTATTTTAGTGTGTATCGATGGATATCTCATTCCTTGATGTATCTTTAATGATATCTTCCAAGTGATGATTTCTCCATTTGGTATCCTTTTTGCTTGGCATTTCTTTGTCTTTTCGTTTCGGTTCTTGAAAGTTTTGAGCATGCATGTTTACTTCATGTATTTTATTTGGCATGCTTTCTTTCTTTGACCCAATATATAGGCGAAACTCCACCAAGTCTCAAATTGGATGAGATGTGCATGATATTTATTTTCATATCTATATGCACATATTTATGTGTAGTTTGTCCTATGTATTGGTGTTTCTAATTATGTGGTCCCAATGAGTTTGGGTACCGTTTAGTTTGTGTTGTTCTTCTAGGAACATTTGGAGATACATTGGATGCTCGGCTCACTCACAAGGAAGGTGTTGTCACCATGTGCATATTGGAGTCAAGCTAGGATGATCAATGAACTACTATCTACCTTCAATTGGTATCTACTACATCCTTCCCATGATATCTCGGTAACAAGTATCTATTCATGCTTTCCTCTCTTGCTTTCAACCTTGTGTAGGTTTCATCTTGGCATGATATTCATTTCATATCTTGTGATACTTGTTTCCTTTCTCAAAGCATCCCAACAATGATCTCTTGTTGCTAGTTGTGATGTCTTTGATGGATGTGTGATTGGAATTCATTTATATACAATAAGACCATATCTAGCCAAGTGTTATGCTTTCAAGAAAATATCTTATTGGTATATTTATGACTTCCTTGTGGATATCTTGTTCCTTTGTGTTGTAACTATTTTGGGTGTACATCCTTCTTTGTAGATATATATATATATATATATATATATATATATATATATATATATATATCATGATGATTTCGTCTACATAGAACCTTATACACTTGAGAGAAATTACATCTCTAGTTGATATCCTTTCTTTCACGTCCACCTTGTCTTTCTTATGTTATTTCTTTGGTGGCTCCGTGAAAGCTTTTGCTTTGAGTGTGTGTCCTCTATCGTTGCATCTTGATGCACTCTTGTGTGGTGAAGATTATTTTCCTCATGCTTATCTTTACGAGGCTTTTGCCATCTTAATTGGCATCCCTCGTCTTGATGAGGCTTTCATCTTCTATCTTCACCACAGGTCGTCACAAGCATAAGTTCTTTATATGCTTATTAGTAAGCTTGTGAACCCATTTTCTAGTTGTGTGTGGGAATTATAGGCCTTGCACCGTGTGCCTCATTCTTTCAAGACTATGTTGATGCTTAATGCTCATCCTAATTTTAGTCTTCTCAAGTGCTTCGCCATGACTCACACACATCATTTTGGTTGAGCCTATTCTTAAGTTGCCTCTTTTACATGTTGCTCAACCATGTGCTTGTTGCAAGTGCTAGGCTTTGTTTCCCATATGCTCACTTGTACTGGATGTGAGTTTCTATTGATTTTGGGGGAGCTATGATCCTATTTTGTGCACTTTGTATTCAAATACAAAAATTCTTATGTGTGCACAAATCATGGGGAGCTTCTCTAGTTTCTTTAGAACACTCCTTTGCGCTTATCATAATATCTTTATTCTTGTGGCATGTAGGATCATTGGTCTAGTTGGTTCAATTGATATCCGTTGATTGCTTGCTTCAATTGGTATCTTCAGATTGCTTGTGTCTCTCTTTGTTATGTCTTTGTGTCATATCTTTTTGTTGCAATCTTTGGGCCTCAATATAGTTTGTCTTCCTCCAAGTATTGGCAGTTGGATATGTGTACTGCATTCCACTCTCTAGTTGAGAAATACACAATTTATGGAGGAACACCTTTTATTTTGGCCTTCTTAGCTTTTCACCCATTTTGGCAATCGATGCCAATGGGGGAGGAGTTTCAGAGAGTTTTGTGGAGAAGTCTTCTGAGTTTTCTCCTTGCTTTGGTTTTGGTTCCTAAGCATTTGCATCTCATTCTCATGCATCATTGGTTGTTGCATTGCATGGTGATGCATAATTCCTTGTATAACCTCTCTTGAAAGTGATTGTCCTCAATTACCAAAATGGGGGAGATTGAAAGAACATGCGGTGCCCCCATGTTTGGTTTTGGTAATTGATGACAATCTCTATGGAATAATGGTTGTCTTGAGTTATATTTGAAGGATTTGTCCATAGGCTTTTCTTGAAGTCCATGTGTTGGTTTCAAGGAGTTTATGAGTTGACCAAGGTGCTATTAAGGAATTATCCAAAGATTGGTCATGCGGGTGTTGAGCTTATTGCAAGCATGTCTTGAAGAAGGAGGTTGTGTGATCATTCATGTTTACCTTCAATACATCATCCAAATGAAGAGAGTTGCAAAGATTCAAGGTTGATCAAGACTAAGTCAATAGTGAATCAAGTTGATTAACTCACAAAGCGTAGAAGATGTACCGAGAGGGACCAAGTGATCCCATGGTATGGTAAGCATTGTCCATTGCACTTTGTGTACTAACCCATGGTCTATGTGAGAGTTCTATGTGGGGTTAGGTACGTATCCATGGGCTTGCATCAAGAGGAAGATATCATACAACCCATGGAAAGGATGACATCAAGTGGTGATCGTCATCAAGATTGCCGTGTGCAAGTTCAAGTGGAGCATCACGAAGAGATCAAGTGCTTGAATCTTGCCATCCATTGTGGTGTCAATGGACTTGTGAAGATGAGCCGAAGAGTGGCTCACCCATAGTGGACTATGGGGGAGCAATCATCTAGTCTTCATCGAGCCAACGCAATCAAGAAAGGTGGTCCAACTTGAGGGAGTGAAGATCGTCATCATCTAGCTCAAGTGGACCATGTGCAAGGCAAAGGTTTGCCCTTGATAGGTTTTCTATTTTACCTATCTCATGGTAGTTGTGGGAGACCGGGTTATAGGATCGATTGCCGTACTATCAAGGGGGGCTCTCGACGAGTTGCTTGATCGTATCATTCGTAGAGAGCTCAAACCATTGCATCCTTGCATCATGTTTCTTGGTTCTTGTTTGATTCTCCTTATGAGTCTTAGAGCTTATGGTCATCTTGATGACAAGCTTGAGTTCATCAAAAACGGAGTTTGCATGCGTCTTCTATGATGTTTTCGGTGTTGGAGGTTTTACCGGTCTTCTCCGAGAAAGGGTTCTCACCATTTTCTTTTGGGACTTTTCTCATTTTCTTATTATTGGTATTTCTTTCAAGATTGTGTTAGCCCTTGTCTCTAGCTTTCGAACAAACTTGGTTTCATCGAATTCGGAGTCCGTTTGCAAAAGTTGTGGCAGTTTTGGTGTTCTGAAAAGGCTGCAGCGGTACTACCGCGAATTGGAGCGGATGTAATTTTTTACTACCGCTCCAGAGCGGTAATACCGCGGCTCCTAGAGCGGTAGTACCGCTTCGGACCAAAAAACTCGTCCCAAATCCTGCGGAGGTAGGTACGGAATTATATTTTTTGTACCGCAAGCAGTAGTACCGCGATCCCTTGCGGTAGTACCGTGAGGACGAGCGGTAGTACCGCTCTGTGCGGGTTGTGAGCATAACGGTTGGATTTTCCCCTACCTAGAAAAGGGGGTCTTCTTCCCCATTGAACCTTATCCTTTGAGATCGTGTTCTTCCCCCATTATTGACCTTCTTTGAACTTGCTAACTCTCAATCCCTCCATGGATTCTTGCTAGTTTTTGAGGGAAAAGAGAGAGAAGATCTAGATCCACGTTTCCACCAATCACTTTCTCCTCTAAGTGAGGGGAACCCCTTGGATCTAGATCTTGGAATTCTTCGTGTTCTTCTTTCGTTCTTCCTCTCATTTTCCTCCCTAGCATTAGTTGCTTCGGTGGGATTTGGGAGAGAAGGACTTGGGCACTCCGTGTGCCCTTGCCATTGCATTTGGTGCATCGGTTTGAGTTCTCCACGTGATACGTGGAAGTTACAAGTTGAGAAGCTTATTACTCTTGGGTGCTTGGTGCCCTTGAGCTTGTTCCTCTTGGGTGCTTGGGCGCCCTAGACGGTTGGTGGTGTTCGGAGCTCAATCATTGTGGTGTAAAGCTCCGGGCAAGCGTCGGGGTCTCCAATTAGGTTGTGGAGATCGCCCCGAGCAATTTGACGGGTTCCGGTGACCACCCCCAAGGGTTGCCAAAGTGTACGGGTTCGGTGACCGCCCCCAAGGGTCGCCATTTGTACGGGTTCGGTGACCGCCCCCAAGGGTCGCCATTTGTACGGGTTCGGTGACCGCCCTCAAGAGTCCCTTAGTGGAATCACGGCATCTTGCATTGTGCGAGGGCGTGAGGAGATTACGGTGGCCCTAGTGGCTTCTTGGGGAGCATTGTGCCTCCACACCGCTCCAAACGGAGATTAGCATCCGCAAGGGTGTGAACTTCAAGATACATCGTCGTCTCCGCGTGCCTCGGTTATCTCTTACCCGAGCCCTTTACTTATGCACTTTACTTTGTGATAGCCATATTGTTCTTTGTCATATATCTTGCTATCACATAGTTGCTTATCTTGCTTAGCATAAGTTGTTGGTGCACATAGGTGAGCCTAGTTGTTTTAGGTTTTGTCCTTGACAAATTAACCATTAGGTTTATTCCGCATTTGTTCAAGCCTCAACCGTAATTATTTTAAAGCGCCTATTCATCCCCCCCCCCTCTAGGCAACATCCTCGATCTTTCAATTGGTATCAGAGCCTCGTCTCTCTTTGTTGTGCTTAACCGCCTAGAGAGTAAAGATGTCGACTAGAGGATTAGGATTCTCTGACACTCTTAGTTTCGATGGCACAAATTTTGATGTTTGGGTAATTCGCATGCTTAATCTCTTTAGGGTCATAGACCCAAATTTAGAGCGAATTGTAGATATGGGTTTTTCTCCTCCAAAGGATCCCCAAAGATTATCTTTAGAGGATGAGAAAAACTCTTATCTCAATGCTCAAGCTTCTAATGTGCTTTTCGGTGCTTTGAGCAATGTAGTTATATTTCAACTCATGCCGTTCCGGGATGCTCATGAGTTGTGGACAAAGCTTCAAGATAAATATGGTGTGTCCAAGTTTTGTAAGGATGATTGTTCTCCCTCCACCTCCGGCCGCGTTGTCTTCTCAACTTCTTCTACTTCACCTACAAGTGGTTTGCCACATGGTAATGACATGGTGAGTAGTGGTGTCCATTGCAATGATGATAGTGGGCTTATTGTTGATAATCCTTCATCACTTTCTTATTGCAATGCTTCATCTTTGGACTTTAACACTTCTAGCACTCCAAATGTTTCACATGCTTGTGTTGATAGTCCTTGCATATCATGTAGAAATTGCTTGACTAAATCTCATGATGATATGCTTGCTATGTCTTGTTGCCATGATAAAAATGCATCTATTTCCTCGAATTGTTGTGCTAACAATGTAGAGGAAACCGAACACTCCATGGAACAAGATGTGGTGTTTAATGGTGCCTCAAGGGATCCTACATCATCATCTATTGCTTTTTGCCTTATGGCTAAGGCGTCAAAGGTATCTCCTACTTTGTACCCCAATATGTTTCTTGATGATGATGTTGATGCTAATGATGATGAGGATAATGATGAAGAGAATGATAATGTTGCCTCCTTAAAAACTAAGTGGGAAATGATTTTTAAAGCTCTTCATAAAAATAAAATTGCTCGTTCCAACTTCATGGAAATAATGTCCATTGCCATTGATGGAAAGAAATACATTGAGGAGTTGGAATCTCATCTAGAGGAGCATGAGGCCACCATTGAGAAAATGGAAGCTCATGGGCGTGATTACGCAAATGAGATCGCGGAGCTATCTCAAGCTCTTGATCATGAACAAACCACCTCCGAATCTCTTGAGGAGACTTTTGCTCCAGAATTATCTAGAGTGAGGGAATCTCATGATAGAGCTCTTGAGGTGGCCAATGATTTCAAAACTAAAAATGCTAAGCTTGAGGTTTCTCATGCTAGACTCCTTGAGGATTTTGAGCACCTCGAAAATGGCTCAAGGGTCATCAAGGGTGAGCTCATCAAACTCACCGAGTCTCATGCCCAACTTGAAGCTTCTTATTTAAAAGAGCTTGCCAAGTTTTCCTCTCCTATTGTTGTAAATGATGATGCTTGTGCTACTAATTCCATTACTTGTGAAGCATCTATTTTGAAGGAGAATGTTGAGCTACGGGCTCAACTTGAGGTGCTATCTAGCAATTATGGGAAATTGGAAGAAAGTCACGAAAAGCTCTCAAGCTCTCATGATGATCTTCTAGTATCCCATAGTGTGCTAAAGATAGCTCATGATGCACTTTACTTGAGGTGCTAAAGATAGCTCATGAGGTATCTCAGGATACATCGTCGTCTCCGCGTGCCTCGGTTATCTCTTACCCGAGCCCTTTACTTATGCACTTTACTTTGTGATAGCCATATTGTTCTTTGTCATATATCTTGCTATCACATAGTTGCTTATCTTGCTTAGCATAAGTTGTTGGTGCACATAGGTGAGCCTAGTTGTTTTAGGTTTTGTGCTTGACAAATTAACCATTAGGTTTATTCCGCATTTGTTCAAGCCTCAACCGTAATTATTTTAAAGCGCCTATTCACCCCCCCCCCTCTAGGCGACATCCTCGATCTTCCACTGGTCCGCCAGGGAGGGATCTGGATGCCGAAAGGGAGGATGAGGCGAGGCCAAGATCAAGGATAAAAAAACAACAAAGATGAAAGAAAAGCAGGAACAAAAAGCGTGTGACTTACCCGTGCCAGGTTGAGAAGAAGTGGGCCCCTCCCCGCCAACATCTGTTGCCGAGACAAAGCTGCCAGTGCCCAAGTCCACCTCCTCCTCCTCCGTGCGCATGGGCTAGGCGCTTGGTGCCCTTGCCGGGGACGCCCCTCGGGGCGGTGTGGTTAATGGGGCCGGCGTGTTGGAGGTGGCCCTCGGTGGGTCCTCCTGCTGTTGTCCTCCTCCTGCAGCCAGTCAGTGCCAGAAAGACGCACCCCGACGCACGTTGATAATTAGTCAGGTGGTGGACGTATGCTGGGGGCTGCGCCGGGGGCTGCTGTCGAGCTGATCTCCAGCACCGGCGTATGCGAAGCGCTCGCCGGGGGCTGGTCGCCCGCCGATGCCTTGGCCCTCTTCACCACCCTCTGGGCCAATGTCTCCCTGTCCCTACGAAGATAAAGACAAGTCACGAGAGGCAGCGTGGTCTGAAAAAGCGAAGGTGAAGAAGGGAAGACACTTACTCGTCGTCCGCCTCCTATCCCGCTGCCTTCCTCTTCCTCTTTGGGCTGAGGGTCCCAAGATTAAAGACGACCCCCGTGTCGACGTCTGCGGGAGGAGGAGAGGGGATGGAGTCTAGCGGCGCTTGGACGAAGAAGAAGCAGTCGCTTTCTTCTTCGCCCCCGCGGTCTTCACCGCCTTCTTCGCCGTCGTGGCCCTCGTCTGCGCACGGGCTCCCCCTGGGCTTCTTGTCGCGGATCAGTCCTCCTAGGACGGACCGGCTCGCCAGAGCTGGCCCGCCGCAGGACACGCCCTCTTCCCGTGGCCGGAGGATCGTCGGACTCGGCCTCTCCCTCGGTCGACTCCTCACCTACCTCCTCAATGAGAGGGGGCCCTGTGTTGGCACCGCTAGCCTTCTCGGCAGCCCTCGCCCACTGGGCGAGCTCCATATCCTCCAGGGCCACGCCGTCCTCATCCTCCATGCCGCCAGCGCTGCCGGCCTCCATGGAGAGCTGCGCCTCCGCCACCCTGCTGGCGATGTAGTTGATCTCTGCCTAGGTGGTCTCCGCGATGAGCAGCGGCTTGTCACGCTCGAAGCCCTCCGACAAGTTGTCGAAGAACTCCTACACCTCGCGAGCCGGGGGCGCGACCCAGGACGGATCGAGGCCGTGCGCGTTGAAGACCGGCATCATCTCAAGAATGGCGTCCTGGCACATGTTGTTGCTCAGCGGGAACACACCCGGCGGCAACCCAAATAAGGTCCCCTTGATGGCCTTGTCGGCCTTCGTAGCCCTACCGGTCCTCTCCACCCTGCCGTCGGAAAACACGTCGAGCTGGAAGAGCCTCTGGCAGTGATGGGCGTGCCCCATTACCGTGAAGTTGTGCTTCAGGCCGGGGCGGAGCCTCATGATGTCGGCTGCGTTCCTGAAATCCCAGGTCGGCCTCCCCTTGTTGTGTAGCGGGACGATTCGGCGGCGGATGAAGTCCGCCCCGATCATCTCAAGGGTGAGCCCAACCGTGGTGAGATGATGGATCTTGGCAATGACAATCGAGAGCTTCGCGTCGTCGGCATCGACGCCGCTCCAGTCATCGCCGCGAAGAGGCGGGCTCCAGCGAACCCGACAGAACTCCGGCGGATTCTTCTCCTCGATCCAGCACCACCGACCCCACCACTCTTCCCACCTCTCCTTGTGGGCACCCCCTGGATACGTGCGCCTCCCTTGGGCCCTCAGGATCCAGGAGATGCTCCCGGAGAGGGCGCCCCTGGCTGGAGGCGAGGGGAGAAGTAGTGGTGGAAGAGCGCCATGCTGGGAAGCACCCCAACGTAGCCCTCGCAGAGGTGGGCAAAGAGCACCATGTACGCCACGGTGTTCGGCATAAGGTCTAGAAGACGGAAGACGAAGGTGCGCATGACGTCGTTGAAGAAATTGGAAAAAGGGGGGCAGAGCCCGCAGGAGAAGAAATCGACAAAGAAGGGGTACCGATTGGGGCCGGCCTCGCCGCAGTCGGCGGGGATGATGCACATGGCAGGGTGCCCCGTCGTCTCCGCCACCCACATAGGCCTGAAGACATCCTTGAGGTGGAACACGTCGACCGACAACGGGGAGAAGTAGGCGAACTGCACTCGCCACGCCGCTGCTTCGTTCTCCGGCGCCTCCTTCTCCACGACATCCTTGGCCGCCCCTTTTCCCTTTCCCTTGCCAGTCTTGGGTGCCATGACGACTGGGCAAAGGCAGAGGATCAAGAGCAATGGGGGCGCGGCAGCGACAAGCAGAGGCGAGCTCGAGGAGGAAGAAGATGGGGGCAGCACTGCCGAGATTGGGGAAAGCGCAAGGGGTAAATGAGCAGCGCGCCTGTAGTTATTCCTTTTTATGGGGAAGGCGCGGGCCGCCTCTTTACCATTTACTGCGACATGATGCCTGCGTGCAGCAGACGTCCCACGCATGCCCCCATGTCACCCCCGGCCCTCCAAGTCGCGCATTCAACGCGGGTCGTGGGGAAGCGCAGCGGGCGGAAAAATTACCACGGTAAAAACCGGCCCCGCCTGCCCGCGCATCCTTCTGGGCCTAGCCCAACAACGCGTCGCGCTTATGTGTGGCCCAGGCCCGGGAGCTCCTGTCGGTGTACAGAAGTAGGGACTCTAATTTGTACCCCTTTACCTATGCACGGGCAGTCAGAGCCGCGCCTGTGGCCACACTTAGTAGTGCAAGGGAGGGAAGCTGAAGCCACAAGACGATCAATGCAACGCCAAGACAGAAACGCAAAGAGCAAGAGGGCGAGGTAGGCTCCCCCGACAAGACGCTTGCTGGGGCGGCCTCCGCAGCCTCGGCAAGAGCCTTGCCCGGGCAACCTACCCAGCACCAGCGGAGCGCGCCACCCTTGAGCCTGAGGTTTCCAGCACCATCAACAGCATTGGAACCGAGGCTCGGGAGGTACCTCCATGGTAGCATGCAGATCTTTGTGAAGATCATTAACACATAATATCAGATGAGGACTAGAAGACGAGACCTCCGGCAGCACCCTTGCCGGGGACGACCGCGGTGCCACGGCAAGACCCTTGCCGGGGCCCCCGGCAAGACCCTTGCCGAGGACATGGACGAGGCCGCGGCCAGGCCCGCGTGCACCAAGACCCCACCGCCGTTCCCATGCAGCTGCCAGCCCAGCCAGCCAGCGAGTGCCTGCATGGCGACGTGCGGTCCCAAGGCCAACTGAGCAAGCACCTGCGTGATGGCATGCAGATCTTCATGAAGACACTGCCACCGTTCCACCTCAGCAGCCTGCCAGCCTACATGGCGCTGCCCGCCTCACTGACCTGGACGCGCGTCGAAGCAAGGCGAGGCGGCGATAAAGCGAGGGGACACCTCAGGGGCGCATTTAATACATCTTGTCCCGTAATGGCAAGCGATAAGCTTGTACACTATACCCTTTCCACCTCCTGTGTGCCACTGTGGCGCCTCCTTCGACTATAAAAGGAGGCCCGAGGTGTACTGGAGGGGGATTCGGCTCTTTGGGCAACTCATGCTCGGTAGCTAGTTCAAGAACACTGATATACACACCAAAGCAGGACTAGGGTATTACGCGATCTCCGCGGCCTGAACCTGGGTAGGCGACCTTTGTGCTGGCTCTTAGACCTGCTCTTCTCACAACCCCGCGCCCGCCGACCACACTAGTAGGGATCCCGTTGATCCCATAGGTGTCGTTCCCACCGGCATACATACTCCCCCAAGCTTAGGCTTTTGGCTTAACTTGGTAATTAGTAGTCGAAGAAATCATGGGGTCCCATGTTGAAATGCTGAGGAGCGGGAACCTGTGGATCCCACTGCTGAGGCTCCTCCTGTGCTGCAGCTAGGTTGTTCCAGTAGGCGACAATGTCTATAGGCATAATCCTGTATCCGACCCTGGCAATAGGATCAAACAAAGCAGGTGCAGGCAATGGAATAATATCACGAGTGTTTATACTGAAAACCATGTTATAAGGAATAGGAATGTTAGGATAATCACGTGCAATAAACTAGTGGTATTCCATGGCCGTGCGAGCTAGGTAAACCTTGGGCAAAGGATAATCATGCTGGCGTATCTGAACATTAAAGTGAGTAGCCAAGCGAGTAGCGTAAATACCACCATGTATTTTGCCCTTGGATTTGTTAATGTGGAGGCAATGTGCCAAAATAGCTCCCAAGCTATAAGTGTTGTTGCCGTCAAGTGCACAGCATAAAAAACAAAATCTGGAGCACTGAGTGCACCTACTTTCTCTCTAGCAAGTAAACACTTTGCAATGAATAGAGCAAAATAGTGTATAGCAGGAAAGTGCAGGCTAGTGGCGGTGACACTCGACACCCCTCTCTCATCCCCCACTGTCAGAGTGCGGTAGAAACCCTCAAACTCCGCGGGCCTAGGCTCTACTAAACTCCCGTCAGAAGGGATCATGCATATTTCACAAAATTCAGTAAGTGGTATCTGATGGGTTTCAGCATATAAATTAAACTCTACAGTAGGGGGATTATTCCTAGGAAGGAAATTAAAACTTTGCACAAAGGAGTTTGTGAGGAGATGATAC
The DNA here is from genome assembly GCA_963921465.1 of Triticum timopheevii. Classification (NCBI taxonomy): domain Eukaryota; kingdom Viridiplantae; phylum Streptophyta; class Magnoliopsida; order Poales; family Poaceae; genus Triticum; species Triticum timopheevii. The sequence continues at coordinate 351,310,239 of OY997264.1, forward strand.
TGTTCACATCTAGTTGCGACGAAGTCGGTGAGGCCGACATTAGCAGCATATTCTGCAAACTGTTGAAGGATTCTGGCCCCTTCCATGAACGGGTTGTGCGGCCATTTGCACGGCCGTATCTCCGCCATTCTCCAAGTATGGAGATCGCTGTCAGATGACTCCCCAATCACTCATTTGGAGTTCTTCTTGGAAGCAAACTTTCTAAAGATACCCATCTATTTTTTCAAGCAACTATCCCCCGAAATAGTTTTGGAAACGGAGCTTCGAGCAAAGAGATTGAAATTCACGAGTCTGAGAGCAAGAACACGAGAGAGAGAGAGAGAGAGAGAGAGAGAAAGAGAGAGAGAGCAATGGTGATTTTTTCTGGAGGTAGGTGGTGATGTGGGGCGAAGGGATAAGTGAGGGGGGCCACATGGGGACCACAACCCACCAGGGCGCGCCTGGGGGTCCTGGCATGCCCAGGTGGGTTGTACCCACCTGGTGCACCTCCCTTTGATATTATTTGTACCAAAAATTCTTAAATATTCAGGAAAAAAATCGTATTAAATTTTCAGAGCATTCTGAGAACTTCTATTTTTGGGTCATTTTTTTATTGCACGGGAAATTCAAGAAATAGACAAAACATGGTACTTTACTTTATTTAACTAGCAAAAACAAAAAAACAAAATGTAGGGATAGAAGGTAGTGCTCAGTAAATTCATCAATTTCATACCTCTCAAAAATGATCAATTAATAAGGTTGATCAAGTCTTATTAACAACCACTTTCGATTAGTATGAAACTGAAGAACTTTTGTAAATCACTAAGTTACCTCAACGGGGATATGAATGTCCCCAACAATAAGCATTTCGTATTTCTTTTTAAAAGTAGGTAGCAGTAGTTGAAAACTTCCAATAGTGATCGTTGGAGATTTTTCAATAACATTAATACCATTCACTTGAAATTGTTTCTTCTGAAAGTGCACCGTATGCTCATTACCATTGATATGGAAAGTGACCTTGCTTTTATTGCAATCAATAACAGCCCCTGCAGTATTCAAGAAGGGTCTACCAAGGATAATCGACATGTTGTCGTCCTCGGGCATCTCAAGTATAACAAAGTCAGTCAAAATAGTAACGTTAGCAACAACAACGGGCACATCCTCACAAATACCGATAGGTATGGCAGTTGATTTGTCAGCCATTTGCACAGATATTTTAGTAGGTGTGAGTTTATTCAAATCAAGTCTTTTATATAAAGAGAAAGGCATAACACTAACACCAGCTCCCAAATCACATGAGGCAGTTTTTCACATAATTTCTTTTGATGGAGCAAGGTATAGTTGGTATTCCCGGATCTCCAAGTTTTTTAGGTACTCCATCTTTAAAAGTATAATTAGCAAGCATGGTGGATATTTCAGCTTCCGATATTTTTCTCTTATTGGTGATGATGTCTTTCATGTACTTTGCATAAGGAGGCATTTTTAAGATATCAGTCAAGCGAGTGCGCAGAAAGACTGGCCTCAGCATTTCAACAAAGCATTCAAATTCTTCATCATCTTTCTTTTTATTTGACTTAGGTGGAAAGGGCATAGCTTTTTGAACCCAGGGTTCTCTTTCCTTACCGTGTTTTCTAGTAACAAAGTCTCTTTTATCATATCTTTTATTCTTGGGTTGTGGGTTATCAAGATCAACTGCAGGTTCTATCTCAACATCATTATCTGGTTCTTCATTATTGTCTGGTTGAGTATCTTCATGAACATTATCCTTATCTTTTTCATTATCAGAAGGTGAGTGTTCACTACCAGATTGAGTTTCAGCATCAAAGATAGAAACTTCATTATCATTGTCAGGAGGTTTTTCTACTTCAGGTTCACTAGAGGCATGCAAAGTCCTATCATTTTTCTTCTTATTTTTCTTTTTAGAAGGACTATGTGCATTAGTGTTAATTCTTTGAGAGTCTTGTTCAATTCGTTTTGGGTGTCCCTCAAGATAAAGTGGTTCCTGAGTCATTTTACCTCCTCTAGTTGCTACTCTAACAGCAAAGTCACTTATATTATTATTCATTTCATCAAGCAACTCTGTTTGAGATTTAGCAACTTGTTCTGACTGAGTTTGAACCATAGAAGCATGCTTCCCCACATCTCTAACATCATTTGAGATTCTAAATAATAAGTCACTCAAGCGAGCAATCATATCATAATTGTATTTTAATTGTTTCATAACATTTGCATTGAAGTGATCTTGCTTTCTAATGTAATTTTCAAACTCATAAAGGCATTGGTTAGGGTGCATATTGTGAGGATTATCATTATCACTGAATTTCATTAGAGAATTTACCTCTACCGTCTTAGGTGGTGGTGGTGTATCAAGCCCATATATTTCTTCAATAGGAGGTAAATTTTTGACATCCTCAGCTTTTATACCATTTTCTCTCAAAGATTTCTTTGCCTCTTGCATATCTTCAGGACTGAGATATAAGATACCCCTCTTCTTCGGAGTGGGTTTGGTTCAGGAAGAGTCCAATCATCATAATTTTTCAATATGTTATTCAATAATTCTTCAGCTTGCCCAATAGTTCGTTCCCTGAAAAGACAACCAGCACAACTATCTAGGAAATCCCTAGAAGCATTGGTTAGTCCATTATAGAAGATATCAAGTATTTCATTTTTCTTAAGAGGATGATCAGGCAAAGCATTAAGCAATTGGAGAAGCCTCCCCCAAGCGTGTGGGAGACTCTCTTCTTCAATTTGCACAAAATTAAATATTTCATGTAAGGCAGCTTGTTTCTTATGAGCGGGAAAATAATTTCCAGAGAAGTAGTAAATCATATCCTGGGGACTACGCACACAACCCGGAGCAAGAGTACTATACCAAGCTTTAGCATCACCCTTTAATGAGAACGGAAATAATTTGAGGATATAGTAATAGCAAATCTTCTCATCTTGAGCAAAAAGGGTGGCTATGTCATTCAACTTAGTAAGATGTGCCACTACAGTTTCAGTTTCATAACCATGGAAAGGATCAGATTCAACCAAAGTAATTAACTCTGGGCCGACAGAGAATTCATAATCCTTATCATCAACAAAGATAGGTGAAGTAGCAAACTTACTATCACATTTCATTTTTAGCATTCAAAGATTTCTCTTTATACTTGCATAATAATTTGTCTAGATCATCTCTATCCTTACAAGCATGAATATCTCTAGTTGTCTCCTCATTCATAACATAACCTTTTGGTGCCTTAGGCAATTCATATCTAGGAGGACTAGTTCTAGTAGGTGTTTCAAGTTTTTCAGTTTCAAGCTCATCATCAGTTTCAACAATATCATGTTGTCTTACTCTAGCAATTTGTTCATCAAGAAATTCACCTAGTGGCACATTATCATCAAGCAAGGTACTAGCATCATCATAAGCATCATTCATAGTAGAAGTAGCATCATTAATAACTTGTGACATATTAGAATTGATAACATGTGGTGGTGGTGCAAGTTTACTTCTAATAGAAGGTGAATCAAGTGCGGAGCTAGATGGCAGTTCCTTACCTCCCCTCGTCTTAGAGGGAAAAATCTTGGTCTTAGCATCCATCCGATTCTTCATAGTGATAAATTCATAATAATCCCAAGTGACTCAACAAATATAGCTATGCTCCCCGGCAACGGCGCCAGAAAAAGGTCTTGATAATCCACAAGTATAGGGGATCGCAACAGTTTTCGAGGATAGAGTATTCAACCCAAATTTATAGATTCAACACAAGGGGAGCCAAAGAATATTTGTAGGTATTAGAAGCTGAGTTGTCAATTCAACCACACCTGGAGATTAATTATATGCAGCAAAGTGATCAGTAGCAAAGTAGTATGATAGTTTTGATAGTAGTAGCAACAACAATGGTAACGGTAACAATGATAACAATATTTTTGTAGCAGTAACAATAGTAACATCGGAAGTTGTAACTTAGCAAGAACAATATGTAGGAAAATCATAGGCATTGGATCGACGATTTGTTGGATGATATTCATCATGTGACAGTTATAACCTAGGGCGATACAACACTAGCTCCAGTTCATAAATATAATGTAGGCATGTATTCTGTAAATATTCATACATGCTTATGGGAAGAACTTGCATGGCATCTTTTGTCCTACCCTCTCGTGACAGCGGGGTCCTATTGGAAACTAAGGGATATTAAGGCCTCCTTTTAATAGAGAACCGGAACAAAGCATTAGCACAGGGTGAATACATGAACTCCTCAAACTACGGTCATCACCAGGAAGTGTCCCGACTATTGTCACTCCGGGGTTGCCGGATCATAACACGTAGTAGGTGACATAAATGGTTCAGATCTGAAATCATGGCACCCGGGCCCAAAGTGACAAGCATTAAGCATGGCAAAGTCATAGCAACATCAATCCCAGAACATAATGGATACTAGGGATCAAGCCCTAACAAAACTAACTCGATTACATGATGAATCTCATCCAACTCCTCACCGACCAGCGAGCCTATGAAGGAATTACTCATTCCCGGTGGGGAGCATCATGGAATTGGCAATGGAGAAGGGTTGGTGATGACGAAGATCAAAGACCCCCCTCTTCGGAGCCCCAAACGGACTCCAGATCTGGCCTCCTGATGAAGAACAGGAGACGGTGGCGGCTCCGTCTCATGGAACGTGATAATTCTTTATCCCTCATTTTTTTCTGGAAAAATAGGATTTTATAGCGTCGGTTTCAGGGTCTCCGGGGCCACCAGGTGGGGACAACCCACCTGGGCGCGCCTGGAGGGGGGCGCACCCTGGTGGGTTGTGCCCACCCAGGTTCCCCCCCTCCGGTGGTTCTTGGCTCCAGAAATTCTCATTTATTGTATAAAAAATCCTCGCAAAGTTTCGTTCCAATCCGAGAACTTTTATTTCTACACAAAAAACAACACCATGGTAGTTCTGCTGAAAACAACGTTAGTCCGGGTTAGTTTCAGTCAAATCATGCAAATTAGAGTCCAAAACAAGAGGAAAAGTGTTAGGAAAAGTAGATACGACGGAGACGTATCACCACGAAACACTTTTTCTGCCGTCGCAAGCTTCTAGTCTTTTGCGATCCCATCTGGAGGGCTTTTCCAGTACTCTGCCAGAGGGGTAATCACTCACAGGGGGCTTCTACATCATCCTTGCTGCCTTTGGATGATGCGTGAGTAGTTTACCACAGACCTACGGGTCCATAGCTAGTAGGTAGATGGCTTCTTCTCTCTCTTTGATCTTCAATACCATGTTCTCCTCGATCTTCTTGGAGTTCTATACAATGTAACTTCTTTTGCGGTGTGTTTGTTGGGATCCGATGAATTATGGGTTTATGATTAGATTATTCATTGAAAGTAATTGAGTCTTTTTTAACTTTATTAGGCATGATTGTTATAGCTTTGTATTTCTCTCTGATATACCCGTTTGGTTTAGCCAACTAGATTGATTTATCTTCAGTGGGAGAGGTGCTTTGTAATGGATTCAATCTTACGGTGTCCTCACCCAGTGGCAAAAAGGGTAGCAAGGCACGTATAGTGTTGTTGTCATTAAGGAGAAAATGATGAGGTTTATTTATATTGATTGGGTTTACTTTGTCAACATCATGTCATCTTGCTTAAAGCGTTACTCTGTTCGTTATGAACTTAATACCATAGAATCATGCTGGATAGCGGTCGATTGGTGGAGTAATAGTTGTAGATGCAGGCGGAGTCGGTCTACTTGTCACGGACGTGATGCCTATATCCATGATCATTGCCATGAATAACATCATAACTATGTGCTTTTCTATCAATTGCCCAACAGTAATCTGTTCAGCCACCGTATGTTATGTGTTCGAGAGAGAAGCCTCTAGTCAAAACTATGGCCCCCGGGTCTACTTTTACATATTATTAAAACCAAAAATACCTTGCTGCAATTTATTTACTTTTATTTTGTTTTGCAATTTACTTATCTATCTATCACTAGTAGAATTAATCCTTGCAAGTAACGAGTTCAAGGGGATTGACAACCCTCTTGCCCACATTGGGTGCAAGTATTTGCTTTTGTGTGTGTAGGTGATGTCGAAGGGGGTTTGCTTGGTTCTCCTATTGGTTCTGTCGGTGTACTAAAGTAGGGGTACCTTAGTATCCCGAACTTGTGCAGGCAGTCGCAGCGTCCCGCGGCAAGGCTTGCCAGGTGTCCGCCAAGATCCTCCGTAGTTCCTATTGATGCCATTCAAGAACAAAGTGTTTTAACTGAGAAGAAAAGACCCCGGCAAGAGGAGCTTGCCGGGAAGGACAAGGCCCCGGCAAGAGGAGCATGCCGGGATGGCCAACCCAGGCACTTCAAGGAACTTGCCGCGACGCGCCGCGCGTCCCGACAAGACCCGACGAGCGACAAGCTTTTGGGCGCGACAAGACAACGACCGCGGCAAGGCGCTTGCTGCGGCGAAGCCACCACTCTGTGCCCACGCTCCAGCGCACCCGTCTATGTGTCGCCCTGAGACCATTCCAGACACACGTGGCGGGAAGCTGTGCAGCCAAGCGGTGCGAGGTGGCAAGTGGAGATGACGAGAAGGCCATCGTGGCAAGCGGTGGCGCCCCTAACGGTCGCTTTTCTGCACTGTTTAGGCGACGCGGACGGGCATTAAATGCTCTTGTCCCCTGCCGTCAGAGTTAGGTAGGGTGCACTGTAGATGGCAGTTGCACCAACCACCCTTTTTACATTTGTGCCCTCGCCTGCGTTGCCACCTGTCGGTGACCCCTTTAGCCTATAAAAGGAGGCCCATGCGCAACGTAGAAGGGGTTCGACTCATTCGAAACTAGAACACTCTCACGCTCTCGAGCAAGAGCATAATAAAACCACAAAGCAGCAGTAGGAGTATTATCTCTCCGGAGAGCTCCGAAGCTGGGTAAAAATCCCTCGCGTGCTCCGCCTCGATCCGCTCTTCGTGCGCCCTCCGCTCCCTGCCGGACCAAAAAGGGGCCCTGCCCCATAGGTGTTCGTTTCCCACGACATCTTTGGCGCGCCAGGTAGGGGGCGTCGAGGTTGTGTGAACCCGATCCTGCGTTCAGGCGAGCCAGTTCATCATCATCTTCATCGACATGCCACCGAAGAAGAAGGCTTCGGAGGTGGCTGCTCCGACCGCGTCGATCCCACCGCCACCGGAGCAAACGGGCGGTGGGGTGGACGCCGGCGGAGGAGCGGGTGCCGATGAGGGAGCTCACGTTGTTACCAGATCCAAGGACAAGGCCCCGCAAACTTCGGCGTCCGTACACGCACCGCGCCCATCTCAGGAGGCACGGGATCGACAGCGTCATGGTGCTCGCAGCACCGTACTCGCATTAGAACAAGGCCAAGCTGGTGGATCTCGGGGCATTCAAGACCAGCATGCACGCCAGCATGCTGGCACGAGGAAGTACGGTCGCTTGGACGGGGTACTGCTCCTTCCAACCCAGTTGGAAGTCCGAGCATATCCCGCTCCTCGCGCCGTTCACCGCCGCCACCGAAGACTCCAGAAGAAGCGTTGGCCCAAGCTCAACTGCTCCTGGACTACCCTCCAACGGCGGGCAAGATCGACGATTGGAGGGTCACTATACAGAGCCTCATCGGCTTCGCCAACGGCAACACTCCACGGCAGCCACCTACATCGCAGCCGCGGCAGGATTGTCGGACGCGAGCCGACGGCGACAAGACCGGTGGAGGTGCAACCACCGTGCACTCCCCGCCCCGAAGGCCAAGATCGCCGACTCGCCGGATCAACCACGACACCGACTCCACGGCGTCATCAGATCCACGAGCTCGTCGCGATCAACGCCAAGTTCTTCAAGAACGACAACACGAAGACGCTCGCACCCGCATCGAGCGTCGGAGAGAAGCGCGGCGTCAATCAGACCAGCGTGCTGGGCCCGCTGTTTACATGCATGCGCCAGGGAAACCAGGCGACTTGCCGTACGCGGTAGGTTGCCCTGCGTTTACTCGTGAGCTGCGGTAAGTCTAGTGGCCCAGTACCAAGAACTTCAAGCCAGATGTACCGGAGAAGTACGATGGCAGGTTGCATCCGTCGGAGTTCCTCAGCATCTACACCATTACGGTGCAAGCTGCCAGGGGGCGCGATGAGAAGATCCTTGCCAACTACTTCCCACTGGTGCTTAAGCCTAACGTCAGATCCTGGCTCATGCACTTGCCGGACAACTCCATCTCCTCATGGGCGGACCTGTGCCATCAGTTTGTCGGCGCCTTCACAGGCGGCCACAAACCTCATGGCCAGGAGAGCGATCTGCATCTGCTCGCCCAGAAGGAAGGAGAGCCTCTGCGCAAGTACATTCAAAGATTTAGCCAAGTGCAGCGCAACATCCCAGACGTCCATCCCGCCGCGGTTATCAGCGCGTTCCATCAGAACGTGCATAACCGCAGGATGCGGGAGGAGATGGCGATGTGCAAGATAAGAGACGTCAGTGAGCTATATGCCCTGGCCGACAAGTGTGCACGTGCTGAAGAGGGAAGAAAACTCCCCGGAGAGAACACAGGAGCAGGGGGTCTGACAGTGAGGATGCTGCCCCGGCAAAGAAAAACCGGCGGCGGAACAACAGAAGAAGGAAAGGCAAAGATGTGGCAGCTGTCGAGCAGTCCGGCAACGGAGGTGGCGCCAAGGAAGCAGAACCTGTGGCGGCCGCTGACAAGCAAGGCGGCTCCGACAAGCAGTATTGCAAGATTCGCCATACCAAGGGCCATGATCTCCAAAGTTGCAAGAAGGTCGAGCAGCTCGTTGAGCTGCAAAAGGCTGAGTACGAGCGATGCGACAAGGAAAAAGCCCAGGAAGGTACTGGCGGGTCCGGCAAGAAGCGTCCCGGCCGGGGGGGACGCCGCGGCAAGGCCAAGCAGCGGCAAGGAGACAGGCCTCCCCGCGGCCGCGACAAAGATGAAGATGAAGATGAAGATGAAGACATGGATGATGACGAGGCCGACAAGCAGGAGTTTTAGAAAGCAACAGAGGTTTTGTGCATTGACGGTGGTGCTTCTCTGCATACCTCGCACCGCCAGCTCAAACAGTGGGTGCGAGAAGTTAATGCAGCAGAACCATCAGTTGAGTCTCGCAAGCCCCTGAAATGGTCCAGCATGCCTATCATCTTTGACATTGAGGACCACCCTGACCGCATCACTGCGGTTGGGTGCTTGCCGATGTTGGTTTCACCAACTATCCGCAACCTCAAAGTCACGAAGATGCTAGTTGACGGCGGGGCCGGCTTGAACCTGATCTCCTCAGCGGTACTCAAGAAGCTCCAGATCCCCGACAGCGAGCTCGAAGAGACTGGTACTTTCCAAGGAATCAATCCGGGAAGGAGCAAGCCGAAGGGGAAGATCACATTGCCAGTGACATTTGGCAGCGAGCTGAACTTTAGGACAGAGAAAGTTACTTTTGACGTTGCCGATTTCCCATTGCCTTACAATGGGATACTCGGCCGTCCAGCGCTCGCCAAGTTCATGGCAGCATCTCATTATGCATACAACGTGCTCAAGATGCCTGGTCCGATAAGTGTCATCTCTGTCCCTGGCGACAAGAAGGATGCCCTTATCTGTACCAACAAGATCTACCGGGAAGCAGCAGCCGCAGCCGAACGCAAACCACTTGCCGCTGAAGCTCCCGGGGGGAAGAAGAAAACCAAGTCCGGCAAGAGCTCTGATGCCCACTCCGGCAAGCGCACCTCTTCGGAGTGCTGCGCTACCGTCGAGGACGCACCATCGAGCTCCACCGGCAAGTGTAAGAAGACGAAGGCAGCTCCGCCAGAGACCAAGAAAGTGGCCGCCAAGGAGGACGACACTGGTGGTACTTTCACCATCAGTGCCACACTTGATCCTAAATAGGAAAGCGCGCTCGTTGCTTTCCTGCGGGCGAATGTCGATGTGTTTGCATGGCAACTGTCTGACATCCCCGGTGTTCCCAGGAAAGTAATTGAGCACCACCTTGCCATCTGTCCTCACGCGCGGCCCGTCAAGCAGAAAGTCAGAAAACAAGCAGTGGAGCGCCAAGAATTCATTGCAGAAGAGATCAAGAAGTTGGAAGCAGCAGGCCTGGTCAGAGGAGTGCTCCATCCAATGTGGCTGGCCAATCCTGTAGTCGTGCGCAAGGCGAACGGAAAATGGAGGCTTTGTATAGACTTCACGGATGTTAATAAAGCTTGTCCCAAGGATCCATTTCCCTTGCCGCGCATTGACCAGATTGTTGACTCCACGGCAGGATGTGATTTGCTTTCATTTCTTGATGCATATTCAGGATATCATCGGATCTTCATGGCAGAAGAGGATGAGGAGAAAACCGCATTCATTACTCCATGTGGCATGTACTGCTTTGTACGGATGCCTTTCGGACTAAAGAATGCTGGTTCAACATTTGCAAGGGTAGTTCACGAAGCTTTTGAGCCACAGTTGCACAGAAATGTAGAGGTGTACATGGATGACATAGTGGTCAAGAGCAAAGACAGAGCAACTCTGATTCAAGATTTGGACGAGACCTTTGCAAATCTGCGCAAAATCAATCTCAAACTCAACCCCGAGAAGTGCGTGTTTGGAGTCCCTTCCGGCAAGCTTCTCGGGTTCTTTGTGTCTCAGCGAGGGATTGAAGCTAATCCTGACAAGATCGAGGCCATTGAGCAGATCGAAGCACCGAAGCGCGTCAAGGATGTGCGAAGGCTTGCCGGCTGCGTAGCTGCTCTCAGCAGGTTCATCTCTAAGTCTGCTGAGCGCGCCCTGCCATTTTTCAAAATATTGAAAAAGGCAGGTCCAATGAAATGGACTCCAGAAGCGGAGGCTGTGCTGCAGGACTTGAAGAGATACCTATCCTCCACTCCAATACTTGTCGCACCTAAACCACAAGAGAAGTTGCTGCTATATCTAGCGGCAACCAATCAAGTGGTTAGTGCTGCGTTAGTAGCGGAAAGGGAGGCGGATGATGAGCCAGCGGCCATGGCAAGTGCATCCAGCGACAAGCAGGGGGCTTCCCCGACAAGCTCTGGTCCCGACAAGGATGGATCTGTGCAGCCACAAGAAGAGAAGCAGAAGAAAATGGTGCAGCGCCCAGTTTACTTTGTCAGTTCCCTTCTGCAGGGGGCTAGATCAAGGTACTCTGGTGTGCAGAAGTTGCTTTTCGGCCTTCTCATGGCCTCGAGAAAGCTGTGCCATTACTTTCAAGCACATGAGATCACAGTTGTCACTCGCTTTCCGTTGAAGAGGATATTGCAGAATCCAGAGGCAACAGGCAGGATTGTCGAGTGGGCACTGGAATTGTCAAGCTTTGGCCTCAAGTTTGAGAGCACTTCAACTATCCAGAGCCGAGCTTTGGCAGAATTCATAGCAGAATGGACGCCAACACCTGATGAAGAAACTCCAGAGACGAGCATCCCCGTCAAGGAAGCAAGCAAAGAATGGATCATGTACTTTGACGGTGCCTTCTCGCTGCAAGGCGCCGGTGCGGGCGTGTTACTTGTCGCACCCACCGGAGAGCACCTCAAGTACGTCGTCCAAATGCACTTTCCTAAGGAGCAAGCGACAAACAATACTACAGAGTATGAAGGTTTGCTTGCCGGACTTAGGATAGCGGCAGACCTTGGGATCAAGAAGCTTATCGTCAGGGGTGACTCACAGCTTGTCGTCCGCCAAGTGAACAAAGATTATCAGAGTCCGTTGATGGAAGCTTACATTGATGAAGTGAGAAAGTTGGAAGAGCATTTTGACGGCTTACAGATGGAACATGTTCCAAGAGCCCAGAACGATGTTGCCGATGGCCTATCAAAGTGCGCTGCATTGAAGTTACCTGTGGAACCAGGGATCTTTGTGCTCAGGCTGACTCAACCATCTGTGATACCATCAACTGGACAGAGCAAGAAGAGAAAGTTGATTTCCGGTGACTACTTTCCGGCTGAGCTCCCCGGAGCCGATGCCAAGAAGGTCCCCAAGATCAACACCAAGAGTGCTGAGGAGCAGTCTGCTCTGACAAACCCTAAGGTTTGTTCTGTTGAAGCAGACGCTCCCGACAAGTTTTGCTCCGGCAAGCTTGCCGGGGAACATCAAGCTACGGCTGAACCGCAGGTTCTTGCCGTAGAAGCAGATGTTCCCGCAGCAGCATTTGTGCCTTTAATCCTTGTTGTTGAGCCACAAGCTCCGGCATGGGCGCAGCAGATTGTCCGTTTCCTTCAAACAGGAGAACTTTCCGAAGAGCAAGAAGAAGCGGAGAGAGTAGCCCGGCAATCAAGTATGTACCAGTTTGTCGACGACATACTGTACAGAAGGAGATTCAACGGAGTGAAATTGAAGTGCATTCCCCGGGAAGATGGGCAGAAGCTGTTGGCGGAGATACATGGAGGCATATGTGGTCATCACATTGGCGCAAGAGCACTTGCCGGCAAAGCTTTCCGGAAGGTTTCTTTTGGCCAACAGCCCTCCAGGATGCAACTGCACAACTAACCAAGTGTGAGGCGTGCCAGTTCCACTCCAAGCAGATACATCAACCAGCTCAAGCTCTCCAGACGATCCCTTTATCCTGGCCATTTTCGGTCTGGGGGCTCGACATCCTCGGCCCCTTTCCCCGAGCTGTCGGGGGCTTTGAGTACTTGTACGTGGCAATCGACAAGTTCACAAAGTGGCCGGAAGTGGAGGCAGTGAGGAAGGTGACAGCACAGTCAGCAGTCAAGTTCTTCAGGTCCGTTGTTTGCCGCTTCGGAGTCCCTAACAGTGTCATCACCGACAATGGCACACAATTTATGAGCCGCACCTTCATGCAGTACGTCCAAGATCTTGGCGCCAAGGTCTGCTTCGCTTCTGTTGCTCACCCGAGAAGCAACGGTCAAGCGGAGAGGGAAAACGCTGAAGTGCTGCGCGGGCTCAAGACCAGAACTTTCGACAGGCTGCACAAGTGCGGAAGGAATTGGATCGAGGAGCTGCCAGTGGTTCTTTGGTCGATCAGGACGACGCCAAATCGAGCCACTGGCCAGACACCTTTTGCTCTAGTCTATGGAGCAGAAGCAGTTCTCCCCACGGAACTCGTATACGGATCGCCTCGAGTACTCGCTTATGATGAGCTTGAGCAAGAGCAGCTGCGACAAGATGACGCGCTGCTCCTTGAGGAAGATCGTCTTCGGGCTGCTGTACGAGCTGCTCGATATCAGCAAGCTTTGCGCCGCTACCATAGCCGCAAAGTCAATGCCAAAATTCTCGAGGAAGGCGACCTTGTTCTTCGGCGCGTTCAATCCGCCAAGAATTCCAACAAGTTGACGCCGAAGTGGGAAGGCCCTTATCGGGTGAAGCGAGTCACTAGGCCTGGCGCTGTCCACCTTGAGACCGAAGATGGCTTTCCGGTGAGAAACTCCTGGAACATTGAGCATCTTCGTAAGTTTTACCCATAAGGCGCGGTTGCCGGAACCTGTTCCGGCAACCACCTTTTGTACAAGCCTTGCCGTTGTTGCATATAACCCTTTGTACAAAGCCGAGCGCAGATCCCGTGCATAAATAAAGCTCATGTGTTGCACACATCTTGTCAAATTTCATGCCTTTTTCTTTTTTGCATGTATTATCTGACACTTTGTGCAGCACTTGCCCCCGGTAAGCAATAACGAGCCTTAAGGCTCCACATCTTTATTTTCTCTTCTTTCTTTTTCTCAAAAAGAAGGTTCCTTCGCCCACAAGTTCACCGGGGAGGAGAGGAGAAGATAATGGTGTGGACCAGGCGTCGTTTAAAGGAGTATAGCCTTGCCGGTTCGCAGACGACAGAAAAGCTAAGTTGCCAAAGTTTGAGCACAATCAGTTTTAATTTTTTTTTAAGTTATCTTCCTTGAACGACCGTGCTTTGTATGGAAAACCTGTGCGCGGAGGAACCGACTCGCGGCTAGTTGCGCCCTTACTTTGTTTCGAGTCCGCTCAACAACTTAAGTGTGCTACGACTAGTTGCGACAAGGTTTCTTGCCGGAAGCAGCACCGCCAGCAGGCTGCTGATGTTCCGCACTCAGTGCTCGCGGCAAGGGTGCCCACGCCGGCAAGTTCCCTAAAAAGCGTAGGGTAAAAACATACAAGGAAAGGAATCAAGTAAAGGAAATAACATAGCAAATACTGCCCAAGATAAAGTTATATTACAAAAATGACTTGCTGCGCTCTAATAGATTGTTCCTGTGACATATCTGACAGCGGCAAGAAAAAGGAGAAAATGGGCGGCCTAATCTACGCGGCCACCATCAACCCTCCTGACTTCATTCACCTTGTCCACGATGGGTGCGACAAGGGCTTTGAGCTCTGCAAGATCAGCACCCGCCGGCAGCTTCTTGAGGACGTTGGTGAGGTTGAGGTCCGGATTGCGGAAGAGCACCTTCACCAACACCTTCTCCAAGACTCTGACGCAGATTGCGCGCGACTCGTCAGCCAGCTGCCTTGGGATCCTTTCCCGGAGTTGCTGGAGAGCCGTCGCCATGCCCTTGAAGAACAGAGTGAGCTTGGCGCTGGGCTGGAGGTTTTCGTCGGAGGAGTACCCGAAGCCCTCCAGTTCCAGCTGCGTCAGCTCCTCGTCAATAACTGCAGTGATGTTGACGAGGCCCTCCGTCCAGAGCTCCACGGTATCCCTGAAGGTGTTCTGGGTCTCGGAGGCTCTCGTCAACAGCGCCTCGTTGGCCTTGAGCTCCTGCTTCAAGTCCTCCTCCCGCTTCTTGGCGCCGTCCAACGTCTCAGTCAACGTAGCCAGCTTCAGCTCGAGATCGGCATTGGCGTCCTTGGCGGCGTTAAGCTCCCTGCCCCTCTCAGAGAGACGACCCTGCAGCTCACCATGGGCAAGGGCGTCCTTCTCACGCTCGAGCTGGAGCGCGGCAAGCTCTTCATCCTTCCTCTTCAGATCAGCCTCCAGCTGCGTCACTTTCACCTCCAGCTCCTTCTTGGCGGCCTCGGTAGCTGCAGCAGCATCTTTTGCTTCCTTGAGGGCCCTGCCAAGTGTCTCCTCGCACGCGGCAAGCTCCTCCTCATAGCTGTCCAAGTTGACCTTCCGCTGCGTCAGCTCGCCTTCTCGCGTGGACATCTCCTCGGCGGCAAGCCGCCGCTGCTCTTCGGCTTCTGCCTTCTCGAGGAGGAAAGCCTTCCGCGCCTCGACAAGCTGCGCCCTTTCCTCTGCAATGGACCGGAGGGCCTCTTGGTTGCGGCTCTGGAGCTCCTCCGCATGCTTTTCAATGTCCACTCCCGCCTGCGTGACAAGCGCTTCCCGGGACTCCAGTTTTGCTTGTCGGGCGCGGTAGAGTGACACCAGCTTCCGGAGCAGCTGCTCCTCCTCGGACTTGCTGCTGCTGCTGCTTGGCGTGTCAACCACTGTCAGCCCGGCGGAGGCGAGCACTTCCCCGTCAAATGCCTCTCCTTCAACCGGCGCCCTGGAGCTCGACGCCCAGGGAAGCTTGATGAAGACACCCTCGCCGACCTTCAAGTAGGCGCCGAGCTGGGGCTCCTCGGATCCTGGCACTGCGTCAGCGGCAGAGGGATCGGCGGTCGGTGTAGCGCCTTGCGCTCCTGCGGCCCCCGGGTCGTCAGTACGATCGCCGGGCCCCTCGCCAGCTCCTGCGCCAGCAGCCTTGGCGGCCTCTTCGTCGGCGGGATCATCAGCGCCGGCCTCTTCTTCAGTAGCAGCGGCATCGTTGGTATTGCCGCGCACGTTCTCCTCGCCGGTGGCATCGGTCTCCATCGGCTCTGAGGAGGGAGGATCTGAAGACAGGAAGAGGGAGAAAAAGTTAAGCAAATATTCAAAAAAGAAGATCAAAAGAAGAAGAACCAAGGGAAGTTCTCTGACAAGAAGGATTACCTGTGCTGGGCTCTGTAATCATGGGCTCCACCACCGGGGGATCACTGGTCCCGTCCCTTGCCGGAGAGCGCTCCCTTGCCGGTGAGTCATCCCTTGGCGGCGTAGTGGAAGCAGATAGCACCTCAGGGGCGACTTCTGGGTGTTCCTGGTGGGCCTGTTCTGCTCCTACACAAGCAAATCAACAATCAGGATATCAACAAGGAAAGAACACCCATGCTCGCCTGACAGCGGGAAGTGAAATTATGAACTTACGCTGGGGGCTGCGCTGGGGGCTGCTTCGGGGAGAGGTTGCCGGGTCCGACATGGTGGTCTCGGACGCGTCCTCTACTGTCACAGCGGGATCGTCCTCGATGACAACCACGGGGACCTTGGCCCTCTTCGCCGCCCTCTGGGCCAGAGTCCTGGAAAAGGACAGGGTTCAGAAGAAAGCAGATCAGATACAAGACAAGAAAAAGCAAGAATTGAAGAAACATAAGGACAACAAAAAGAAAGTCTTACTCCTCCTCCTCTTCTTCTTCCTCCTCGTCGGAGCTGAGCGCGGAGAGGTCGAAGTCCGGCACTCTCTCAGCACGACGAGGCGGAGGGGTAGGCTCCCTTGGACGCTTGGCGGGAGCTGCGGCAGGATCAAAAGCGGTGGCCCGGGAAGACCCCGCTCCAGTTGCCGGTGCGGCGTGAGATGCTCCCGCGGCAACGGTGCTTGTCGCGGTGGAGTGTGTCCCGCGGCACGGCGGCTGTTGGCCCGTCTGCCGCCCTGCTGTGTCTCCGGTCCTGCGGAGGCGCCTTCTTGGTTGAGCTGGGGGCTGCACTGAGGGCTCCGCTTGCGGCAAGTTGCTTGAAGACGGCTGGCCACTTGCGCCCCCGGCGGGCTCGCTCACTTCGGTTTCGGGCTCTCCCTCGCCAGCGACCTCCCCGGCAAAATCCTCTCGGTCGGCAAGGCTTGCCGCCTCGGCTGCCTCTGCCTCCTCCACAGTAAACCCAAACTCGCCCGCGGCGGTGGCCGCCGCTGCCTCTTCCGCCCTGGTGGCAATGCGCCGCATCTCGTCGTCCGTGGTGTCGCGGGTGAGGCTCCTCTGCTAGTCGGCGCGGATCGCCACCTCCACCAAGTCGTCGAAGAATTGCTGCACGACGTCGTCGGTAGGCTCCTGCCAGGTTGGGATAATCCCATGCGAGTCGCACTCTGGCATCATTCCGTGGATGCGATCGAGCTGGGAGTTGTTGCACAATGGGACGACGCCCTGCGGCAGCCTGAACCACTCGGGATGGTTGGGGTCGTGCTTGAACAGTTCCTTGAGCGTCCCATCCAACTCCAAAACAATGAAATTAAAATTGAGGCCCGGGCGCAGCCTCATGATATCCGCCGGACCCCCGAACAGCCAGGCGGGTCTCCCCCTCTCCTGCAGAGGGGCGATGCGGCGGCGAAGAAAGTCCGCGCCAACAGCCCCTACAGTAAGCCCGACAAGCCTGAGCCGCAAGATCCGGGTGGTGGCGATCTTCAGTCTGGCATCGTCCGCCGCCAGGGCGCTCCAATCACCGCCTCGCACTACACGGGTTTGGCGCAAGTTGGTGAATGGCTGCGGGTTCTCATCTACAATCCAACACCAATCCGCTCTCCACTCCTCCCATTTGCTACGGAGCCCCCCCTCCAGATAGACCTCCTTCATGCCGACCCTCGAGATCCAGGCGATCCCGCCAGCTAAGGGCTCTCCTTTCTCGGCCCGGGGCATGAAGTAGTGGCGAAAAAGGGCAATGTTTGGGTGGATTCCGACGAAGTTCTTGCAGAGATGTGCGAAACCCGCCATGGTCAGAACGGCGTTGGGGGTGAAGTCAAGGAGATGAAACCCGTAGGTATTCATGATATCACAGAAGAAATCGGAAAAGGGCGGGCAGAGCCCGCAATAGAAGAACAATGGGAAGAAGGGGTATCCTTTTGGACACCGTTTCGAGGTAGAAGCTTCGGCGGAGAGTACCTGCGTACGCGGATGCGCCCGCGTCTCCGTCGACCAGAAGAGATAGAACCACTCCCGCAGCTCCTTCGCGGAGAGCTCAGGGGGGAAAGTGCTCGCTCCTTGTGCAGCGCCTCAAGCCGCAGCGCCTCGGCCGACTTCACACCCTTCCCGGTCTTCAGAGCCATAGCGGAGGCAGTGGGGGAGAGCAGGGGCATTGGCGGCGACGGCGGCGACGGGCGGCAGAGCGCTGCTCCTTTTCGGCTTTGGGAAGCGGAGGGGAGCGGCGGAGATTTCTGAGGAAGCAACTGCAAGTGGCGAAGGTGGGGGAACGGCCCCTGTTTCCCCTGCTTATAAAGAGGAGGAGGCGAACGTTACGCCTTTTTCGATTAAAGAATCACCCACGATCTCTCCCACAACGCCGCGTTTGACGCGTGCCGTTACGAGAGGGCGCGGTGGATACGGAGTTAGATTTGGTATGGACCCAGGTCGCGTGTGCCCGTGCCCTGTTTTGGGCCTGGCCCAACAGCGCTCGGCACCGTGTGTGGCCCAGGCCCGGGGGCTCCTGTCGGTGTACTAAAGTAGGGGTACCTTAGTATCCCGAACTTGTGCACGGGTAGTCGCAGCGTCCCGCGGCAAGGCTTGCCGGGTGTCCGCCAAGATCCTCCGTAGTTCCTATTGATGCCATTCAAGAACAAAGTGTTTTAACTGAGAAGACAAGACCCCGGCAAGAGGAGCTTGCCAGGAAGGACAAGGCCCCGGCAAGAGGAGCTTGCCGGGAAGGCCAACCCAGGCACTTCAAGGAACCTGCCGCGACGTGCCGCGCGTCTCGGCAAGACCCGACGAGCGACAAGCTTTTGGGCGCGACAAGCCAACGACCGCGGCAAGGCACTTGCCGCGGCGAAGCCACCACTCTGTGCCCACGCTCCAGCGCACCCGTCTACGTGTCGCCCTGAGACCATTCCAGACACACGTGGCGGGAAGCTGTGCAGCCAAGCGGTGCGAGGTGGCAAGTGGATATGACGAGAAGGCCATCGTGGCAAGCGGTGGCGCCCCTAACGGTCACTTTTCTGCACTGTTTAGGCGACGCGGACGGGCATTAAATGCTCTTGTCCCCTGCCGTCAGAGTTAGGTAGGGTGCACTGTAGATGGCAATTGCACCAACCACCCTTTTTACATTTGTGCCCTCGCCTGCGTTGCCACCTGTCGGTGACCCCTTTAGCCTATAAAAGGAGGCCCATGTGCAACGTAGAAGGGGTTCGACTCATTCGAAACTAGAACACTCTCACGCTCTCGAGCAAGAGCATAATACAACCACAAAGCAGCAGTAGGAGTATTATCTCTCCGGAGAGCTCCGAAGCTGGGTAAAAATCCCTCGCGTGCTTCGCCTCGATCCGCTCTTCGTGCGCCCTCCGCTCCCTGCCGGACCGAAAAGGGGCCCTGCCCCATAGGTGTTCGTTTCCCACGACAGGTTCGATAACCTTGGTTCTCACTGAGGGAAATACTTATCTCTGTTGTACTGCTTCACCCCTCCTCCAGTGGGAAATCCCAACGCACTTTACAAGTAGCACCTCCCTCTCCCGCTACATCCCCTCGCAAGCGTGGCCTCGGCTTGATCCCGAACCACACCTCGACCGGACTGGATCGACGCCTCAGCTGCATCGACGCTGACCACCGATGCCGTCACATCTTGTGTGTGTAAACGCGTCGTCTGGATCCCTAGAGCGATACATTTTTCTTTCCGAGTGAAGCGAGTCAGCGGCAAATCGCCTCGGTTAGACAAATGGGCTTCCGCACCAGCCCAACCAAGCCAAATCAACCACAAGCCTTAGAAAAAGTCGCGAGAGTAGCGGCCCTTCAGGACAGGCAGCCCAGGTCGCGGTAAACACACACTGAAACAATGATCTGACGGCCTAAAACAATTTAAAAGCATATCATGATGGCTGAAATCATTAGAGGCATGGGAGAGTTCGGTTTAGGCTCAGTTTTACTGTTCTAAATAAGTATGCACCCAACTTTTAAGAATATAAAAAGGGAATCTATGATACAAATTTTTTGGACTTTGTGCCTACGAGCGTCATGATCAATAGAATGTTTCCTGATCCTCCTAAGAAATCAAGTTGTCTTATTGAAGAATTGAATGATGACAAAACTTGACAAATTTGCATTATGCCTAGCTAAGAGCATCTAGAGCCGCATATGATAAATCTGATTCCTCAAACGCCCAAAGACGTGTTCGGGTGCGTCCGCGGACAATGACCGGTCATGCCTCAAATTAGTTACTCTTCATCCGAATCTCTCATATTTCAACACCTAGATCCATAGAAAGCATGTAAAAGAAATCCTACGTACTGCCCTAGACAATCTTCCTCGTCGGAGATGTCCTCGACGTCGGTGTTGGGCGCCGGGTGGACGGGTGCATAGGAGGGCTCCGGCTCATCCTTCTCTTGCTCGACCTCATCCATGTAGGTGAGCATCTCCTCCTCTATGGCGTGCCGCACCTCTATCTCCTGCCGGCGACGGCATCTGGCCTCCGCATCCGACTCTGAGTGGAGGGAATCGAGGATGGTGTGCTGCTTCACCTGCAGATTCGCGTCCCCACCATCCCGACATCCTCCTCCTGCTGCTCCTCAAGCTCCTCCTCCTCCGAATCCACTACATCAGGAGGTAGCCCCGCGGCGATCCAGGCTTCATGCCTTGCCCGAATCTTCTCAAGGAGTTGCAGTCGGCGCTCCAACGTTAGAAACGGGCAGCCCCTTAATCCGGCGGCATGTCTACTAATGGTGGCGGACGGAGAGTGGAAAGTCGGGCGGCCACAGACGGGCGAAGGAAATGTGAAGGGGTAGGGTTTCGGTGCTGGCGGTTGGCTTAAATAGCCAAGTTAGGCACTACACGGCCCGCCGGAGCGGCGCCACGCGACGACATCGGTCCGACAGAGGAGACGAGTTTCAGACCGCCGGGTTTCCGGGCGATTCCACATGGGACTCCGACATAAGTCCGACCAGGTGGACGCGCCCGGGCGCCCCCATATCCGCCTCATATTCGGGGCTGGATATGAGGGGTGCTGGTCAACGAGGCCCGTTTAAGGCGCCCGTCTGTGTCGAAATTTCATGACCGGTCAGTGACCGGGTGGCCTGCCCGAGCGTTTAAGGCGGGTTTGGGGCGTCCGACTGTAGATGCTATAAACACACTAAACAAAAGTTCTTGTTGGGAGGCAACCTAATATGTATCTTTTATTTTCTTGTTCAGTATATCGGTCTACACAATTATTCGTACCGTAGTAATTATGTTTTTTTTGCCTTTTTGCCAAGCTAAACCTTTACGAGGTTTCGATGCATCTACTACCACTATAAAAGCACGAGAGGACAGAGAACCAAATCATCCTATCCATCCCAACATGCAATCTGATGGTCTACATCCTTCCAAGATACTAAACACGTTTTATGCTTTAATTACCCACCATGCCATTGGATTAATATCATCAGGAACACGTCCCTAAAAAAACATCCTCATGACGTCGCTGCCCTCTGCCCTCCCGTGACCACGCCCTTGGGGCAATTTTGGCCACTGCCCCACACCTCGCCCCACCTCTTCCCCAGATTCTCCTCGCCAGCCACCTCCGTCTGCACGCGCCCTGATACGTCTCCAACGTATCTATAATTTTTGATTGCTCCATGCTACTTTATCTATTGTTTTGGACTATATTGGGCTTTATTTTCCACTTTTATATTATTTTTGGGACTAACCTATTAACCGGAGGCCCAGCCCAGAATTGCTGTTTTTTGCCTATTTCAGTGTTTCGAGGAAAAGGAATATCAGACGGAGTCAAAACGGAACAAAATCAACTGGAGAAGTTATTTTTCGAAGGAAAGCAACCCAGGGAACTTGGAGTGCATGTCAGGGGAGATACGGGCTGCCCACGAGGGTGGGGGGCGCGCCCACCCCCCCGGGTGTGCCTCCCTACCTCGTGGGGCCCCCGTAGCTCCACCGATGTACCCCCTGCACCCATATATACCTACGTACCCTAAAACTTCCAGAACAGAAAATAGATCGGGAGTTCCGCCACCGCAAGCCTCTGTAGCCACCAAAAACCTCTCGGGAGCCCGTTCCGGCACCCTGCCGGAGGGGGATCCCGTCACCGGTGGCCATCTTCATCATCCCGGTGCTATCCATGACGAGGAGGGAGTAGTTCACCCTCGGGGCTGAGGGTATGTACCAGTAGCTATGTGTTTGATCTCTCTCTCTCTCTCGTGTTCCTCTATGTCACGATCTTGATGTATCCTGAGCTTTACTATTGTAGTTGGATCTTATGATGTTTCTCCCCCTCTACTCTCTTGTGATGAATTGAGTTTCCCCTTTGAAGTTTTCTTATCGGATTGAGTCTTTATGAGAACACTTGATGTATGTCTTGCCGTGATTATCTGTGGTGACAATGGGATATCATGTGCCACTTGATGTATGTTTTGGTGATCAACTTGCGGATTTCGTGACACTTGGGAACCTATGCATAGGGGTTGGCACACATTCTTGACTCTCCGGTAGAAACTTTGGGGCACTCTTTGAAGTACTTTTATGTTGGTTGGATGAATCTGAGGTTGTGTGGTGCATATCCTATAATCATGCCCACGGATACTTGAGGTGACAATGGAGTGTCTAGGTGACATTAGGGTTTTGGTTGATTTGTATCTTAAGGTGTTATTCTAGTACGAACTCTTTTATAGATCGATCCGAAAGAATAGCTTTGTGGTGGTTTCGTACCCGACCATAATCTCTATGTTTGTTCTCCGCTATTAGTGTCTTTGGAGTGACTCTTTGTTGCATGTTGAGGGCTTGTCATATGTTCTATCTATGTTATTATTGTTGAGAGAACTTGCACTAGTGAAGGTATGAACCCTAGGCCTTGTTTCCTATCATTGCAATACCGTTTACGCTCACTTTTATCTTTAGTTACCTTGCTGTTTTTATTATTTCAGATCACGAAAACCCATATCTACTATCTATTTTGCACTTGTATCACCATCTCTTCGCCGAACTAGTGCACCTATACAATTTACCATTGTATTGGGTGTGTTGGGGACACAAGAGACCTTTTGTTATTTGGTTGCAGGGTTGTTTGAGAGAGACCATCTTCATCCTACGCCTCCTACGGATTGATAAACCTTAGGTCATCCACTTGAGGGAAATTTGCTACTGTCCTACAAACCTGTGCACTTGCAGGCCCAACAACGTCTACAAGAAGAAGGTTGTGTAGTAGACATCAAGCTCTTTTCTGGCGCCGTTGCCGGGGAGGCAAAGGTAAAGGGCACTCACTCACACCCCGTCAACTAAGCTCTTTTCTTGCGCCGTTGCCGGGGAGGTGAGTGCTTGAAGGTATATCTTTAGATCTTGCAATCGAATCTTTTTGTTTCTTGTTTTAGCACTAGTTAGTCTATAAAAGAATATTACAAAAAAATGGAGTTAAGTTTGTCTCATACACTTCACCTTTTTAATATCTTTCGTGAGTATGATGGAAAGGATAATTGTGCTCAAGTGCTAGAAGAAGAAATCTCTAAATTGTTTGGCACTAAATCTTTGAATGATGAGCATGATTGCAATGTTGTTAGTACGAATTCTTTGAATATCCATGATGCTAATGATGATTGCACTAGTTATGATGAAAATATCTCTTATGAGCATGACAACTTTTGTGGAGTGCATGTTTGCATGAACACACCAAATAGAGAAGATATTTATTTCAAGAGGCATAAGCACTTCGAAACTAAATTGTTGCAAGAAAGGCTAGATGTTTGTGCTGAAAATTTAAATTTTCTTGGCCGTACTTGTGGACTTTGCAATGAAAGTGGTCATTTAGCTATCCGATGCAAATTGTTTCATGATCTAATCGTGTCCAAAAATTGTGATGAGTTGATTTCCCTTGCACATTATATTGAGCTTAGCTTGCTTATGGGTTGTGAAGAAATGAAATTTTTAACTAATTATCTTCCAGAATTTGCCCGTTACAAACTTCTTGGTTTTGATCTAGAGGAAATTTATATGTATTGTGCGGTGAATTGCATTGAAAATCCTTATATTGCCAATTACATAAAGAAAAGACAACAAATAGAGGATGATGAGAATACTAATGAAAGGGAAGAGACTTCCCAATCTCCTCCTATTATGTCTTATGATGAATCAGGTAACAAGGAGGATCTTTCTATTCAACCAATCTCATCAATAAGGAGCTCAAAGAGGAAGGTTGAATCTACACATAATGTGAAGAAGAAAAAGAAAATAAGGAGCAACAAAGGTAAAAAGGTATCCCTCCCAAATGATGTTGCTCCTACTACTCATTGTGATGATGATAATTGCTATACTATTGGTGCTATAAATATTTTTAGTGATGAGAGTGATTATGCTTATGATATGAAAGGGCCCAAGCTTGGGGAAGCTATGTTTGATTGGAATGAAATATTTGAGAATATATTTGCTGGAACTAATGTTTGTCCCAAGCTTGGGGATGTTACGTTTAATGAAGATGATATTTTTAGCATTCCAAGTTTTGATATGCAAAGTTGTTATGATGATAGCATGCCTCCTACCTATGATGATTATATTGATGAAAGTGGATTTGGAAGAGTATCAACTTTATTTAGTGATTCCACTATCTTGGGAGAGGTTTCAATCGATTATGATGAGAACGAAGTTGCTGCTTATGACGATTATTGTGATGAAACTTATGCTATAAAAAGTAGTGATTATATTTACAAATCTTATCATGATTATGATTACCCTTTTTCTTAACATTACTCTTTTAATGTGGAAACAATTTTTAGTGTTCAAGTCTCTTATGATACTCCCACTATTATTCATGAGAAGAATTTTGCTTATGTGGAGAGTAGTAAATTTTATATGCAAGTAGATCATGAAAAGAATGCTTTAGGTGCTGGTTATATTGTTGAATTCATTCATTATGCTACTGAAAATTATTATGAGAGAGGAACATATGCTTGTAGGAATTGCAATAATGCCAAGTTTCCTCTCTATGTGCTTAAATTTTTGAAGCTATGCTTGTGTTACCTTCCTATGCTTGTTGATTATTGTTCCCATAAGTTGTTTGCTCACAAAATCCCTATGCATAGGAAGTGGGTTAGACTTAAATGCGCTAGTCATATGCTTCATGATGCTCCCGTTATGTTTCAATTCTTATCTTTTATGTGAGCATCATTATCATCATCATGCCTAGCTAGGGGCGTTAAACGATAGCGCTTGTTGGGAGGCAACCCAATTTTATTTTAGTTTCTTACTTTTTGGTTATGTAGTAATAAATAATCCATATAGCCTCTGTTTAGATGTGTTTTTGTGTTTTAATTAGTGTTTGTGCCAAGTAGAACCTTTGGGAAGACTTGGGTGAAGTCTTTATGATCATGCTGTAAAAAACAGAAACTTTAGCGCTCACGAGATTAGCTAGAACTTTTTACTGGTGAGTGCTATTTAGTTGATTCTTTTTGCAGATGATTTCTAGACAAATTACTCAGGTCCACCAATTTATTTTAGAATTTTTGGAGTTCCAGAAGTTTGGGTTAGTTACATATTACTACAGACTGTTCTGTTTTTGACAGATTCTGTTTTTCGTTTGTTGCTTGCTTATTTTGATGAATCTATGGCTAGTAAAATAGTTTATAAACCATAGAGAAGTTGTAATACAGTAGGTTTAACACCAATATAAATAAAGAATGAGTTCATTACAGTACCTTGAAGTGGTGTTTTGTTTTCTTTCGCTAACGGAGCTCACGAGTTTTCTGTTAAGTTTTGTGTGGTTGAAGTTTTCAAGTTTTGGGTAAAGATTCGATGGACTATGGAATAAGGAGTGGCAAGAGCCTAATCTTGGGGATGCACAAGGCACCTCAAGGTAATATTCAAGGACAACCAAGAGCCTAAGCTTGGGGATGCCCCGGAAGGCATCCCCTCTTTCGTCTTCGTACCATCGGTAACTTTACTTGGACCTATATTTTTATTCACCACATGATATGTGTTTTGCTTGGAGAGTCATTTTCTTTTGTTATTTTTTGCTTGATATTAGTTATAATTGTGTTTTGCCTCTTTAGTTTCAATAAAAAAGTCAAGGATAGCCTTTGCCATGCTTATTTTGCTAGTTTACATGTTGCTGTTCGAAAACAGAAAGTTTACCGCTGTTGCAAAAATTCCCTAGAAAAGTCAGAGAGTGGTATAATGTTGAATCTTTTTGCATATTGAGATCTGATAAATTTATTACAGTGGTAATTTTAGTTCATAATTTTTTGGAGTTAGGGAAGTATGATGACTCTTGCATTCTTTACAGACTGTACTGTTTTGACAGATTGTTGTTATGGTTGCATTGTTTGCATATGTTTGCTTGTTTAATGATTCTATTTGAGGATAGGAGTATTAAATATACAGAGGCATTTAGTATTCAATGTGGAATAATAATTTAAGTTATTTGTTACAGTAGAAAATGATAAGGTTTTGCATTGGTTTATACTAACCTATCTCACGAGTTCTTGTTGAGTTTGTTGTGAATGAAGCTTTTGATAAAAAGAGAAACCATGATATGAGAGGAATTAAGGAGACACAAAAGCTCAAGCTTGGGGATGCCCAAGGCACCCCAAGATAATATTTCAAGAAGCCTCAAGCATCTAAGCTTGGGGATGCCCCGGTAGGCATCCCACCTTTCTTCTTCAACAACTATCGGTTAGTATCGGTTGAGCCTAAGTTTTTGCTTCTTCACATGAGTTGTGCTATCCTTGCAATGTAGTTTTTTTTAGCTTTGCTTGCTGTTTGAATAAGTATCAATATCTGAAATTCTTTAATGAGAGAGAGGGCCTTACACAAATTGGAATTTGCTAGAATACTCTATGTGCTTCACTTATATCTTTTGAGCTTAATAGTTTTTGCTCATAGTACTTCACTTATATCTTTTGAGCATGATAATTTTTGCTCTAGTACTTCACATATATCTTTTAGAGCACGGTGGTGGATTTGTTTTAAAAGAAATAGATGAACTCTCATGCTTCACTTAGATTATTTTGAGAGTCATTAATAACATGGTAATTTGTTTAATGTTAATATACTTGGTATTCAAGATATGTGAAACTATCTTTTGAGTGAGTTGAATACTAAGATAAGTTTGATGCTTGATAATTGCTTTGAGATATGGAGGTGATAATATCAAAGTCGTGCTAGTTGGGTAATTGTGAATTTGAGAAATGCTTGTGTTGAAGTTTGCAAGTCCCATAGCATGCACGTATGGTTAAAGTTGTGTAACAAATTTGAAACATGAAGTGTACCTGGCTTGTGCATCCTTATGAGTGGCGGTCGAGGACGAGCGATGGTCTTTTCCTACCAATCTATCACCCTAGGAGCATGCGCGTAGTACTTGGTTTTTGATGACTTCTAAATTTTTGCAATAAGTATATGAGTTCTTTTGACTAATGTTGAGTCCATGGATTATACGCACTCTCACCTTTCCGCCTTTGCTAGCCTCTTCGGTACCGTGCATTACCCTTTCTCACCTTGAGAGTTGGTGCAAACTTCACCGGTGCATCCAAACCCCGTGATATGATACGCTCTATCACACATAAACCTCCTTATATCTTCCTCAAAACAGCCGCCATACCTACCAATCATGGCATTTCCATAGCCATTCCGAGATATATTGCCATGCAACTTCCACCATCATCATCATGACATACATACTTTTGTCATATTGCCATTGCATGATATTGTAGTTGACATCGTATTTGTGGCAAAGCCACCATGCATTATTTTCCATACATGTCACTCTTGATTCATTGCACCATCCCGGTACACCGCCGGAGGCATTCAGATAGAGTCATATCTTGTTCTAAGTTTCGAGTTGTAATCCTTGTGTTGTAATCAATAGAAGTGTGATGATCATCATTATTAGAGCATTGCCCAAAAAAAGAGAAAGGCCAAAAAAAAGGCCCAAAAAAAAGGAGAAAGGCCAAAAAAAAAGAAAGGCCCAAAAAAAAGGGCAATGCTACTATCCTTTTTCCACACTTGTGCTTCAAAGTAGCACCTTGTTCTTCATGTAGTGAGTCTCATATATTGTGCTTCAAAGTAGCACCTTGTTCTTCATGTAGTGAGTCTCATAAGTTGTCTGTTCATACTAGTGGGAATTTTTCATTATAGAACTTGGCTTGTATATTCCTACGATAGGCTTCCTCAAAATGCCCTATGTCTTCATGAGCAAGCAAGTTGGATGCACACCCACTAGTTTTCTTTTGTTGAGCATTCATAGCTCTAGTGCATCCGTTGCATGGCAATCCCTACTCCTTGCATTAACATTAATCGATGGGCATCTCCATAGCTCATTGATTAGCCTCGTTGATGTGAGACTTTCTCCTTTTTTGTCTTCTCCACACAATCCCCCTCATCATATTCTATTCCACCCATAGTGCTATATCCATGGCTCACGCTCATGTATTGCGTGAAGGTTGAAAAAGTTTGAGATTATTTAAGTATGAAACAATTGCTTGGCTTGTCATCGGGGGTATAGAAGTTGGGAACATATTTGTGTGACGAAAATGAAGCATAGCCTAACTATATGATTTTGTAGGGATGAACTTTCTTTTGCCATGCTATTTTAAGAAGACATGATTACTTTGATTAGTATGCTTGAAGTATTATTATTCTTATGTCAATATGAACTTTTGTCTTGAATCTTTCGGATCTGAATATTCATACCATGATTAAGAAGATTTACATTGAAATTATGCCAAAGTATCACTCCGCATCAAAAATTCTCTTTTTATCATTTACCTACTCGAGGACGAGCAGGAATTAAGCTTGGGGATGCCTGATACGTCTCCAACGTATCTATAATTTTTGATTGCTCCATGCTACTTTATATATTGTTTTGGACTATATTGGGCTTTATTTTCCACTTTTATATTATTTTTGGGACTAACCTATTAACCGGAGGCCCAGCCCAGAATTGCTGTTTTTTGCCTATTTCAGTGTTTCGAGGAAAAGGAATACCGGACGGAGTCAAAACGGAACGAAATCAACTGGAGAAGTTATTTTTGGAAGGAAAGCAACCCAGGGAACTTGGAGTGCATGTCAGGGGAGATACGGGCTGCCCATGATGGTGGGGGGCGCGCCCACCCCCCTGGGCGCGCCCCCCTACCTCGTGGGGCCCCCGTAGCTCCACCGACGTACCCCCTGCACCCATATATACCTACGTACCCTAATACTTCCAGAACAGAAAATAGATCGGGAGTTCCGCCGCCGCAAGCCTCTATAGCCACCAAAAACCTCTCGGGAGCCTGTTCCGGCACCCTGCCGGAGGGGGATCCCATCACCGGTGGCCATCTTCATCATCCCGGCGCTATCCATGACGAGGAGGGAGTAGTTCACCCTCGGGGCTAAGGGTATGTACCAGTAGCTATGTGTTTGATCTCTCTCTCTCGTGTTCTCTCTCGTGTTCCTCTATGGCACGATCTTGATGTATCCCGAGCTTTGCTATTGTAGTTGGATCTTATGATGTTTCTCCCCCTCTACTCTCTTGTGATGAATTGAGTTTCCCCTTTGAAGTTTTCTTATCGGATTGAGTCTTTATGAGAACACTTGATGTATGTCTTGCCGTGATTATCTGTGGTGACAATGGGATATCATGTGCCACTTGATGTATGTTTTGTTGATCAACTTGCGGGTTTCGTGACACTTGGGAACCTATGAATAGGGGTTGGCACACATACTTGACTCTCCGGTAGAAACTTTGGGGCACTCTTTGAAGTACTTTTATGTTGGTTGGATGAATCTGAGATTGTGTGATGCATATCTGTAACGCCCCGGATCCGATGCGCCAGGTGTCTGCTAGTTATTCGTCGGCGTTGCCATGTCATTTGCTTGCGTATTGCATTTTGCCATGTCATCATGTGCATTTCATTTTGCATACGTGTTCATCTCTTGCATCCGAGCATTTTCCCCGTTGTCCGATTTGCAATCCGGCACTCCTATGTCCTCCGGCGTCCTCCTTTTGTATCCTGTTGTGAGTGGGTGTTAAACTTTCTCGGAATGGCCCGAGGTTTGCCAAGCGGCCTTGGTATAGCACCGGTAGATGCCTGTCAAGTTTCATGCCATTTGGAGGTCGTTTGATACTTCAACGGTTAACCGGGTAACCGTTAAAGCCTCTTTTGTGTGCAGCCCAACACCCCTTCCAAAGTGGCCCAAAACCCAGCAAACTCCCCTCCATGCTCTGGGTCGTTCGATCATGATCGTGTGGGCGAAAACCGCTCCTCATTTGGACTCTCCTAGCTCCCTCTACCTATAAATATGTGCACCCCGTCCAAATCCCGGGTCCAAACCCTAGCCCCGCTCCCCTCGCGCTGCCGGACACGTCCGGCCGCAGCCGGACACGTCCGCCCCGCTCCCCCGTCCAATCAGATCCGGCCACGTGGCCTCGCCGCCGACCCTTCGCCGCCGGCCCGCGGAGCCCATCGCGGGCCCTCACGCCGCCGCCGCCTGGCCCGTTCGCCTCCGGCCGCCACGTTCGCCGTCTCCCCTCGCCGGCGCCGCCAACTCCGGCAGCCCCGCCGGCGACCTCCGCCGCGCTCCGGCGCCTCCCTCCGCCGGCCGCCGCCCGCGGGCGCTGCCCCGCCCGGCGAGCGCCGCCGCCCCTCGCCCTCCGCCGCGCCCGGCCGGCCCCGCTCCCGGCCTTCCGCCCCTCGCCGCCGGCGCCGCGCCGCCGCGGGCGTCGCCGCGGGCTCCGCCCCGCGCCCCGCCGGCCCTCGCCTCCGCGCCGCCCCGGCCAGATCCGGCCGCGGGAAGGCCGGATCCGGCGCCCCCTCGCCGGCCCCCTCCTACTCCAGCGATCCTCGGATTCCGCGCCACCCCGATCTGGATCTGAATCCGTTTGAGGTTGACCCCGAGATCCACTAAGTCCTGTAATTTTGCATTATCATAGCATGTTCATCGCATCATAACTCCATGCATACTGCTCCGTTTCGTGCGTGTAATATGTCAAATTGTTCGCCTCGACGAGTACTTCGTTTCATTCCATTGCATCCTTTTAATTTGAGCTCATCTTGATGCCCGAAATGCTGTTGGAAGAGTGCATGTTGCTGTTAATCTGCTGAAACTGTTATAACATGCTCATTTGTCATTTTTGCCATGATTGATGTGTGCATCCTATGAGGTTGATGTCTACATGTGTTTTGATCTATGCCATGCCATCTTTCCAGTGGTGCTACCCATGTATTTTTGTGAGTTTTGTGTTGAGTGCATCAAGCTTGTTTAGTAGGGTACTTGCTGTTACTGTTTTGCTAGGCAGATTCTGTTATTTTGTAATGCCATGTAAACCTGCTGTTACAAGTCATTTCGTGCATTATTCTGGAGATGTTCACTAAGGATGTTTTGTTATACATGTCATGATCTATCCATTAATGCCCTTGGTTGCAATTATAGCCTGATGTAGCATGTTGTAATCTTGCTCCAAAGTTGCTAAATAATGTTGCTGTCAACATGTTAACACGAAGTTCAGTTTTGGCCATGTGTTTTGCTAGTGATCCATGCACCCTATGAACTTGTTCTTGCCATGCTTAGCTTCATAAACATGTCTTCTTACTGTTGGTTGCCTTGCCATGCCATGTATTGCTCTGTAGTGAGTGGTTCAAGCTCACCAACATGCCTACTTATCGTTGTTCCTGCCATGTATGAATCTGTCTTATAACTTGCTATGTTTACATGGGTGCCATCATATTTTCTGTGCCTTTTTGGCTCATGGTCAGTAAGGGACTTTTGATCTATGCAT
Organism: Triticum timopheevii; assembly: GCA_963921465.1. NCBI lineage: Eukaryota > Viridiplantae > Streptophyta > Magnoliopsida > Poales > Poaceae > Triticum > Triticum timopheevii. The sequence goes on from OY997264.1 coordinate 351,341,751, forward strand.
TTAGTAGTATCATGCCATGCCTTTGTTTGCCATGATAAGTTCCTGTAACATGTTGTTTGCTTGCTCTAAACATTGCAACCTGATGTTATTTCCCGATAAGTCTGAAACTGTTATAATTTGCAATATTCCCATGTCCTTTGGAGCATATTCTAGTCTTTTCTGAAGATAGCTCAGTGTTCATGTTTTGTTGTAATTTACCTGCACTTCATGATCATGCCTTTTGTTCTTATGTTGGGGTGATGTAGCTTGTTGTTTTGATGCTTGTAAGATGCCTAGTTGCTGTTATGGACAGGTTGTTATGACTTGTATGGGGTGTATGTGTTGAACCGTTGCTCCGTTTTGAGTGTGCTCTATATGAAACTTGCTTGATTTTGCATGTAGCTTCATATTATCATGTTGCATCCTTGTTTTGAGGTGTTTGCTTGATGTTTGTTTGCTTTTTGCATCAATGCCATGCTTATCTTGTTTTGCTCATATCTTCTAGGTCGTAGCTCCGAATCTAATGAACTTTATATGTAACTTGACTAGAATCTCGTGTAGATCATCTTGGTGCATCTTAACTTGCTGTTTAACAATTTGAACATAAGGTTTATTCAGATCTGGACCCATTTCGAAATTTGCATATGAGGACTTACCGGAATTGTTATATGTTGTTTCCGGCCTCATTTAAACTTGCCTTGATGTGTTGTTCTTGTTTGCATCATCTCTTGCCATAAGTAGCTTCATGTAGCCTTGTCATGCATCATGCTTGTTGTGCATCATGTCTTGCCTATGTGTGGTGTGTTTACCATGTTGTGTGCTTCTTCTCGATAGTTCTCGTTTCGTTGCGATCGTGAGGATGCGTTCATCTACGTGTGGTTCGTCTTCGTGGCTTCATCTTCTTCATGGACTCGTTCTTCTTCCTAGCAGAATTTCAGGCAAGATGACCGCTACCCTGAATCTCACTACTATCATTGCTATGCTAGTTGCTTCGTTCTATCGCTTTGCTGCGCTTCCTATAACTTGTTCTTTAAGCCTCCCAAATTGCCATGAACCTCTAACCTTTGACACCCTTCCTAGCAAACCATTGCTTGGCTATGTTACCGCTTTGCTCAGCCCTCTTATAGCATTGCTAGTTGCAGGTGAAGTTGAAGATTTCTCCATGGTGGACAGGATTTTGGTTGGGATATCACAATATCTCTTATATTATTAATGCATCTATATATTTGGTAAAGGGTGGAAGGCTCGGCTTATGCCTGGTGTTTTGTTCCACTCTTGCCGCCCTAGTTTCCGTCATACCGGTGTTACGTTCCCGGATTTTGCGTTCCTTACGCGGTCGGGTGATTTATGGGACCCCCCTGACAGTTCGCTTTGAATAAAACTCCTCCAGCAAGGCCCAACCTTGGTTTTACCATTTGCCTCACCACCACCTTCCTTTCCCTTGGGAGTAATTAACCCAAGGGTCATCTTTATTTTAGCCCCCCCCCCCCCCCCGGGCCAGTGCTTGTCTAAGTGTTGGTCCGAATCGGGCAGACTGCGGGGCCACCTCGGGGCAACTCGAGGTCTGATTTTACTCGTAGGCTGACCTATCCGGTGTTGCCCTGAGAACGAGATATGTGCAGCTCCTATCGGGATTGTTGGCACATCGGGCTGTTGGAAATATGCCCTAGAGGCAATAATAAATTAGATATTATTATATTTCCTTGTTCATGATAATCGTTTATTATCCATGCTATAATTGTATTGATAGGAAACTCAGATACATGTGTGGATACATAGACAACACCATGTCCCTAGTAAGCCTCTAGTTGACTAGCTCGTTGATCAACAGATGGTTACAGTTTCCTGACCATGGACATTAGATGTCGTTGATAACGGGATCACATCATTAGGAGAATGATGTGATGGACAAGACCCAATCCTAAGCCTAGCACAAAGATCGTGTAGTTCGTATGCTAAAGCTTTTCAATGTCAAGTATCTTTTCCTTAGACCATGAGATTGTGCAACTCCCGGATACCGTAGGAATGCTTTGGGTGTACCAAACGTCACAACGTAGCTGGGTGGCTATAAAGGTGCACTACATGTATCTCCAAAAGTATCTGTTGGGTTGGCATGAATCGAGACTGGGATTTGTCACTCCGTGTAAACGAAGAGGTATCTCTGGGCCCACTCGGTAGGACATCATCATAATGTGCACAATGTGACCAAGGGGTTGATCACGGGATGATGTGTTACGGAACGAGTAAAGAGACTTGCCGGTAACGAGATTGAACAAGGTATCGGGATACCGACGATCGAATCTCGGGCAAGTACAATACCGCTAGACAAAGGGAATTGTATACGGGATCGATTGGGTCCTTGACATCGTGGTTCATCCGATGAGATCATCGTGGAACATGTGGGAGCCAACATGGGTATCCAGATCCCGCTGTTGGTTATTGACTGGAGAACGTCTCGGTCATGTCTGCATGGTTCCCGAACCCGTAGGGTCTACACACTTAAGGTTCGATGACGCTAGGGTTATAAAGGAAGTTTGTATGTCGTTACCGAATGTTGTTCGGAGTCCCGGATGAGATCCCAGACGTCATGAGGAGTTCCGGAATGGTCCGGAGGTAAAGATTTATATATGGAAAGTTGTTGTTCGGGTTCCGGAAAAAGTTCGGGTTTTTTCGGTATTGTACCGGGAAGCTTCCAGAAGGTTCCGGAGGATTCCGGAGGGGTCCGGAGGTCCCGAAATTGTTCCACCACGTCCAATACAGTAGCATGGTCTGTAGGGGGCGCCCTCGCCTTAATGGGCCAGGGGCACCAGCCCCCCCAAGGCCCATGCGCATGGGGAGGGAAAACCCTAAGGGGGGAGGGCCTTACACGTACTCTTACGTGAGACAGGTTCCACCGATTGACATGCACTTGTTGCATAAGGTGGCTAGCGGGTGCCAGTCTCTCCCACTTTAGTCGGATCGGATTCGATGAAAAGGGTCCTTATGAAGGGTAAATAGCAATTGACACATCACGTTGTGGTTTTTGCGTAGGTAAGAAACGTTCTTGCTAGAAACCCATAGCAGCCACGTAAAACATGCAACAACAATTAGAGGATGTCTAACTTGTTTTTGCAGGGTATGCTATGTGATGTGATATGGCCAAGAAGAATGTGATGAATGATATGTGATGTATGAGATTGATCATGTTCTTGTAATAGGAATCACGACTTGCATGTCGATGAGTATGACAACCGGCAGGAGCCATAGGAGTTGTCTTTATTTATTGTATAACCTGCGTGTCATTGAACAACGCCATGTAATTACTTTACTTTATTGCTAACCGGTAGCCATAGTAGTAGAAGTAATAAGTTGGCGAGACAACTTCATGGAGACACGATGATGGAGATCATGATGGTGGAGATCATGGTGTCACGCCGGTGACGATGATGATCATGGAGCCCCGAAGATGGAGATCAAAAGGAGAAAAATGATATTGGCCATATCATGTCACTATTTGATTGCATGTGATGTTTATCATGTTTATGCATCTTGTTTACTTAGAACGACGGTAGTAAATAAGATGATACCTTACAACAATTTCAAGAAGTGTTCTCCCCTAACTGTGCACCGTTGCTAAAGTTCGTCGTTTTGAAGCACCACGTGATGATCGGGTGTGATAGATCCTTACATTCACATACAACGGGTGTAAGACAGTTTTACACATGCAAAACACTTAGGGTTAACTTGACGAGCCTAGCATGTACAGACATGGCCTCGGAACACAGAGACCGAAAGGTCGAGCATGAGTCGTATGGAGGATACGATCAACATGAAGATGTTCACCGATGATGACTAGTCCGTCTCACGTGATGATCGGACACGGCCTAGTTGACTCGGATCATGTAATCACTTAGATGACTAGAGGGATGTCTATCTGAGTGGGAGTTCATAAGATGAACTTAATTATCCTGAACATAGTTAAAAGATCTTTGCAAATTATGTCGTAAGCTCGCGCTTTAGTTCCACTGTTTAGATATGTTCCTAGAGAAAATATAGTTGAAAGTTGACAGTAGCAATTATGCGGACAGTAGAAAGCTTATGTCATTAATGCACCGCTCAGTGTGCTGAACCCCAAACGTCGTTTGTGGATGTTGCGAACATCAAACATACACGTTTTGATAACTACGTGATAGTTCAGTTAAACGGTTTAGAGTTAAGGCACCAAAGACGTTTTCGAAACATCGCGGAACATATGAGATGTTTCAAGGGCTGAAATTGGGATTTCAGGCTCGTGCCCACGTCAAGAGGTATGAGACCTCGGATGATTTTCTTAGCCTGCAAACTAAGGGAGAAAAGCTCAATCGTTGAGCTTGTGCTCAGATGGTCTGAGTACAACAATCACTTTAATCGAGTGGGAGTTGATCTTCCAGATGAGATGGTGATGTTTCTCCAAAGTCATTTGCCACCAAGCTGCTAGAGCTTTGTGATGAACTATAACATATCAGGGATAGATATGATGATCCTTGAAATATTCGCGATGTTTGACACTGCGAAAGTAGAAATCAAGAAGGAGCATCAATTGTTGATGGCTGGTGAAACCACTAGTTTCAAGAAGGGCAAGGGCAAGAAGGGATACTTCATGAAACGGCAAATCAGCTACTGCTCTAGTGAAGAAACCCAAGGTTGAACCCAAACCCGAGACTAAGTGCTTCTGTAATAAGGGGAACAACCACTGGAGCAGAATTACCCTAGATACTTGGTAGATGAGAAGGCTAGCAAGGTCGATAGAAGTATATTGGATATACATTATGCTAATGTGTACTTTACTAGTACTCCTAGTAGCACCAGGGTATTAAGATACCGGTTCGGTTGCTAAGTGTTAGTAACTCGGAATAAAAGAGCTACGGAATAAACGGAGACTAGCAAAAGGTGAGCTGACGATATGTGTTGGAAGTGTTTCCAAGTTTGATGTGATCAAACATCGCACGCTCCCTCTACCATCAAGATTAGTATTAAACCTGAATAATTGTCATTTGGTGTTTGCGTTAAGCATAGACATGATTGGATTATGTCTATTGCAATACAGTTATTCATTTAAGGAGAATAATGGTTACTCTATTTATTTGAATAATACCTTCAATAGTCTTGCACCTAAAAGAATGGTTTATTGAATCTCGATCGTAGTGATACACATTTTCATGCCAAAAGATATAAGATAGTAATGATAGTACCACTTACTTGTGGCACTACCATGTGAGTCATATTGGTATAAAACGCATGAAGAAGCTCCATGTTGATGGATCTTTGGACTCACTCGTTTTTGAAAAGTTTGAGACATGCGAACCATGTCTATTGGTGTATACGCATGAAGAAACTCCATGCAGATGGATCGTGTGGACTTACTTGATTTTGAATCACTTGAGATATGCAAATCATACCACATGGGCAAGATGACTGAAAAGCCTCGTTTTTCAGTAAGATGGAACAAGAAAGCAACTTGTTGGAAGTAATACATTTTGATGTGTGCAGTACAATGAGTGCTGAGGCACGCAGTGGATATCGTTATGTTCTTACTTCACGGATGATTTGAGTAGATACTGAGTATATTTACTTGATGAAACACAAGTCTGAATTATTGAATGGTTCAAGTAATTTCAGAGTGAAGTTGAAGATCATCGTGACAAGAGGATAAAATGTCTATGATATGATCATAGAGATGAGTATCTGAGTTACGAGCTTTGGCACGCAATTAAGACATTGTGGAAATTGTTTCACAATTAATACCGCCTGGAACACCATAGTGTGATGGTGTGTCCAAACATCATAGTTGCACCCTATTGGATATGATGCGTACCATGATGTCTCTTATCGAATTACCACTATCGTTCGTGGGACAACCGCACTCACTTTAATAGGGCACCATGTAATTCCGTTGAGACGACACCGTTTGAACTATGGTTTGGAGAAACCTAAGCTGTCATTTCTTAAAAGTTTGGGGCTGCGACGCTTATGTGAAAAAGTTTCAGGTTGATAAGCTCGAACCCAAAGCGGATAAAATGCATCTTCATAGGACACCCAAAATAGTTGGGTATACCTCCCAATTCAGATCCGAAAGCAATAGGGATTGTTTCTTGAATTGGGTCCTTTCTCGAAGAAAGGTTTGTCTCGAGAATTGAGTGGGAGGATGGTGGAGACTTGATGAGGTTATTGAGTGTGTAGCAGGGCACAGGAAGTTGTTCCTGTGGCGCCTACATCAATTGAAGTAGAAGCTTCTGATAGTGATCATGAAGTTTTGGATCAAGTCACTACCGTACCTCGTAGGGTGACAAGGATGCGTACTACTTCAGAGTGGTACAGTAATCCTATCTTGAAGGTCATGTTACTAGACAACAATGAACCTACGAGCTATGGAGAAGCGATGGTGGGCCCAAATTCCAACAAATGGTTAGAAGCCATGAAATCCGAGATAGGATCCATGTATCAGAACAAAGCATGAACTTTGGTGGACTTGCCCGATGATCGGCAAGCCATTGAGATAAATGGATCTTTAAGAAGAAGACGGACGTGGACGGTAATGTCACCATCTATGAAGCTCGACTTGTGGCGAAGAGTTTTTCACAAGTTCAAGGAGTTGACTACGATGAGATTTTCTCATCCGTAGCGATGCTTAAGTCCGTCGGAATCATGTTAGCATTAGCTGCATTTATGAAATCTAGCAGATGGATGTCAAAACGAGTTTCCTTACCAGTCATCGTAAGGAAAGGTTGTATGTGATACAATCAAAAAGGTTTTGTCGATCCTAAGGATGCTAAAAGGTATGCTGGCTCCAGCGATCCTTCTAAAGACTGGATTAAGCATCTCGGAGTTGGAATATGCACTTTGATAAGATGATCAAAGATTTTGGGTTTATACAAAGTTTATGAGAAACTTGTATTTCCAAAGAAGTGAGTGGGAGCACTATAGAATTTCTGATGAGTATATGTTGTTGACATATTGTTGATCAGAAATGATGTAGAATTTCTGGAAAAGCATATAGGGTTATTTGAAAAGTGTTTTTCAATGGAAAACCTGGATTAAGCTACTTGAACATTGAGCATCAAGATCTATGAGGATAGATCAAAAAACGCTAAATGGTACTTTCAAATGAGCACATACCTTGACATGATCTCGAAGGTGTTCAAGATGGATCAGTCAAAGAAGGAGTTCTTGCCTGAGTTGTAAGGTATGAAGTTAAGAGTTAAAGCTCGACCACGGCAGAAGAGAGAGAAAGGATGAATGTCGTCCCCTATGCTTCAGACGTAGGCTCTACAGTATGCTATGCTGTGTACCGCACCGGAAGTGTGCCTTGCCATGAGTCAGTCAAGGGGTACAAGAATGATCCAGGAATGGATTATTGGACAGCGGTCAAAAATTGTCCTTGGAGTAAATAAGGACATGTTTCTCGATTATGGAGGTGATAAAGAGTTCGGCGTAAAGGGTTACGTCGATGCAAGCTTTAACACCTATCTGAATGACTCTGAGTAGCAAACCGGATACGTATAGTGGAGCAACCATTTGGAATAGCTTCAAGTGGAGCATGGAAGCAGCATTTACAATATAACCTAGAGATTTGCAAAGTACATACGGATCTGAATGTTGCAGACCCGCTGACTAAAACCTCTCTTACAAGCAAAACATGATCAAACCCCAGAACTCATTGAGTCTTAATCACATGATGATGTGAACTAGTTTAATGACACTAGTAAACTCTTTGGATGTTGGCCACATGGTGATGTGACCTGTGAGTGTTAATCACATGGCGATGTGAACTAGATTATTGACTCTAGTGCAAGTGGGAGACTGTTGGAAATATGCCCTAGAGGCAATAATAAATTAGATATTATTATATTTCCTTGTTCATGATAATCGTTTATTATCCATGCTATAATTGTATTGATAGGAAACTCAGATACATGTGTGGATACATAGACAACACCATGTCCCTAGTAAGCCTCTAGTTGACTAGCTCGTTGATCAACAGATGGTTACGGTTTCCTGACCATGGACATTAGATGTCGTTGATAACGGGATCACATCATTAGGAGAATGATGTGATGGACAAGACCCAATCCTAAGCCTAGCACAAAGATCGTGTAGTTCGTATGCTAAAGCTTTTCAATGTCAAGTATCTTTTCCTTAGACCATGAGATTGTGCAACTCTCGGATACCGTAGGAATGCTTTGGGTGTACCAAACGTCACAATGTAACTGGGTGGCTATAAAGGTGCACTACATGTATCTCCGAAAGTATCTGTTGGGTTGGCACGAATCGAGACTGGGATTTGTCACTCCGTGTAAACGGAGAGGTATCTCTGGGCCCACTCGGTAGGACATCATCATAATGTGCACAATGTGGCCAAGGGGTTGAACACGGGATGATGTGTTACGGAACGAGTAAAGAGACTTGCCGGTAACGAGATTGAACAAGGTATCGGGATACCGACGATCGAATCTCGGGAAAGTACAATACCGCTAGACAAAGGGAATTGTATACGGGATCGATTGAGTCCTTGACATCGTGGTTCATCTGATGAGATCATCGTGGAACATGTGGGAGCCAACATGGGTATCCAGATCCCGCTGTTGGTTATTGACTGGAGAACGTCTCGGTCATGTCTGCATGGTTCCCGAACCCGTAGGGTCTACACACTTAAGGTTCGATGACGCTAGGGTTATAAAAAGGAAGTTTGTATGTCGTTACCGAATGTTGTTCGGAGTCCCGGATGAGATCCCGGACGTCACGAGGAGTTCCGGAATGGTCCGGAGGTAAAGATTTATATATGGAAAGTTGTTGTTCGGGTTCCGGAAAAAGTTCGGGTTTTTTCGGTATTGTACCGGGAAGCTTCCAGAAGGTTCCGGAGGATTCCGGAGGGGTCCGGAGGTCCCGAAATTGTTCCACCACGTCCAATACAGTAGCATGGTCTGTAGGGGGCGCCCTAGCCTTAATGGGCCAGGGGCACCAGCCCCCCCAAGGCCCATGCGCATGGGGAGGGAAAACCCTAAGGGGGGAGGGCCTCCACTTGACTTGGGAGGCACTCCTCCCCCCTTGGCCACCGCCCCCTCCTCAGATTGGATCTGAGGGGGCCGCCCCCCTCTCCCTTGCCCCTATATATATGTGGGGGGTGGGAGGGCAGCCGTACCACAAGTTCTGGCGCAGCCCTCCCCTCTCCCAAGTACTCCTCCTCTCTCGCGGTGCTTGGCGAAGCCCTGCAGGATTGCCACGCTCCTCCACCACCACCACGCCGTTGTGCTGCTGCTGGATGGAGTCTTCCTCAACCTCTCCCTCTCTCCTTGCTGGATCAAGGCATGGGAGAAGTCACCGGGCTGTACGTGTGTTGAACGCGGAGGTGACGTCCGTTCGGCACTAGGATCTCCGGTGATTTGGATCACGAAGAGTACGACTCCTTCAACCCCGCTCTCTTGAACGCTTCTTCTTAGCAATCTACAAGGGTATGTAGATGCACTCTCCTTCCCCTCGTTGCTGATTTCTCCATAGATAGATCTTGGTGACACGTAGGAAAATTTTGAATTTCTGCTACGTTCCCCAACACGGGCGGCTTTGCTGGTCTTGTTTTACCATTGTCGAAATGTCTTGTAAACCGGGATTCTGAGACTGATCGGGTCTTCCTGGGAGAAGGTATATCCTTCGTTGATCGCGAGAGCTTATCATGGGCTAAGTTGGGACACCCCTGCAGGGTATAAACTTTCGAGAGCCGTGCCCATGGTTATGTGGCAGATGGGAATTTGTTAATGTCCGGTTGTAGATAACTTGACACCAGATCCGAATTAAAACGCATCAACCACGTGTGTAGCCATGATGGTCTCTTTTCGGCGGAGTCTGGGAAGTGAACACGGTTTTTGGGTTATGTTTGACGTAAGTAGGAGTTCAGGATCACCTCTTGATCATTGCTAGCTTCACGACCGTTCCGCTTGCTCTCTTCTCGCTCTTATTTGCGTATGTTAGCCACCATATTATTCTTAGTCGCTGCTGCAACCTCACCACTTTACTCTTTCCTTTCCCATTAAGCTTTGCTAGTCTTGATATCCATGGTAATGGGATTGCTGAGTCCTCGTGGCTCACAGATTACTACAACAACAGTTGCAGGTACAGGTTATGCGATGATCATGACGCGAGAGCGATGTTTGCTTGTTTTGGAGTTCTTCTGCTTCTTCTTCGATCAGGGGATAGGTTCCAGGTCGACAGCCTGGGCTAGCAGGGTAGATGTCGTTTGAGTTTCTGTTTATGTTTCATCCGTAGTCGGATGGTGCTCTTATGTAAGATGTTGTTGTATTCGTGTGGCATTATATGCCTTTTGTATGTATCCCCATCTATTATGTAATGTTGATGTAATGATATCCACCTTGCAAAAGCGTTTCAATATGCGGGTCTATCCTTGGTGGGACCTTCGAGTTCCTTTTGGATAGGGTCGCATATTGGGCGTGACAATATCGTATAATCATGCCCACGGATACTTGAGGTGACAATGGAGTATCTAGGTGACATTAGGATTTTGGTTGATTTGTATCTCAAGGTGTTATTCTAGTACGAACTCTTTTATAGATCGATCCGAAAGAATAGCTTTGTGGTGGTTTCGTACCCGACCATAATCTCTACGTTTATTCTCCGCTATTAGTGTCTTTGGAGTGACTCTTTGTTGCATGTTGAGGGCTTGTCATATGTTCTATCTATGTTATTATTGTTGAGAGAACTTGCACTAGTGAAAGTATGAACCCTAGGCCTTGTTTCCTATCATTGCAATACCATTTATGCTCACTTTTATCTTTAGTTACCTTGCTGTTTTTATTATTTCAGATCACAAAAACCCATATCTACTATCTATTTTGCACTTGTATCACCATCTCTTCGCCGAACTAGTGCACCTATACAATTTACCATTGTATTGGGTGTGTTGGGGACACAAGAGACTTTTTGCTATTTGGTTGCAGGGTTGTTTGAGAGAGACCATCTTCATCCTAGGCCTCCTACGGATTGATAAACCTTAGGTCATCCACTTAAGGGAAATTTGCTACTGTCCTACAAACATGTGCACTTGCAGGCCCAACAACGCCTACAAGAAGAAGGTTGTGTAGTAGACATCAAGCCCCCGCTCCAGGCGCTCGGGCCGCCCCGTCCACGCGCCGCCCAGGCCGCCCCCGCCCCGTCCACGCGCCTCAGCTACTTCCGCACGCACCGTCGCCTCGCCGAGGCCGCCGACATGTGCGAGGAATGCGGGGCGGCGGCTGGGTCCGGGAAGGCGTTGCTGTCGTGGATGAGGCAGAGCGAGCTCGGCAAGCGGGACCTCGCCTGCGCCTGCTGCGGCGTCACGCTCGACAACGGCTTCTACTCACCGCCCTTCTTGCTCCCCACGCCGGCCACGGCGCGCGACCCGGGCCGCGGCTGCGAACAGGGCGGCCACGGAGACATAATTACCAGGACGGCCACGGAGACGTGGTCTTTGTGTCCGAGGACGGCCCCGTGATCGAGCTCTTCGACAGAAGCCATTGCCGGAGGATGATTCCATCGGTGTCATTTCAGCTCACCGCGCTGGCATTGCCGACAGCTTTCAGTGACTGGTGCCGCTTGAATCCATCGACTCCTTGGCCGTCGGTGTGCCTGACCTGTCGTCCGAGCTCAGTTGTGAAGGGGAGGAAGCAGTTGTTCATGTGGCCGTGGAGCAGGACTATGTTGGCACTGAGGAGAAATTTGTGGTGGCCTCTGATGTTCAACACTGTAAGTAATTCTTCTTCATTATAAAATTATGTTCTTTATATCTAATTTATCGATGCTCTCGCTATTAGTAATAACCTATCTTTTCAATTGCTCCACGCACGTTTATTTACTGTACCAGCTATGTCCACTGCATATCTATCTGTTCTGTAGTAAGTTTTTCTGAAAGGTGTTTGTTATGCCAGTCATTTCAGTAAAGTAGAATATACAGTAGTATTATTTCTTGCAAATTGCTTTGTGACTATTCTGGAGATGGTCTTTTAAGTGTTCCTACCAAGACTTCTTATTTTAGCTGATTCATTTATACGTTCTTTATATCAAATTTATACATGATCTCGCTATACTTAATAACATATCTTTCAAATTGCTCCACTGCGCGTTTATTTACCGCATATATGTTTGTTATGCAAGTCCTTTTAGTAAAGTAGAATAGACAATATTATTCCTTGCAAATTGTTGTGTGACTATTCTGGAGATGGTCTTTAAGTCTTCCTATCTAAACTTCTGATTCATTTCATGCGATATGCTAGAGTCCCGCATCTGTATTGATGAACCTTTGATGAAACTAAATAAAAACTGGAAGTGTCCTTGATAGCATGAAATGGACCTCTTAACTAAACAGAAGCGATTTCTTGTCATCTACAGTCCTTTTAGTTGTTCCGTGCGCATAGTTTTGCTTATTTGACATTAATACAAAAACCATATTCATTTTAAATTTTACACACAGCCCCTCAAATGAGTAATGGGTTGGAAGAGATGTCATCAGAGGATAAGCAAGTTGAACAGGGCATAGTGGAACATGAATTGTTTTCCATGCCATCAGCTACAATGGAGCATGGATTTGTTGTTGACAAATCTGATGGAAATACTGAGGAGGTGCCGGTCAACAAGCTGGAATAAAGATGGATGTGACGCTGTGCCAGTGGAAGGTGGGTCACATGACTCAGAGGCTTTGAACGAGAACACTAAGGAGAACCAGGTTCAACGAGCTGGGCTGAGTCAGGAATCGGATTCGGCAATTATACAACCCAGGGAGCATGTCAATGAAGAATGTGAAGAGGAGAAAATATCATTGGCTGAGTTGAAACAAGAATCGGACTCTGCGGCACTTGATTCTTGGTAACAGTGATGACTTTATGCCCTGGATAACAAGTAATTATGTCATTTGTACATTTTATGAGGTTTAGGAATTAGGACTGGTGACAACCTCGGATTTCCAATATACAGAAATTGCACCTCAAAATTATCTAAAGCTAATGAAATTCTTTTTGTTCTGTAGTTCACTAAATATATTGAATTCATTGTGCTGAATTAACCTTGCTACTTAAGTTGTATTAAAGAAGGGGCTCAAGGGAGCAATGAGAAGGGTAAAGGAGTTACAAGGGAGAAGCATGTATCAACTTTGAAATTTTCATGCCAAGGATAATGATATTTTCGTAAAATAACCGATTATGAAAGCCTCAAAACATATATGGTGCTTAGAACTGTTCTTTTATTCTTCTTCTTTTTTTGTGCGAGAATGCTTGGAACTGTTCAATAAGGTACTGACGTACTGTCAAGATACTAACTGAAACATAAGGAATGGTGTTAATCTTTACAATTTTGGAAGAAACAGAGTAAGAAACTTAACCTCCTGTATGTCTAACTAAGAAGACAAAGGGAAAGGTTAAAAAAAGACAGAGGGGAACACACAATTCTGAAGTTTTCTGTAACTGAATGTGTGTAGCTTCCCCTCTCTTACCCTTTCCCTCTGTTAGCTACTCCTTTTACTTCGTTTCTACCTGCCATGTCCTTTTCCATTTCTACAATTTGCACGGAAGAGAAGTGCGGAAAATCATGGATTTACCACGGTGATGAATCTCAATGTTACTTATATAGAAGCTCACAAACCGAGAATATTGAGGTTCCGAAAGCCAAAAGCATGTTATAAATTATAGCAACTTTGTTCCTTTTGTTGTAATGCCTAATGCCTTCAGATCCTACTTGTAGCGGCGTATCATTGTAGCGAAAGTACAAGCATCAGAGTACTTGGGCATGAAATGGTTCCGGAAACCAAAAGCCTATTGTAAATTATAGCAGTTCTGTCTGTCTTTTTGTAATGCCTAATGCCTTCAGATCCTATTTGAATCGCAGTAAAACTATAGCGGAAATAGAAGTAACAAATCATGAGGGCATTAAAATGTTCACCGTTATGTTAAATGTGCCCCACTGTCCTATCTTGCAATGCTTGAATGCTTACGAAAGAAATATTTACTGGAACGTTTGAATGCTTATCAATAGTACATGCGTGATGCCCTAGAGCTAACCAAGCAAGTAGATGAAATAGATGAGGTTAGAAGGGAATGGAATTATGGGGAGCGGGTGACAGGAGGGGATATGAAAATAGAATAAAGCCTGGAGGTGAATGTAATTAATTAGATAATTAATTATGTTTGCAAACAAGTAGACCCCATCAGCATTAGATCTCTCCAAATTATTGCACATAGGATTGCAAAACAAGCAGCTACATGTGAATTGAAATTATAGGATGTGTGTATTCGAAATTTAAATTCGACGTGCATTACATGTGCATACGAGCTAGGGGACTCGGACTCGCTACACTAAACAAGCATTCTTCCATCACAATTGGAAGAAATCATGAGGCATTCTACCGCGGTGATGAAGAGACAAGCATTCCATATGCCTCAATAGTTGCAATAGTTGCAACCCACACGACACGAGGTCTATGGCGTTGAAGTTGCAAAGCTATCGGGGCCACCTCCCCGACATCCACTTCCCCAACACGCCTTATGCACTCAACCACTATAGTTTTTTGTGTCGTCACCCCAATATGCCACTTCACATACGTGCGTTGACGTGCACGTTTACTATCTTTCCAAGTGTCCCATAAAAAAAACAATCTTATGCCATTTTATTTTATTGAATAGTGCAGAAGTACAAATATTCATTCATGAGAGTACATGGAGAACAACTGTTTTGGACTTTTGTGAAGTTAAATTATGTGACTTTGTACATAAATGCTTAGGTACATTACAAAGTAGGATGTCCTAAGTATAGTTTTCTTAAACTTCAAGTGCAATTTCGTTTGTAATTTGTTTGCCTTTTATAATTGAACTAATTATACGTGATTTTTCACGTGCAAGCTTACTGGTGTCAGAAACGAAAACAAAAACTTTTGCGTTCAGTGTTTAAGTTTTCATTCTGTACTGGATACTTCCTCAAAAATGATTAGACGCGAATCAACCTGTGGTTGGATAGTTAGAGAGACAGTGGTATTCCCAGCCCACTAGGGTTCAAGTCGTGATGCTCGCATTATTCCTGGATTTATTTCAAGAATTCAGGCGATGCGCTTTCTGTGAGAGGAGACGTTCCCGTCAACGACGAGGCGCCTATGGTGACTTTATAAATCTCAAGATAATACGCCGGCTCAGTCTCTTGAAGGTGCTCACAGAGGTAGAGTATATGTGTGTATGAGCGCTTGCGTTTGTACCGTGTTAAAAGAAAATGGTTTAGACAATGTGCAGCTCAACAAACGAACAAACACATGTTTGCGTTGGGTTGGATCCCTGCTGCTGCAAAGCCATAGAAAACAACGAGACAGAGAGAGAAAATAGAAAATGGGAGGAAACCTGTAGGCACGACGGCATCTGGCCTGCCGCCTCCGGGATATTCTTGGCATTTCTTCGTCCATCCCTTCCCCAAATCAAACGCAACGCGAACCAAATGCACGCACTCCCCCCCTCACTCCCGTCCACCTCCACCGGATCAGGGAGGCAGTTGCCACACCACACCACCCGCCTCTTCCCCTTTCCGCCCACCGGCAAGGCCATTCCCGCGCGCCGCCGGTCGCCCAGGTGCACGTCCACCCCCTTTTTTCTCCCTCCCCCCTCCTATTCCCGGGTGCCAATCCCATTGCCTGCTCCTCGCGAACGCATCATTGTTCCATCTTGCATTGCGTTACTCCTTCACGCAATCTTGCTCCGGTTTCACTCGCTCCTCCTCCATGCCCATGCACACACGCGGCACGCCGGTAAATTTATCGGTCGCTGATGGGTGCGATGGCCCAAAGATTGGCGCTCTTCGCTTCTCTTTTGGTGCCCTTTCTTCCCTGTCCCCGGCTCCCCTGCCGGCCAGATTAGTTGAAATAGGGGAGATACACCCGCCTGCGTGCTTGCACTTTCCTGTCGAATGCCATGGTTACTAGTTTAATTTGTTGATTAACAGCATGCTGCTAACGTTATTTTTTTTAAATATATACAAGGGAGAGGCTGTGAGGCAATTTAAGAATCCTTTAATCCGACTGAATCTGCATCAAGTTGTCTTCTCAGTTTATTTATGCAGCTCATGGGATTATATAGGCCCTTCGCGTTTCGACCTTTCAGGATAATCTGTTCCCTTCCACTGTGAATTGACTCTGAATTGTTTCACCCACTACCTATTAATCTAGCTGTTAAACGAGTTACACAAAGGCATAATATCGATCACTAGTATTGATTCTTGACTACAGGCACGGTTTCTTGCTCTGGCAAACTATCTGGGGTCGCTCATTGTGCCATGCTAAGTTCTTGCTTATATCATATCATAAGTGGTACTGGGATTGGATGTAAATAGTTGTTGGTACAAGTATAACACTCATATTTCCGTCTTGGTCACAGAACTTCAAGAAGAAGGAAAAAAACAATTTATCGTCACCACTGTGGTACTGTTTCTCTTTACAACTACAACCATACAATGAGCAATCATGTACTTTGGCGTTCTTAAATTCATGCATCAACTCCTTCTGTTTTGCTGAATTTTTCTGACAGCATCTAATGCATGCAGAGAATCAATTTATCTTGAAGCTTGCAGACTCGAAGGAACACTTGTCGTGCATTGTGCACACCATTTCTCTGAGAAAAAGTAGCTATAGTACTTAAAGCAACTTTTCTTGGATGGGTTCAGACAAGCAGAGTGGTAGCCCACTATTGGGAACCCTCAAGATGGAGAGGGTTCGGACGATCCTGACACACACGCCATATCCTCATGAACACTCGAGGCATATCATGACAGCAGTGATTATTGGGTGCCTCTTTTTCATCTCGTCCGACAATATGCATACTCTGATACATAAACTGGACAGCAATATCAAATGGTGGTCCATGTATGTTTGCTTGATTGGTTTCTTCTACTTCTTTTCATCTCCCTTCCTTGGAAGAACAATTCAGCCGAGTTACTCAAATTTCAACCGATGGTATGTATTCATAGACTTCCTAGAACTCAGTTGCAAATATATTTGTCGTCCTTATTACACCACAGAATCTTTATGTATGTACCACATTAAGTTGTTAGGAGAATATAATTATCAACTATATTGCACAATTGCAGGTATGTCGCTTGGATTTGCTTTGCATCCCTGTATCATCTCCCTAGCTTCCAATCAATGGGCGTTGATATGCGCATGAACCTTTCACTTTTTTTGACTATATATTTCTCTTCTGTCCTCTTCATCACCGCCTTTCACATCATATTTATTGGTCTCTGGTACATTGGACTGGTTGCTCGCATGGCAGGCACAAGACCAGGAATATGGACCATAGTACAAAACTGTACTGTACGTTTACTAAAAATATTTTTTTATTTTTCTTCAAATTGCACTTGGGAAGATTAATTTTGAATCTCTTCCAGGTCATCAGTATTGCATGCTGTGTATTCTACAGTCATTGCGGGAATCTTGCTGTACCAAAAAGCGAATCTTTTGACAAGAGTTCTGATCCAAGTTTGCTGGCTTTTCTTAAAAACGAAAATGGAACCACATGGATATCAAATTTTCTCTTTATGAATGAACTAAAAGATCAGATATGTTCATCTTGGTTTGCACCTGTTGGATCTGCAACTGACTATCCTCTTCTGTCAAAGTGGGTTATATATGGGGAGGTAACACTTGCATCTCGTTGATTCGTCTACTCTTTGCTCTCATATTTTTGTTTGGCAACATCCATGCTCCACTTCTTTGATCATGTTATTCTCCAGTTAGTTTGCAGTGGATCCTGTGCTGGCCCATCAGATGAAATATCTCCTCTGTACTCACTGTGGGCTACATTCGTTGGCCTTTATATTGCCAACTTTGTTGTGGAGAGATCAACTGGGTGTGTGCTTATTGTTTTGTGCAGTGCATGTTTGATTCCGAATTTATCTCTCTCTCTTCAATACTCTGTCTGAGTATTTCTTATTATCCACTGCAAATACTTCAGATGGGCTCTTACTCACTTGTCACCAGTATCAGAAGAGGAGAAGCTCAGGAAACATATGAAACCAGATTTCCTGGATATGGTACCTTGGTACTCAGGGTAGAGCCCTCTAAGCTCCAGCAATTTAGGTTCCAGATGGGAGCAACGGAAGAAAATGCCTGACTTCTTCAACTTTATTATGTAGGACATCGGCTGATTTATTCAAGACAGCGTTTGATCTTATGGTCTCTGTAACTCTTTTTGTCGGGCGATTTGACATGCGCATGATGCAGGTAAGTGGTGTTTGGTGAGGAATTAACTACCATTCAATATAAAATTTCCACCATGGAACTAAGTTGACCTAAATTTCTATGTTAGATCATCGCTGTAGTTGCTTTCACCTAAAAATGTTGCGCCCATCCTTTTAAATTTTGTAATCTTGATACACACTTTGTCCTCACTCGTGCGCACCTGGGAAAACATCCTGGTCGATCACCCTTTCCCACATTGCTCCTAGCCATGCACGCTTAACCAAGGGGTTATTAGGAGATGAGCTTCTAGAAAAGATGCACCTTCTTAGCATGTGTATTACTATCTATGCTTTTAAGGTAGGATACTAGGATGTCACATCATGTCTATGTAATCATAACACTTTAAAGTCAAGCTTTTGTCTGCCTCTATGTACATGAATAGTGCACTATTTTTCTTCATCCTTTTCTATATTGAACTGTAGGCTGCAATGAAAAGTACTACAGATGAAACTCGGAATGATGATGTGCTCTATGACTATTTCAATGAAAGAGAAGACCTTTGGTTTGACTTTGTCGCAGACACCGGTGATGGTGGAAATTCATCATATACAGTTGCCCGGCTGCTGGCTCAGCCATCCATTCAGACTGTAATTGGTGGTTCTATGCATACTCTTCCACGTGGAAATTTGCTTGTTATTGGCGGAGATCTTGCGTAAGATTGCACCATGTTAATCAGTTTTGACTTTTTTTCTTTAGTAAATTTATCTCTCTCCATATGTGCAAATCATCTAGCTCTTGACTGTATTTAACCAGTACGGTCACACAATTGATGAATTGATTGTATCATAATACTATGGAACTCTCCTAAAAGGAAGTAATACTATGGAACTTATATAGCCACCAATGTTCAAGTTGTACGCCGGACAATCTATCTAGGCTGTTAACCGCCTGGTTGAGTTTCTTTAATAATTTTTGGAATGAAGTGTTAATATTTATTTTTTGGTTTCCTCTAGTAAATTATGAGTTTTTGCTGCCAAATATAATTTCTTCTCTTGTAAAGATTCCATATGTTTTATGTCATGTATGTCTATTTTGTTATCATTTGCACATTAGCTATGACTTTATTGTCTATCCTTAGTGGTTCACTCTGCAAATTAGACAGATTTATCTCCATTTATTTATGTTCTATCATTTCAAATATGTAGGTATCCAAACCCTTCGTCCTTTACATATGAGAGACGCTTCTTTGGTCCTTTTGAGTATGCTATGCAACCTCCGCGTTGGTATAAGGCTGAACATATAGCTGTGGATAAGCCTGAGGTTCCTCCGGGCGTATCAAAGATGAAAAAATATGATGGACCTCAATGTTTCATAATTCCCGGGAACCACGGTTTGTTCTGTGCATTTATACTAAACTTTGTTTGTCAAAATACGTCTCATTTTACCTCCTTTGTTTGTTTCCTTGCCTTCTATAACAGATTGGTTCGATGGGCTTCACACCTTCATGAGATATATATGTCACAAAAGCTGGTTAGGTGGATGGTTTCTGCCTCAGAGGAAGAGTTACTTCGCATTGCAGCTTCCGAAAGGTTGGTGGATATTTGGTCTTGATCTAGCTCTTCATGGTGACATTGATGTGTACCAATTCAAGTTCTTCGCAGAACTTTGTCGGAATAAGGTGCATTTTTCCGTCCCCTGTTTATCCTTCTGTTTCGAACTGGATTTTTCCATTACTTCTGTTTCCTGTTTTTCAAAACACAGTTGTTTAATTACTTCTACCATGTAGCTGACTAATACTAAGGTGCCTAGTGAACACCGAAAGCAATATATGCTGACAAAGATCTTCTTTTGTAGATATAACCCCTTCTCCAGTATAGGTGGAAAAGTTTCCATGTTGATTTCTTTGTTATCATTTTATTTGGTTGGTTCCTGATGAGTGATTTATTGATCATTCCTTGTGAAATGTTTCCCTAACATTTGAATCTATTGGGAGTTGGAGATAAATTTTCATTTCCAGATTTAATTGATCCGCTACATTTCTAAAGTTATGCAGGTTGGAGAGAACGACTCTGTGATCATTGTTACACACGAGCCAAACTGGCTCCTTGATTGGTATTGGAAGGAGATTACAGGCAAGAATGTCTCACATTTGATTCAGGACTACCTGAATGGAAGGTGCAAACTTCGTATGGCTGGGGATTTGCATCATTTTATGAGGCATTCTGCTACACCATCAGATAAACCAACTTTTGTTGAACACTTACTTGTCAATGGATGTGGTGGTGCCTTTCTGCACCCAACACATGTTTTCAAAAACTTTGAAAGGTTCTCTGGTACTACCTACGAGTGCAAGGCTGCTTATCCCTCCTATGAGGAATCTAGTGGGGTATGTAGTTTCAAAAGTTAATGGAACCTCTACCATATTTAGCCTATTGATCAGCTTAACAAGCATGTCTGTTATTGTGCAAGAAGATCTTATTAACTACACTTGCAGATTGCACTGGGCAACATATTAAAATTCCGCAAGAAGAATTGGCAGTTCGACATAATTGGTGGTTTTATTTACTTCATACTGGTATTCTCCATGTTCCCACAGGTCAGTTATACCTATTCCATACGGCGTAGTTTTCTCCCTTGCATTTTTTTTTTTTTGAAATCAGAGGGGTTTCCCCCCGCCCCAACTTTTATTAAAGCCAAGGCAAAAATAGCATCCAAAAGACGTCTTACAGGTTACGGCTTGCAGTTTTAAGCAACTACAACGTCCCTCTTATTACAGCTGCGAAGCAGCAATCTTAACCAAGTCTCAGGCTAAGGCTGGTTGTAATGGGAAGTATCATATACTAGTATCATGCATATGATACTAGTGTATGATACTACCTCCCTAATGCATAGTATCATATATTAGTATCATGTTGTACTCTATTTATTGTCATGCATGACACAAAGTAGCATAGCATTTAATATGATACGGTATCATGATATGATACTACACCCTCTCTTTCTTCATTTAATGCTATGCCACCTCATCAAAATTGCCTAGTTGGCATGCATGATACTAGCTATGATATTACCATTACGACCAGCCTAATAGAGTAAGATTACATCCATCACACAGGAAGATGAAACCCTTCGCTACAGCCCTGGGGAGATGTGGGACCCTGCCAGGCAATCCTAAGTAATTCTCCTCGCCGATGATCGAGTAGTCTTAGGCACTCTAGGAGCAGCGAGGTTTGAGCACCTGTGCAGAGTATTTTCCACTGACGCACCAGCGAACCCACCAAACCTACAACACATTTCATACTTCGCTACTTTCGCCCCTGGAAAACAAAATCATTGCGCGCCATAAGCTCCAAGCTGGCAGAGGTTACCAAATTAGCAGCATCGTGTTTCTTCTTATGTTTCCAAAAGGGTAACAGAGACTCAAAGGAGTAAGGCACAGGAATATGTAATATATCAGCCACAATTTCCCAAATTTGTTTAGCAACAATGCAATCAAAAAACAAGTGTTTGATACTCTCAGTTTCTGATTAGAAAACACAAGAAATGTCAGGAACTGCCTGACGCTTGGCTAGATTATCTCTAGTCAAACTCTTGTTATGAATAATAAGCCACAAGAAAACATGTATGTTTGGCGGGACTTTAATCTTCCAGATACAATCTTTAACCACATGATGAACCCCTCCAAAGTTAATTAGTTTGTAGAAGGATCTAACAGTTTAAAGTCCTGATTTTTCAAGCACCCAAATGGGTTTTTCTTGAATAGCAGAAAGAGTTGTATTCTGAACTAAAGATAGTAAGCCATTTCTTATAAAGAGTTTCATCCACACATCTTCTAAATGAAAGTTTCAGATTTTTGCCATTCCAAACTTGAGCAACAGTGCTATCTTGTTGCTGGCAAATGTCATAGGTCCCAAAACATTGTTTTGAGAGATATGTCCCCAACCCATTGATCATGCCAGAAGGCAATATTCACACCATTTCCTAATTCCCATTTATAAAAGTTTTTTGCAGCCTCAAAAGCCCAACAAGTACTCTTCCAAAAGGGAGAACCCACACCTGGTTTACTGCAAAGGATGTTAGGTTTGTTAGTACCATACTTATAGCACATAATATTTTTCCAGTCACTGTTCCTACCATCATAAAACCTTTTGCTCCAAGCTGCCAACATAGCCATATTGAAATCTAAGGTTGGAAACCTCCATACCACCACACTCTTTTCTCATAGAAATGAGCCCCCACTTAGCCAGGTGATACTTATGTTCATTACCCACATTCCCCCAAAAGAAATGGGACATTTGGGAGATGATAGCATCAATGGCCCACTTATGTAACTTCACCATAGACATCAAATATGCAGGGATGCTGGCAATGCAAGTGGTAACACTACTAGGGAAAAGGCTAGCAGCAGCGCGGGTTTTTAGGCTATTAGCAGCGCGGACAGCCGCGCTACCAATAAGGCGCTACAGCTAACTGTTACTAGTAGCGTGGGCTAAACCCGCGCTACTACTAAATGATTAGTAGTAGCGCGGGTGCACCCGCGCTACTACTAAGCTAACACCCACGCTACTACTAACCTAACTACTAGTAGCGCTCACTTTTAACCCATGCTACTACTAACAATTTAGGAATTAAAAAAAATAAAAGTTAGATGTGGTATTCATGAATGGTAATACGTCCATTGCAAAGCAAACCAACGTCACAGAACCATCTCAAGATTCCATTTAACATCAGACACACAACCATCATCACCAAGTGCTACTCTAGTGGTCCACCACCAACCTAAACAAATCACTTCTCTAGATGTATCTACCAAGGCTTGGAGTTCAGACGCCAATGTACCCGAATCCTCCTTCCCCCGGACGATGGCGTCGAGGACCTCCACCTCGAAGACCTCCGGTGTCAAAATCACCTGGACGTTCATCTGTTCGACGTGGCCACCGTGCTTCACAAAGTCCGCCTCCAAGTGGTTGAAGAGCACAACGCCCACCGGGCCACGCTAGTCAGCGTCGATCACCCCTGCGCCCACGTCGGGAAAGTGAAAACTTGTTAGTACGCAAATTGCATCAGTTAAACTAAATAGTATATTACAATTCACAAGACCCATTACGTTAAGATTCCTTATCATCTAGCAATTTAAAGGGGCTCATGCCGAATATATATGCTTAATTCCTCAGTTCTTATTCAAACTAAATATATAGATTTGGCAAATGCATAGAAAAACATAAAGTCCAAAAGAAACACAGAAATGCATATGTGAACTAAATTACTTTGTGTCTTAGCAGATTTCTTGTTAGGTTATTCACTATATATAGTACCACATCAGGCAGGGTGATGTGTTTACTTCGCGCCGCAATGTTTGGCACCAAGTTCAGTCTTGGAAGACAAATACAATACATTGCTGGGCGGGACAAGGTAAAGAAAAATACAGAAATTTGTAGTTACTAAATCATTAGCATTAATCAGTGCCTTCTGTCGCGGGGGTCATGTGTCAACTGATTTCAAGTATGTTCTTGCAAGCTACAAAGATGTTAAGAATTACTTGCAATCTGGTTTTTGCAAGCCACAAAGTTGTTCAGAATTACTACTTATCTAGTAGTAGAAATGTTGAAAACAGATTATGAACTAGTCCAGACTCTACATACACGTATGTGATGAGCATTGACGCATTCACTCTCCCAGGCTGTTTAGGATCATCAACCTAGTGGATGTCGTCCGGTAATAGAGGAAGTGCATCCTATATAAGGCACCCAACAAAAAGCTAAGTGACGGCTACTGTTTTCTCAGGCAGGGTGTACAAATTTAACAAAAATGAAAGTGCACTAGCACTACAGAGTCCGGTATATCCAGTTGCTAGGGCAAGTACTAAGGTCTAAGACGATATGCTACTAAATGATTGTTTTTGCTGTTGCTCATGGACATAGACATGAGCAAGCACATGGCAGGGCCATGAACCTATGCAAAGCATCAATTGTTTTCAGCTCCATGGCAACATGTCCAGTGGAAATCAAGATACTACCCACTTGCACAACTGAATCTACCATGCGCATGCGGGAGGCTACAGCTTCCTCAAAAAACAAGTAAAGAAGAGCATCATGGTTTCCTCACCCAAATACATTGACCCACTCGCCATCTGCCTTCCCTTCGCTGGCCGGAGCCATCGGCTCCGTCCTGGCAGCCTCCGTCGGGGGGGTCATAGAGAATAGAATGGTCCATGGCTCTGCATGAACATCGAACATATCTCTGATAGAATTACATATGAAGAAAGCATCACTCCTGACAATTTCATCAAGAAAAGGGAAGTTAGCTAACTTATAGGGGAAACAAAACATCAAGATTCTAACTGAACAAAAGGAAACCTAGTCCAACTGCACATTTTTTTAGAACAGGAGGATGACCCCCGTCCAACGGCGCATAGGCCTAGTGGAATTTTATTCAAGGACCAGACAAGAGCATCTTTCAGTTTACTACAATATGTAATTTAAATAGCACAAAGCAAACAACTATAAAATGAAAAGTGAACTATGATCCAATATTGTGCAGAATATTAAAATGAAGGTGGATTTTTTCATATTCGAGTTTTTCTTAATAGTAACTTAAAAAATAAATGAATATATGCATAAGGTGGATTTTCACATGCAACCTGTGGTAGTTTCAGTTTGTGCCGGCTTCAATTGTCACTCCAAACCTCTATTTCTCTTGTGGGCAACTCAAAATTGTTTACAATCCGTTATCTGCAAAAAATAAAATGGACTGAACTGAGTTAAAATAAACACATTACATGAACAGGCCGACAAGCCATGCCGCGCAATGATCTGTTCATCGCAGAGCGTAGAACCATTCACAGGGCAGCCATTCAACAGCAGATATATAGAGATTGATCCATCATCCAACACATTGATCCGCTACGAAATTACCACATGACAGTATGATGATATTCACATGAACACAACAACAGGCCTGTCATACACACACATACTACTTAATGATTCATTCAATAATAGTTCATGAACTAGTAATAATTCCCAATAATAGTCAGCAGCTAGAGGAAGGACACCACAAATAGGTGGAAATCCAGCGAACCTAATGATTCATTCAACTCAACTCTGCTTTGAACAAAGTTGGCCTCATTTAAATAAGAAGATTTGGAGAAGCGGACTTTCAGATCTACAGTACATACATTGGGCCTGTTCGTGGGGTGACTCTGGCTGTAAATCCAAGTTCAGTACATGAAACACTCACTAGTCACTAGTTTGAGCTCCCGTAACAAGCCAAGGGTTGAGTTTAGCTTTGTCACTTGAATGAGTCATGCATGAGCAACAACTTCTCATCCTCACTTGAGTGACCAATGCACAAGATTAACAGTTAGCTACAAACAGCAATGCAGATATAAAAGAAAAAGGCACCGATCGATTCGTATAGGCTCTTTGTCACTAAGTTAAATGCACACAAGTTATCTTAATGGTCAAAAGTTCGTTGGTATAGTCTAAACACTAAAGAAAATAAATGTCCTCATGCATCAAGGCTTACACAGTTACGCTCAAATATTTTGAATTAAATAACCTATCTGGCCGGTAGCACCATCTCAAATTAACCAACTTGGAAAGACATGAGCACGTGTAGCAGCAGTTTTGTTTGGTTCGAGAGAGGCCATCCACTTTCCAGTGTGTAGAGGGTTAGCAGCATTTTGGTTCCTTGACAACTTGACATGCAGCAGAACCAATAGTGGTCATGAACTGGAGCTTGGGCAGTAGCATCAGACGCATGCAGGCGCTGACGATTGAAGGTTGGACAAGACACATGCTAGCACCGGCGACTGGTGTCTAACAAAGTTTATGTAGCCAGAGCGCTATTCCCGCAACACAAAAACGCTATAGCGCCCGCAATATCGCTCTGACACACACAATAGCGGATGAATCATGCCAAAGCCGCTATATCATAACGCAACACAAAAGAGATAGCGCTAGGGGAGTGCTACCGCGATAGCGGCCGCAATAGCGGGGGTAGCAGCCGCTATTTGAAACCTTGAATCACACTAAACTGGATCCTAATGAGCCCTTGTAAGCGTGAGCGTTGTAAATGCCAGATTTGCTGCCAATCTGCCTGGTTGCTAGTCGTAAACGTGTACCCCTAATCTACAAAGTTCCAATCCTAACTAGCTGAAAAAGATTCAGTTGAGAAGAAGCAGAGGAGGAGTTGACTGTCAGTCAGACTCAGAGCGCGGTGGTACCTTGGCCGAGGGTGAACCTGAATGGGGCGTCGCGATCCCGGCTGGAGTCGAACTTGGTGCCGTCCGCCAGCGTCCCCGTGTAGTGCACTGCGGGACAAACGAAGAACCAAGTCAACGCCCAAGTCAACCCAATCGAACCCATCCACGCCGGAGAAGCAGCGAGCGAGGAGGGCGCGTTACCTTCGACCTCGTCGCCGGCGCCGGGGAGCTGCGGCCCCTCCCCCTTCCTGACCAGCCTCTTCCGCAGCCCCTCCTTCCCGATCCCCCTCTCCTCCCCCGCCTTCATCGCCGCGACGGCGTACCGCTCGTCGACCTCCTCCTACTCCTCCGCGGGGGCGGGGGCCGCGCCGGCGTAGAGGCTCTTCAGGGCCTCCTCGTCCTCGTCATCGCCGGATCCGGCCATGGCGTCGTAGCCACCGGCCCCCGGGAAGCCGGCCATGCCGTTTGGAGAGGAGAGGAGGTGGAAGGAGGCCGCGGTAGAGGGGATTTGGATCGGGGCCGCGGTGGAGGAGGAGCTGGCGCCGCGGCGGAGGGGGGCGGGGGCGGGCAGCGGCGCGAGACGGGGAGCGGCGGGCGCGCGGCCGCCGGCGTGGCGCACGCGGCGGGGGCCATGGGGGCTGACGGACGGAGGAGAGGAGGTGGAAGGGAGGCCGGCGGCGAGGCGAGTGAGTTGGGGGAGGAGAGGAGGTTGGGGATTCGGGCTGCGTGTTTTTTTTTCTGAGACAGACGGGGGGTTGGTGGTGTGGGACGGTTGGTGGGGTGGGAGTGTGGACCGGGCCGGGGTGGACACGCTTAGTAGTAGCGTGGGGGTCTTACCTGCGCTACTACTACTTACTTACTAGTAGCGCCGGTTTATACCCCTCGCTACTACTATGGCCTATCCCGGGGGTATTGTTGGAGACCATTTAGTAGCAGCGCGGGTTTATAACCCTCGCTACTACTATCAACTTAGTAGTAGCGCGGTTTTTATACCCCCGCTACTACTAATTAGCAGTAGCGCCCATTTTTAAACCGCGCTACTGATAAACTTCTGTGTATAAGGTTTTTCCTAGTAGTGTAATTAAAATCAGTTTGCCTCTATATGATAAATTCCTCCCAAGCGGACCAGAAATATTTTTAATAATTCTACCAATGATGGGGGTTGCAGGTCCCCTCTTCCCAACTTTTTATAATGCAGGGGAACCCCTAAATACTTCAAAGGGAAAGAGCCCACATATCTTCATTTTCCTAAGGGCTTGTTCAGATGGAAGGGATTTGAAAGGGATTGGAATGGATTGGGGAGGATTAAATCCTCTACATGTCAAAATCCCCCTCAATCCCCTCCAAACCTATCCAGAAGAGGTTTAACCGAACAAGGCCTAAGTGAAGTATTATACCTTGGATGTGTTACTATTTGAAAATTAGACATATGCCACTACAAAGTTCCACTTCTGAAAAATGCCAACCTTTCAACCACCGACTTATTACTTGGAAGGTCATACTGAGTTACTGAGCAATATTACATATGCTATTCAGCTTAGTGACACTAAGCACCTATATTCCTCGCAAAGTTTTCCGACAAAGGGAGTTTTTATTGACTCAAAACGTCCCTCCAAGACGATACTCATATTCTGCGACTATATCAGGCTTATAATCATTGATCTAATCCTGACTCTTGTTCACGTTTCCATCTTTTCCAGTGTAATCTTGTTCACATCTTAAATGAGGAAACATGGTCTGGGCGTCTGCAAAGCTTCTCAAGTACAATATGGAGTGCTTTGCTTTTTATTTTTGAACACTCTTACGTCTCCTCAGTAGGAAGTCTAACTTTGTTGATGGCATCATATTCATTTGTACCATCCAAACTCACACGGAAAAAAAGAGCTATTATTGGCGGCCTGCATGTTTTGGCCCATCTGACTGCAGCTCTAGTTTTAATGTTGCTCATGGAGTTGGGCATTGAAATATGTATACGGAATCATTTACTGGCAACGTCAGGTATGCCATCGCATATTGTACTCCCAACTACACTGCTACTATTAAGTTCTTATCATAGGTTCAGATAATACTTTATGTTCTTGCTGTTATCCCTTTTGAAGTGTAAAAAGTACCTTATTCAATCATTTGTACATAGGGTATTCATTTTTGGTTTGAATCTGGATAAGATCGTAAAAGTTGAACACTATATCCCTGAGAGCATTAATCAAATTGAAGTGGCTAGACGAAATTGAAAAGTTCAGTTGGGGAAACATAATCTTTGCCACCATGTCTATGATGACATGTCCTAGGGGTTTGTTTGATGAAACTCTGATGGCATGTTCTTTCTAAAGTATCACCAACTTTTGCTTAAGCTCCACTCCAGAAAAGTTCTAGCTATGCTTATGTGGCTAGTCTCCTATTGTTCCTTCTGACATCAGAGGTTTTGCTTATTTCCTGCTTCTTCATTCAAGAAAGGCATTTTTTATTGACAAATCTGTTTTCTGTCATAGGTTATCACCCTCTATATGATTGGTATCGGTCAATGGAAAGTGAGCATTTCCCAGATCCAACTGGTCTTCGTACTCGATTGGAACAATGGACGCTTGGACTATATCCAGCATGTATAAAATACCTTATGTCAGCCTTTGACGTCCCAGAGGTGATAGGACTCTTTCTGGAAACATTTTTACTATCCAGTATAGATGCATTGCAGTTTTGAACAAATGGATTTGTACTTGTACATCAATTCATTTTTCGAATTTTGTGTATGATGTATCTATGAATTACCATGTGACCTCACAAAATCAAAATTTCCTCTTCTGTCCACTTTATGTAGATTTACCTTATTAGACAAAATTTAATATATAAATATTTTTGCAGGTCATGGCTGTTACAAGGATCAACATTTGCAAGAACGGCATGATGTCTCTTTCTCGGAGTGTTCTGATCATGTACTATACTTCTGTATTTATCTATTTCTGGATTTTCTCAACTCCAGTTGTTTCCCTCATATTTGGTAGTTACCTATACATATGCATCAACTGGTTCCACATACACTTTGATGAAGCCTTCTCGTCTTTGCGCATCGCAAACTACAAATCTTTCACAAGGTTCCATATTAAGAAGGATGGTGATCTAGAAATATTTACACTTGCAGTTGACAAGGTAACATCAATATATTCAACATGCTCATGTTCACATCTTTTCAGATCAGCATTGCATTAAATGGTACTCCTATCACTCAGTATAAGGTGGATACAGGTTTTCAGATGTATAGAAAACAAAATGCATGTAGGCTCCATTATAAACACATTGAATCTGGTGAACAGGTCCCAAAGGATTGGAAGTTGGATCCCAAGTGGGAGGCAGAGGAAAGAGGGCCTCATCAGCTCGGCCACCACCGGAGATACCCTAGCAAATGGAGGTCAGCCTCATCTCCAGACCCCGTCAGGTCGGTGCGGGTCGTTGACCATTTCACCATCACAAGAACAGTAGCACCAGATTCCGAGACCTCCTGCTGATTCCCTACATCATTGCTGGTGAAGTACTTTTTCGAGACATTAGCGATTGCTTACGCAGATTGTCAGTTTTTCATCCCATATCCAGCTTGACTTGGGCTGACCTATGATATCTGCTCCGGTGTTGCCTTCAGCTCTCTATGCTAACTTCATCTCCAGCATTGCACAGCATATAGCAGAGATTTACTTGTGCACTAGTTAACTGGTAACAAAGAAGAATGGATGGAGGAAACATAGAAACAATTCGATTCATCAGATAGATTGTATTTTGAGTGCATGCTCTTTATAGTTTATACCGAAAGATAGTGGAACACGGCCAATTTTTGTCATATGGAAACATATATCCTGGATGTAGATTTCACTGGAACACGGAGTGTAAATTTCACTATTTTCTGTAGAAGGAACCGAGTTTATTATTTCTGGAATTGGCTTCGTTACTCTGGTGCCATTGATTCCTAGTACATACATATCTGCAATGTTATAAATTTCACAGTCTGCAAATATGTGGCTTCTCATTGCCTGGGGAATATAATCATTTGCTTTGCTCTTCATTCAGCAAGCATCTTAACATTCAGCTATAAAACAGTGTCGAAGCTATGGAGTCCTGAGACATTTAGGTAGATACAGTGGCGAAACAAAGCAGCAACGATTCATTACTTGGGTGTCACTGCAGCGCAGTGATGATTCCTACACCTTTAAAAAGAAATTATTCGAACAAAAATCCAAAGTTTGCAAATCTGTAGCTTCTCCAATCCTAAAGTCTGGAGATGATAATCATTTGTAGCATCTCGCTTTGCTCACGGAAGGAGCAAGCATCTCAACACTCAAGCTATATAAAGGCTCGATCTGCTTGCTAATGGCGTAAGCTCCCTATTGGAGGCCTGGGATAATAAGGTAGATACACCGAGAGAGATAGAGAGATAACCATGGCGCAGCAAAGCGGCAATGATGTGAAGGCTGTAATGGAGAAGCTGCTCCAGGCGTTCGAGGAGGAAGTGGACAGGGACCTGCCTCACAGGGAGGCGCTGGACCACATCTTCCGCATCCTCAAGGCAAACAAGGAGAAGATCATCTCGGAGCCACCGGAGGTGGAGAAGAAGGATAAGCTGCCCGAGCTGCTGCGCAGTATCGGCGATGCTCTGCAGCAATGCAAGGCACGGTCCAACTCCAAGCAGCAGCAGCAGTCTGAGTCTGACAAGGCCAAGAGCAAGAAGATAACAATGCCGTCGGTGAGCGACTGCAACCCTTTCAAGTCTCGACCCTCGCAGCTGTCCGTCGATCCCTTGCTGGAGCAGACCATCGACATTCTCGGCGATGTTCCTTCTCCTTCTCCTGATCAGGAAGGTGCAGGAGAGGAGACCGTGACGGAGTACTACGAGTGGACAACGAGCTACGTGGATGAGAGCCGGATATACGGCTGGGACAAGGAAGCCAACGATGTGGTCGACGCCCTCGTCGGCAAGGACAAGGAGGAGGGCGAAGACGATGAGGTGCTGTTCAGGACGGCGGGCATCGCCGGGATCCACGGCAGCGGCAAGACGGCGCTGGCGCAGAAGGTGTTCGTCCACGACAGGATCAAGGACGCCTTCCCTCTCCGCCTCTGGGTCTGCGTCGGCCCGCCGGACCACGAGGACAGGTTCAACCTCCTCTACCGGATGCTCGACAACCTCGGCCTCGACACCGCCAAGGTCGAGGACATCGTCGACAAGGCCGACGTCGTCGTCAAGGCAGCCAGCGCCGAGGACAAGGACAAGTCCAAGATCGGCGTGCTGCTCTTCATCCTCTACGTGACGCTGTACAAGACGGGGTACCTTATCGTGTTCGACGACATCAGGGCGTACGACGACTGGTACAGCAACCTGACGCTGCAGCCACCCAAGGACGGCGAGTGGTACGAGCGGCTCGCCTACGGCCTGCCCAAGGCCAGGAAGAGCGCGGTGCTCGTCACCTGCCGCAGCGAGGACGGTGCCAGGGTGATGGTGCGCACCGGCGGCGTGTTTCACCCTCCCAAGCTCGAGGGCGAAGAAGGGTGGAAGCTCTTCCACCGGGAGTACAAGGAGGCCAAAGACAAGGAGAAGAAGGACAAGGGCGAGAAAGAGGAGGAAGACAAGCTTTACAAGGAACTCGAAGAGATGAAGGAGGAGATCATCGGAAAGTGCCTCGGCCTTCCGGTGGCCATCGTCCAGGCTGCCAAGGGCTTCGCCGCGCTCGAGCACGAGCCGGAAGCTGACGCCAAGGATAACGCTGCCGCGGATCAGACTGCGGCGAGCAAGACCGAACCAGCTGCAACTGAGGCGACGGAGGCCGATCAGTCTGCTGCTAATTGAGTGAGTCACTCACTCACTACTCACTCTGCGTGCTTATGTGCTCTGCTAAATGTTTGTTTCGTACTGTCGAGTGTGCTTTTTGTTTTTCTTGTGTCCTTGATTTACCTTTTGTTTTCGAGAATCAATTGGATCATGGAGTTTTGGTGTGTATATGTAATGTTTGTTTGATCGACTTTGTGGAGACTTCTCCAAATTTGAATTTTTTCCCACCGGATTTGCTAATTTTCATCTAAGACAAGAATTTGATATGTCACATCTATATTGTCACGACCAAAGGGCTGAAATATTCGTGCAAACTTGTTGATCTTGTCACTGCGTACCGCTTGGCGTATTCATATTTTTTTGCGGGCTGTTTTAGTTTTTTTTGAGCAACATGCTAGGCTTTATTCAATTGTTGGTATTGTTACCGGTATTACAGAAGTATCATGTGGTATCCCCAATCAAATATGGCGGCCATGATCTAACTTTACAGAATGCCTAGCTAGTTTATGAGGCTTGAAATTCGAGGCTCTAGATTCAAACTTAAAACAGCAAGAATTAAAAGAAGATTGCCATGAAATAATCTCTTTGACGACTCCATCGTAGTTTCCACCTGACTTATCTTTAATATGCTTCACCACCTCTTGACAGTCCGACGCAATCATGAAATTCTGGAGCCCCAGATCTTCCGCTAGCGATAATCCTTCTCTGCATGCCATAGCTACGAGAGTAGGCGGATCAACAAGCCCTCTGATAACAAGCACCGAGGAACCTAGGTATTGTGTGTTGTTGTTCCTGCAGACCGCAGCAGCTGCACCAACTCCACGAAAGACAGCAGCGTCAACATTGATCTTAGCAGAATCACCAGTGGCCGGAATCCATTTCCTTGGTGCTGCAGTAACTGGGATGTTCATATGGCTTGGTATTGGATTCTTCTCCTCATCCAACTCTGACATGAAATAAGTGATGAGCATGTATGTGGATAAAGGGCTTTGATTCAGCCCTTTATGGATCAGCTTCCGCCTCGCCCACCATATGGCCCATAGGGTAACTGCTACCTTGGTAAACTTGTCATGTGAAAGTTTTTCGATCATAGTTGTTAGAGATATATTTGGGATACATGTATTTGGTAGTCTAGGATTTGTAATCCGTCTCCTACCTTATCTCTAGGAGAGGCGTCTTGCCCTTCAAGTCTTGTACTCAATATATACTCGCCCTCGAGGCTCAGTAATACATCCATCATATTTCGTAACAATCCCTCTCTCTCCCTTCTAGCATGGTATCGGCCTTATCTCGATCCTAAACCCTAGCCGTCGCCGCTTCCGCACCAGCGCGCCGCCCCCGGGGCGGTCGGCCTCCATGACTGCCGCCGGGGGCCGCGCCGCCCGTACCTAGTGTTCGTCCGCCGATCGTGTTGGCCAGCTGCCCTAGAGAGTCTTTTCCCGATCCTTTGATCCAGGTTTTCTCTCTCTCGCCGGTCGCTTTGATCGGCGTCTACCTTTTTGGTTTTTCGATCCACTGGATCGGTTTGCGTCGCCCACCGCCGCCGTCGACACCCCACGCCTCTACTCCGACACCGGCGCGACCGGCCGGCTACTTCATCGACCTG
Organism: Triticum timopheevii; assembly: GCA_963921465.1. Lineage (NCBI taxonomy): Eukaryota > Viridiplantae > Streptophyta > Magnoliopsida > Poales > Poaceae > Triticum > Triticum timopheevii. The sequence goes on from OY997264.1 coordinate 351,375,550, forward strand.
GCGGCCTCGCGCGACAGGCAGCCCTCAAGGCCGTCGTCTGAGCGCCAACCCGCCCGTCGTCCTGCACCGGCCGTCATCGCCCTGCTCCGACCGGGACACCTGCACCGCCTTCACCCGGCGGCCTCGCGCCATGTGGCGGCCAATCATAGCCGCCGCTCGTGCGTCGGCCCGCCAATCGATCCACACCACCCGCCTCCGCCGCGTCTGCACGGCGGCCCGGCGGTCTACTTCGCAGGCCTCGTCCTCGGCTACGTCGAAAATTTACATGAGGACCCTCAATGAAAAAGAAATTGCAGTCCTGACATTTTAAAAAGAGGTAATATCACAGGTGGTGCTTAAACTTGCCACCGATGTTCACTTTAGTGCCTGAAGTTGAAAAATACACCGAACTGGTTTCAAAACTTGGCATGAGCGTGCAAATACAGTGCTAATCCTATTAGTAGACGTTTTTACGCTGACGTGGCACCGTAGTTCGCTTAGTATGCACAGACAACCTCGCCCTAGCAAACTGGAACTACTGGCGAGTACGCCATACGTTTTCTCGTGCATGTTAATGAAAACAGATCTGTTTTTTAGAATAATGAAAGCATTTCCTATTTTGTTTAAGCACCACCCGAAGTCATGAGTATAGATTGCAAAAGGCTGCAACGCCCACCAGTGCACATCGCCGCCGAGGACAAAACTACTTGGCTCGATGGGTTGGCCATCGCTCCACCATCGCTGCAAACCGGACAATAAATCAAAATAAATACTAGAAAAATTTTAAAAATCTGTTTTTTTAATGGTGAAAGATGATCGAGTGCTGATGTCCGTGGCAAGTTTCAGCACATTCGGATATCTAAGTAGCTCTCGGCAAAAAAAATATATTCTGGTTCGAAACAGTAAACTACTCAGATGTCCAAATGCTTAGAAATTTGATGCAAACATCACACCCTCAAGCATCTTTCCTCAGAAAAAACATTTTTTTAAAAAAATTCTAGTATTTTTAACGAATCTACTGTTCACTCTCGGGCTCATCTTAGCCTGAGCCAAAACGCCGCGTCCAAGACCCGATCGCTAGGTCGTTACATAGGATAGATCGAGAGGTTTAAGGGAGAGAAGATAGGAATAAGCTGTTGAGATTACATGCGTGTAACGCCATATGTCTAACAATACAATACTTGGATGTATGTATGTCACGTCTAGATAGCCCTAGACACATCCTTGAAGAAAAACTGAACTCTTTTACTCCTTGAAAATTGTTGGAAGCTAGTGAAGTATACTTCAAGGTGGACATACAAATGACGTAACAAACACACAGCAATCATCAGAGATGATAAAGCCAAGCAGTAGAGTAGGTTTGAATAGAAGAAATGCGATGGAAAAAACAGCTACTGGCCACGGACGATGAGCTTGGCCTTGGCGTCTCCCTCGTGGATCCGGTACATGTCGCCGAGGCCCATGTGCGCCATGAGGAACCAGACCATGGTGATGAGCTCGCCGCCGCGGCTGAGCTGCCGGACGTGCGTGCTCCCACGGCACTTGCCCGCCGCGTACGTGAGCATCTCCCCCCACACCCCCGCCACCACCTCCCACATGAGATCATCACCCAGCTCCCTCAGCACCTTGGCCAGGATGACGGCGTCGAACAGCACTGATTTGCACCTGTCGCCCTTCACAACCGACGGCTTCTCTGTTGTGTTCACGTTCAGCAGCATCCTCCGCGCGTCCTTATGGTCCGGGTCCCACGCCGCCGCTGACTCAAAGAAGCGCTTGGCCTCGGCGCACGTGTCACGGTAGCGGAGCAGCCCGATGCCCGCCGTCGCGGACAGCATCTCCGGCTGCTTGATCAGAAGATATAGCATGTACTCCGACAGGGTGTTGGCGATTTGCTTCATGTTGCTCGTAGCCTTGGTCGGCGCTGTCTGCTCGAACGGGTAGCAGCACAGGTCCGTGGCGATGTGCCACAGCAGCAGTGACTCGTCGAACTCTCTGTCTCTGTTCACGCTGCTCTCAAGTACGTGCAACTTCTCCTCCACCTTGTCCTCGTTACTGCTGGCCTCCTTCTCTTTCGCACCTGCGGCTTCTGGTGTTGTGTCCTTGTCCTTGTCCTTGTTACTGATGACCTCCTCCTCTTTCGCACCTGCGGCTTCTGGTGTTGTTTTCTTCAGGTTCTCCATGATCTGAGTACGAAGCTTCTCAAGGACTCCCTCGCCACGGCAGCTGCACGCTGCCGTTGTGTCTTTGATGGCCTTGGCTTCGGTGGCCCTCTCCTTGAGCCTACCAAACACAAAATCAAGTAGGGGTCCCTTCTCCTGACCCGAGCAGAGGCGCTCGCGCCGGATGAAGAAGAAATCGTCAAAGATCTCCCGGACGTGCAGCGTCTCGGCGACCCTGGCGAGCGCCCGGGCCATCCGCGGGCCGCCCAAACAGCCGCGGAGGCCGCTGCTGGCAGAGTCCGGCTTGCCCAGGCAATAGCTCACGAGGTTCAGCTGCGAGGTCCTCTCTGACCAGCGCCGCAGCCGTGGCCGGACGGACCTGACGGCGCGCGAGAGCCACTCCAGCCACCGTGTCTTCTCGAGGAGGACGAGCATCCGGTGAGAGGACAGGAGCATGGCGAGCGCGACGCCGTCGAGTGCTATCCCGCCCAGGAGCAGCGCGTAGGTGATGGCGATGTCGACGTGCATGAAGCTGCCCTTGTCGCGGTGGAAGAAGAAGATGAGGAGGGAGGAGACGAGGCAGGCGGAGGCGAGGAAGCGGAGGACGCAGCCGGCCTTGCTGTGGGCGACGGGGGCCTTGGTGTACACCATGTCGTAGATGAAGTTGAGCTCCACCTCGATGACCTGGAACGCCTTGGCCGGCGAGCTGGTCACGTCCTCGCGATCGAGGAAGTAGGCTTGGCTTATCTTGCGCTCCTTGTAGCTTAGGATGAGGTTGACGAAGAGGCGGCGGAAGATGAGGAAGAAGTCGAACGCCTGCGCCTCAAGGCTCTTGTTGCTATTATTCACGAGGCGCGCTGCCTCGCCTTCCTCAAGGTCGGCAAGGGCTTTCTTGGCGTCGTCGTCGTCGCCGGCGAACACGATATCGACGACCAGTCCGGCCTTCTCCTTGGCATCGAACTCCGTCATGAGCTTGGCGTAATTGGGGCCCGGGTCAGGAGGGTCGAGGATGTTCTCTCGGAAGCCGTCGACGCTGCCGGAGTAGAGCGAGTAGGTGCGCTCACCGTACTTGATGATGCCGACGACGAACATGAGGACGGTGGCGGGGATCATGGGGTTGCCCTTGAGGGAGCAGAAGAAGATGACGGAGGCGGAGAAGAGCTCAAAGAGGAGGCCGATGAGGTGGCGGAGCCACAGCTCGTTGTCCTCGAGGGAGTAGGCGGTGATGGTGTCGGGGCCGCCCAGGTGGAGCAGCAGGAAGGGCGTCCAGAAGGCGAAGATGATGGGGCTGCTGTTGCCGGCGTCGGCGTTGGTGGGGGAGCCGCGCTTGAGGCCGGTGGCGTGCTGGGTGATGGTGGAAGAGGAGCTAGACTGGGAGCCGCCGATGTTGCCCATGTTGTTGAGGAGGAGGCCGAGGGCGAGGTCGGCGACCCAGTCGGCGAGGAGGTAGCATGCCCAGACGAGGAAGCGGGGGACGGGGGAGGAGGAGCGCTTGCGGACGGGGCCGACGAAGATGAGGATCATCTGGAGGAAGAGGCTGAGCAGCACCGCCACGCGGATCTCCCAGTTGCTGTCGTCCTGCGGGATTGGAGGCGTGAATCCTCCCATCGCCGCCTGCCGCCGTTCAGCTCGAGCTGGAGCTGGAGCTGGGGCTACCTAGCTAGCAGCCTAGCACGTCGACGTCGCGCCCTGCAGTCTGCATGCATGCATGCATATGCACTGACCGGTCTTAAACTAGTACTCCGACTAGAGTAGAGTAAGCTTCACCGATGGGATGCGTACTGCTTGTCCTTAAAATAAATAGGAAGGTGAGTGCAAATGGAATGGGGTCGACCGACGGCGGTACAGATCGATCGTCGAATAAATCCTTGCCTTGTTTGGAGAGAAAACAAAGAGGGAAAGGAACAGAAGAGTAAAGTGAAAGTACTACGTGCAGTCCATTTCATGTGCTCAAAAGAAAATTCGCATGCACATGCAGTGCAGTGGTGTCTGTATCAAGATAATCAAAGCTGCAGGCGCAGGCAAAAATGAGAGTATGCGTCAAGTTTAGCGCTAAATACCGCACGTACGTCGATCACTTGCAGAAAGAAAGAAACAAGGGTCAGATCAGCAGCATGCAGATTGCAACGAAAGCATGCATGCATGCATCAAATGCAGTGGTGTCTTTATCAAGATATAATCAAAGTAGAAAGCAACTGATTCTCGCCATCGGTCTCCTTTAATACTCACAGCGTTAATGTATCGGTCTTCTGTTTGAGGTGATGAGGAGAAAATGTTTTGGCAACAAGTGGTGCACTTGGATCTCGATCCTCCTCAAAACGGCTAGCACTAGGGTGATTGTTAATGGTGTACCTGGCAGGAGCTTCATCCATGCCAAGGGCCTTAGGCAGGGCGACCCGGTTTCACCTTTGCTCTTCGTGATCGCCATGGATGTGCTTTCTAGAATCATGATCAAGGCCGAGAGTTTTGGTGTTAGCAGCAGCTTCTCTGGCATCGCTGCACACCAATCAGTGTCGATCTATGCAGATGACGTGGCGATGTTCGTCAAACCCAAGGTGCTGGACCTTACGTTCGTCAGATCCATGCTTCACACTTTTGGTGCTGCTTCTGGCCTGCGGGTCAATTATCAGAAGTCGCTGGCCATCATGATCCACGGGAACGACGATGACCGGGTACGCGTAGAGTCCATTTTACACTGCCAGATGGGAAGTTTCCCTTGTAAGTACCTCGGCCTTCAGTTGGCCATCCGTCAGCTCTCCAGGGCGGAATGGCGGCCCATGATTGACCATGCCAAGAAGTCTGCCCCGGCCTGGCAGAGAGGGCTGTTGCATCGTCCTGGACGCTTGGTGTTGGTTAAGTCGGTAATCTCAGCTAAGCCTATCCACCATTTCATGGTTACGGACGCCCCTGCTTGGGTGTTTGAGGAGTTAGATAAATGGATGCGCTCCTTCTTTTGGGCCGGAAAAGATAAAGTTCACGGAGGTCAGTGTCTAGTGGCTTGGAACTCGGTGTGCAAACCCACGTGGCTCGGAGGCTTGGGTGTGCGTAACATGCAATTACAAGGCTTGGCTTTGAGAGTGAGATGGGAGTGGTTGAGAAGGACGGACCCCGATAGGCCGTGGCAAGGGCTCCCAATGGCCGTGGAAAAAGAGGCTCGAGCGGTCTTTGACAGCTTGGTTCACATTGTGGTTGGTGTGGGCAACAGAGTGCTGTTCTGGAGAGACAGATGGATCCACGGCTTTGCGGTCAAGGACATTGCACCGTACATATATGACTTGGTCGACACGAGAATGATCAATCGTCGTACGGTAGAGGAAGGCTTGCAAAACGACAGCTGGTTGCATGGCATCTCCGGTGCACTTAACTTTGGTGGCCACTTGCAACTACTTCACCTAAACCTTGCGATTCGCACGGTGAACCGGGACCCGCTTGCGGCAGACTCTTTCTCTTGGCCGGCTGATCCTTCCGGTGGTTACACGGCTAAATCCACATACCTCAGGCTCTGTCTCGGCACTCAGAGGGTCCCTTACGCCGCATGCATATGGAAGAGTTGGGCCCTCCTCAAGTGCAAATTTTTTGTTTGGCTGGCAGTTCAACACCGCATATGGACTTCTGATCGTAGAGCGAGGCATGGCCTCCAGGACGCTCCTTCTGCCTGCTATACGTGCCTTCAAGATGAAGATAACGCAGAACACATTCTTGTTCAATGCGTCTACGCGAGAGAAGTGTGGCACTACATGTTCGACAAGCTCAGCCTGCAGGGTAGCACCCCGGAGCAAAAGGACTGTCTGTTGGAGTGGTGGTTAGCTAGGAGAGCACATTACAGAAAGGGTGCCAAGCGCGGGTTTGACAAGGTGATCATTGCTACCAGTTGGGCCTTATGGAAGCAGCGTAACGCTAGAGTGTTCCATAGGATCAACCAACAGATGACAGCGCCAGACCTGGCCCTTGCCGTCATCACGGAGCTCAAAGAATGGAGACTAGCCGGTTTGGGAGGAGGAGGTTATGGCACGTTTTGTGAGAGTGTTGGCATAGGTTAATTGTAGGGTGTGCTAGGGCTAGGGTGTGTGCTTCTGACGGAAGCTTGCTTCCGTCCAAACTCTCTTGTATATTTGTGCTCTTGTTTCTTCTCTTCTATAAAAGTAAGGCACGCCTTTGGCGTACTCTCGAAAAAAAAACAGCGTTAATGTACCTATGGTCCTTGTTTACAACAACAAGTCACAAGTTAGACACTTTCTCTTTTATTATTTTATTTTACCTTTTTTGAGGTAAAAATAAATAAAGATGCGGCTAAGCGGATGCATGGAAGTCTGACAAGGAAGCCCGGGGACGCATGGAAGGCAAATAGGCGATATGATGCTGCCAAAATAAAGCCACACGGTGCAAAGGGAACATCACATGATAACTAAAGGTTCACTCCAATATCAGTCGTGTGCTCATAGGAATCGATATAGATGTCCACGGTCCCGTTGTCGGTCATTGAACGAACGGTTTCATTCATGTCTATGAGTTACCGAACCTACAGGGTCACAAGATTAAGACAACCACGATCTGAAGTGTTAGTGGGAGGGGAGTAATGAGAATATATTTGTGGAATTGCTTCATAAATATCCGGAATAGTTTTGAGAGGATTTGGAAGCGTTTCAGGGTCACCGGAAGGATTTCAGAGTTTATCGGGCAATACATTATTCCCGAAGATTTATATATAGGTGGAAAATATTTCTGGTGATGTTGAATTATATATAAAAGGGTATAATAATAATTAGAAGCCTTTTATATTAATTTAAATATCAACAGGTCTTAAAAGGCCAAAAGGTGGAGGGAGAATTGTACTTGAACCTTGAACCCTTGGATGTTGGTTGTTGGTGCTTTGCTTTATAATATAAAGCGGGGAACCCTTTTTCATCAATTGGGCCACCAAGGCCCAAGAGGGGGAGGTGCCCCCTTCCCATAGTCGGAGGCCGAATAGGGGTGGGGCAAGGACTCCCCCTTCCCCCGTTGGCCGGCGCAAGGGGAGGGGAGTCATTCCCCTCCTCTTGGCTGCCCCCTCTCCCATCCAACCTATATATACATGAGGTGTTGAGCTTTTTTGAACACACAAGTTTTGGAGCCTCCTCTAGTTCATATAGCCCTAGTTATAGTTGGTCCTAGTAGACTAATTAGAGCTTGGTCTAGTTCCTCTAATCCTCATAATTAGAAGCCCAGTGTGGTTCTAATCTCCTCCATCCAGCGGCGATTAGCTCTGGACGACAAAGCGCTACCGGATCGTGAAGGCTGCAAGCTTGCACCAAGTAGAGAGGACGTGCTTTTGGTCTTCGGTTCGAGGGACAGTTCATGGGCGGTCCGTGGGATTGTTCATCGACGGTTAGAGGGACTTCAAGTACGATCTAAACCGACACGTTCTTCTTCCGTTGCAAATCAATGACGGTAATGATCGTGATCTCAACCCGTTATGCATCTTCATATTCATCTTGGCTGTGCGTAGGCACAATTTTTTTTTGTTTTCTACTATGTTTCCCAACACTCTTTTCTTACACTCTTATTATTTTATCCCTGTTGAAAATGTAAACAATTTGTTATCAATCACCAAAAATGGGGGAGATTGTAAGTGCATCTAGTGCCCCCTTAGTGATTTTGGAGTATTGAAGACAAATGAGTTAAGGGACCAAAGTGTTTGTGAGTGTACACAAGAGATATAGTCCCTAAAGATTTGGTTTAACTGACAAAAGAATACCCCTAAAAATGTATTTCCTCAGTGATGGTGCTTCCTTTGAAGAAATTGATGTGAAGAATTGGAAGCTTGAAGACTTTGTTTTCGTAGTTTCTTTCTTCTTTATTTGAGTCATTGGAAACATTGTACTGCTAAAGGGGGTCTAGGTGATACATAGGCATATTTCCAAAGTGATGCTCAATCCCAAAAACATACCTATTTCTTTGAGCGAAGACTTTGGAAATCTCTTGCAGTGCAGTCGAGTTCTTTACTGACATAGATGAAATTCTTTTAGTCGTTGACGGAATTGGTCTGATTGAAAAGTTAGGGTTTCGCTAGTGTGATTTGTCTACCATGTGAGGAAACTGAGAGCTCTGATGAATTTGTCATTCCGACCATTGCTGCACAAGTGCCAGCTGTCGTGTGGATCCTTATCCTGACAACGATCATGTCTGAAGGGCATTTATGTCTTATCATGTCGGGTTGCCCTGGCTATAAATAGCCGCCCCCACAACCAATAGTTGGTGGGATCCTCGGAGAGATTGGCAAGTGTCACTTGAGAGCAACCCTTCCTCTGTCGAACTTGAGAAAAACTCAAGTGAGGAAAGACCCAACCCAGAGCCAAAGTGATTAAGCATCACTGAAGAGATTGTCCTGTGTGATCCGACGCTTGTTACCTTTGAAGGCTGTCATTCTTCCAAATGGTTAGGCGTCATGTTCTGAGCATCCAAGAAGAATTTGTGGAGTGCCATAGAATGAGTTTCTGATGGTTTTGGAAGTCTACCTTGAAGATTTACCACGAGTGATTGGGCGGGGTCTAAGTGACCTTAGCTCAAGGGGATAAGGTGAAGACTTAGTGTCTTCTGAGTTAAATCTCAGCCTCTCTAACCAAACATACAGTTGATACAATAGTTGAAACTAGTCAAACAAATCCCATGTCTTCACCGAGCCTACCTGGTTTCAAATTCGTCAACCCCTTACTTTGAGTACTTCAGCTCTTGACGGATTTGTGCCTTGCATACTGAATATTTTGGACTGAAGACTTTCACCCTAATGCATTTCATTTCTTCAGTTCATCATGTTTATGTTTGATTGCATGTATGTCTGCATGTTCTTCATTTGTATCTATCTTGCAAGCATGTCTTGCTTCGTCGTGACGACTTTTTCATCTTGATACATTTTTTGTCACCTGTTATTCGTCAAAATCTCCCATCTTTGACGAATTTGTAATAATATGCCATTCACCCCTGGGAGATAACCTACACTTTCATGGAGCTCTTCAAGATTGCTTCTAGAAAAAATAGAACGGCCCGCAAGGACACGCTCAAACACAACTTGATCAGGCCAGAAGCAACTAGTCGACTCCTTTCCTTCGCCGATCAATCATGAGAATATCCACACCAACTCAACCCATTGAGAATTTTATCCTGTGGACGCTCATTTCTTCTATCCAGCTCACCGCTGTCACAAATGACATGATCTCCTCGAAGTGGACCCCTAATGGCACATATCCCATCTTCACCAGAGACAAGATTTAGAAGGCGCACACAGAGCTAAATACAGATTTTTGCCTGGCTGGTGCTGCACGGTAGGATCCTCACTGTTGAGAATGTTTCATAGCATGCATGGCTGCACGACCCTATCTGTCAGCTATGTCTTAGCGCACACGAGTTGATGACGCACCTTTGCAAAGACTGCCCCTTCACTTAGGCAATTTGAATCCTCGTGTGCACTTGGATGGGCAATGAGGGCCTGCCTATTTTGGGGGCCTATTTGCTCCAATTCATTGACGTTTGGTGGGAGTCAATGCTGAGAGGGGCATCAAACAATTCCATTCACCAAAGGAGTGGGTTGCTGTTGTATGTCGCATGGTACACCTCAAAAGAGAGGAGCGGAAGGATTTTCATCGGCTCATGTCTTACCTATATTGAGGTGACCCCTTGGCTTTTGAGTGTATGATGTAAATGGAAACTTCTATTGATTGATAGTTACAGGAACAATGTGTGTGTGGGGGGGGGGGGGGGAGGGGGTGGCCCCTGGGTAGGCAACAAAACCCGGATCCTTTTCAAAAACATCAGGGCAGGCCAAGCCCCTCAATTCGGCTCACCACCCACCGGCTCCCCAGCGCGACCCGGCCGGTTGCAAGAAGTCAACTCCCAGATGACCAGAGCGCGTGGCTACAGTGCGCCCCTTTTACGCCGGCCTAGGCGGGCGCGGCAACGATGCATCCTACGTCCCCGCCCAGAGCGGGCGGTGTCCCTGCGGCGTAACCCTATAGCTAGGCGGCGCGTGCCACCCCACGACGCCTGGCGAGGCATGCCACGTACCAAGCAGCCGGCCATACCCACGCCTGGCGGCCCCGATATGGCCCGCACCCGGCGAGATCCGCACCCGACGGACCTAGCAGGCCCAGCGGCTCGCACTGCCGGCTCCCAGACGCTGACACCAGGGCCGCGCGCCCATGTAATATTCCCATTGTAACCCTGGGGGGGGGGGGGCAGCCTATAAGACCCCTCGGTACCCCTCCATGCAGAGGGTCGGATCATCAGTAGAACACACATCCACCCACATCGGAGGAGGAGCGCATGAACTGGCCTGTCTTCCTTCCCCCCACGAACAGCTCCAGGAGCAAACCTGTGTCCACTTCATATAAACCATATTCGGGAGGAGTAGGGGTGTTATCTCTCCGGAGAACCCCGAACCAGGGTACGTCTCGTGTTACACACCTACGCATTCCAACCTCGCCTTTGTAACCCACAAGTGCCCTTGCGTCTATCCCCACTGTCGGTGTCAAAACCAGCAGATCTCGGGTAGTGGGTCCCGAACTGTGCGTCTATGGATCGAAGGTAACAAGGAGGCAGGGGGCACGATGTTTACCCAGGTTTGGGCCCTCTTAATGGAGGTAATATCCTGCTTCCTGCTTGATTGACTTTGATGAATATAGGGATTACAAGAGTTGATCTACCTCGAGATCGTGATGGCTAAACCCTAGATGTCTAGCTTGTATGATTGTGTTCCTGCCTATGGACTAAGCACTCCGGTTTATATAGACACCAGAGGGATCTAGGGTTGTACAGAGTTGGTTACAGAGAAAGGAAGGTACATGATTCGAATGCTAAGCTTACCATCCACGCAAGGGAGAGTCCTATCTGGACACGGGGGAGGTCCTTCTACCTTGTATCTTCACAGCCCATCAGTCCGGCCGATGTCACATAGGCCGACTCCTCGAGGACCCCATAGTCCAGGATTCCCTCAGTAGCCCCTGAACCGGGCTTCAATGACGATGTGTTCGGCGCGCAGATTGTCTTCGGCATTGCAAGGCAGGTTCCTTGTCCGAATACTTCAACAGATTCCTCCACGCAAAATAGCTATATCCGGCTTTATTAAACAATTACAGCCTTAAGCTGTAAGGGAAAAAATATTTGAAATGAAATAAGCCACGTCCATAGGCAATTTTTCCGGCGAGGCGTTATGTCCTGGCCTTGTTAGCATTCTGAACCGTTTCACAACCTCGTTTCGTATTTCGAGGCACGGCCATTGACACGGCTTGTGAAAGCAGAGATCGTGTCCCCTTATCATGGGATTTTCATAAACAGGGGTTTGGGTTATCCAACCGTGCCATTCACATGTCCCCTTGGGAATAGGCGAGATTTAAGGCTTGTGGGGGGGGGGGGGGCGCTTGTCATCCACTGCCTTTATAAGAAGATAAGGATACCCCTTTTTACCCCACACCTTCTTCCTCCTATGCCTATCCGCCATTCGAGCTCCAGAGCCCAAATCTCAATCCTTTCCCTCGCCACCAAACACTCCTAGCCATGTCCGGATCTGGAGCGCAGGGCAAGTGGATGGCCTCCTATGTTACAAAGGAGAACATCAAGTAGCTCCAGGAGGCTGGGTATCTGGCCACGGACATAGTCCATTGGCTCCCTGCCAAAAAGCAGATAATTCCCACTCCGGAGCCCAACTAAAGGGTAGTGTTCATCCCTCATTTCCTTCGCGGACTAGGGTTTCCCCTTCATCCTTCGTCCATGGTCTCATGTTCTACTATGGGCTAGATTTTCATGATCTAGCGCCAAATTCCTTCCTCAAGCTTTCGGCATTTATCGTCGTGTGCGAGGCATTCCTCCGCGTCCCTCCCCACTTCGGCCTATGGCTCAAGGTCTTCAATGTGAAGCCAAAGGTGGTCGAGGGCCAACACGCAGAGTGCGGCGGCGCCATGGTGAGTAAACTCCCCAATGTCAACTGGCCAAAGGGGACCTTTGTGGAGAGCGTCAAAGGATGGCAGCAGGGGTGGTTCTATATCACGGAACCCCGCGACGCCGCATGGGCCGCTGCTCCTGAGTTCAAATCTGGGCCCCCGATGCGGCTTACATCCTGGATTAATAAGGGTCTGGATTGGGAATTGCCTGACGAGGTGGCTTCGCTGGAGAGCTGCGTCAAGGGCATCATAAACAAGAACACCAGCCTCGCCAGCGTGATCCAGGTGATGCTTTTTTGCCGGATTCTCCCTTGTCAACACCAGACTTAATATATGTGGGAATTCGACCCGGCCGGTCCTCGAACTCTGTAGCGGTTCTTCGGCACGACGCACAAAGACATATGGAAGCTGTTCTTCAAGACTCAAAAGTCATGGCCAGAGATAACCGAAGACCGCGGCTATGACTGCGCACATCTGGCCATTCACGTAAGTTTATGATAACTTTTATTTGCAATTTCAAGGAGTACATTGAACTCTCTTACTTCCACAGGGCTGGACAAAGAAGGCGGAGCAGATCAACCGTCGGGCTCCACTGCCCGAGGACCAGGCCACCCCCTTGCTGACAAAGATGCTGGTTCCGGCACCGTATCAGGCGCCGAAGAAGAAGGCCAAGAAGAAAGGCAGGAGGCTAGGAGTGGCCTTCGCCATAAGGGTGCTTCGGACGTCGTGTCTGAAGACACCGCGTCCTCCTCCTCTCATGACAAGGATGTAGAGGAGGAAGAGAGCAACTCTCTCCCTAAGGGGAGGAATAAGAAAAGGGCGGCTTCCGTGGATCTGGAGGTGGAGGCGACCAAGAAGGGAAAACCCTCCCTTTTGGATGACTCCGAAGTGGATTACGATGCCATCCCAAAGCGGCGCCCCAGGCCAAAGCCCTTGGCTGAATCGTGTGCATCGGAAGACACCATACACATATCCGATTTTATGCCTTACTATTTTAACATACTGCATTGCGCATTATAGCCCAGCTCGCGATCTCCCCCAATGATCATCATCATCTGGGAACTCGCTAGGGACGAACGTGATGGAGAGCGAGTCGCCTCCGCCGATCTCTCCACCCACTACCACGGATAACACCGAAGTGTTATCCCAAAGAACCTCTCCAGGTCATGGGGAGGTACAGGAGGCCGTGAAGCTGGCGGCGGAGGGTAAGACCTCTGTTGCCGAAGCGAGGGGGAAATCAACCCCCCTAGAGACCGGTGATGGGGGCAACGCTCAATTCGGCCCCCAACCGAATATTATTCCGGAGACCCACGCGACTCCGGAATCGGAACAACAACCTTCTTTGAAGGAAGGGGGCGCTCCGTCCCCACCTGTGTCCTCTATCAATCCGGAGGCGCCGGACATTCTGATGGAAGCGCTTCAAAGTGCTTCCATTGTGGATGAACACCGTACCCTTATGGGTACGGTGGTTGAAAAGGTTTGGTCCGGAAAAAGCGGATTGAACCAAGCTTACACCAGCCTTCTAACAGGCTTTGAGGTATGTGAAGTAATATATTTTTGGTTATTTACAAAAGGAATACCTGTATATAGGTAGTAGCCCCTGAGACTCTGTTCGGCGTTTCACGAAGAAGGGTCGAACAGAGGATCGAGTAAAACTTCATAGGAGCTAACATATATTGTTGTGGAATGCGGTAATTTCAAAAAAATTCCTACGATCACGCAAGATCTATCTAGGAGATGCATAGCAACGAGAGGGGAGAGTGTGTCCACATACCCTCGTAGACCGAAAGCGGAAGCGTTATGACAACGCGGTTGATGTAGTCGTACGTCTTCACGATCTGATCGATCCTAGCACCGAAGGTACGGTTCTACACACGTTCAGCTCGGTGACGTCCCACGAACTCTAGATCCAGCTAAGGTCGAGGGAGAGTTTCGTCAGCACGACGGCGTGGTGACCATGATGATGAAGTTACCTGCGCAGGGCTTCGCCTAAGCACTACGACGATATGACCGAGGTGGAAATCTGTGGAGGGGGGCACCACACACGGCTAAACAATCAACTTGTGTGTCTATGGGGTGCCCCCTCCCCCGTATATAAAGGAGTGGAGGAGGGGGAGGGCCGGCCCTCTCATGGTGCGCCCAAGGGGGGAGTCCTACTCCCGGTGGGAGTAGGATTCCCCCTTCCCTAGTTGGAGTAGGAGAGGAAGGAAGGGGAGAGACGGAAGGAAAGGGGGGCCAGCCCCCCACCCAATTCGGATTTGGCTTGGGGGGGGGGGGGTGCCCTCCACCTGGCCGCCTCCTCCTCTCTCCCACTAAGGCCCAATAAGGCCCATACACTCCCCGGGGGGTTCCAGTAACCTCCCGGTACTCCGGTAAATGCCCGAACTCACCCGGAACCATTCTGATGTCCAAACATAGTCTTCCAATATATCGATCTTTATGTCTCGACCATTTTGAGACTCCTCGTCATGTACGTGATCATATCTGGGACTCCGAACTACATTCGATACATAAAACACATAAACTCATAATACCAATCGTCATCGAACATTAAGCGTGCGGACCCTATGGGTTCGAGAACTATGTAGACATGACCGATACACATCTCCAGTCAATAACCAATAGCGAAACCTGGATGCTCATATTGGTTCCTACATATTCTACAAAGATCTTTATCGGTCAAACTGCATAACAACATACGTTGTTTCCTTTGTCATCGGTATGTTACTTGCTCGAGATTCGATCGTCGGTATCTCAATACCTAGTTCAATCTTGTTACCGGCAAGTCTCTTTACTCGTTCTGTAATACTTCATCCCGCAACTAACTCATTAGTCACAATGCTAGCAAGGCTTATAGTGATGAGTATTACCGAGAGGGCCTAGTGATACCTCTCCGAAACACGGAGTGACAAATCCTAATCTCGATCTATGCCAACCCAACAAACACCTTCGGAGACACCTATAGAGCACCTTTATAATCACCCATTTACGTTGTGACGTTTGGTAGCACACAAAGTGTTCCTCCGGTATTCGGGAGTTGCATAATCTGATAGTCCGAGGAACTTGTATAAGTCATGAAGAAAGCAATAGCAATGAAACTAACACGATCATAATGCTAAGCTAACAGATGGATCATGTCCATCACATCATTCTCCTAATGATGTGATCCGATTCATCAAATGACAACACATGTCTATGGTCAGGAAACATAACCATCTTTGAACAACGAGCTAGTAAAGTACATGCATACTAGGGACTATATGTTTTGTCTATGTATTCACACATGTACTAAGTTTCCGGTTAATACAATTCTAGCATGAATAATAAACATTTATCATGAATTAAGGAAATATATAATAACTTTATTATTGCCTCTAGGGCATATTCCCTTCAGTCACCCACTTGCACTAGAGTCAATAATCTAGATTACATAGTAATGATTGTAACACCCATGGAGCTTTGGTGCTGATCATGTTTTGCTCGTGGAAGAGGCTTAGTCAACGGGTCTGCAACATTCAGTTCCGTGTGTATCTTGCAAATCTCTATGTCCCCTTCCGACACTTGATGACGGATGGAATTGAAGCGTCTCTTGATGTGCTTGGTTCTCTTGTGAAATTTGGATTCCTTTGCCAAGGCAATTGCACCAGTATTGTCACAAAAGATTTTCATTGGACCCGATGCACTAGGTATGACACCTAGATCGGATATGAGCTCCTTCATCCAAACTCCTTCATTCGCTGCTTCCGAAGCAGCAATGTACTCTGCTTCACACGTAGATCCCGCAACGACGATCTGCTTGGAACTGCACCAATTGACAACTCCTCCATTCAATAAAAATACGTATCCGGTTTGCGACTTAGAGTCATCCAGATCAGTGTCAAAGCTTGCATCGACGTAACCGTTTACGACGAGCTCTTTTTCACCTCCATAAACGAGAAACATATCCTTAGTCCTTTTCAGGTATTTCAGGATGTTCTTGACTGCTGTCCAGTGCTCCACTCCGGGATTACTTTCGTACCTCCCTGCTATGCTTATAGCAAGACATACATCAGGTCTGGTACACATCATTGCATACATGATAGAACCTATGGCTGAAGCATAGGGAATGACTTTCATTTTCTCTCTATCTTCTGCGGTGGTCGGGCATTGAGTCTGACTCAACTTCACACCTTGTAACACAGGCAAGAACCCTTTCTTTGACTGATCCATTTTGAACTTCTTCAGAACTTTATCAAGGTATGTGCTTTGTGAAAGTCCAATTAAGCGCCTTGATCTATCTCTATAGATCTTGATGCCCAATATGTAAGCAGCTTCTCCGAGGTCTTTCATAGAAAAACTCTTATTCTGGTATCCCTTTATGTTATCCAGAAATTCTATATCATTTCCAATCAACAATATGTCATCTACATATAAGATTAAAAATGCTACAGAGCTCCCACTCACTTTCTTGTAAATACAGGCTTCTCCAAAAGTTTGTATGAAACCATATGCTTTGATCACACTATCAAAGCATTTATTCCAACTCCGAGAGGCTATCACACTTTGTTAGCACCCTTTGAATCGAAAAAACCTTCTGGTTGCATCGTATACAACTCTTCTTCCAGAAATCCATTCAGGAATGCAATTTTGACATCCATTTGCCAAATTTCATAATCATAAAATGCAGCAATTGCTAACATGATTCGGACAGACTTAAGCATCGCTACGGGTGAGAAAGTCTCATCATAGTCAACTCCTTGAACTTGTCAAAAACCTTTCACAACAAGTCGAGCTTTGTAAACAGTAACATTACCGTCTGCATCGGTCTTCTTCTCAAAGATCCATTTATTTTCTATGGCTTGCGGATCATCGGGAAAGTCCACCAAAGTCCACACTTTGTTCTGATACATGGATCCCATCTCAGATTTCATGGCCTCAAGCCATTTCACGGAATCTGGGTTCATCATCGCTTCCTCATAGTTCGTAGGTTCATCATGGTCTAGTAACATGACCTCCAGAACAGGATTACCGTACCACTCTGGTGCGGATCTTACTCTGAAAGACCTATGAAGTTTGGTAGTAACTCGATCTGAAGCTTCATGATCATCATCATTAGCTTCCTCACTAGTTGGTGTAGGAATCACTAGAACTGATTTCTGTGATGAACTACTTTCCAATAAGGGAGAAGGTACAATTACCTAATCAAGTTCTACTTTCCTCCCACTCACTTCTTTTGAGAGAAACTCCTTCTCTAGAAAGAATCCATTCTTAGCAACAAAGATTTTGCCTTCCGATCTGTGATAGAAGGTGTACCCAACAGTTTCCTTTGGGTATCCTATGAAGACGCACTTCTCCGATTTGGGTTCAAGCTTATTAGGTTGAAGCTTTTTCACATAAGAATCACAGCCCCAAACTTTAAGAAACGCCAACTTTGGTTTCTTGCCAAACCACAATTCATAAGACGTCATCTCAACGGGTTTTGATGGTGCCCTATTTAAAGTGAATGCAGCCATCTCTTGAGCATAACCCCAAAACGATAGCGGTAAATCAGTAAGAGACATCATAGATCACACCATATCTAATAAAGTACGGTTACGACATTTGGACACACCATTTCGCTATGGTGTTCTAGGTGGCGTTAATTGTGAAACTATCCCACGTTGTCTCAAATGAAGACCAAACTCATAACTCAAATATTCTCCTCCACGATCAGATCGTAGAAACTTTATTTTCTTGTTATGATGATTTTCCACTTCACTCTGAAATTCTTTGAACTTTTCAAATGTTTCAGACTTATGCTTCATTAAGTAGATATAACCATATCTTCTCAAATCATCTGTGAAGGTAAGAAAATAACGATACCCACCATGAGCCTCAATACTCATTGGACCGCATACATCAGTATGTATTATTTCTAACAAGTCAGTAGCTCGTTCCATTGTTCCGAAGAATGGAGTTTTAGTCATCTTGCCCATGAGTCACGGTTCGCAAGCACCAAGTGATCTTAATCAAGTGATTCCAAAAGTCCATCAGTATGGAGTTTCTTCATGCGTTTTACATCGATATGACCCAAACGATAGTGCCACAAATAAGTTGCACTATCATTATTAAACTTCAATCTTTTGGCTTCAACACTATGAATATGTGTATCACTACTATCGAGATTCAACAAAAATAGACCACTCAGCAGGGGTGCATGACCATAAAAGATATTACTCATATAAATAGAACAACCACTATTCTCTAATTTAAATGAATAACCGTCTCACATTAAACAAGATCCAGATATAATGTTCATGCTTAACACTGGCACCAAATAACAATTATTCAGGTCTAAAACTAATCCCGATGGTAGATGTAGAGGTAGCGTGCCGACTGTGATCACATCGACTTTAGAACCATTTCCCACGCGCATCGTCACCTCGTCCAATCTTCGCTTAATCCATAGCCCCTGTTTCGAGTTGCAAATATGAGCAACAGAACCAGTATCAAATACCCAGGTGCTACTGCGAGCATTAGATAAGTATACATCAATAACATGTATATCAAATATACCTTTCACTTTGCCATCCTTCTTATCCGCCAAATACTTGGGGCAGTTCCGCTTCTAGTGACCAGTCCTTTTGCAGTACAAGCACTCAGTTTCAGGCTTAGGTCTAGACTTGGGTTTCTTCTCTTGAGCAGCAACCTTTTTGCCGTTCTTCTTGAAGTTCCCTTTCTTCCCTTTGCCCTTTTTCTTGAAACTAGTGGTCTTATTGACCATCAACACTTGATGCTCCTTTTTGATTTCTATCTCCGCGGCCTTTAGCATCGCGAGGAGCGCGGGAATAGTCCTGTTCATCCGTTGCATATTATAGTTCATCCCGAAGCCTTTATAGCTTGGTGGCAGTGATTGAAGAAATCTGTCAATGACACAATCAACTGGAAGATCAACTCCCAGTTGAGTCAAGTGATTATGATACCCAGACATTTTGAGTATGTGTTCACTGACAGAACTATTCTCCTCCATTTTGCAGCTATAGAACTTGTTGGAGACTTCATATCTCTCAACTCAGGCATTTGCTTGAAATATTAACTTCAACTCCTGGAACATCTCATATGCTCCATGACGTTCAAAACGTCTTTAAAGTCCCGATTCTAAGCCATAAAGCATGGCACACTGAACTATCGAGTAGTCATCAACTTTGCTCTGCTAGAAGTTCTTAACGTCGTCAGTAGCATCTGCAGCAGGTGAGGGAGTCCTGGATTAAGGGTTCCTCGGACAGACGGACTATATGCAAATGCCGGACTGTTGGACTATGAAGATACAAGATAGAAGACTTCGTCCCATATCCGGATGGGACTCTCCTTTGCATGGGAGGCAAGCTTGGCGATTCGGACATGAGGATTCCTTTCTCTGTAACCGACTCAGTGTAACCCTATCCCCCTCTAGTGTCTATATAAACCAGAGGGTTTAGTCCGTAGGATAAGAACAATCATAACCATAGGCTAGCTTCTAGGGTTTAGCCTCTACGATCTCGTGGTAGATCTACTCTTGTAATACTCATATCATCAAGATCAATCAAGCAGGAAGTAGGGTATTACTTCCATCGAGAGGGTCCGAACCTGGGTAAACATCGTGTCCCCCGCCTCCTGTTACCATTAGCCTTAGACACACAGTTCGGGACCCCCTACCCGAGATCCGCTGGTTTTGACACCAACATTGGTGCTTTCATTGAGAGTTCCACTATGTCGTCACCATAAGGCTTGATGGCTCCTTCGATCTTCAACAACGCAGTCCAGGGTAATTTTTTTCTCCCCGGACAGATCTTCGTATTTGGCGGCTTCGCACTGCGGGCCAACTTTCTTGGCCATCTGGAGCAGATTGACAGCTACGCCCCTGGCCGTCAGGTCAGGTTTGGAAGCTTGAACTACACCGCCGACATCCGCGGAGACTTGATCTTCGACGGATTCGAGCCTATGATGGCTGTGCCCTGCCACCACGATGAATATGACCTAAATCTGTCATCGGATGGTGTGCGGGAGATTACAGCTGTAATCGCACTGGCCCTAGATCCAGAGCAGACCGCGCCATCCAAGGGCGGGATGCTCAACCCCGTCACGGAAGCCACGGACTCAACGACGCTAGAGCCGAACATAGAGCTGACCTCCAACGAGGCCTGTGTCATCGGAACCTCGGACTTGTCTCTGGCTATAGGCTCCGAACCGCGTGAATCCGCACCCATCGAATCTGACTGGGCGCCGATCTTAGAGTTCAGCTCCGCGGACATCTTCCCACACTCACCCCTAGGCGAAGTGTTGAACTCATTAAAATCCCTCTCCTTGTCAGGGGATTCCTGGCCGAACTATGTCTGGCTTGAATGGGAAGCGGACGACGAAGAGCTTCGTTGCCCACCCACCACCCACCTGATAGCCACTGTCAATGATTTAACCGACATGCTTGATTTTGACTCCGATGACATGACGGTATGGACGATGATGCCGGAGAAGAACAGGAACCACCGCCCACAGGGCGCTGGACGCCACCTCCTCATACGACATATACATGGTGGATACACCCAAGGAAGACAACGGCGATGACAAGGAGGAACCAACTGATGATAAAACTCATGGAAAGCAGCCAAAGCACCGACGTCAGTGGCGCCGCTCAAAACCATGCCATGCTAAAAACAGCGATACCGGCACAAGAGGGAATAACACCCTGGACGACACCGAAGACAATAAAAAAGCCGCGGACCCAGCAATGGAGCTGGACGAGCAAGGTGATGGCGAACACAGTACTGGCCCCCTGTCCGATCACAACGACGCCGAAGACCCCAATTATCAAGCCGCCTCTGACGAGGAGAGCAGTCGGGATGACGGTGCATTCATCGTCCCGGAAGAACAATTGGAACAAGAGCACCTCCACCAGAGACTCATCGCCACCGCGTTGATCTTGAAGAAGCAGAAGCAACGGTTTAAAACTGCATAGGAGACGCTTAATAATAAATGGAACGAAGTGCTCGACACTGAGGAAAAAATCAGCGGTAATAGCTACCCCAAACGCAAACTGCTGCCCGAATTCGACGACGATGGAATCGCGCCCATACTGCCGAATAACAATACGGCCGATCAGCCAAGCCGACCACGTCGTAATCGAGGTAGAGCGGTCAAAAACGCCGCACACAAAACCACACCCCTTACCCATAAAGGAAAGGAGGTCGCAACCCATCACCAGAAACACGATTTACGTGAGGACCTGGACAAAAGAGCTGGCAGAACCAGGTCCATTTATGGATCCAGGGATCAGGGCCATCAAAACAAATATGCAGGTAACTTAGCAGTTCGGAACCAACACCGAACACTGTAACCGTCAGGCCTGTGCCACGACACAGCCAAATACAGGGGTGCTGCACACCCCTTGTGCTTCACCGATGAGGTGCTGGATCACAAATTTCCAGAAGGGTTTAAACCCATGAACATCGAGGCATACGACGGAATGCTAGACCCTGCGGTCTAGATAGAAGACTTTATTCTTCACATCCATATGGCCCGCAGAGACGATCTCCATGCCATCAAATACCTACCCCTGAAGCTAAAAGGACCAGCTCGGCATTGGCTGAAAAGCCTCCCCAAAAATTCCATTGGAAGCTGGGAAGAACTTGAGGACGCTTTCAGGGCTAATTTCCAAGGGATCTATGTCCGACCTCCGGAAGCAGACAATCTAAGTCACATAACCCAACAACCCGAAGAGGCATCCCGTAACCTTTGGAACCGGTTTCTCACTAAGAAGAACCAAATCGTCGATTGTCCGGAGCCTTAACAGCTTTCAAACACAGTGTTCGGGACGAATGGCTGGCCAGACACCTAGGCCAGGAAAAGCCAAGGACAATGGCAGCCTTAACTACACTAATGACCCGCTTTTGCGCAGGAGAGGGCAGCTGGTTGGCCCATAGCAGCACCAGCGACCCCGGCACATCTGAAGTCAGGGATGGCAATGGAAAGCCATGATGAAATAAAAACAAACGTCGGAACAACGAAGAAAGCCCGGACAATACATCGGTAAACACTGGATTCAGGGGCTCCAGACCCGGTCAACGGAAAAAGTTATTTAAAGGAAGCAGAGATGGTCCGTCTAGCCTAGATAAAATCCTCGAAAGATCCTGCCAAATTCATGGCACCCCCGAAAAACCAGCTGATCATACCAATAGAGAGTGTTGGGTCTTCAAGTAGGCCGACAAGCTCAACGCCGAACACAAGGGGAAGGGACCACAAAGTGAAGACGAGGACAAATCTCGCCAGGCGAATATGGGGGGACAAAAGAAATTTCCACCAGAGGTCAAAACAGTGAACATGATTTATGTCACTCATATCCCAAAGAGGGAGCGCGAATGCGCACTCCGAGACGTATACACTATAGATCTTGTCGCCCCCAAATTCAACCTATGGTCGGCCTGTCCGATCACTTTCGATCGCAGGGATCATCCGACTAGTATCCGTCATGGGGGCTCGGCTGCCTTAGTACTCGACCCGATAATCGACGGATATCACCTCACCCGAGTCCTCATGGACGGCGGCAGTAGCCTCAATCGAATATATCAAGACACTGTCCGCAAGATGGGGATAGACCCGTCAAGAATCAAGCAAAACAACACTACCTTTAAAGGAGTAATACCAGGTATAGAGGCCCGCTGCACGGGCACCCTAACACTAGACGTCGTCTTCGGCTCCCCCGACAACTTTCAAAGCAAGGAGATAATCTTTGACATTGCTCCATTCCGAAGTGGCTATCACGCACTACTCGGACGAACGGCCTTCGCCCGTTTCAATGCAGTTCTGCACTATGCTTATCTTAAGCTCAAGATGCCTGGACCACGTGGCGTCATCACGGTGAGCGGAAGCACAGAGCGTTCTCTTCGTACAGAAGAATACGCGCGACTCTAGTAGCCGAAGCACGAAGCGGCCCTTTTAAGATGAACAGCTCATCGGTGCTCAAGACCGCGGACACAGCCAAACGTGTTCGATGTACACCTACGTGTAAAAGCTTAGTTAAACCTGCGCTTGTTTAGCCGCACTGCCCTATAGTCGTCCCATAAGAGGACTATATATATGCTTTCCTGTAGACATAAATGTACACTCAAAAATTCCCTGGGTAGCGCTGGGGACACCTTGCACATAATAAGTCCATAGTTCGGCTTGACCCTGTCGGCGTTCTGGGAACGGGGGTACCCCGACTTGCCTGCCTGCGGCCTACGGCGTGGCTCAAGGAGTGGCCCAGTACGGCCCATCTTCATCAACACATGCTCAAGACCCTCGCAAGGGGCCAAGCCTTGTGGGGCGGACGACAGGAGGCTTCCTCAGGCACAGCCTCGTCAGGCTGGCTCGCGAGGAGGCGGAGAGATCAAGGCGGGGTACCTCACGAGGTGCCCGTGACGCAAGCCATGACGACCAAGGCCAGGCGGGCGTTGTCCTGCGCAGAGTCCTTGTTTCCCCTTTGGTGCAAAGGGGGCAAGCGCAGGCAAGGGTATCAAGAAAAGGCAACCATTTTGGTGCAACAAGACCAAGACCAGCAGGACGGCAGAACGGAGGTCATCGTGGAGCCCAAGCTGGCGTCATCGTCAGGGTCTTTGGCAAGCGAGGACCAACTTTAGTCAGGATAAGTGTACTAGATATTCCCCTTCAAAATGGCCAGTTGTTGGTGCCCTTCCCACTCAATATTTGGGAAGAGGCCCGGGGCCTTTGCCTATAAATAGGACTAGCCACCCACAGGGTAGAGAGATCGGATCCGCATCTGAGACACAGAGAGAGAGGCGACTGAACTCCCCCTAGCAGTTCATCGCACCCACCAAGAACAGGCCCTCGCGAGGCTGTTCTCCCCTTGTACTGTTCCTCATCAGCCCCAGAGGCAATCCACCACACCACAAACTGGAGTAGGGTATTACACCACAATGGTGGCCTGAACCAGTATTAATCTCGTGTCCCTTGAGTTGTTCTTCGTGTAGTTTTAGATCCTGGCGAGGCGGTGAGACATGGGTAGGCTGGGGGTGTGATCTCCGCGTGCACCCCGGTGTTCGAACCTCAAGGGTCTGCCGGAACCCGAAATCCGACATTTGGCGCGCCAGGTAGGGGTGTGCCAGAATCTGCCTTCCATCGCCTCGTGTTTCACCGCCCGTCCCATCCATGTCAGACGCACGTCGCGCCCGCTCCGAGCGCCGGGCCGCTCTCACCACTCGCGTCGCCCAGACGGCCCCCGTCGGTGGGCGCCCCCGCCGTTCCCCGTCGCCTGCCGTCAATGCCGCCACTGGCCCGGCGGGGAATGAGCAGCAGGCGTCGTCCCTGCATCCTTCGGTGCGGCGAGAAGGCCGCACCGCCACCCCATCGCTGACTCCGGCCGGCTCCTCATCCCACGCCCGTCGCGCTCCTGCGGATGCGCACGCCGCGCTGCTCTTGGCGCGGGAGCTCCTGCACTACCGTCTCGTCTACGACCTCTACGATGAGTGGCTCGCCCGGATCACCGAGCTCATCAGCGCCGCTGGGGGCTCCCCTGCACCATCCCTCTCATTGCACCGCGCCCTGCCCTGCGCGGGCGACGAAGCTCTGGGGGCGCCTCAGCCGCCTCCCCCTCAAGAAGGCGCCTTGGCCCCAAGGCGCGTGGCCCCTGGGGGGAACCCACTCCGTCCGGCGCCAGCACAACAAGAGAAGAGCTGCCAAGAGATCCCTCGTCCCCAAGAAGCCGCCCGTGTGCTCCCCGCACCGGCCCGGCACGAACGCACACCTTCTCCAGCGCATCAAGACCCCGCGCTGCACCTGGTTGCAGTGGACAGAGACCCGCAAGATCAAGCTCTCCATCACCAAAGGGCTCCCGCGGCCACTGTAGGCTGCCGTGCCTTCTCCGCCGAGCTGCGCAGCGTGGCCTGGCCGGGCAAGTTCAAGCCAGACCTGCCCACGTGCTATGATGGCACGGCTGACCCTGCTGAGTTCCTCCAGCTCTATGAGCTGGGCATCGAAGCCGCCAACAGGGATGAGAAGGTCATGGCGAACTGGTTCCCCATGGCGCTCAAGGATGGCGCCCGCACCTATCTCCTGGCACGATATCCTCCTGGGACGAGATGCGCACCCGATTCATCGCCAACTTTCAAGGCACCCGCGACTGGCCCCCGGCCATGAGCGACTTGCGCCGCATCAAGCAGCAGCCGGGAGAGACCCTGCAGAAGTTCATCCAGCGCTTCAACAGCGCTCGCCTTATGATCCCCAAGGTGTCTGAGGAGGCCATCATCTCAGCCTTCTCTGACGGCGTGCGTGACATCAAGATGAAGGAGGAGCTCGCGATCCATGAAGACCTGTGCACCTCCCTGGAGCTGTTCAATCTGGCGACCAAGTGCGCTAGGGCTGAGGAAGGGCGCCTTTCCCTCCTCGAGCTGCCAGCTGCTGACCCATAAGAGAAGAAGCCCAAGACCAAGGACGTGAAGCGCAAGGGGGCTGTCGTGCTTGCAGCAGAGCCAGACACCAAGCGAGGCAGGGACCAGCCTGAGTCATCCAAGGGCAGCCGGTACTCCGTGTACCATGACCTCCACACCCACAACAACAACAAATGCCAAGAGCTCAGGGCCGTGCGAGACGTGCGTGCCGGCCAACGCCCCGAGCGCAGCGACAAGGGCTATGGCCGAGGAGGAGGAAGAGGTGGAGGACGATGGGAAGACCATGGCCCTTGCCAAGGGTGGCGTGACCGACCTCGCAAGGACCGCTGGCAAGACCAGCCTCGTGAGGGAGGTTGGAGGGACCCACCTCGTGAGGGGGGTTGGAGGGATCAGCCTCGCAAGGATCGCCCACAAGGCAATGCGGGCCTCCCTCCTCTACCACCACAGCCAAGGAGGAGTGAAGACCATTGTCGGTGTCAAAACCGGCGGATCTCGGGTAGGGGGTCCCGAACTGTGCATCTAGGTGGATGGTAACAGGAGACAAGGGACACGATGTTTTTTACCCAGGTTCGGGCCCTCTCGATGGAGGTAAAACCCTACTCCTGCTTGATTGATATTGATGATATGGGTAGTACAAGAGTAGATCTACCACGAGATCAAGGAGGCTAAACCCTAGAAGCTAGCCTATGGTATGATTGTACGTTGTGTATGTTGTCCTACGGACTAAGGCCCTCCGGTTTATATAGATACCGGAGAGGGCTAGGGTTACACAGAGTCGGTTACAATGGTAGGAGATCCACATATCCGTATTGCCAAGCTTGCCTTCCACGCCAAGGAAAGTCCCATCCGGACACGGGGCGGAGTCTTCAATCTTGTATCTTCGTAGTCTTGATAGTCCGACGGACATTGATAGTCTGGCTGTCCGGACACCCCCTAATCCAGGACTCCCTCAGTAGCCCCCGAACCAGGCTTCAATGACGATAAGTCCAGTGCGTCTATAGTCTTCGGCGTTGCAAGGCGGGTTCTCCCTTCAAATTCCATGTACCTGCCGAACAGTGTCCGGCTTCATCTTGAATACTGTGTTCCTCGGCTTCTACGCCAAATAATGGCCCTCTTCCACGCGTCGCATGAATGCGAAAAGCCAGGGTGTTTTTTGCATTTCACCCCCCAATTGCGCGAGTTGACCGCCTACAAAAGAGGCAAGAATCCAGATCCAAACCACACCGTCTTCCTCCCGCGAATACTCCATCGAAGCGCCTTTGACCTAGAAATCCATTCCACCATGGATCGTCAACACGGCTCTTCTTCGCGTGCTCCCAGCCCATCGCCGGGGAGTTGGAGGAGGTGCTCTGTTTCGCACAACGAGCTCGAGAAGCTCCAAACGGGGGGATTCCTCCCTCCGGCCATTATGATCCCAGTCGGGGCTAGACTGGTTACTTATCAAGGTGGGAGACAGGCGGAGGACACTCCCAGCCCCAATAAGGGGGAGCGAGTATGTTTTGTCCCTTACCTGACAAGGGGACTCGGATTTCCAATACATCCGTTCCTCCGCGGGCTCCTGAAGTTCTACAGACTCCAGCTCCACCACCTCATGCCCGCCTCTGTTCTGCATATCGCGGGCTACGTAGCTCTTTGCGAGCTATTCCTGGGCATTGAGCCCCATTTCGCATTGTGGAAGAGGCTGTTTTGCCTCGTACCCCGTTCTTACCAGGGGTCCATATATCAAGTGGGCGGCGCCGAAATATGGCGCATCGCCGGGACCGGATACCTATCCGGCACTCCCAAGAGGGCGTCCGAAGACTGGCCCTCGGAATGGTTTTATATAGAGGATGCTCCGCTGCTGGACCCAGTTCGGATCGGCCTCCCGGAGTTTAGTGCTGCTCCCTTGAAGAAACGCCTCTGCTAGCGCCCGCGGAGCCCCCGATTGGAGGAAGACAAGAGCGTCCATTACTTGATGGGCCAGATAAGATTAATGGCTCATTCCGGCCTGACCATGATCGGAGTCATGGCGACATGCATCAAGCGAGGGGTACAACCACTGCAATACAGAGGCCACCCCATGTGGGATTTCAACGGGGAAGACGATGCTACCCGGCATGGCCGCAAAGGGCCGAATTCGACCGAGGATCTGGTGAAGATCCTGTCCAGCCTGTACAAGGGGGAGAAGGAGGATTTCCTTCGAACGAACCCTTTGAATGGGTTTTCCATGATCAACCCCAGAGGATGGGTAAGTGAACACCTTGAAGGGCCCAGCCCATGCTTTCGAAGTTTAAGCTTCTTACATTATGTCTTCGGCGCAGGGTCTACGCCGGATTGTGGAGGACATGGTAAGTCCTGCTCCGCAACCCGAGGACCCAGAAGGATCCCTGGGTCCAGCCTCTGAAGAGGACCCGGATATCAAGGTGGAGCTGATCGACGGGGTGTATCACCAGCTCAGCATAGACAATGCTTTGGTCGCCATTACGGCAGACTACCTCGGACTAAGTCCGGCTTCCCAGGTGACCGCGACCGAAGTCCGGACACCATTATCCCATCCTTGCCCATTTCTGACCTTCGCGAACGATGGTGTTTTGCAGGAAGCGCCTTTACGGCAGGAAGCCGAGCCCGCGGCGGCCGACCAACAGAGGTTAGTCCGAACCAGCAGGCGGAAAAGGAGCGCAGTGTGGATGGAAACGTCGCCGCAAAGGTATAGCTCGTATTTGAATCTTTAGAGCAACGTTCCGAGGACACATCTAAGTGCCCATGAGTTTTGTAGGAGAAAAAGCGCTCGCCAGACTGCGAGCGCAGGAATTGCCAATCCGACCAACACCGGCCAGGCCCCAGCGCCCGGCCTAGAGGGGGAGGCAAGCGCAAGACGCGAGCCGGATCCTTCTCCAACGGAGGATGCCGACAGACTGTCCGCCACCAAGTCTGAGGTGGAGAGCGCCATGAACCATAGGCGCCGCCGGACAGTATTTCAAGAAGCGTGCTTTTCCCCTGAGGCATTGGATGCCTTTAACACAGGGGACGCGCATCTCTGTGCTGCTCAAAATGGTTTTACCAGAGCCACGGAGCAGTATGTGAAAGACATACGGGTAAGGGAATTTTAATGGTTGTATATACCAGTAGCCCCCGAGACTTAAATTAGT
Organism: Triticum timopheevii; assembly: GCA_963921465.1. Classification (NCBI taxonomy): domain Eukaryota; kingdom Viridiplantae; phylum Streptophyta; class Magnoliopsida; order Poales; family Poaceae; genus Triticum; species Triticum timopheevii. The sequence continues at coordinate 351,404,100 of OY997264.1, forward strand.
TATGCTAACTGATTTAAGGATCATTATAAATTTCAGGCACTTAACGAGAAGAACGCCCAGCTGTCTCGGGAGCTGCAAGATTGCAAGGCCCAACTTGAGGCCGCACTTGCTGCCGCAGGAGGAGGCGGAAAGACCCCTCCTGGTAACACATTTTTATTAATAAATATAAGCGTTGTGCAGCGTGCGCACGAGTCTAATAATGACATTTGCAGGTACCGCCGGACAAGATCCGGACAGGCAAGCATTGCTACGCCAGCTAAAGGCCGGCGAGAGTGTGCTAAATAGAGTTTAGCAGGAAAGGAACAAGCTCCAAGATGCCAACACCAAGCTCGGAGAAGAGCTAAAAGGCGTACATGCCGAGCTGTCCGGCTCCGTTAAGGAGAATCAGCGGCTTCGTCGCAGCATTTATAGTAAGTGCTTGAGCGAACTCTTTTGAAAAGAAGAGTTCGGCGAGGAAGCGTCTTGACATGATATGTCTTGTAGGTATACTCACGGGTCGTCCTACAGAGGAGATGCCGATATCAATGGGTGATCAACTTCCCGAACTGTTGCAGCTACTCGAACGAGTTCGGCAGGCAATGAGCGGCGTCGTTCAGGCTTTATGGCCAGCCCTCACCCTACCCGAGGGCCTCGGGGAGCTTGCGGAGAAGCTGCAGGGAGTGCGGCAGTGCTTCCGTTTGTGGAAGATTTCGGCTTGCCGTCAAGGTGCGAGGGAGGCTTGGGCCATGGTGAAGACGCGGTACAAGAAGGCGGATCCCAACCACATGGCCGAAGTTGGACCGGTGGGGCCCGATGGGAAGGAGATCCCTATGAGTTTAGTTTATAGCCAAGTAGAGTTGGCTGCTAAATTTTCCCAACAGGACTGTAAACTAGACAGCCTGTTAGACGGGATTGAGGAGGAATACAATCAATAAACTTGACAATGTATGTTATCCTTTAAAGTGACATGTGAAATGCCTTCTAGCCGGATTGTAGATCGTTTGTCTTTGCCGACCTTTCGCTTCGACCTCGGGACCCTAGAGTCCGGAGTGTGTCCGAATACCTTTTTGGTTAAGAAACAACCATGGTATGCATGGAGACCAGGCGTAGGGGTCATTAGTGCTTTATCAGACAAGTGCCCAACTAGTTATGTTATATTACATGGTTAGTAAGAAACATCTTCCAGGGAGAATAGTTCCGTTAAGGGTTCCTTTCGCTGGGAGGCATGCCCTAAAGTGCATGTCCGGACTGCAAAGAAAGCAGTAAAACATCTGGGGGCAGATAGATAAATAGGTAAAAAGTCATCTTTTAAGTCACCGACCGAATATTCCCTTAAGAACGCTAGCTTTCGGCTTCACCCAGTCTGAGGTACACATCCGGCTGACCCGACAGTAACAATCGCAGAGGTGCTCCCTTTACCTCCTAGCCGAACAATCGGGAACGTAGGGGTAAGCACAGGAGCCAGGCAACCCAGCTTGGCCAAAACTTAAGTCATATCGATGCATATAATGGCGAATAAAAGGTACATGTGGAAGCTTGACACATGTGATGGGTATAAAACCCATATAATTGAGCTTCTGTAAAAGAAGCCCCCAGGAATAATGAGTGCGGATGGCACATCATGCATATAATGGAGCTTCTGTAAAAGAAGCCCCCAGGAATAATGAGTGTGGAGGGCACATCATGCGTATGCAAAGAATGCAAAAATAGGCCCGAAAGGGCTTTTAAATGAGAAGGATAAAAAAGAGAAACAAAAGACAGCCGAAGTATAAAAGTTTGGATGGGGGAAGGGGATGAACTCTTAGTCCGGCGCTAGGCATAGAATCGTCGGAGGCGGGCTGCGTTCCATGGGTTCGGCTCGACTCGGTGATCCGACGCATTTCGTAGACGGTACGCTCCGCCGGTCAGTACTTGATCGATGATGAAGGGACCCTCCCATTTGGGCTTGATCTTGTCCTTTTTCTTGTCCGGCAGGCGTAGAACTAGTTCACCAACGTTGTAAGTCTTGGCCCGTACTTCTCTGCTTTGATATCTTCGGGCCTGCTGCTGATAGAATGCGGAACGAGCCTTCGCGACGTCACGTTCTTCCTCCAATGTGTCCAAGCTGTCCTGCCGATCAAGCTCGGCCTCTCTTTCCTCATACATGCGCACTCGAGGTGAGTCATGAATAATGTCACAGGGCAAAACTGCCTCTGCGCCGTATACCATAAAAAATGGTGTGAATCCGGTAGTACGGTTAGGCGTTGTCCACAGCCCCCAGAGTACGGAGTTGAGCTCCTCGACCCATTGTGTGTCGGATTTAGTGAGTGACCTCACTAGTCTGGGTTTAATGCCGCTCATTATTAGACCATTTGCTCTTTCCACTTGACCGTTGGTTTGAGGGTGATAGACTGACGCATAGTCGAGCTTGATGCCCATATTTTTGCACCAAGACTTAACCTCATCGGCTGTGAAGTTCGTGCCGTTGTCGGTGATGCTGCTGTGGGGGACTCCGTAACGGTGTACCACCCCTGATATAAATTCTATCACTGGTCCGGACTCTGCCGTTTTGACCGGTTTGGCCTCTATCCATTTGGTGAATTTATCCACCATGACCAATAGGTACTTTTTCTTGTGGGTTCCCCCTTTAAGGGGTCCAACCATGTCAAGCCCCCAGACCGCGAACGGCCAGGTAATGGGTATGGTTTTGAGGGCGGTGGGTGGCATATGGCTCTGATTAGCAAAGAGCTGACAACCAACGCATCGCTGGACCAAGTCCTGTGCGTCTGCCCGAGCCGTCGACCAATAAAATCCTGTACGGAATGCCTTTCCGACAAGGGCCCGGGCTGCTGCGTGGTGTCCGCCTAGTCCGGCATGAATTTCAGCCAGGATGTTTCACCCTTCTTCTTCGGAGATACACCTTTGAAGGACTCCAGTGGTACTTTTCTTATAAAGTTCTCCCTCATGGACCTTGTAGGCCTTCGATCGCTGGACTATGCAGCGGGCCTCATTTTGGTCTTCGGGAAGTTCCTGCCTAAGTAAGTAGGCTAGGAAAGGTTCTGTCCACGTGGCAATTACTGCCATTATGACGTGGGCGGAGGGTGTTATGTCGTCTGCCGAATCACCAATTGGTGCGGTTTTCTCCGGTTTATCGCTACTGGACTCCTCTTCCCATAATACGGATGGCTTGAAGAGCCGTTCCAGGAAGATATTTGGAGGGACAGCATCACGTTTTGCACCGATGCATTCCAGGACGTCAGCCGCTTGGTTGTTATCTCGGGCTATGTGATGGAATTCTAGTCCGTCAAACCGAGCTGGCATTTTTAGGACAGCGTTACGATATGCTGCCATTTTCGGATCCTTGGCGTCGAAGTCTCCATTTATCTGGGATATTGCAAGGTTTGAGTCCCCGCGCACCTCTAGGCGTTTAATGCCCATGGAGACCGCCATCCGGAGACCATGTAACAGGGCCTCGTATTCGGCTGCATTGTTGGAGTCTGTGTACATTATTTGAAGTACATACTAGACTGTATCTCCGGTGGGGGACGTCAGTACGACGCCAGCCCCCAGTCCGGCCAACATTTTGGAGCCGTCGAAATGCATAGTCCCATTGGAGTATGCGCCGTACTCTTTAGGGAGTTCGGCTTCAGTCCATTCGGCGACGAAGTCAGCCAAAATTTGTGACTTTATAGCTCGTCGAGGTTTGTAAGTGATGTCGAATGGTAAGAGCTCAATGGCCCATTTTGCTATCCTGCCCGTTGCGTCGCGATTATTTATAATGTCATTGAGTGGAACTTCAGAGGCCACTGTTATCGAGCACTCCTGAAAGTAGTGCCGGAGCTTTCGATACGCCATGAACACCGCATATGCTATCTTCTGATAGTGCGGGTAACGGGATTTGCAGGGGGTTAACACAGTGGATACATAATACACTGGTTTTTGAAGAGGGAATTTATGCCCTTCTGTCGCTCGTTCGACGACGAGGACTGCGCTCACAACTTGATGTGTTGCTGCGATGTATAACAACATTGGTTCACCCAGAGTGGGCGCAGCCAGGACCGGATTTGTTGCCAATATGGCCTTTATTTCTTCGAGTCCGGCAGTGGCAGCATCCGTCCACTCGAAGTGTTCGGTGCGCCTGAGGAGGCGATAGAGGGGCAGCGCCTTTTCTCCTAAACGGGAGATAAAGCGGCTTAAGGCTGCCACGCATCCTGTTAATTTTTGTATTTGTTTGAGGTCTTTTGGAATATCCAACTGTGACAGAGCTCGGATTTTGGCCGGATTTGCTTCAATTCCTCTACCGGATACAATGAAGCCCAGCAGCTTTCCGGCTGGTACGCCGAACACGCATTTTTCCGGATTCAGCTTGATGTCATATGCTCTGAGGTTGTCAAATGTGAGCCTCAAATCGTCTACTAAAGTTTCGACGTGTTTTGTTTTGACGACTACGTCGTCTACGTATGCCTCGACTGTTTTGCCGATCTGGGTGGCCAGACATGTTTGAATCATGCGCTGATATGTTGCGCCGGCGTTTTTGAGTCCGAAGGGCATCGTGTTGAAGCAGAATGGTCCGGAAATTGATTTTCTGTTTTCCGGAAACTCTCCATCGCACAGTACTTTCGTACAATGGACGCCAGATCGGTAAAGCGCGTAATGTTGCGACGATCAATGGCGTTTAGTATTCCCTTGTCCGTGCAGTTATTGCGGAAGATTGATATTGCGTTTTCCTCTCGGCAGTCCTTTATCCTGTCCATAACCAGGAGGAATCTGGCCCAGTAGTGATGTACTGTTTCTGTAGGCTCTTGCCGTATTAGAGATAGATCGCATATGTCTGGGCGGGTGGGTGGAATAAAATCCGGATCCCTGCACGTCTTGAGGCTCAAAGGCCAAGGGGTTTCCGAATTCGGAAGTGTGTTTTGCTGGGGACAATCCAGCGAGTCCGGGGCGATGCATGACTTTAAGTTCAATGCTCGATCGAAGTCCGTCCCTCCGCGGGAATCCGGCATGGAGGGTTCAGGAATCCGGACATGAATTGTTTTCAACACTGGCAAAGAGTTGCCGTATTGCTCCTCCACCACTGCGACGTGGTGGGTGGCCTGGGGAGAGTTAATCTCTCTCAGATCGGTTTTAAGCCATATCTGGTTGTAGTCCGTGGCGACTCCCAGGGCAGCGATGCGATCCAAGAGCTCGTTAACAGACGAGGGCTCTATTGGATCTAATTGTTCGGCAGCTTTAGGGCTGACGTGAAGATTGCTTTCGACGACTTGAGAAGTCATTGCCGAAGCGGCGGCCGGACAGGCGGTCATGAGAAAACCACCAAGACGGATAGTTTGGCCGGCGGCCAAGGCCCCTCCGGCGAAAACCCGTCTTTGAAGACGGGCGGAGGCATCCGCTCTATCGGTGACGATACAGAGGAACTCTCAATGAAAGCACCAATGTCGGTGTCAAAACCGGCGGATCTCGGGTAGGGGGTCCCGAACTGTGCGTCTAGGCGGATGGTAACAGGAGACAAGGGACACGATGTTTTTTACCCTGGTTCGGGCCCTCTCGATGGAGGTAAAACCCTACTCCTGCTTGATTGATATTGATGATATGGGTAGTACAAGAGTAGATCTACCACGAGATCAAGGAGGCTAAACCCTAGAAGCTAGCCTATGGTATGATTGTACGTTGTGTATGTTGTCCTACGGACTAAGGCCCTCCGGTTTATATAGATACCGGAGAGGGCTAGGGTTACACAGAGTCGGTTACAATGGTAGGAGATCCACATATCCGTATTGCCAAGCTTGCCTTCCATGCCAAGGAAAGTCCCATCCGGACACGGGGCGGAGTCTTCAATCTTGTATCTTCGTAGTCTGGATAGTCCGGCGGACATTGATAGTCCGGCTGTCCGGACACCCCCTAATCCAGGACTCCCTCAACCATCACCAGGACGAGGGGGCTGGAGGCTTCCAGGAGCCGCGCGCAATCGCTTGCATCTTGGGCAGCGCACAAGCCCTGGCCTCTCAGCGCATCTTCAAGTAGTTTGCTCGCGAAGTGAATGTAGTCCTCCCCATGCTTGAGGCCACACGCCCTCTCAGGTGGTCAGCGTGCGCTATCACGTTCAACTCAGCGGATCAGCTCAAGTGCGCGGCCCCAGCAGGAGTCCTCCCGATGCTTTGTTCCCCAATCATCAGCAATGTGCAAGTCACCAGGACCCTCATCGATGGCGGAGCAGGGCTCAATGTCCTATCCGTCGAGACGTTCAACAATCTCCAAGTGCCATACAATCAGCTGCAGCCAACCAAGCCTTTCTCAGGAGTCACTGATGGTTCCACGGTTCTGATAGGGAAGGTCCGCCTTCCTGTTACCTTCGGGAAGCGTGACAACTACCGCACCGAGCTCATTGACTTCGACGTCGCTCACATCCGCCTGCCGTACAATGCTATCCTCGGGTACCCAGCCCTGGCCAAGTTCATGGCCGTGACCCATCACGGCTACAATGTCCTCAAGATGCCAGGAAGCGGTGGAGTCATCACTGTACCTTGTGAAGAGAGAGACGTTGTGTGTTCTCTGGAACGTGCTTTCCAAGCCGCATCGATTGAAGACATAGATCACAGGAACGGGAGGCCTCCCGAGGCTGCTCCTAAGAAGAAGAAGACATCGCCTGGCTCGACCCCTCGGGAGGCAGGCCCCTCAGGGTCCGCGCCTGTTCAAGGGGCACCTCCTTATGTCGCATAGGAAGGCGTGCCTGGCGCCCTCCTTGAGCAGGGCTCGGGGGCTCTCTTCTGGAGGGCCATCAACTTTGCTAAGATCACGAGGGAGGCGCTCGGGCACCACTTGGAGGCATGCTTCAACGCATGTTTTCCTCAGGAAGGAGCAAAGCAAGGAGGGCTAAACCCTCAGGAATCCGTCAGCGAAATCATTCAGGAGATGCAGGAGTCAAGAGTCATGAGTGGCAGCCGCCGCTTGCCTGCCGTAGCTCCCCATCCAGGCGAGGATGCTGGGCTGCGCGTCTGCATCGACATACAAGGACTCAACTGAGCTGCCTCTCAGGAGCGCCTGTGGCCCTCACGCGCGGGGCGCTGCGAAGGCCCACCCCACAGCTATGTTCACATGCCTTACAGCCTGCCGAACGCGGTTGCTGTACGTCAGTGCCTCATGAGGGGCATCTTGGAGGCTCAGGCGGTCAGGCATTCCGCAGTCCTGGCGGAGATGGAGATGGTCCGCGAGGAGCCGCCAGCGCCTCCAGAGCCTCCCAAGGCCCCTGGGCCTGGGGGCTCGTGAAGATCGTCTCCCGCAGCGCACGTCGTCCGCTACTTCAGCATTCCTCCATCTTCAGCATCATCAGGTGACATCCTTCGAGTTTCATTTTCAGCTGGGAGCGCCCCCAAGGGCTGCATCATTCCCAGGCCACGTGGGTCCGTCCCTGCGGCATGTATCCCTTTAGTTCATGTTTTCAGCTTACTTTATCGGGGCGCCCCTCGGGCTGCATTATCCCCAAGCTACCCGGGCCAGACCCGGTGGCATGTATCCCTCTCACGTTCATTCGGGTCGTGCGTTTGACCCATCATGATCGTTGTTTGATGCCTGCCTATGGCACCCTTCTTTCTTCATGTCGGCTACTTGCACGTTAAAGGGGGGGTACCTTAGCATCGCGGCTCATGGGCTCTTACTGGCTCTCCAGCCCTCACCCTCTGGCCTTGTCCACGGCATCACGACCTGGCATACCAGCGACGGCTGAGCCCGCTCGAGGGCCGGGACCCGAGGACGTAGAGCACCGACATCTAACCAAATCTGCAGGAACACATCACAAGTAAAGGCCCAGAGCCAGGCGCAACCCGCCTTGAGGTAGGGCCCCGTGAGTCCCGCGCTGGCTCACGGGTGCCCAGATACACCTCGCCAGGCCCTACCGTGCCAGCCACGTCTCAGGGCGGGGCTGTACACGCCCCGGGGGCTCCTCCCGGAGGGGAGCCCCCTCCCACACACCAGTGGAAGCACCATGCTCCGCGCTGGCTGACGACACTACCGAGGAGCAGCTATGCCCGTACACATACGGAAGCGCTATGCTCCGCGCTGGTGATAAACAACTGAGGGTGGCCCCCAGCAGCATCAACCTCAAGGAGCCCAGAGCTCAATGTCCGGCCTCATCGTAACGCCTCCCCTTGGGAGTGCCGCGCGGGGGGGCTGGGCACGGGGGCTGCGCCTGGGTCACGCCCAGGCTCACGACACCCAGCCAGGCCCCTCGGGCCTGGTCCATCGCACGCCTCTCCCCGAGCGAAGCCAAGGTACGAAGGCCGTTTGAACATCAAGGGGGACTCCTGAGCATCGCGACTCAGGAGCCTAACTGGTCACGTAGCCCCTCACCCCTTAGTTCCGAAAGGCTAACGGCGGTTGAGGTATGCGCGGGGCTGGGCTCTGCCGACGTAGAACGGTAAATTCACCCATGCATCTCACCTCCCTACTTGCTGTTCGTGCGTCAAGGGGGACTCCTGAGCATCGCGACTCAGGAGCCTAACTTGTCACGTAGCCCCTCACTCCTTGGTCCCGTCCTGGTTTCCGGTCGGGGCTAACGGTAGCTGAGGTATGCGCGGGGCCGGGCTCTGCCGACTTAGAACACAAGCAAGTAGGAAGGAAAAACGCAAATCTCAAGAAATTCAAAAGCAAATATTACAGTCCATAGAGTAATTGACAACGCCAAACACAAGTTTAAACGCCTCCACGAGGCAGAATGCATGTTGCAGGAACTAAAAGAAGGACGGGAGTCGCGAAGGGGTCACTTTTTGGCGGCGCCATCGCTGGTGACGGAGCTGCGCTGGGCGACTTTGCCTCGTGGAGCCTCAAGACCGGCAGCGCCTCGCTTCGGCTTGGTGCTGAAGGCCTGGAACTTCGCCAGCAGAGCCTCCGCGCGACCCTTCACGACCTCGGTAGCGATGGCGGCAAGCTTGCCGCTCACAGGCTACAGCAGGCTATCAAGGTCAACGCTGGGGTCGCGGAGGTAGACGTGGGTGAAGACGCGCGTCAGCGCTGCAGAAGAAAGGACACGCGCCTCAGCCTCGGCCGTGGGGCCAAGGCCGAGGGAGACATATTCGAGGGCGCGGACCAGGAAGGGAAGCAGCTTGGCAGGGCCCTCCTCGGCGCCGGCCAGCGGGCTTTCCAGCCCGCTGTCATAGAGCGACTTCAGTAGGGTGCGAGCGTTCACCTCCAGCTTCGCGAAGGCCACGCGGTCCTCGGCCAGGACCCGCGCCTTGCTGTCCATCTCGATCTTCTTCGCCTCCAACGCCTGCTCCAGCGCACCCAACCGGCCTTGGCGTTCCTCAAGTTGGGCATCCCGGTCCTTAGCGGCAGCCTCGCGAGTCTTCATGTCTTCCTCCTTCTCCTGGCGGACACGGGCCTCCTTGGCAAGCTGGTCGCGCAGGCTTTGCAGTTCGCTCTCCAGCACCTTCTAGCGACCCTGGACATCCGCAACCTCACCCAGGGCGGCGTCGCGAGCGGCCTTCGCCTCAAGGATGGCCTGCTTCTCCTCATCGCAAGCTGTCGCGGCTTGAGCCAGCGCCGCTCGGACTGAAGCATCAGAGCGGACCCAGCCAGAGGCCAACTCCAGGCGCTCGGCCACCAAGCGTGGGTCGGCGCCCAGAAGATCTTTCCGCAGCCGGCCCAGCTCAGCAACAACATGATACAGAACAGTAGAAGGAGTCGGAGAGACGGCAGTTGGCGGAGTAGGAGGAGAAGACGGCAACGTAATCACAACACCATGGGTCAGGACCTTCTGCGCCCGATGACTACGGCAGTGGCGTCAGGCAAGGACACCTCGGGAGTCGCTTGGACCATGGGGGCTGAGCTCGCTCCAGCTAGCCCCGCCAGGCCTCGCGAGGATGCCCGGGTAGGAGAGGCCCATGTCTTGCCGCCCCCTTCTCCCGCGGGTGGGGGTGCTATCCCGGACGAAGCCTCTGGAGCCCCCTTCAGCTTCTTCGCTGCAGGCATCGGCCTAGCCAAGGAATATGGACATCAAGCCTCAACAACGAAGCAAGAAGCAAAACGAGAATCGAGAACTTACTCATCATCGCTCGCGGGCTCAAGCAACCTCCGGCCGAACTTGAAGCCCGAGAGCCGGATGCTGGGATCAACCTCAAGAGGCTCGGGAGCAAGAGGCGTGTCTGCAGATCACCTTGGAGTCAGAGCAGACCCGCGAGGAACCAGCCCCGTCCTGTCCTTCTTCGGGATCAGCGGCGAGCTCTCTCCACCCCGCTCGTCGCCATCCTCGTCGTCATCTGGCATCAGGCGAAGAGTGCGGGACCTACACTGAGGGAGGGGCGCTCTCGACTCCCCGTCGGTCGCCTCTGAATCGGGCTCCTCCTCCTCCTCCTCTTCTTCTTCCTCCTCTCCGCTGGAGTCGCCGGAGGATACGTTCACCGTCGCCAGGGCCGTTGGGTCCTCAGGAACCTCCACGGGCACAGGCCCGCCCTCATTGAAAGCGGACATGCAGTTCACCACCTGCTCCCAATCATCCCGAAGGAACAAGGGCACGGGAGCATCCTCCAACCTCGCCACGTTCCCCCCAACCAAGGATTGGAGGACCGCGGCCAGATCCTCGTCGGCCAGGACTTCGGGGTTTGAGCGAAGGGCGGCATCGGCCCCCAAGCTTCCATAGCGGAAGCGAGTGTTCCCGGAGCGGAGCCACCCGATGCTCTAGGAACTCCCTCAGGAGCGACACCCCGGTCAGTTTCGCCGTCGCCATGTTGTCCGGCCACAGGTCCGCGTCCATCTTCTCCAACACCGGCCTCACGCGGAGATCAACGAGATCCGCGCGGGACCAAGCGTCCACGGACTTGGGCTGCCCCGTGGGCAGAATCAGCTGGGAGTGGGTGCGCCCAGCATCCACCATGACCCACTTGCTCCTGAAGCCCTCAATTCTCTTCCCGGGCTTCGAGATGGCATTAGAACTGCCGTGCGCGACAAAGCTCGCGCACGCGGTGATGGGGCCGCGGGAGACCCGGAGATAGAAGTAATGGCGCAGCAAGGCCACCGAAGACCTCACCCCGACATGAGCCTCGCAGTAGTAGGCAAAAATCGCCAGGAGAAGAACAGAGTTGGGATGGAGGTGCAGAGCTTGCATATTGTAATGGTGGAGAACAGAAAGGAAGAACTCGGAAAAAGAGGGCACCAGACCGGTGACTATGGCACTCACGAAGTGCGGGTAGAAGGTGCTTCCCCTGCCCTTAGGAAGGGCGGAGCCGACCTTGAGCGCGGCCGCCCCGTCGTTGCCTTGCGCCGCCATCATCTGGCGCGTCCAGGCAAGGTTCTTCTCCGACACATTCGGAGGATCCAAGGCGGGCGAGTACCATGCTCCGGCTGGGGTCTGGCGAGGCGCCATGCCGTGCTAGGATGCAGGGTTGGAGTAGATCTGGGGATTTCGGAAGCAAGAAGGACAGGAGCAAGAAAGGGGATCTGGGCAGTGAAGGAGAAGGCAAAGAAGGTAAGCCTAGACGGGTACCGCTCCCTTATCAATTTGTGCAGTTGCCGAGGTGTGGTGGGGGAGCCAGGATGCCCACGTCCAATCAACCGCCATGCGGCGCCCAAGGCCGCATGCTATTGGGGCCCACGGTGCTTCGCACTTGCCTCTTCGCTTCTCTGCTAAGCCAAGTCCAAGCACGCCTTGGGCCCGGGGGCTACTGTCAGCGTTCTGGGAACGGGGGTACCCAGACTTGCCTGCGTGCGGCCTGCGGCGTGGCTCAAGGAGTGGCCTAGTACGGCCCATCTTCATCAACACATGCTCAAGACCCTTGCGAGGGGCCAAGCCTCGCGGGGTGGACGACAGGAGGCTTCCTCAGGCACGGCCTTGTCAGGCTGGCTCGCGAGGAGGCGGAGAGATCAAGGGGGGGGGGGGATACCTCACGAGGTGCCCGTGACGCAAGCCATGACGACCAAGGCTAGGCGGGCGCCAGGCGGGCGCCGGCCTGCGTAGAGTCCTTGTTTCCCCTTTGGTGCAAAGGGGGCAAGCGCAGGCAAGGGTATCAAGCAAAGGCAACCATTTCGGTGCAACAAGACCAAGACCAGCAGGACGGCAGAACGGAGGTCATCGTGGAGCCCAAGCCGGCGTCATCGTCAGGGTCTTTGGCAAGCGAGGACCAACTTTAGTTAGGATAAGTGTACTAGATGTTCCACTTCAAAATGGCCAGTTGTTGGCGCCCTTCCCGCTCAATATTTGGGAAGAGGCCCGGGGCCTTTGCCTATAAATAGGACTAGCCACCCACAGGGTAGAGAGATCGGATCCACATCTGAGACACACACACACAGAGAGAGAGGCGACTGAACTCCCCCTAGCAGTTCATCGCACCAACCAAGAACAGGCCCTCACGAGGCTGTTCTCCCCTTGTACTGTTCCTCATCAGTCCCAGAGGCAATCCACCACACCCCAAACTGGAGTAGGGTATTACACCACAATGGTGGCCTGAACCAGTATAAATCTCGTGTCCCTTGAGTTGTTCTTCGTGTAGTTTTAGATCCCGGCGAGGCGGTGAGACATGGGTAGGCTGGGGGTGTGATCTCCGCATGCACCCTAGTGTTTGAACCTCAAGGGTCTGTCGGAACTCGAAATCCGACGGACCCTATTCGGACTCAAGAAGCTACTGGTTACGGTTCATCGAAACCAATAAATTATACCCACGGCCGTACCAGATTTTTTCACCTGGTTCTTTCTTTTCACAGATAGGCCATCACGATATACCCTTCAAGGACACGGCACAACGGAGACAAAGGCGCAGACTGCAGCAGGGCCCCGTTTCAAGGTTTCTGTTTAGACTAAGACCCTGTGTAAACCTTTTTTCTCATTTTCATCTCTTGTTGTTATGCACCCTTTTGTCATACAAAACGCCCTGGATATGGGCAGTAATTGCGAACTTATGATTTGTCGTACTAATATGGATGTGATAGAAGAAGCCAAGAAGTGTGCTTTGAGAACTATATTCTCACCACAGGTGCTCTCTCCTCACGCCGGGTCGTGGCACGTGCCTCAAATTTAGGGTTAATTACCGAGGGGCTGTACATAGCCCGGTACATATTGAAAAGTCCGAATACCCTCAGGAGTGTTCGACGTTGCGAGTTTTGGCCTTATATGTATCAGCTCCGAATGATGTCTTGGGTCAATAGTTGGGTTTACCCGGCTCCTGTGTTTACTACCTTACGTTCCGTTCTATCGGCTAAGGTGGCCAAGGGAGAACTACTGCGATTGTGCCCTGGTTCATCCGGATGAGCACCTGAGTAGAGAAAGCCAAAAACTAACTGTCATGATAAGACAAGAGCTGGTCAACCACTCGATGACTCAGCAGAATCTTCGCGATTCCTTTGCATTAATGAAGGACCGGTTTCCTGGTCATGTATGTAAACGCTTCATATTCGGAAAAACGCGGACATACTAGGGGCTATATAGTAGCCCCATCGTCAAACTCCTATGGCTAAGTGAAAGTGTTAAAGCTCTATAGTCCGATTGCCTAGTTCGACGCACTAACACCTCCTTAAAACGGACCAAGACATTGGGTCAAGTGTGAAAAGTGCTTTTCCGAACACCCCCGTGTCATACGCGAGGGGGCTGGAGGAGGTCGACAGTGGAGATGAACAGTATCCCGTGGAGTCCCGTTTTGCGGTACGCCACACCCCTCCCGATGAACAGGACCCCCGTTTCGACCGTAGCACTCCAACACAAGTCCGTTCTATCCATTTTGCGGTACGCCACACCCCTCCCAATCAACAGGACCCCGTTTTGACCATAGGAGGTCCAACACAAGTCTGTTTCCTCCGTTTTGCGGTACGCCAGACCCCTCCCGATGAACAGGATCCCGTTTCGAACGTGGCCAGTCGAACACAAGGCCGTTTCCTCCATTCTGCGGTACGCCAGGCCTCGTTTCCATCGCCTATTCCGTCCAAGCCCTCTCGATGAACACGACGACGCATTCTGTTCCGACCCAGCCGATTGGCTCCCCATGCACACGATGACGACGCTGTTTCTCCGTTCCGACCCAGCCATGTACACGAGCCCTGGCCGTACATATGCGCGAGTAGGCATTCGAGACCCCTCCAGTATGTACGTACGTGGCCGTATTTTCTTTCTTGCACCCTGGCCGCTGTACGTACGTGTACATGCTATGTGCGTGCCTCTACATCCACTAGTATGTACGTACACGTTTGTGACCAGAATGACAATGCTACGTACGCATCGACCATGTGGGTCCCGACTGTCAGGCACTTCCTTACGTGCGAAGATGTAGCTGGTGGGTCCCAACAGTTAGGGGGACAAATCATTTTTTTGTTGCCCGGTCGCACTTCCTTGCGAGCAAACATGTAGCAGGTGGGTCCCAGCAGTCAGGGGGCGAATCATTTTTTCGCAAAATACGGTGGCCCGTCTGGTGGGTCCCTGCTGTCAGGTGGAGGAATAAATATTTTGCGCGTAATAAGGAGGCACTTCCTTGTGGCCACCATGGACCCAGCTGTAAGCCTCTCTACGTACAGTACTCTGATGGAAGTCGTTCCTTGACCATGTTGACCACGCCGCACGGAGAGCACCAGGGCGGTGGACGACGGCGAGGCCTAGGAAGGGGACGACGCAGAGCCGGGGAAGACGCGGCAGTGGAAGCCCGCGCGGAGAGGAGTACAAGGGTTCACTGGTTCGGCTACGGTGTGAGGCTGCCGTCGCTGCATCCAAGGTGGTGGACGACGACGAGGCCCCGGACAGTAACGAGCCGGAGATGGGAAGACGTGGGAGTAGAGTCGCAAACGGAGAGGTGTACGAGGGTTAACTGGTTCTACTGCGGTGTGGTTCGGTAGTCGGCGGGGAAGAACAGGAGGTGTGGAGGGATGGAGGGATGGCCTGGCCAACGGTGGAGTAGCGCTTCATACCGAAGCGTGCTAAGCAGAGCTGCTAGCAGCAGGTGGCGGGAGGTGGTCCCGGCGGCGTTGGAGGAAGAAGACGAGAGATTGAAGATGGATGCCGGTCGTTGGATGTAAATCCAACGGCTAACATGTCAGAATCATTATTTGACTAAATTGACAATGACTTGCGTTGGCTTCAACCTATTGGCCCACATTTCAGCCTCCAAAAATGTGGCACGTATTCAACCCATTTTTTCAGAATTTACAGTCTTTTTTTTGCGTAGTAGAATTTAAAGTCAATTTGATCTTTTTTTTGAATTACAGTCCATTAGCTTGGCTGGATGAACAAATAATGTAGCGTCCATGCGGCCCATTTATTTTATTTTCTAAAAAATTACAGGCCATTTGCGCTTTCTCGAAATACATGATTTTGCTCGGCTGATTCTAATTATAATGTTGGGTTGGGCCAGCAATGTTATCAAAAAATAAAAAGGGGCTGAGCATTTTGTTATAAATATATTTAAATAATAAGTGATATTATTACATTCGTCCTTAAATCTTACCAAGCTTTTGTACACAATCACTAGGATTTTCGTGCCAAAACAATCCAGGATTTTATTGTTAAGAAATTATTTCTATAAGTTAATAAGATGTAGGATATTGTTTTCTTACATATGTACGTATCTGTTAAATATATGATGACAATAAAAATTATATATAATAACATACAAAATAATTTAATATATATAATGTAGTTAGAAGGGAAACATAAGTTGGACCTGGCGTTCCTATTCTTATATAGAAAAATAGAACAGACCTCTGCGTTTTCTTCAAAAAAAAACATAAATTGGGCTGTCGATGTTTTAGGAAAAATAAAACCTCGGACGGGAGGTCGATAGGCCGGTCGATACATGACGGCCCTCAAGAAATACAAATAGGCCTATGGACCTCCCATCCGAGGTCGTGGGCTGCGCATGTTAAAAATGAAAGCCTAGACGGGGCAGCCTAAAACCGAGCTGATACTTGCTGCCCCAGTGATAATAAATGATACTTGCCAGCTCCCCGGCTTCGTTGTGAATTTATCTCCTATAGTAACTACGTTGAAGCACCTAATAAAATGTAACTATGTTGACAAACCCGTGGGCCCCAATGTCAGTATAGCATTAGGAGGAAGTATTTTTTCGATGAGGTACTTGCTTGCGTACGGCCATAGACCTGGTGGGTCCCGACTGTCTGCCTCTCCACGTACAGTCCTCTCCAGATTCCTCTCATTTGTTCAGCATGTTCACAACGGCAGACAGCGGCATCGCGGTGAGCGCACAAAGGCGCAGGAGGTGATCCGACCACCTGAGGAAGTGCCTTATTATTAACGAAACTACTGAACTAGCCTAGTGGCCAAGTGACACTACCCGACAGCTATTCCGCCCGGGTTCGATTCCACCTGTGCAGGGAAAATATCTCCAATTTTTTTGCCTCTGCCTTTATTGACATGTGGGTCCCCATTGTCATCTACGCACACCACGTCCAACACTTGCCAAAACTTCGTCCCTTGTTTTCTCTGTGTTTCGCACACTCGACATTGTGTGGGCATTTTGACTGTGCATCATATGAAGATATGCTATGCATGAATGTTGATCAACATGATGTTAACTAGCTGGTAGTTCCATTTTTGACTATGAATAAAACTTCCAACATGATGTTAACCCTATTTGAAAAGGCCGTGTTAATATAAATGCTCTGCCTCTAAAAGTTGCAGTTTCTTATCTGAAACTGAACTTGCAGTTTCTTATCTGAGAATCATATTGTCTGCACTTTTATACTCCTATGAAACTACATTTTTTAAGTGCTAAAAATAGATCTCTAGAATTCATAAAATACTTCATATGCTCAATACTGCAAATCTGAAATTCAAAAGACATTCATATCTGAAAGTACTCTCAAAATACAAAACACAATTCACAACCTCCAAATACTGACAACCCTAAGCTCCTCCTGACAACTCACAACCTGCCCGACTATTGGGCTGGGGGGGGGGGGGGTAGTCCCCTCCTATTCCTCAGCGGCAAACAGCCGCCCCGTGAGACGATGTGAACGGCGAGGGAGAGGATGGCGTGGAAGCATCGTCGGGCCAACTGCTTTTCTCCTCTTGCAGTTGGGTTCGGTCGACGAAGACTCAACCGGCTCGCTCTGGCAGGACACCCTCACAAACGGCACCCTGTAGATGCTCGATCCTTCAATCTCTGGTGGATGCTCCATCTGGGATCGATACTCCCACCACCGCTCCCTCACGATCGGATTCGGTGAATCTATTGCTCCATGGCCCAGAGGAGCAGCTCTATGTATTCCCGCGCGACTCCCTCCGGGAGTATCGCCGCCTTTTCGCTCTGTTGCAGATATTTGGCCATGGATGTCGTCGTCGCCGCTAGTTGGTCCTTGTTGTCAAACCAAGACTGTATCTCCAACATCCTAGCTAGCTTCACAGGGTCGCCGTCTGCGATCCTCATGTATCGGTTGTACTCCTCCATCGATCTACTTCTCCATAGCACCTTCACTCACCGGCGGTGGTTTTTGAATGGAAGAGGAGAGGAGTAGCGCTGGTTTTGGATTAGAATGGGAGAGGTGCGACGCTGGTTTTGGACTGGAACAGGAGAGGAGGGGCGGTGATTTTGAAATGGAAGAGGAGAGGAGCGGTGCTGGATTTAGATTGGAACAAGAGAGGAGCGGCGGTGGTTTAAGAGGAGAAGAGCGGAAGAGCGGCACTGGTCTTGGAAGTATTTTTTGTTGTTTTGCGTATTTTGGGTCAAAGTTTGACCATGTACTGTATTTGACAAGCAAAATGTGAATGCATGTCACCAATAATTGTATCGTTTGGTTCGTATCTGAATGTACTTTCAAATTATATTATTTTTGCAATGTATAACATATATTTTATGTGCGAAAATCATGGTCAATTATGACCCAGAATAAAAGGGAGACTAGTTAATGTGGGTCGCTTTCTTAATTGAAGGGTAAATTGTTTTTGATTTTGATCCAGTCACAGCGTGCCGGCCCTCTAGTCCAATCCTAAATCGCTTCCGCACGCTCCTTTCCCTCTTCTCAATTGCAAAACCACCACCTCTCCTCCCCATCATCTCCATTCCAAAACCACCGTCTCGCCTCTCCCGCTTCTGATCTTCTCCATTGCAAAACCACCTCCTCTCCTCTCCATCATCTCCATTCCAAAACCACCGTCTCAAATCTCCCTGTTCTCTATTGCAAGACCACCATCTCTCCTACCATCTTCCAAAGCTAGCACCGGACCACTCAGAAGGACATCTATGGAGAGGATGCAGCAGCGAATCAGGCAGATCGCCGGCGGCGACCAGGCAAAGTTCGCCAGGTTGAAGGAGATCCTTACTTGGTTTGACAATGAGTGAGAGATTTCGAGGACGGTGCGGGCCATGTGGCAATGTATGCGAAAGAGCGAGACGGCGGAGATGAGGGCAGCGATGTACATGTACTCCTCGGCGGCAGTCACGCCGCAGTCCTCTGAGTTCATCGAGTATCTCCTCTAGGCGATGGAGCAGACAGATTCGCCCGAGGCGACAGTTAGGCGGAGGTGGTGGGCGTACAGGTCGAAGGTCGAGCAGCCAGAGGATAACGAATCGATCGAGTATGGTGTGCCATTCATGAGGGTGCAGAGCCAGCGGGAGCCACAAGAGTATTCGTTCTCCCACCGCAAGAGGAGGCCGGATGGCGCGACGTTGCTTCCTTGCCGTTCTCGACGGTTCCCTTGACGCTCGCCTCGTTTCAACGGCGGCGGTAGGGTTTAAGGTAAGCTTCGCACCAACCTAATCTTACACCTGCTCATGTTTACAATCAGTGTGACAGCTAATGAAAAGCATGCTTACAATTAGTCTCCGAGTACTACACCAATCACCCTAAAATAGCTCTGGACCTTTGGGTCAAAGTTGTGACACAGTGTACAAATAAATAAAAATAGATTGGTGCTTCTTTCAGAAAAGAGTACTCCCTAGAAAACTGCCAATATAAGCTACTAGTATTTGGTTAGAGGATTTTCTGCCGAGAAAGATCCGTCCAAAGAGAGCGCCACACATCCCACTGGTGGTGGTGGATGCCAATGCGTGCATGCAGCATGGTTGGTGTCGATAATTTTTATTTGGCACACCTCACACTCTACATATATGTCGGTTCCATACGTACATTTGTGCAGTTCCACCAAAATGCAGCTGAATAACCTTGTTTGCATAGATAATGAAAAATCATGATTACATTATAGTGGCACTAGTTGATGAAACACACAAAATAAATAGAAGAAAATATTGTGATAGTATCATAGTATGCCATGCGGCGAGGGCGAGATGGGCCCTGCGACGCCTCATACGGTACACCTCATACTAGAAATCGTCCCAAGTCTCCCAGATACACCTTCTGCCAGTGATGAACATCAGTGTATAGCGGTAGTACAAGGAGGCACCTTCAGACATTCAAATCTCTATTTTTGTATAGATCAACTAAAATTAAGCACCCCAGTTTGTAGAAACGCTAAAACATTAACAATGGGACTAGTTGATGAAACATACATTAACAAAGAGAAGCACTTTCTTTATCTACATTGGAAATGAAATGATAGAGAGGACACCCCTCTATTTTAACTGTATTATTACTTAATTTTATCAGTGACACTAGAGTCGAGCAGGTGGCAAACGAGGTGTACCGTGCGTCGCAAGGATGGAGGCCAGGGGTGCTTAGACTGGGATGCTGAAGCTGGCTCTTTCAGTCACCAACATGGATGATTCAATTCATGGGACCTTTTGGTGCAGTTCACCTAAAATGAAGCAATGTCCCGTGAGCTAGTAGCTTCTTCATTTTTTTAAGAAAAGGGCTCCAGCCCCGGTTCCATTTCCATCAGAAAACGAAACCCACAGAGCTTCTTCTTCATTAGTTGCAATAAAATTGAGCAACATCAATGTTGGTTGTGAAGCTCCTGGAATGTTCAACTATAATTTGGATATCATTTGTGTAGTTCAAGTAAGATCGAGCGTGAAGTGTATATCTCTGTTTACACAAAAAGGTGGAAAGGAGGGTGACTAACAAGTGATGAAACATGCATCAAATGAAAAGAAGCATGTTCCTTATCAGAATGGCAATCCTACAAGGACAGTAGCAATTTCTAAAGCAGTGGCATTGCTAGATATTAGTGTGGGAATTAGGATTAACTATGACAACCGTAAAATACGACATTACTTTGGGCACGGGAGAGTAGGCGGACCAGGACAGTTGCATTTCTAACAAAAAGAACCAACTTATCTTAATGGGAAATTTAGCAGGACATGTAAAAAAGTGCCATTGATTCATATTACTAGAGGCATTACATTGAAAATAACATTGGTTTAACGTGTCCTTACTTTTAACAGTGCGACTGCTAAATTTTACCAGTGGCATTACATCAGAGTGGCTCGGGGCAACAAACACCAGAATAGGATATCTGGGTTGGTCCCATTTTTGTTCGGTATAGCCACCTTATACTGTGTGAGGCTAGCAAATCTAGTGCTGGACTTACTCTGTTGACTTGTCCCCCAGTCCCCACTTTCTTTCCTTTTTCAACCAATAGATCGGGTTTATATTGAGTTTGTACTGTGTTTCCTTTTATTTCCCTATTACACCTAGAGACTAGTTGGATAGCTAGTCTTTTGCTACTTTTCGCCCCCATTATTTCCTCTTTCGACCAAGTCCTAGATTCAGGTAACAAATCCTCCCCCACCCCACCCCTTTGTTCCTTGTTTGAACCAAGTAGTACTAGATTCGAGTGCATGAACTAGTTTTACCTCTTGAACATAAAAAATTAGGTGGTTTTCGAACAGCCGATCGATCCTATCTACGAGGGGGCCTGAGAAATAGTAAAAGATACAAATGCAGCAACGTCAGGAGCTCGGGAAGTAGAGCAAGGCCGTTTTCGAAGGAAGTTATACCTGATGGTCGCAGGGATGTCGCTAGGTGGGCGGCGAGAGGCCGGATCTGCTCACACTACGGCAGCAAGGAAGAAGGGGTCGGAGGCCCTCCCTCGCCAGCGGTGCTTGGGAGAGAACGACAAGGTAGGCTGATCGGGACGCGCCAGTAGTGGGTAAGACCCGTCACCGAGGAGGACCGCGTGAACGTTGCACCTTCTCATCTTCCCCAGTGGAGAGGATCCGGCTGCTAAATTTTAACAGTGCGACTGCTAAATTATACCAGTGGCATTACATAAGAGTGGCTCGGGGCATCAAACATCAGAACAGGATATCTGGGTTGGTCCCATTTTTGTTCGGTATAGCCACCTTATACTATGTGAGGCTAGCAAATCTAGTGCTGGACTTACTCTGTTGACTTGTCCCCCAGTCCCCACTTTCTTTCCTTTTTCAACCAATAGATTGGGTTTATATTGAGTTTGTACTGCGTTTCCCTTTATTTCCCTATTACACCTAGAGACTAGTTGGATAGCCAGTCTCTGCTACTTTTCGCCCCCATTATTTCCTCTTTCGACCAAGTCCTAGATTCAGGTAACAAATCCTCCCCCACCCCCACCCCTTTCTTCCTTGTTTGAACCAAGTAGTACTAGATTTGAGTGCATGAACTAGTTTTACCTCTTGAACATAAGAAATTAGGTGGTTTTCGAACAGCCGATCGATCCTATCTACGAGGGGGCCCTGAGAAATAGTAAAAGATACAAATGCAGCAACGTCAGGAGCTCGGGAAGTAGAGCAAGGCCGTTTTCGAAGGAAGTTATACCTGATGGTCGCAGGGATGTTGCTAGGTGGGCGGCGAGAGGCCGGATCTGCCCACACTACGGCAGCAAGGAAGAAGGGGTCGGAGGCCCTCCCTCGCCAGCAGTGCTTGGGAGAGAACGGCAAGGTAGGCTGATTGGGACGCGCCAGTAGTGGGTAAGACCCGTCGCCGAGGACGACTGCGTGAACGTTGCACCTTCTCACCTTCCCCAGTGGAGAGGATCCGGCTGCTAAATTTTAACAGTGCGACTGCTAAATTTTACCAGTGGCATTACATAAGAGTGGCTCGGGGCAACAAACATCAGAACAGGATATCTGGGTTGGTCCCATTTTTGTTCGGTATAGCCATCTTATACTGTGTGAGGCTAGCAAATCTAGTGCTGGACTTACTCTGTTGACTTGTCCCCCTGTCCCCACTTTCTTTCCTTTTTCAACCAATAGATCGGGTTTATATTGAGTTTGTACTGCGTTTCCCTTTATTTCACTATTACACCTAGAGACTAGTTGGATAGCCAGTCTCTGCTACTTTTCGCCACCATTATTTCCTCTTTCGACCAAGTCCTAGATTCAGGTAACAATACCTCCCCCACCCCCACCCCTTTCTTCCTTGTTGGAACCAAGTAGTACTTGATTCGAGTGCATGAACTAGTTTTACCTCTTGAAAGTAAAAAATTAGGTGGTTTTCGAACAGCCGATCGATCCTATCTACGAGGGGGCCTGAGAAATAGTAAAATATACAAATGCAGCGACGTCAGGAGCTCGGGAAGTAGAGCAAGGGCATTTTCAAAGGAAGTTATACCTGATGGTCGCAGGGATGTCGCTAGGTGGGCGGCGAGAGGCCGGATCTACCCACACTACGGCAGCAAGGAAGAAGGGGTCGGAGGCCCTCCCTCACCAGCGGTGCTTGGGAGAGAACGACAAGGTAGGCTCATCGGGACGCGCCAGTAGTGGGTAAGACCCGTCGCCGAGGACGACTGCATGAACGTTGTACCTTCTCACCTTCCCTAGTGGAGAGGACCCGGCTGCTAAATTTTAACAGTGCGACTGCTAAATTTTACCAGTGGCATTACGTAAGAGTGGCTCGGGGCAACAAACATCAGAACAAGATATCTGGGTTGGTCCCAATTTTGTTCGGTATAGCCACCTTATACTGTGTGAGGCTAGCAAATCTAGTGCTGGACTTACTCTGTTGACGTGTCCCCCTGTCCCCACTTTCTTTCCTTTTTCAACCAATAGATCGGGTTTATATTGAGTTTGTACTGCGTTTCCCTTTATTTCCCTATTACACCTAGAGACTAGTTGGATAGCCAGTCTCTGCTACTTTTCGCCCCCATTATTTCCTCTTTCAACCAAGTCCTAGATTCAGGTAACAAATCCTCCCCCACCCCCACCCCTTTCTTCCTTGTTTGAACCAAGTAGTACTAGATTCGAGTGCATGAACTAGTTTTACCTCTTGAACGTAAAAAATTAGGTGGTTTTCGAACAGCCGATCGATCCTATCTACGAGGGGGCCTGAGAAATAGTAAAAGATACAAATGCAGCGATGTCAGGAGCTCGGGAAGTAGAGCAAGGCCGTTTTCGAAGGAAGTTATACCTGATGGTCGCAGGGATGTCACTAGGTGGGCCCTCCCTCGCCAGCGGTGCTTGGGAGAGAACAGCAAGGTAGGCTGATCGGGACGCGCCAGTAGTGGGTAAGACCCATCGCCGAGGAGGACGACTGCTTGAACGTTGTACCTTCTCACCTTCCCCAGCGGAGAGGATACGGCTGCTAAATTTTAACAGTGCGACTGCTAAATTTTACTAGTGGCATTACATAAGAGTGGCTCGGGGCAACAAACATCAGAACAGGATATCTGGGTTGGTCCCATTTTTGTTCGGTATAGCCACCTTATACTGTGTGAGGCTAGCAAATCTAGTGCTGGACTTACTCTGTTGACTTGTCCCCCAGTCCCCACTTTCTTTCCTTTTTCAACCAGTAGATCCGGTTTATATTGAGTTTGTATTGCGTTTCCCTTTATTTCCCTATTACACCTAGAGACTAGTTGGATAGCCAATCTCTGCTACTTTTCGCCCCCATTATTTCCTCTTTCGACTAAGTCCTAGATTCAGGTAACAAATCCTCCCCCACCCCCACCCCTTTCTTCCTTGTTTGAACGAAGTAGTACTAGATTCAAGTGCATGAACTAGTTTTACCTCTTGAACGTAAAAAATTAGGTGGTTTTCGAACAGCCGATCGATCCTATCTACGAGGGGGCCTGAGAAATAGTAAAAGATACACATGCAGCGACGTCAGGAGCTCGGGAAGTAGAGCAAGGCCGTTTTCGAAGGAAGTTATACCTGATGGTCGCAGGGATGTCGCTAGGTGGGCGGCGAGAGGCCGGATCTGCCCACACTACGACAGCAAGGAAGAAGGGGTCGGAGGCCCTCCCTCGCCAGCGGTGCTTGGGAGAGAACGGCAAGGTAGGCTGATCGGGACGCGCTAGTAGTGGGTAAGACCCGTCACCGAGGACGACCGCGTGAACGTTGCACCTTCTCACCTTCCCCGGCGGAGATGATCCGGCTGGATCTATGACTAGCGGTGAGCAGAGAGAGAGAGAGAGAGAGAGAGAGAGAGAGAGAGAGAGAGAGAGAGAGAGAGAGAGAGAGAGAGAGAGAGAGAGAGAGAGAGAGAGAGAGAGAGAGAGAGAGAGAGAGAGAGAGAGAGAGAGAGAGAGAGAGAGAGAGAGAGAGAGAGAGGCAACCGCTATCATGTTTAGATCTGGAGAGGATGAGACAGTGTGAAGAGAGCAACACTAGCAAGCAAGCGCGGAGGCTCCTGCCTATATAGTGGAGTACTAGTTTTTTTTGTCTATCGGGGTCGGCTTGACCTCGTCAATGACTGTTGAGAAGTCTTCATGCACGTGGCCCGGAGGCGCAGTTGTCGTCATTTTGATCTGAAGCACCGAATTATAACATATAACACGAAAAAATGCCACATGACAAGAAATCATAACCTCACTTCCCAAAGGAGACAACATGAATCCCGATGGACAAACTAGACGAGGAACAAAGCTCAAATTAAAGATAAACTCGTAGAAAAGGGGTCCGTCGATAGATGTCCTAATTAACATAGCCGGCTTGATCTAGATGGCAGCCGAGTAGTCTTCGTGCATGTGCCGCCAATGACTACCCCAACTCAGTTGTCTTTGTTTAACCCTCGCAGTGATCCAAAGCACATGACACCTAATTTTGCGAGATGACAAGAAACCTTTTTTAGTTTTCTCACCACAACTACAGCCATGTACAACACAGCCAACACGATATGTAGACGATAGCCAATCCAGGCGTGTCTGTTGGAGTCTGGTCACATGCATGGACGAACTGATCTTCCGTGTCTTGCAGGGATCGTCCAGGCACCAACGTAGTACAACACTTCTCTAGTACTATCGCTCGTCTCCCTCTTCTATTAAGTCACCCGACTTGCGGGGCCGAGGAGTGTGCCCATGGTCGTTTCTCAATTGCGGTCCCACATGTGTGTGCAAATGCAATATGACGCGCGTTCCATTCAGAGAGCAGTGTGCCAGACCGACCGACCGTCAGGTGTGCAACACGAACGCGACGGGCGTGCTGTATACTCTGTACATGTGTATCGCCATTTGCTAGAGGCTTTGCTCCATGGCGCAATCCATGGATATAAAATTAGTATACTGTACTATTTAAAAGTCGAGGGCGGGGCTTTTCCTGTGCGGTAGGCGGGGCAGTTCCGCCTAGTCGATTCGACAGAGACGCAAGAAGATGAGGGAGTAGGCTGTTGCAAATGTAGGGCTATGCGATTTGACAGCGAGTTACTGCTGGATAGGTGGGGCCCCGTGATTTGACTTGCCATTATCATTTTAACTATGGCGCTACGACCGGCGTGAGTCTCCCAATTCCTGACCACCTCCATATAGGTGCCTCTCCCAATGCTCCACCATGTAGTAGAGGCTGGTCTTGCATGAGAGCCCACTTCTCCAATTTTTCCTTGCCTCTCTTTCCTCCACATATGCAAAAATGCCATGTAAAGCCCACTATTGTACTTACTACTTGCTCCTACAGGTGCTAAGCTTGCCACATAGGCATAGCCTGATGTGGCAAGTTAATTAAGAAGAGAGATACTAGTTTGGTGACCCAAGGAAGAAATGGTGCTAAGCGCGTGTACCTAGGTGAAAAGACAATTTTGAGTCTATAGCTAATTAAATGAAGCAAACTTGGCAACAAAAAACTAATAAGCACACCATTTCATTGGAAGAGGTCACTCCTTGGCAAATACAATAAATACTAGTATGAAGAAAGAGATAGAGAGAAGTAAAAAAATACACTTATAGCCAACCTTATAGCTAACCTTGTTGTAGTATGAGTGACTAAGTGATGACATGCCTTCATCAGATAGCCTAACGCACCATGTTAAATCTCCAAGGGCGCGACCACGCGAGCGACGCGACGGTCGTGGTAGGCGCGACCATGATACGGGCTGCTGGCAGCCCTTGGATCTGAGATTAAACGGTCGCATGCTAAGTTGCTGAAAATTTGCAGAATAACCCTCCAGGATAGGATATTCACCCATAGGTCTAGAATCACGCCATGCAACCGTTCGATCTCAGATCCAAGGGCTCTCGGAAGCCCATATCATGGGAGAATGGAAATCCACTACCCTGCCGTTCGCACGCTGGCAGTTTGCTCCTACTCGTCCCTGCACGTCCTTTAATATTACGGCGGTTTGCTCCTAGTCGTCCTGTCCTTTCACATTACGGCAGTTCTACTAATCCTAACCCTCCTCCCAAATCCATGGCGTCGCAAATCTCCATGATCGGTGGTGAGTACAAGGTTAGAACCATCACCGGCGATGAGTTCGACGTCATCTACACCCGTTCTTCCGCGACGGTGAAAGGGTGCCTTTCTCGCTTCAGACGCATGTTCGAAAACTCAGATGATGAGTGGGTTGCTGGGCTAGATTTTGAGTACACCATAGTCCTGGGACGAGAGAAGGATCTAAAGGACGAGGAGAGGAAGAAGCCCGCTGTGATCCAGGTTTGCGTGCATGACTTATGCTTGGTCTACCACATATGCCATGCCGACGTTGAATGCCTGGATTTTAAGAACTTCCTCGAGAGAAACCTAGTAAAATTCATTACTTTAGACTTTACGAATGACAAACTGTTGGGGAACGTTGCAGAAAATTAAAATTTTTCTACGGTTTCACCAAGATCCATCTATGAGTTCATCTAAGCAACGAGTCAAGGGAGTGAGTTTGCATCTACATACCACTTGTAGATCGAGTGCGGAAGCGTTCAAGGGGATGGTGATGATGGAGTCGTACTCGCCGTGATTCAGATCACCGATGACCAAGTGCTGAACGAACAGCACCTCCGCGTTCAACACACGTACGGGACGGGAGACGTCTCCTCCTTCTTGATCCAGCAAGGGGGTAGGAGAGGTTGATGATGATCCAGCAGCACGACGGCGTGGTGGTGGATGCAGCAGAACTCCAGCAGGGCATCGCCAAGCGGCTGCAGGAGGAGGACGAGGTGTAGTAGGGGGAGGGAGGCGCCAAGCACAGGGGTGCGACTGCCCTCCCCCTTGCCCTCCTTTATATAGGCCCCCGGGGGGCGCCGGCCCATGGAGATTGAATCTCCCAAGGGGGCGGCGGCCAAGGGGGGAGGAGTGCCCCCCAAGGCATGTGGTGCGCCCCCCCACCCTAGGGTTTCAACCCTAGGTGCAGGGGGTGGGCCTAGGGGGGCGCACCAGCCCACTATGGACTGGCTCCCCTCCCACTTCAGCCCATGGGGCCCTCCGAGATAGGTGGGCCCACCCGGTGGACCCCCGGGACCCTTCCGGTGGTCCCGGTACATTACCGGGTGACCCCGAAACTTTCCCAATGGCCGAAATACCACTTCCTATATATAATTCTTTACCTCCGGACCATTCCAAAACTCCTCGTGACGTCCGGGATCCCATCCGAGACACCGAACAACATTCGGTATACTGCATACTCATATTCATACAACCCTAGCGTCACCGAACCTTAAGTGTGTAGACCCTACGGGTTCGGGAGACACGCAGACATGACCGAGACGACTCTCGGGCAATAACCAACAACGGGATCTGGATACCCATGTTGGCTCCCACATGCTCCTCGATGATTTCATCGGATGAACCACAATGTCGAGGATTAAACAACCCCGTATACAATTCCCTTTGTCAATCGGTACGTTACTTGCCCGAGACTCGATCGTCGGTATCCCACCTTGTTCATTCTCGTTACCGGCAAGTCACTTTACTCGTATCGTAATGCATGATCCCGTGACCAACCACTTGGTCACTTTGAGCTCATTATGATGATGCATTACCAAGCGGGCCCAGAGATACCTCTCCGTCATACGGAGTGACAAATCCCAGTCTCGATCCGTGTCAACCCAACAGACACTTTCGGAGATACCTGTAGTGCACCTTTATAGTCACCCAGTTACGTTGTGACGTTTGATACACCCAAAGCACTCCTACGGTATCCGGGAGTTACACGATCTCATGGTCTAAGGAAGAGATACTTGACATAGGAAAAGCTCTAGCAAACGAACTACACGATCTTATGCTATGCTTAGGATTGGGTCTTGTCCATCACATCATTCTCCTAATGATGTGATCCCGTTATCAATGACATCCAATGTCCATAGTCAGGAAACCATGACTATCTGTTGATCACAACGAGCTAGTCAACCAGAGGCTCACTAGGGACATATTGTGGTCTATGTATTCACACGTGTATTACGATTTCCGGATAATACAGTTATAGCATGAATAAAAGACAATTATCATGAACAATGAAATATAATAATACTTTATTATTGCCTCTAGGGCATATTTCCAACAGTCTCCCACTTGCACCGGAGTCACTAATCTAGTTACATTGTGATGAATCGAACACCCATAGAGTTCTGGTGTTGATCATGTTTTGCTCGCGAGAGAGGTTTAGTCAACGGATCTGCGACATTCAGATCCGTATGTACTTTGCAAATATCTATGTCTCCATCTTGAACATTTTCACGGATGGAGTTGAAACGACGCTTGATGTGCCTGGTCTTCTTGTGAAACCTGGGCTCCTTGGCAAGGGCAATAGCTCCAGTGTTGTCACAGAAGAGTTTGATCGGCCCCGACGCATTGGGTATGACTCCTAGGTCGGTGATGAACTCCTTCACCCAAATTGCTTCATGCGCTGCCTCCGAGGCTGCCATGTATTCCGCTTCACATGTAGATCCCGCCACGACGCTCTGCTTGCAGCTGCACCAGCTTACTGCTCCACCATTCAACATATACACGTATCCGGTTTGTGACTTAGTCATCCAGATCTGAGTCGAAGCTAGCGTCGACGTAACCCTTTATGACGAGCTCTTCGTCACCTCCATAAACGAGAAACATGTCCTTTGTCCTTTTCAGGTACTTCAGGATATTCTTGACCGCTGTCCAGTGTTCCTTGCCGGGATTACTTTGGTACCTTGCTACCAAACTTACGACAAGGTTTACATCAGGTCTGGTACACAACATGGCATACATAATAGATCCTATGGCTGAAGCATAGGGGATGACACTCATCTCTTCTTTATCTTTTGCCGTGGTCGGGGACTAAGCTGAGCTCAATCTCACACCTTGTAACATAGGCAAGAACCCCTTCTTGGACTGATCCATTTTGAACTTCTTCAAAATCTTATCAAGGTATGTGCTTTGTGAAACACCTATGAGGCGTCTCGATCTATCTCTATAGATCTTGATGCCTAATATATAAGCAGCTTCTCCAAGTTCCTTCATTGAAAAACACTTATTCAAGTAGGCCTTAATGCTGTCCAGGAGTTCTATATCATTTCCCATCAGAAGTATGTCATCTACATATAATATGAGAAATGCTACAGAGCTCCCACTCACTTTCTTGTAAACGCAAGCTTCTCCATAAGTCTGCATAAACCCAAACGCTTTGATCATCTCATCAAAGCGAATGTTCCAACTCCGAGATGCTTGCACCAGTCCATAAATGGATCGCTGGAGCTTGCATACTTTGTTAGCGTTCTCAGGATCGACAAAACCTTCCGGCTGCATCATATACAGCTCTTCCTTAAGATGTCCGTTAAGGAATGCCGTTTTGACATCCATCTGCCATATCTCATAATCATAGTATGCGGCAATTGCTAACATGATTCAGACGGACTTCAGCTTCTCTACGGGAGAGAATGTCTCGTCGTAGTCAATCCCTTGAACTTGTCGATAACCCTTAGCGACAAGTCGAGCTTTATAGATGGTAACATTACCATCCGCGTCCGTCTTCTTCTTAAAAATCCATTTGTTTTCTATCGCTCGCCGATCATCGGGCAGGTCTGTCAAAGTCCATTCTTTGTTTTCATACATGGATTCTATCTCGGATTTCATGGCTTCAAGCCATTTGTTGGAATCTGGGCCCGCCATCGCTTCTTCATAGTTCGAAGGTTCACCGTTGTCTAACAACATGATTTCCAGGACAGGGTTGCCGTACCACTCTGGTGCGGAACGTGTCCTTGTGGACCTACGAAGTTTAGTAGCAACTTGATCCGAAGTACCTTGATCATCATCATTATTTTCCTCTTCAGTTGGTGTGGGCATCACAGGAACATTTTCCTGAGCTGCACCACTTTCTCGTTCGAGAGGTAGTACTTCATCGAGTTCTACTTTCCTCCCACTTACTTCTTTCGAGAGAAACTCTTTTTCCAGAAAGCATCCGTTCTTGGCAACAAAGATCTTGCCCCCGGATCTTAAGTAGAAGGTGTACCCGACAGTTTCCTTAGGGTATCCTATGAAGACGCATTTTTCCGACTTGGGTTCGAGCTTTTCAGGTTGAAGTTTCTTGACATAAGCATCGCATCCCCAAACTTTTAGAAACGACAGCTTAGGTTTCTTCCCAAACCATAATTCATATGATGTCGTCTCAACGGATTTAGACAGTGCCCTATTTAAAGTGAATGTAGCTGTCTCTAGAGTGTATCCCCAAAATGATAGCGGTAAATCGGTAAGAGACATCATAGACCGCACCATATCCAATAGAGTGCGATTACGACGTTCGGACACACCGTTACGCTGAGGTGTTCTAGGCGGCGTGAGTTGTGAAATGATTCCACATTTCCTCAAGTGTGTACCAAATTCGTGACTTAAGTATTCTCCTCCACGATCTGATCGTAGGAACTTTATCTTTCGGTCACGTTGATCTCCACCTCATTCTAAAATTCCTTGAACTTTTCAAAGGTCTTAGACTTGTGTTTCATTAAGTAGACATACCCATATCTATTCAAGTCATCAGTGAGAGTGAGAACATAACGATATCCTCCGCGAGCCTCAACGCTCATTGGACCACACACATCGGTATGTATGATTTCCAACAAGTTGGTTGCTCGCTCCATTGTTCCGGAGAACGGAGTCTTGGTCATTTTGCCCATGAGGCATGGTTCGCATGTGTCAAACGATTCATAATCAAGAGACTCTAAAAGTCCATCAGCATGGAGCTTCTTCATGCGCTTGACACCAATGTGACCAAGGCGGCAGTGCCACAAGTATGTGGGACTATCGTTATCAACTTTACATCTTTTGGCATCCACACTATGAATATGTGTAATATTACGCTCGAGATTCATTAAGAATAAACCATTGACCATCGGAGCATGACCATAAAACATATCTCTCATATAAATAGAACAACCATTATTCTCGGATTTAAATGAGTAGCCATCTCGTATTAAACGAGATCCTGATACAATGTTCATGCTCAAACTTGGCACTAAATAACAATTATTAAGGTTCAAAACTAATCCCGTAGGTAAATGTAGAGGCAGCGTGCCGACGGCGATCACATCGACTCTGGAACCATTCCCGACGCGCATCGTCACCTCGTCCTTCGCCAGTCTCCGTTTATTCCGCAGCTCCTGCTGTGAGTTACAAATATGAGCAACGGCACCGGTATCAAATACCCAGGAGTTACTACGAGTACTGGTAAGGTACACATCAATTACATGTATATCAAATATACCTTTGGTGTTGCCGGCCTTCTTATCCGCTAAGTATTTGGGGCAGTTCCGCTTCCACTGACCCTTCCCCTTGCAATAAAAGCACTCAGTCTCAGGCTTGGGTCCATTCTTTGACTTCTTCCCGGCAACTGGCTTACCGGGCGCGGCAACATCCTTGCCGTCCTTCTTGAAGTTCTTCTTGCCCTTGCCCTTCTTGAACTTAGTGGTCTTATTGACCATCAACACTTGATGTTCTTTCTTGATTTCAGCCTCTGCTGACTTCAGCATTGAAAACACTTCAGGAATGGTCTTCACCATCCCCTGCATGTTGTAGTTCACCAAAAAGCTCTTGTAGCTTGGTGGGAGCGATTGGAGGATTCTGTCAATGACCGCCTCATCTGGGAGGTTAATGTTCAGCTGGGTCATACGGTTGTGCAACCCAGACATCTTGAGTATGTGCTCACTGACAGAACTGTTTTCCTCCATCTTACAACTATGGAACTTGTCGGAGACATCATATCTCTCGACCCGGGCATGAGCTTGGAAAACTAGTTTCAGCTCTTCGAACATCTCATATGCTCCGTGATGCTCAAAACGCTTTTGGAGCCCCGGTTCTAAGCTGTAAAGCATGCCGCACTGAACGAGGGAGTAATCATCAGCACGAGACTGCCAAGCGTTCATAACGTCTTGGTTCTCTGGGACGGGAGCGTCACCTAGCGGTCCTTCTAGGACATATTGTTTCCTGGCAGCTATGAGGATGATCCTCAGGTTCCGGACCCAGTCCGTATAGTTGCTGCCATCATCTTTCAGCTTGGTTTTCTCTAGGAACGCGTTGAAGTTCATGTTGACATGAGCGTTGGCCATTTGATCTACAAGACATATTTGCAAAGGTTTTAGACTAAGTTCATGATAATTAAGTTCATCTAATCAAATTATTCAATGAACTCCCACTTAGATTAGACATCCCTCTAGTCATCTAAGTGTTACACGATCCGAGTCGACTAGGCCGTGTCCGATCATCATGTGAGACGGACTAGTCATCGTCGGTGAACATCTTCATGTTGATCGTATCTTCCATACGACTCGTGTTCGACCTTTCGGTCTCCGTGTTCCGAGGCCATGTCTGTACATGCTAGGCTCGTCAAGTTAACCCTAAGTGTTTTGCATGTGTAAAACTGTCTTACACCCGTTGTATGTGAACGTAAGGATCTATCACACCCGATCATCACGTGGTGCTTCGAAATGACGAACTGTAGCAACGGTGCACAGTTAGGGGAGAACACTTCTTGAAATTGTTGTAAGGGATCATCTTATTTACTACCGCCGTTCTAAGTAAACAAGATGCATAAACATAATAAACATCACATGCAATTATATAGTTGTGACATGATATGGCCAATATCATATAGCTCCATTGATCTCCATCTTCGGGGCTCCATGATCATCTTGTCACCGGCATGACACCATGATCTCCATCATCATGATCTCCATCATCGTGTCTTCATGAAGTTGTCACGCCAACGACTACTTCTACTTTCTATGGCTAACGCGTTTAGCAATAAAGTAAAGTAGTTTACATGGCATTCTTCAATGACACGCAGGTCATACAAAAAATAAAGACAACTCCTATGGCTCCTGCCGGTTGTCATACTCATCGACATGCAAGTCGTGAATCCTATTACAAGAACATGATCTCATACATCACAATTCATCATTCATCACAACTTCTGGCCATATCACATCACGTGAACAATCGCTGCAAAAACAAGTTAGACGTCCTCTAATTGTTGTTGCATCTTTTACGCGGCTGCAATTGGGTTCTAGCAAGAATGTTTTCTTACCTACGAATAACCACAACGTGATTTTGTCAACTTCTATTTACCCTTCATAAGGACCCTTTTCATCGAATCCGCTCCAACTAAAGTGGGAGAGACAGACACCCGCCAGCCACCTTATGCAACTAGTGCATGTCAATCGGTGGAACAGGTCTCACGTAAGCGTACGTGTAAGGTTGGTCCGGGCCGCTTCATCCCACAATACCGCTGAAGCAAGAAAAGACTAGTAGTGGCAATCAAGTTGACAAGATCCACGCCCATAACAAAATTGTGTTCTACTCGTGCATTAGAGAACTACGCATAGACCTAGCTCATGATGCCACTGTTGGGGAACGTTGCAGAAAATTAAAATTTTTCCTACAGTTTCACCAAGATCCATCTATGAGTTCATCTAAGCAACGATTCAAGGGAGTGAGTTTGCATCTACATACCACTTGTAGATTGAGTGCGGAAGCGTTCAAGGGGATGGTGATGATGGAGTCGTACTCGCCGTGATTCAGATCACCGATGACCAAGTGCTGAACGGACAGCACCTCCGCGTTCAACACACGTACGGGACGGGAGACTTCTCCTCCTTCTTGATCCAGCAAGGGGGTAGGAGAGGTTGATGATGATCCAGCAGCACGACGGCGTGGTGGTGGATGCAGCAGAACTCCAGCAGGGCTTCGCCAAGCGGCTGCAGGAGGAGGACGAGGTGTAGCAGGGGGAGGGAGGCGCCAAGCACAGGGGTGCGGCTGCCCTCCCCCTTGCCCTCCTTTATATAGGCCCCCCCCGGGGGGGGGCGCCGGCCCTGGGAGATTGAATCTCCCAAGGGGGCAGCGGCCAAGGGGGGAGGAGTGCCCCCCAAGGCATGTGGTGCGCCCCCCCCCACCCTAGGGTTTCAACCCTAGGCG
Source organism: Triticum timopheevii (assembly GCA_963921465.1). Lineage (NCBI taxonomy): Eukaryota > Viridiplantae > Streptophyta > Magnoliopsida > Poales > Poaceae > Triticum > Triticum timopheevii. The sequence goes on from OY997264.1 coordinate 351,438,425, forward strand.
CAGGGGGTGGGCCTAGGGGGGCGCACCAGCCCACTATGGACTGGCTCCCCTCCAACTTCAGCCCATGGGGCCCTCCGGGATGGGTGGCCCCACCCGGTGGACCCCCGGGACCCTTCTGGTGGTCCCGGTACATTACCGGGTGACCCCGAAACTTTCCCGATGGCCGAAATACCACTTCCTATATATAATTCTTTACCTCCGGACCATTCCGAAACTCCTCATGACATCCGGGATCCCATCCAAGACTCCGAACAACATTCGGTATACTACATACTCATATTCATACAACCCTAGCGTCACCGAACCTTAAGTGTGTAGACCCTACGGGTTCGGGAGACACGCAGACATGACCGAGACGACTCTCGGGCAATAACCAACAGCGGGATCTGGATACCCATGTTGGCTCCCACATGCTCCTCGATGATTTCATCGGATGAACCACGATGTCGAGGATTAAACAACCCCGTATACAATTCCCTCTGTCAATCGGTACGTTACTTGCCCGAGACTCGATCGTCGGTATCCCAATACCTTGTTCAGTCTCGTTACCGGCAAGTCACTTTACTCGTACCGTAATGCATGATCCCGTGAGCAACCACTTGGTCACTTTGAGCTCATTATGATGATGCATTACCGAGCGGGCCAAGAGATACCTCTCCGTCATACGGAGTGACAAATCCCAGTCTCGATCCGTGTCAACCCAACAGACACTTTCGGAGATACCTGTAGTGCACCTTTATAGTCACCCAGTTACGTTGTGACGTTTGATACACCCAAAGCACTCCTACGGTATCCGGGAGTTACACGATCTCATGGTCTAAGGAAGAGATACTTGACATAGGAAAAGCTCTAGCAAACGAACTACATGATCTTATGCTATGCTTAGGATTGGGTCTTGTCCATCACATCATTCTCCTAATGATGTGATCCCGTTATCAACGACATCCAATGTCCATAGTTAGGAAACCATGACTATCTGTTGATCACAACGAGCTAGTCAACTAGAGGCTCACTAGGGACATATTGTGGTCTATGTATTCACACGTGTATTACGATTTCCGGATAATACAGTTATAGCATGAATAAAAGACAATTATCATGAACAATGAAATATAATAATACTTTTATTATTGCCTCTAGGGCATATTTCCAACACAAACAAGTCCTGGATCGGATAGGCCTCGTTGTAGGCAACCCCTTGACCTCCAGAAGAATCGGCTGCTGCCCTCCGGTGGCCAGCCTTCAATGCTGACCCTGGCAGGAGCCATGGTTCATCCTTCGTACAGTAAACTAGAGAAACCTCAATACACGTTTCATCCATATGCATGGCAGCGGAATGTACTAGATATAGACCACATCCACTATGCTGCAATGGATGGCTACCTTTGTTTCAATATCTACAAGGGTTGGATGAAGAGCAAGAGCCAAGTGTGCGGTTCAAGCAAAGAAGTATCGGCCAAGAGGAAGAGGGACAAGGACAAAGTCAAGGACGTGGACGAGGACTCCGAGTAAGGTGGCAGGGTTGTTGCTCATGGTGGTTCTAATGCAGTGTCTACCAGAATATTTGCAAAGTTTAATTTCAGGTGTGCTTAGTTTAATTTGAGGGGTGTGTTGTGCTGAGCCCCCCAGCAGAACTATGTTATGTTTCTTCTCATTACTTTAACTCTTCAGTACGTACATACTAGTATTTCTTACATTTCATATTTTAGTTGGTATAGTACTACCACTTGTTTCTTCACATTATATACATACAATATATATGGCCATCATCATATAGCCAGCAGTTTAGTTGTCAAAGAATTTCAGGGTGCTTAGTTTTGCCAAAGAATTCCAGGATGCTTAGTTCTATTTGAGGGTGGGTTGTGCTGGACACCTTTATTGTGACTAGCCTTTTTAATAGTACTATATGCATAATTTGGCGACGAGTGCTCTCTATATGTACCACCTTTTTTTTCTATTTCAAGTTTTGCTCCATGGCGCAATCCATCGATACTACTACTGTACAAAAGTATACATTTTTTAAAAGGCTAGAGGGCAGTGCAGTCTAGCTTGGCCAGTTTCACGAGAGGTGAGGGCCTTTGTGATTTGACGGCTCATTACTGCTGGAGGCAGGGCCTTGTGATTTGACTGCTTGTATAAATGCGCCAACGACCTGAGGAGGAGCAAAGAACCATGCGGTATACTCAAGTTTTCCACTAGAGTAGTACTACAACGGAGGAGCACGAAACACAGCAGCCCAGTGCCATATGGCGATAAAAAATGATCTAATTTTCTAGTCATCTCATTGTTAGCATTGTTCTATTCATTCCCTCAAAAAAAGCATTGTTCTATTCATGCCTCGCAGAGAACGTGACACGTGCGGCAAAACACCCGAAGCAAAAGATGAAACACAGGAGCCAAAGAAGAAGGAAGATTATCACCCCAAATGATCTAATTCGCTGCGGAGTCGTAACTGCTTCTCCATCGCCTCCATGACCTCCATCTCCTTGCGCGTCTTCTCTGCCATCTTCTTCATTCTGTCCATGATGTGGGATTTCTCGACGCGAGCCTTCATCATTTGTTCCACGGCCACATTACGTACCTTGACAGCAGCCGGGTGCTCGATGCGGAGCTTTGCCAACTCCTCCTTCTGTTCCATGACGAGGGCCTGCAGCATCTTCATCGAGGAACTACTATTCTCATGCAGCTTCTTCCAGCTGGCGTTCTTCTCCTTCAACAGGTCAAGCTCGTGGCAGAGCTTCGCCTTGTCCTCCTGAAGTTGCAGGATTTTGCCGGTCGCCTTCTTCTCCGAGGCAATGCTCTTCTTCAGCAGCATCACCAAGCCAGCGGTCAACTCCCCCTGCTTATTGAGCTCAGCGGGCATGTCGTTGAGGCTCTCCTTCAGCAGCTTCACCAAGCCTTGGATGAACTTCTTCTGCTTATTAAGGTGCTTATTGAGCTGATCGGGCATGCCGTCGAGGGATAACGACTCCAGCGCCGCCGACTCGGCATGTTTGCCTCTGCGGCTAGGGCGCTCCTGGGAGCCATCGCCTGCCCGTGAGAGATCTTTTGAGGTCTCTGCGTGGCGGCGAGCCCTCCTTTTTTCCCGTAGCCTTGGTTACCGCTCCCTTGTTACAAGTAGTTCTCGACCTAGAGCTCTGCTCACCGGCCATGGCAAGGACGGACGAAGAAGAAGCACTTATGAGGAGGAAAGGTAGAGTAATTTTTGGTTAGGTAGTTCCCCTTTTTATAACCTAAGTGCTAGCACTAGTACTAATACCTGCATAGTGAGAACACGTTCAGGTTTGGTACGTACTAGTAGGTGTGAGCAGGCTTTCGAATGGGATGGGAACAAGGTAAAGATTAATTGAAGGTTTTGGTTTCGAGGCCCGAAACGGCGCCCGATGAGTTTAGTGGAACATAAATTTCAAGTAGACTACACTGCTCAAATGCGTAAATATTATGTTACTGTCAAAAATTGGCACAAAATACGAAGGAGACCAATGGAAGTACTACTAGCAACCCATGATTTAACTACTCGCATGCGTGCAGTGGAGTAGTAATGTCTTTCTTCCGCCCTCACGTCCACTCAATTTGCATGCGCTGTATTAATTGACCATCAATGAAGTGAACGACTTTACACATGTCAAATTATCACATGGGGTGGATCTTGGTACAAAATTGCGTCAGCCCGTGCACCCGCGTGTGCGTGCGAGGAAATGAGTGTGTGTGTGGCGTGCGTGCACATCTTCGGTTCATGCATGTACCGACAGTATGGCTCAAGGAGGACGAGTACATTCTTCTGGAACCAGCAGCACGTCACTGTGATCAATCCACACAAGGAGGTCGCGACAACGCCTCCACATGTGCCACGTGGCTTCATGAATGTAGCGTACTAGTAAGGTACATGTGCATTGCATGCATCAGATTTTGCAACCAAATTATGAATAAATACCACACTATAGCATGTAAGCTCTGAGTCATATATGCCTGATGTAGACCTTCGTTTAATTCTTATAGTTCATCTCATTCAAAATCAATTAGTTTTTATAAAAAAGCTAGGGCCTCTTGGATTCATAGGATTTCCAAAAGGCGGGAATAGGAAAAACATGGGATTATAGTGGAATGTCGTCTTTAATCCTACAGGATTGTACAAGTGTTTGATTGTGCATAGAAAAAACGCAGAATTCTTTCGAAGAGGTTAGACTGGATGGGATGTTTCCTATGAAATCTAGTGCAAATGAATCCTATGAAGAAATTCCTATGGTTTACAATCCTACGAATCAAACAACCAAGATAGGAAATATTCCTAAGGATTAGAATCCTCCAAAATTCCTTTGAGAATCCTTTGAATCAAAGAAGCCCTTAATCTATTTTATGATTCATGGAATTGTGCGTCATAAAGCATGAAGTAAAAACAAATAATGGCAATTCAACTAGAAAAAAAGTTTGGTCAGTTATGATACGGAAGATTCTAGAACAAAAGAGAACCACTATTGTTTTGAGGTTTGTGCATTATGCTTAAGTTCAACCATGGAGTCTGCTAGATTGTACATGTGGCAAAATCCGGTGGGGGAAGATGGTGTGAGGGGCCGAGTGGAGGGAGACTATGAAGGAGTGCACAAGTGCGAGGTCGATATTTAGAGAGAGGGGGCGAGAACGTGCGCTGTTGCGCGCAGTGGCGGAGCCATGAAAAATAAATGAGGTAGGGGGCCAAGCATTGCTAATCCTTTACGAGGAGGTTCAGTTCATGAACTTAAACCATTTTTAGCAGCAATTGTCTAATGATCACATTCATATTAGCCTCGATATATAGTGATGTTAGGGGGGGGGGGGCAGGGCCCTTGCTGCCTCCTGTCTTCGCCATTGTGCGCGCGTCTGAGAGATGAAGCGGAAGGCATGGATGATGAGCGGGGGACGTTGGATGTATAATCAATGTGGGTGTATTAGCTATATATGTTAATCCTATATAGAGAGGTATAGATTGATCGATGTGGACGTGGGAAAGAGGGTGAGACCTCACTAGATATATCGATTAATCGGTTTGTGTGGAAAACTATGAAAGACCTAGCTATATACACACATACATAGAGGAACATCGATCGTTGCGCATGCATGCGTGAGAGATAAAGAATGCCTAATATGACGGAGAGGGGGATGTGTGTGGGTGTGTGCCTTCATGGGAGACCGACCTGAAGAAAAAGATTGCATGTGTGAGATGGATAATGCCGACTGGTAGTGTGTGTGCATGCATGCACGAGAGAAAGTTAGTGGTACAATTATAAAGAGAAGACGACTATGTGGGTGTAAAAGACTAGGTGAGGTCATAATCAATGTAAAGTTGAATTCAAACATTTGAATAAGAGATCCTGATGTTTGAAACCCATGCATGCATGAATATAACGGAGGTCTGCGATGTGTGGTTTGGAAACGAGCATGTTGTACTGTATACACATGGAACAAGGTCAGACTGCTTTGAGTTTGAGATACCGATGGCAGACATCATTTGGCCACGTCGCATCCGTGCATGGACACACTATTCTAATTGGAGATGATGGGTGGCTTTCGCATCACATATCTATATCTATACCCCTATATATATTATATTTTATATTTTTTATATTGTGTGTGGGTAACTTTAACTTTGAAAGATGGTCATTGGATGAGGCGGATCTGATGGTCCAAAGATGGCAAATTTGAGCACTACTGGCCGTTGGATATCATCTAGATTCCACCAGATTTCGCCACATGTATAATCTAGAAGACTCCATGGTTGAACTTAAGCATAATGCACAAACATCAAAACACAAGCACTTCTTCTTTGTTCTAGAATCTTCCGTATCAGAATTGCCCAAATGTTTTTCTACATGATTTGCCATTATTTGTTTTTTACCTTTTGTCTTACAACGCACAATTCCATGAATCTTAAAATAGATTAGCTTTCTTATAAAAACTAGATGATTTTGAATGAAATGAAGTATAAGAATTAAACGAACATCTACATCATGCATATATGACTCAAAGCTTACATGCTATAATGTGGTATTTATTCATAATTTGGTTGCCAAATCTCATGCGTGCAATGCATGTGTACCTTACTCTAATCTAAATGGTGTTTGTGTGTGTGTGTTGTGCTTGTTGAGGTGCAAATTGTCTTTTTTTGCGTACACGTTAAGCTTGTTCTCCCAAAATTTCAAGCCGCGCCTTGTTATGCCGAAAATTCAAGCTAGCGTCTCTGTCTGCCGTGCTGCGAAACTCCCGCCTCTTCAACCCGCGCCTTGTTAGCCCGAAATATTTAAGATATATCTTTCTCTCGTTGTGCTCCGACAACGCCCTCCATCTCAACCCGCGCCTTGCTATTCCGAAATTACAACGCACGCGAAAACTCCCACCTCCTATGGAATCCTAACACACTAAATGCCCGTGGTACCCCTGAACCAAAAGAACCGCCTCAAATCAGAGGGGGTACTTTCGTAACTTACCCCACATTTCGGACAAGCGCGTCCCTAAGCCATGGTTCCCCACTGCCATCCCATCCGCCCACCCATTCGTACACCGAGGCCGCAAAAACCCGCGATGAAGCCCCACACCCTTCTCCGTCCGCCACCCAGCCGGAGCCTCTTCCCCGACGATGTCGTCCACAGCAACACCTAGACATCCCTCATACACCATACCAGATGAGGATCCGTCGTCGATCTCGTTGTCCCGCCAGTTCAGCCACCCCGTCCTCCACCTCCAAGGAGCTTCCCCGATGTTCCACTTGTCTTTCACGCCACCTCCATTCCCACACCACCGTCTTCACCTGCACCATCGGAAGAGCATCATCATCACTGTTTCCTCGGATGAAGCCGCGGCCTAATCGGCGCCACCAAAGAGGTTGTACACTAATCTCCACATTTTCTTCTTGATTCGATCTCACGGTGCTGCCGGCGCTCGGTCCCGAGCCGACACGGCGCGGCTCCATCCACGGCGGCGTCGCCGGCCACTTCCTCCACGGCGTCGCTCCCTCGGCGGTGACGTCCACATCAGTAGGAGCTGCTGCTGCTTTAGCTCTCGCTCGCGCTGCTGCTCTGCTCTTGCTCTCGGTCCCCTGCCTGGTCTACTCTTGCTATTGCTCTTGCTCGCGCTGCTGCTCTCGCTCTTGCTCTTGCTTGCGATGTTGCTCCGATTTAGCTACACTTCAGTCGACTGAACCGACTTTTGGGTCAGTTGATTTTCACGGGGTGGGGGGGGGGGGGGGGGGCTCGCCGGGGTGAAGGAAGAACCAGCCGCAGCGGGGAGGGGGGCTCCCGTAGAGGTACCCCACTATCTATCTTAGGGTTTAGGGCGGTGGTCGCCGGCGGTGGCGGGGCGGTGGCGTGGGGATCGCCGGAGAAAAAGCTTGGCACGGGGGTGGGGGCCTAGAGGGATGGCCGGGGCGGCGGCGGACCGACGGTGGGAGTGTTTTCGGGGCGGGCGGGGCGGCGCACCGCGAGCCGCGGGCGGCGGGGGGCTGCTGTTTGGCCGGTGGTGCCTGGCGGCTCAGGGGGTGGAGGTTGAAGTTGAACTGCAGGCCCTTGATTTCGTATCAGCTGCAAAATTGACTAACCAGAGATGAAAAAGTCAGTCGACTGACGTGTAGCCTCACCTTGCTAGTGCATTCAGTTTCGACAGCAAAATTCAGTTTCGATAGTTAAGTTCAGTTTCGACAGTTAAGTTCAGTTTCGACAGTTAAATTCAGTTTTGACAGTTAAGTTCAGAGATGAGCGGCTGATGTATTTTACATATAGCACTTTGTGGTTATGTATTTTACGTCATATATTGGATATGCTATTAGAATTCCACTCAGGTTAACGTTGTCTCTCTTGTCCCGCTTCAGCCTCGGCGTCGTACAACTCACCGGAGCTGCTCCAACGACGAAACCCTCCATCACAGCGGAGCAGTACCTCGGGCTCCATCTCCAGATGCCTAAGATCTTCTTCCCCTCCTCCGACAGCCAAGTCAGCCGGAGCATCCTCACCGGCTAACTCAATCACGCTGAGATCGACATGGCTTCGCCAAAGAGGTTGTACACTTGTTGCATCTCTTTTTTACTCTACATGTTATATATATTGTCCACTGAGCACACGTAGTAACGGGAAATACGATTATTTTATCCTACTATATGACAAGCAGTGAGATGCCAGGCAACTTAGCTATCCATGATGGACTCTCTTGAACGCCATCATTATTTATCTCTGCTCGTTTGAGCTGTGCATTTGTCAATGGGCCTGGGAGTTGAGCTAGTATGGCAGTGGCCTGGGTCCAAAGTAATAGAAGTAGCACACAAACATTTTTTTAGTGTAGGATTTCCTTCCTCAAGCCTGCCTACTAGAATCGCCAGTGCTTGAAGGAAAAGTGAATGAAAAACATAAGAATTGGAAAGTTTCCTATGGTACTACTTTTGATGAATTTGGTGCAAAGGAATGGAGTAAAGGAAAACTGTAGGATTTGTTCCTTTAGTGTCTCCTTGAAAGAAAAACCATATGAATTCTAATTTCCACTTGTCCTCCTTTTCATATTCCCATTCATCAAGCACAAGACTAAGAGATAGTAGCATAATAGCATTATAACCGTACATTTTCTTGTGGTTTGACTTAATCTCACCATGCTTTTTTGCATCCTGTGATCTTCCAATTGTTGTGAATCAAACACCCAGATTGGTAAAAATCCTGTGTTTTTAAATTCCCTGTTTTGCACGTGCATTCCTATCCTATTCGTGTCTATTTCCTATCCCTGCATTGTTAGAATCCTCAAATTCAAACAAGCCCTTACTCAATTACTTCTGTCACACATATGTGTCAAAGAAAACCTTGTGTGGTTTGTCCTGCTCCTGCGGTGCTGTGTTCCACCCCAGCTCAGCTGCTCCAACGATGGAAGGGTTCACCACAATAGGGATCCGCTCTCCAGACTGTCTTTCGCCGCCTCAGATCTTCTTCCCCGCCGCCGGCAGCCACGACAACTGCATTACCATCATCAACTGAGCAGATGACCTTGAGGACTACACGGGTCCGCAAGAGAGGTCACACTCTTCCGTGTCTGCTTATGTTATGCATCACTTAATATTATGACATGCTACATTATCGTCGTGTTCACCTATTAGACTCCGAGTCAGGTCCAAACTAATGCTGAAACTTGAGTTTTTAAATGGTTGTGGGGTACATATTGGGGTAGCAATCAGTACTATCTGTCTACTATCTGGTTAATCTCGGCTGTCTACTATGAGTTTCATGTTGGGTGCAAACAAACATTAAAGGAGCCATTATCTGTATTTTTTAACTAATGCTATTATCTGCCTGCTATCATTGGTTTTGGGTCTATCCACAGTTTGCTACCATCACTCTGGATTTGTGCATGCACTCCTTACATAATTTCACTATGTTTTATTCCTATGCATGCCAATTATTGTACACAATGGAACCGATCATGTAGAGCAAAAGAGACGAGCCTTGCGTGGCAATAAAATTTCATGCAGACGTCGCTCCATGGTGGGCGCAAAGGCAGCCCCCCTCCATCCATTTCGGATCATAATCAAGAGGAAGATAACTATTTTGAGGGGGATTCAGAAGGAGACGACCACTCTTATTTACCCCATGAGGTCTTCGCTCTAACTTGGCATGCTGATGTTGGTAATATCATGCATATGGTGCCTTGCATTGCTTACTGTATACATTAAAGATGTCATCTGCTTAGTTTAGACATGCTTTGTGTCAATGCCATCTGTTTAGTTTCTTTATCGTATATGTGAATCATGCAAAGCCATCTTGTTTTGCCAGGCATCATATATGTGAATTTTGCAATGCCACCTTAGTTAGCCAGTCATCTTATATGTGAATTATATCATGCCATCATTTTTTATTACGTGTTGAATTTGTCAACAATTTTAGTACATTCAATTACTCTTCCTGTGCATCAGCCATTCGGCACGGTCATGGAAAAATTTGGAGTGGAAACAAGGTCTTCAGAGCAGACAATGCTATCTAACGAAGCGGATGTCTTGTTGGTTACCGATAGCTCCTCAGAGGAGGATTCAGAGACAGATGACCAGTCATATCCCCCCCCCCCCCCGAGGTGCATGCTCTAACTTGGCAGGGTTATGTTGCTCATATCGTGTGTATGGTATCTTGCATTGCTATGTCATTTGCTTAGTTTAGACATGCTTTGTGTGAATGCCACCTGTTTAGTGTCTAATTACCATATATGTGAATTATGCAATGCCATCTTGTTGCAAGACATTATATATGTGAATTATGCAATGTTATCTTGTTGCAAGGCATTATGTTGTGAATTATGCAATGCCATGCTGTTTCGGAAAGCGTCATATATGTGAATTATATCATGCCATCCTTCTTTTGTATTTCTCATTTCTTTTGTCGACAATGTTTGTATATTCAACTGCTCTTCCTGTGCATCGGCCATTTGAATTGGTGATGGAGAAATCTGGAGTGAAAACAAGGTCTTCAGAGCAGACAATGCTACCTGCTGAAGCAGATATCTTGCTGGTTACAGATATCTCTTCAGAGGAGGATTCAGAGGCAGATGACCAGTCCTATTATCCCCCTGAGGTGTATGCTCAAACTTGGCAGGGTTATATTACTCATATCATGCATATGTTGTATTGCAATGCTTAGTTTTTACATCATATACACAATATTGAATGCCATCTCCTTAGTTGATACATCATATATGCGATTGCCCTCTGCTCACTTCCTTAGTATATAAATCATATATTTGAATTATGTCATGCCATGATGTTTACATAGACAACATGTATTTGAATTATGGCATGCCAACCCATTTTCTAAAGACATAATATAGTTATATCATCTCATCCTGTTTACATAGTCATCATATTTTAAATTATGTCATTCTATCTGTGAATTATATCATGCCGTCATGTTTCCATCGACGACATGTTTGTGATTTATGGCATGGCAACCACTTGAATAGACACATCGTATAGTTATATCATGTCATCCTGTTTACATAGTCATCATATTTTGAAGTATGTCATTCTATCCTATTTAGTTAGCCATCATACATGTGAATTTGTGTCATGCTATCCTATTTAATTAGCCATCATATATGTGAAATTATGTCCTGCTATTCTGTTTGGTTAGACAACATAAATGTGAATTATTTCATGCCTTGTTTTCTTCCCTACTATCCATTGCACTTGTCTATCTTACAATGTCTGTACATTCAATCACTTTTCTTGTTTATCAGCCATTTTAGATGGAGGGAGTGATGGCAGTATCTGCGGGAGTAAAAACACGGTCTTCAGAAAAGATCGTGCTACCTGTCGATGCAGATAGAACCACGATTGTACTTGCCCAAGAACCAGCCCCACCACATATAACCCACACTCATGCAGATTGTACCCCTACCCAGTTGGACAGAGTACCAGCTACACCCCTTCTAATCCCAACCCCAGCAGATAGTAACCCAGTTCCCGTTGACACAGCACCGTCTCCACCACAGAGCACCCAAACACGAGCAGTTAGTAAGGTAACTACAGTGCCCAAAGCACGAGGACCACCACTCCGAACCACAAGTCAACGCTTAAAGCAGAAGAAGAATTGTTCTTAGGTCAGGTTCCATAGCTATGGTTCATACTACTTTGCTCTTGCATCACTGTATTTTCTCTTACCAACTAATTTACAATTTGAAGGATGCAATTGAAACTCCAATGGCGCAACATGTCTGTTTTAAACCTGTTTCTTTAACGTGTTTGGCTGTCTGTTGTAACTTGCTCTATGTTGATTTCAGTTTCAATTGAATAAACAATTATGTTCTCATGCCATGCACATTACAAATGTTGTTATTGTTGTGTACTTTCCCACACTTATATTTTGTCTATGCTGCTTTGTCTTAAATAGATATGATTCGAACTGTATCTATATTGATTTGGCAACATAAACAAGAATGATATAGACCGTACAGTGATCATACTACATAGATATATGTGTAACACCCCGAGACCGATGCACTAGATGTCTTCCAGTTATTCGCCGTCGTTGCCATGTCGTTTGCTTGCGTGTTGCATCTTCAATATGTCATCTGCATCATGATAACAACATTAAAATGTTTAAAATTGTGTTTGCTTTAAATTGCTAAATGACATGTGGGTGTTACCGGAATTGTTGTTTCTTGTTTCCGGCCTCACTTAAACTTGCCTAAATAGTTAGTTTATTTATGCCTCAGCTCTTGCCATGTTTAACAACATTTAATATTGATAAGTAGCATAAATGAGAGAGAACTAAATAACTGAATGTGGTGTTTCGTCAATATGCAACTCGTTGCATACTGAGCTCCACTTAAATTGTAGTGTTGTTTGTTGCACTTTGCCATGCCATGCATTATTTAAACCAGACATGCATCATACTTGTTTGTGCATCATGCCATGTTTATGTGATGGTTGTTTACCATGTTGTTTGCTTCTTTACGGTGTTGCTTCTTCTTGATAGTTCCCGGTTACGTTGCGATTGTGAGGATCCGTTCGACTACGTTGGTTCGTCTACTTCATGGATTTGGTCTTCTTCCTAGCGGGACTTCAGGCAAGATGACCGTCACCCTGGATCTCACTACTATCATTGCTATGCTAGTTGTTTAGATGCTATCACTATGTCACGCTTCCTACCACTTGTTTATCAAGCCTCCCATATTGCCATGTCAGCCACTAACCCTTTCACCCTTCCTGGCAAAACGTTGTTTGGCTATGTTACCGCTTTTGCTCAGCCCCTCTTATAGTGTTGTTAGTTGCAGGTGAAGTTGAATATTGCTCCATGTTGGAACATGTTTATGTTGGGATATCACATTATATCTTATTTAATTAATGCATCAATATACTTGGTAAAGGGTGGAAGGCTCGGCCTTATGCCTGGTGTTTTGTTCCACTCTTGCTGCCCTAGTTTTCGTCATACCGGTGTTATGTTCCTTGATTTTGCGTCCCTAACATGGTGTGGGTTTATGGGCCCCTCTTGAATCTTCACTTTGAATAAAACTCTTCCATCAAGGCCCAATATTGGTTTTACATTTGTCATAATAATACTTGAACTAAATAATTAATTGGCATAGGGCGTCATGAACCTGAGGATTCTTTTCTACATACAGGGAGGGCCAGTGCTGATGGTGCTCGTCCAAACTAGATTCGTGTGCGGCTTCCCCCGGGGAAACTTGGGTCTCAGTTGCTGTACGCTGTGCTCATCTGGACGTGTCTTGAGACTAGATACATGCGGCTACTATCAGGGTGTCAACACGCTGGGAGGCTTTGCTGGATTAGTTTTACCATTGTCGAAATGTCTTGTGCACCGGGATCCCGAGTCTGATCGGACGTCTGGCGATGGAGGATTGTCTCCGCGGATCATGAGCTTATAATGGGCTAAGTTGGGACACCCCTGCAGGGTTTAAACTTTCGAAAGCCGTGCCAGTGGTTATGTGGCAGATGTGAATTTTTAATGTCCAGTTGTAGAGAACTTGACACCAGATTCGAATTAAAATACACCAACCATGAGCGTAACCGTGATGGTCTCTTTTTGGGTGAGTTCGAGAAGAGAACATGGTGGGGTTATGTTTGAACGTAAGTAGTTCAGGATCACTTTTTGATCATTATTAGTTTGCGAACATTTGCGTAGCTTCTCATCTTATTCTTGTACTCGTGAGTTAGCCACCATACATTGCTTAGTCGCTTGCTGCAGCCTCACCACTTATCCTTTTCATTCCCATTAAGCTTTGCTAGTCTTGATACCCATGGTTATGGGATTGCTGAGTCCTCGTGGCTCACAGATTACTACAACAATAGTTGCAGGTACAGGTAATGCGATTATCATGACGTGAGAGTGATGCTTGCTTGTTTTGGAGTTCTTCTTCTGCTTCTTCTTTGATCAAGGGTTAGGTTCCAGGCCGGCAGCCTGGGCTAGCAGGGTGGATGTCGTTTGAGTTTCTGTTTGTGTTTCATCCGTAGTCGGATGTTGCTCTTGTGTATCATGTTGTGTATTCATGTGGCATTGTATGCCTTTTGTATGTATCCCCAACTATTATGTTATGGTATAATGTAATGATATCCACCTTGCAAAAGCGTCTCCAATATGCGCTTCTATCCTTGGTGGGACCTTCGAGTTCCTTTAGGATAGGGTCGCATATTGGGCGTGACAAGTTGGTATCAGAGCCTCGACCGACCATAGGAGCCCCCTTGATTGTTGGCCGTTGTTGAGTCTAGAAGAAAACTGTTTTCGGAGTCTAGTTATATCGGAGAGTAGGAATTCTTTTTACTCCTCAGCCCCTTCGTCGTTCTGGTGAGGAATCTCGACGTAGGTGTTTTGAATTACTCCTCTTCCCCTTCAAATTTTCTTTAGGATCACGCAGTTAGTTTTTCGATCGTTGGTTCTCAGTTCATTTCATCCGGTACATCTCTCGTCAAGTTGACTCGACCCTCTTGGTCTTTTGTAAGATGAATCCCCAGTTCTTTCTCAATGAAGTTGTTTTTCTGTCCTTAGTTGTCTTTCTTTTTCCCACCCGCCCACCCTTTTTCTTCTCGGAGCCGGAGTCTGTAATCGAGTATCCATCCTACTCGTGCGAAGCCTTTCGATTCTTTCCTCAATTATTTCAACCAGTGTTTTCTTGTAACATCCCAAATTTTCAATTTGTTATGTTATACATAGATCATCATGCATATCATATTTTTATTGCATTGTTGGCTCGACCCTAGAAATTCTACGCAACTCAAGGACCCGCGGAGAGAGTTGGGGATTTCGTTATTTTCATATTTGGGGTTTTCTCAAATTTTGAAAATAGGATCCTTGATTTTATTTATTTTATCTTCAATTGTTTCTACTACCAAAAATTCAGAGAGGGAATAAAATGACTTTCCCAAAATAAAGAAATAATGAAGATTTAATAAAAAAATCAAATAAGATTTGTTTTTGGAGTTTTTCACTTTTTATTTGAATTTAGGAAAAATGCGCGTTTTTCAAAATTGCATTTAGGCCCCAAATAAATGTTCATCTAGTCCGGCTTGATTTTAGAAGCCGGGGAAAATTTATTTCGGGATTTTTGGAGTCCGTTTAGTATTTCTTTTTATTTTTCTACCGAGCGTAATTATTTAAAAAAAACGCGCGCACCGACTCCGGGCCGTACCCGAGCGGGACTCCGCTCGGGGGGCACTTTATAAAGCGCACGACCCGGTGCCCCAGCCCGCCAGCTCGCCCCGCCGCTAGCCCGATTCGCCGCCCCGGCCCACGCCCAAACCCTAACCCTAATCCACCGCCGCCGCCAGCGCCGCCGCCCGCCGCCACCGGACCCGCCGGAGCCCCGCCGGACTTTGTCGCCGCCGCCGCCGAGGTTCGCCGCCGCCTCGAATCGCGTGCCGTCGGTTTTCTTAAAAACCGGGAGGTTTTTCTTTACGGTTTTTTTAGATTCGTTTTATTTTAGTTTTCGGTTTTTTTTCGGTTTAGGTTAATTAGCGGACGTTCGTCCGTTAGTTCGTTTTAGCGAATGCTTTTCGTCAGATTCGTTTAATTAACGAACGTTCGTTCGTTAATCCGTTCGTCGTTTTTCTTTTTCTCGGATTTCCGCGGTTATTTTCTGATCGCGATTTTTGTTTTAGTATAACTTTTCGCTCGTTTATCGGAATCAGGCGATTCAAGCGCCTGGAGTTTCGTCTCGAAACCCTCTGTCCGAATAATCTACTTAAACAAGTTTTTGCTTCTGTAAAATTTGACTTAGATCCAGATTAGTAAAACGAAGCTGTTTTCTTTCGCCGTTTGACTTTCGTTGCTTTATTTGATTTGATTCTTTTTGCAAACCGGAGTTCTTAAGTTGAACATTCTGGTTGGATCTTTTGTTCGAGTTTTACCTGTGCATTAGATGAGTACTTATTGTATGCTTGTTTGTTTGTCTGCGATAGAATACCCGGAGTGCGCCGCCTGTTACTTCGAGCCTCTAGGTTTCGCGGATCATCAGCAAGGCAAGTAACACTTGATCATACCTTTTCTACTACCCAGTTTTTATGCATTAGATCTATCCTCACACATTGCATGATTAGGATCTAATTAAATTGTGGGATGGGAAGTAGTTGAGGTAGTACCTATTACCTGTTTTATTTTCAAACCCTTGGGAGTTACTTCTGCGTTTGCTTATTATGCCATGCTATGCTAGTAGACGTGGATTGGGTGAGTGAATATCCATGACAGATGTGAGATTGTTAATTACTGGTTTATTTAAGGTGGCAACTTAAACACACATCTGGGTGGATTGAGGCACCTGTTTTCTAGCAGGACTTGCCTGTATTTTTTCGGACCGCCACCCAGGCTCAAAGGGATCATGAGATTAATCAAACTAGAAACTTACGTGTGCAGCCACATGCTATTATGGGCTCTAGCATAGTTGACTAAGTTGTGCGAACTCTTACGGGGTGGACTAGCAGATATAGGGGATGTAGGTTGGTACGGTCTACCCCTCTTGTAAGGTGCGAGTGCTTCTGAAAGACTATGTCTCGGTCATCCGTTTCTCAAACATCATGTAGTGCGAGAAACCAAGCGGAGGCGATCGAGTCATGTGGGGAAAGTGCGCAAACCTCTGTAGAGTGTATAAACTAATCATGGTTAGCCGTGTCTCCGGTTATGGACATCTTGAGTATCTAGTACTTGATTATCATGTGAATCTCATCGTGTTACTTTAATTTAATATTGTTGGGTTTTAATGAGTACTTTTTAATTGGGATTGAGAATGCTGTCAACCATTCTCGATACTTAACAACCACCATGATAGTTAAATAAATTTATTCCTTTGCAGTAGGGAAAATTTGGCTTTATGCAAAAACTGTAACCATAGAGCTTTACCACCAGCCACATATGCATGTAGTATAGCCTATCTCCATTATTATTCTCTATGTGTTACATTGCCAGCATATTCCATGTGCTGACCGTTTTCAGGCTGCAACGTTTCATGTTGCAGACTTTTCAGACGACGAGTAAGGTGCTTTTAGGCCGTGGTTCTATACTCAGTGATGCCGTTGGAGTTGATGGACTCGCTTATCTTCCAAGCCTTCCGCTGTTATCGTATTAGATGGCCTTAAGCCATATTTATTTCAATAAGTTCTCTTTTGAGACATTCGATGTAATAAGTGTGTGATTGCTACTCTGTTATAAATCCTCCAAGTACTGTGTGGTGTCAGCATTACTGATCCAGGGATGACACTAAGCACAGAGATCAGACTGGTTGAGGTCTGGTCGCTACAAGGTGGTATCAGAGCACACGCTGACTGTAGGACACGGCCACTACGCTTAAGCCCTAGATCACTACTCTTTCTTCTCATTTCTGACTCCTCATCTTCTCTATTCTTTAGGATGACGGATGCAAGGATTAAGTTCGCGTAACCCGATGAGAATTCACCTTTTGGATGTCAGTTGAAGGAAGCCGCTAGATACTTGAACATAGGAGTACCAAGCTTCACTGGGACTTTCAACGCCACTTTACCCGAAGAGGAGCGCTGGAGGATTCAAGTCTACATTCCAGGAAGGACGTTTGCACCAGTCACGGAGCCAATAGAGTTTACCTTTGATGCGCCAACATGGAGCCTAGGAAAGAGCATGGCAGCTCACATCGCCATGGGACGAATTGGAGAAGTTTACCGCAACGATCTCAAGAATACTATCTACCAGATTTGTGGGCCCCGAGATGAGCATTGGGAGATGATCGCCACCAGGAGGGACAGATCCATCGCAACTTATATTCAGGAGTTAAACCAACACATCCGACGCTAGGAGAACCAGATGTGCGCAGATATGGAGGAGCTACAGAAGGCTATGACCAGGATCAAGGAGCTAGAAGCAGAACTCAAGGCTACGCGTAAAGACTATATGGAAGAAATCGTCGCTCTAGTAAGACAGAACAGTGACCTTAGGGAGATGATTGGAGTATTCATGGGAGGTTCAGCACCCAAAGGAGAAGAGGAGGAACCTACCTGTCCATATAATTATATCATCATTGACGACATCGACTCGGATCCCGACGACAGCCATGATGACTATGTTGATGAAACTGGAGCAGATATCATGGAATCTGCATCGGAGCAGTTTTTCTAGTTGACCACCATAACAGTAGTAGAATTTTCCACCATTTAACTAGTTTTAGCCCAAGCACTTTTGTAACGATAGTTAGACCGTTGTGTGCCCTTGTTTGAATTGATTGGAATGATATTGTGTGTTTTGTCTCATGTGCATATGGGTAGTGTATTCTCACTAGACCTCATTCTATTCTTAACTCTTCCCTTAAACCCTCAGATGCCTCCGAGACGCGACCCCGAGTTTGTTTTCCCGCCAGAGATCACTTAGTTGATTCAGCAGCAGAATACCTTGATTCAAACATTGGTACAGAACCAAGGCAACAACAACAACAACAACCCCCCACCACCACCTGTTGACCATCTGACACGTTTCTTAAGGTTGAATCCACCGGTGTTTTCCAGTAGCACCGAGCCAATAGTAGCAGATGATTGGCTCCGTAAGATAAGGAGGGAGTTGACCACTGCAGGATGCATAGATGGAGAAAAGGTGAAGTTTGCCGCGCATCAGCTTGACGGACCCGCAGCAGCATGGTGGGAGAATTTTACAGCCACTTACCCTGTAGACACTGTCACATGGAATCAGTTTCAGCAAGCATTTCGTACTGCCCATGTTTCAGCCGGAGCTATGGCCATGAAGAAGCGTGAGTTTCGCAACTTACGCCAAGGAGGACGGACAGTTGGCCAGTATGTGGATGATTTTAGTAAGCTAGCACGTTATGCCCCAGATGACGTTGCTACAGATGCAGCTAAGCAGGAGAAGTTTCTAGAAGGACTGAATGATGAGCTGAGCATGCAGTTGATGGTAGCCACTTTCAATAACTACCAGGAGTTAGTAGATCGTGCTCTTATGATTGAAGGGAAGCAGCAGCAAATTGATAATCGTAAGAGGAAGTATGCACAGGGGAAGTATAATTCTGGAGCTCAGTAGAAGCCACGCTTTACCCCAAAGTCAGGAGGACATTTTCAGCATACTCATGGAGGGGGCAGCTCGCATAATCACAATGGCACAAGGAATGGAAACGGGAATGGAGGAAGCAATGGACAAAGCCGCACCAACCCGTCAACACCATCCAAAGCAGACCTGAGCCACATCACCTGTTACAAGTGCCGCAAGACGGGGCATTATGCAAATGATTGCCCAGAAGCCCTAGATGGAAATGGCAATGGAAGCTCAGGAAAGAAGTCGAACCCTTTCAACAAGGGGCAAGTGAACCACGTTATCGTGGAGGAGGTTGAAGCTCAGCCAGACGCAGTAATAGGTAAGTTTTTGGTTAAGGCATTTACTGCAGTTGTTCTTTTCGATACTGGTGCATCGCATTCATACATATCAAGGGGATTTGTGGATAAATATAAATTGCCAACCCAAGCACTTAGGTCACCCATGCTAGTAACCTCACCCGGAGTAGAGTATACGGCTAGTAAATGGTGTGATCGACTGCCACTAAGGATTGGACACCATGTATTTCCCTCGGACCTAATAGTTTTGGAATAGCAAGGTTTGGATGTGATATTAGGCATGGATTGGTTATCGAAGTATGGAGGGAACATTGATTGCGCCAGTAAGACAATTTTACTTACAACACCAGAAGGGATAAGGATCAGGTATGTATCATGGCATGAGCCGAGGAGAGCACATGTAAATTCCTTATCAGGAGTTGTGCAGGAGGAAGTACCAGTGGTAAGGGATTTCCCCGATGTATTTCCAGAGGAGTTGGCAGGCATGCCACCAGATAGAGACATTGAGTTCTTAATTGAGCTACTGCCAGGCACTGGACCTATATCCAAGAGACCGTACAGGATGCCAGCCCAAGATTTGGAGGAAATCAAGAAGCAGATTAAGGAGTTGTTGGATAAAGGTTTTATTCGCCCAAGTTCTTCGCCTTGGGGATCGCCAGTACTTCTAGTGGAGAAGAAGGATGGATCGTTAAGAATGGTTGTTGATTATCGCGGATTGAATGAAGTAACAATCAAGAACAAGTACCCACTACCAATGATCAATGATCTATTTGATCGATAGCAAGGAGCTAAGGTGTTTTCCAAGATCGATTTGCGATCAGGGTACCATCAGTTGAAGATTCGGTAGCAAGATATACCGAAGACAGCTTTTACCACCAGGTACGGGCTGTATGAGTATACCGTTATGTCATTTGGTCTGACAAACGCCCCAGCCTATTTTATGAACATGATGAACAAGGTGTTTATGGAGTTTTTGGATAAGTTCGTCGTGGTGTTCATTGATGATATTTTGGTTTATTCGAAGAATGAAGAGGAACACAAGGAGCACTTGCGATTAGTACTCGAGAAGCTCAGGGAACATCAGCTATACGCCAAGTTCAGCAAGTGTGAGTTTTGGTTGGAGGAAGTTGGATTTCTCGGACATGTTATATCCGGAGAAGGTATCGCAGTAGACCCCACTAAAGTAGTCACTGTGACAAACTGGGAAGCACCAACCACAGTTGGAGAGATCAGGAGTTTCCTTGGATTCGCAGGATACTACCGGAGATTCATTGAAAATTTCTCAAAGATTGCGAAGCCTATGACAGAGTTGTTGAAGAAGGATACTAAGTTCATTTGGACTGAGGAGTGTGAGGCTAGCTTCCAAGAGTTGAAGAAACGTTTGGTTACCTCACCAGTGTTGATTCTGCCAGATCAGACTAAGGATTATGAAGTGTATTGCGATGCTTCACGACGAGGACTTGGAGTAGTGCTTATGCAAGAGGGTAGAGTTGTTTCGTATGCTTCACGACAGCTTAAGCCCCATGAGTTGAATTATGCTACTGATGATTTGGAGTTAGCAGCCGTAGTGCATGCACTGAAAACGTGGAGACATTTTCTCATTGGAAATCATTATGAGGTGTACACGGATCACAAGAGTTTGAAGTACATCTTCACGCAGAAGGAGTTAAATCTCAGGCAGAGGAGATGGTTGGAACTTATTAAGGATTATGATATGAGATTGCATTATCACCCCGGGAAGGCTAACGTTGTAGCAGACGCGTTGAGCCGCAAGAGCCATGTCAATACTCTAATGACGGGAGAAATACCCAAGGAGTTAGCCGAGGACCTTCGAGAGCTATGTTTGGAAATAGTTCCGAGAGGCTATGTAATAGCATTGGAAATTCAGTCTACATTGATGGATAAAATCAGAGAAGCTCAAAAGGCAGATACGGAAGTTGCCACTATTAAGGAATGGATGAGCAAGGGAAATGCTAAGGGATTTCGTGAGGATGAGTACGATACCCTATGATTTGAGGACCGTGTTTATGTGCCCAATAACCCAGAGATCAGGAAGTTGATTCTGCAAGAGGCACATGATTCACCATATTCGATTCACCCCGGGAATACAAAGATGTATTTGGATTTGAAGGAAACATTCTGGTGGACCAGAATGAAGAAGGATATCGTAGAGTATGTAGCAGTTTGTGATGTATGTCAGAGGGTGAAAGCAGAACATCAGAAGCCAGCTGGATTGTTGTAGCCATTGCCTATACCCGAATGGAAGTGGGATAAACTAGGCATGGATTTCATCACGGGATTGCCCAGGACTCGTTCAGGCTATGACTCGATTTGGGTTGTAGTCGATCGTTTGACGAAGGTAGCTCATTTCATCCCAGTAAAGACTACCTACAGCAGTGCCAAATTGGCTAAGATATACATGACAAGGATTGTATGTTTGCATGGAGTTCCGAGGAGTATCGTATCAGATAGAGGAACCCAATTCACCTCGAAGTTCTGGAATCAGTTGCACGAAACATTGGGAACCAGACTGGAGTTTAGCACAGCCTTCCACCCGCAGACAGATGGACAGACCGAGAGAGTCAATCAGATTTTGGACGATATGCTTAGAGCTTGTGTTTTGGATCATGGATCAAGTTGGGATGACAACTTGCCATACGCGGAGTTTTCTTACAACAACAGTTATCAATCCAGTTTGAAGATGGCCCCTTTCGAAGCCCTTTACGGAAGGAGGTGCAGAACCCCGTTGTTGTGGGATGAGGTTGGAGACCGCCAGTTGTTTGGACCAGAATTGATTAAGGAGTCTGAACAGAAAGTAAAGTTGATTCGTGATAGGCTCAAGGTAGCCCAGTCAAGGCAGAAGAGCTATGTAGATTCGAAGCGCAAGGAGACAGAATACGAAGTCGGAGACAGAGTTTATCTTCGAGTATCTCCACTTCGAGGAGTTAAGCGATTTGGAGTTAAAGGAAAGTTAGCGCCACGTTTTGTGGGGCCATACAAGGTTTTGGAACGCATGGGAGAAGTAGCATACAAGTTGGAATTACCTGAGGGATTGTCAGGAGTACACGATGTGTTCCATGTTTCACAGTTGAAGAAATGTCACGCAGAGATGGCTGATATACCACTGAGAGATACGGTGCCATTGGAAACGATTCAGTTAAAGGAAGATCTGACCTATGAAGAGAAACCTGTTAAGATTTGGATTATGCTAGCCGAGTTACCCACAGCTAGGTTATCAAGTTTTGCGAAGTTTAGTGGAGCCACCACACCGAGGAGGAAGCCACCTGGGAGCAAGAGGAAGATCTGCTCAAGGACCACCCTCACCTATTTGCTAGCCAACCCGAATCTCGAGGGCGAGATTCATCTTAAGGGGTTAGGTTTGTAACATCCCAAATTTTCAATTTGGAATGTTATACATAGATCATCATGCATATCATATTTTTATTGCATTGTTGGCTCGATCCTAGAAATTCTACACAACTCAAGGACCCGCGGAGAGAGTTGGGGATTTCGTTATTTTCATATTTGGGTTTTTCTCAAATTTTGAAAATAGGATCCTTGATTTTATTTATTTTATCTTCAATTATTTCTGCTACCAAAAATTCAGAGAGGGAATAAAATGACTTTCCCAAAATAAAGAAATAATGAAGATTTAACAAAAAAATCAAATAAGATTTGTTTTTGGAGTTTTTCGCTTATTATTTGAATTTAGGAAAAATGCGCATTTTTCAAAATTGCATTTAGGCTCCAAAGAAATGTTCATCTAGTCCGGCTTGATTTTAGAAGCCGGGGAAAATTTATTTCGGGATTTTTGGAGTCCGTTTAGTATTTCTTTTTATTTTTCTACCGAGCGTAATTATTTAAAAAAAACGCGTGCACCGACTCCGGGCCGTACCCGAGCGGGACTCCGCTCGGGGGGCACATTATAAAGCGCCCAACCCGGTGCCCCAGCCTGCCAGCTCGCCCCGCCGCCAGCCCGATTCGCCGCCCCGGCCCACGCCCAAACCCTAACCCTAATCCACCGCCGCCGCCAGCGCCGCCGCTCGCCGCCGCCGCCAGCGCCGCCGCCCGCCGCCGCCAGCGCCGCCGCCCGCCGCCGCTGGACCGTCCGGAGCCCCGCCGGACTTCATCGCCGCCGCCGCCGAGGTTCGCCACCGCCTCGAATCGCGTGCCGCCGGTTTTCTTAAAAACCGGGCGGTTTTTCTTTACGGTTTTTTTCGGTTTTTTAAGATTCGTTTTATTTTAGTTTTCGGTTTTTTTCCGGTTTAGGTTAATTAGCGGACGTTCGTCCGTTAGTTCATTTGAGCGAACGCTTTTCGTCATATTCGTTTAATTAACGAACATTCGTTCGTTAATCCGTTCGTCGTTTTTTTTATCGGATTTCCGCGGTTATTTGGTCGCGATTTCTGATCCGATTTTCGTTTTAGTATAACTTTTCGCTCAATTATCGGAATCAGGCGATTCAAGCGCCTGGAGTTTCGTCTCGAAACCCTCTTTCCGAATAATCTACTTAAACAAGTTTTTGCTTCTGTAAAATTTGACTTAGATCCAGATTAGTAAAACGAAGCTGTTTTCTTTTGCCGTTTGACTTTCGTTGCTTTATTTGATTTGATTCTTTTTGCAAACCGGAGTTCTTAAGTTGAACATTCTGGTTGGATCTTTTGTTCGAGTTTTACGTGTGCATTAGATGAGTACTTATTGTATGCTTGTTTGTTTGTCTGCGATAGAATACCCGGAGTGCGCCGCCTGTTACTTCGAGTCTCTAGGTTTCGCGGATCATCAGCAAGGCAAGTAACACTTGATCATACCTTTTCTACTACCCAGTTTTTATGCATTAGATCTATCCTCACACATTTCATGATTAGGATCTAATTAAATTGTGGGATGGGAAGTAGTTGAGGTAGTACCTATTACCTGTTTTATTTTCAAACCCTTGGGAGTTACTTCTGTGTTTGCTTATTATGCCATGCTATGCTAGTAGACGTGGATTGGGTGAGTGAATATCCATGACAGATGTGAGATTGTTAATTACTAGTTTATTTAAGGTGGCAACTTAAACACACATCTGGGTGGATTGAGGCACCTGTTTTCTAGCAGGACTTGCATGTATTTTTTCGGACCGCCACCCAGGCTCAAAGGGATCATGAGATTAATCAAACTAGAAACTTACGTGTGCAGCCACATGCTATTATGGGCTCTAGCATAGTTGACTAAGTTGTGTGAACTCTTACGGGGTGGACTAGCAGATGTAGGGGATGTAGGTTGGTACGGTCTACCCCTCTTGTAAGGTGCGAGTGCTTCTGAAAGACTATGTCTCGGTCATCCGTTTCTCAAACATCATGTAGTGCGAGAAACCAAGCGGAGGTGATCGAGTCATGTGGGGAAAGTGCGCAAACCTCTGCAGAGTGTATAAACTAATCATGGTTAGCCGTGTCTCCGGTTATGGACATCTTGAGTATCTAGTACTTGATTATCATGTGAATCTCATCGTGTTACTTTAATTTAATATTGTTGGGTTTTAATGAGTACTTTTTAATTGGGATTGAGAATGCTGTCAACCATTCTCAATATTTAACAACCACCATGATAGTTAAATAAATTTATTCCTTTGCAGTAGGGAAAAATTGGCTTTATGCAAAAACTGTAACCATAGAGCTTTACCACCAGCCACATATGCATGTAGTATAGCCTATCTCCATTATTATTCTCTATGTGTTACATTGCCAGCATATTCCATGTGCTGACCGTTTTCAGGCTGCAACGTTTCATGTTGCAGACTTTTCAGACGACGAGTAAGGTGCTTTTAGGTCGTGGTTCTATACTCAGTGATGCCGTTGGAGTTGATGGACTCGCTTATCTTCCAAGCCTTCCGCTGTTATCGTATTAGATGGCCTTAAGCCATATTTATTTCAATAAGTTCTCTTTTGAGACATTCGATGTAATAAGTGTGTGATTGCTACTCTGTTATAAATCCTCCAAGTACTGTGTGGTGTCAGCATTACTGATCCAGGGATGAGACTGAGCACAGAGATCATACTGGTTGAGGTCTGGTCACTACATTTCTCCACAAGTTATTCGTTGGTTCTCCCTTCCAAGTTGCTTTGTTTTTCCTGCCCTCCCATCCCTTTTTCTTCCCGGAGCTTGAGTCTCTTTCGAGCATCTATTTCATTCGTGCAGAGCCTCTTCAGTCTTCCCTCCTTTATTTCAACCGGTCACTTCTCATGTCGTTTGACATTCTTCATCTCTCTTTCTTTTCGGTGGATTCAATTCAAGTTTTTTCGGTGTTGATCGTATTCTTTTCCTGGGATCAAGTGTTCCCCTTGCTCGTTCGCCTCTTGTCATTTAATCATTCCGGAGTGCAGAAGACATCTCAAGAGATTTGTCAGTGTTCCAATTAATTCGAGGTTGTCACCTCATTCAAGTCTTTCAATTGTTCCGGTGCATCGTTTCTCATTCAACAACCCTTTTTTTCAATGGTGTTTTCTTTTTAGTGGGCCCTAACCCACAGGGCTTTTCCAAGGATCTTACTTGGCTCTTCTAATTATTCTGGAGCTATTCCCAAGTCTTTTCGAAGTGTGATGTAAGAATGGATTCCATCAGTCACATGCCGTTTCAAAGATCGATTTCAAATTCTTTTCAACTTTGGTTCAACTTTTCTTCTTTTCAATTCTTTCGGAGGCATTGCGTTGTTCGTCTCGCCAAGTGTCATTCTATCTTGTGAAGTTCTTGTTCTATTCCTTCCATTTTCAGCCGGAGTGCTGCCGAAATTCTTTCGTTCTTATTCCTTTTCTATCTTGTTCTAATCAGAGTTGTTTCAGAGTCTCTTATTCCTTGAGCTCTCGATTCTCATCATATTCGTCATTTCTCTTTTCTATCGAGTGCCCTCAACCTTGTTCATCTTCTCTCTTTACGTTCTTTCTTCACCTCTTCCTCTTTCTTTTCTATCTCATTCCTAAGATCTCGGGACGTGATCTCTTGTTAGTGGAGGAGAGTTGTAATGCCCCGAGACCGATGTGTCAGATGTCTTCCAGTTATTCGCCGTCATTGCCATGTCGTTTGCTTGCGTGTTGCATCTTGCATATGTCATCCTCATCATGATAACAACATTAAAATGTTTAAAATTGTGTTTGCTTTAAATTGCTAAATGACATGTGGGTTTTACCAGAATTGTTGTTTCTTGTTTCCGGCCTCACTTAAACTTGCCTAAATAGTTAGTTTATTTATGCTTCAGCTCTTGCCATGTTTAACAACATTTAATATTGATGAGTAGCATAAACGAGAGAGAACTAAATAATTGAATGTGGTGTTTCGTCAATATGCAACTCGTTGCATATTGAGCTCCACTTAATTGTAGTGTTGTTTGTTGCACTTTGCCATGCCATGCATTATTTAAACCGGACATGCATCATACTTGTTTGTGCATCATGCCATGTTTATGTGATGGTTGTTTACCATGTTGTTTGCTTCTTTCCGGTGTTGCTTATTCTTGATAATTCTCGGTTAAGTTGCAATTGTGAGGATCCGTTCTACTACGATGGTTCATCTACTTCATGGATTCGGTCTTGTTCCTAGCGGGACTTCAGGCAAGATGACCGTTACCATGGATCTCACTACTATCATTGCTATGCTAGTTGCTTCGATGCTATCGCTATGTCGCGCTTCCTACCACTTGTTTATCAAGCCTCCCAAATTGACATGTCAGCCTCTAACCCTTTCACCCTTCCTAGCAAACCGTTGTTTGGCTATGTTACTGCTTTTGCTCAGCCCCTCTTATAGCGTTGTTAGTTGCAGGTGAAGTTGAAGATTGTTCCATGTTGGAACATGTTTATGTTGGGATATCACAATATTTCTTATTTATTTAATGCATCTATATACTTGGTAAAGGGTGGAAGGCTCGGCCTTATGCCTGGTGTTTTGTTCCACTCTTGCCGCCCTAGTTTCCGTCATACCGGTGTTATGTTCCTTGATTTTGCGTCCCTAACATGGTGTCGGTTTATGGGCCCCTCTTGACAGTTCAGTTTGAATAAAACTCTTCCATCAAGGCCCAACATTGGTTTTACATTTGTCATAATAATACTTGAACTAAATAATTAATTGGCATAGGGCGTCATGAAACCGAGGATTCTTTTCTACATACAGGGAGGGCCAGTGCTGATGGTGCTCGTCCAAACTAGAGTCGTGTGCGGCTTCCCCCAGGGAAACTTGGGTCTCAGTTGCTGTACGCTGTGCTCATCTAGACGTGTCCTGAGACTAGATACGCGCGGCTACTACCAGGGTGTCGACACGCCGGGAGGCTTTGCTGGATTAGTTTTACCATTGTCGAAATGTCTTGTGCACCGAGATCCCGAGTCTGATCAGATATCCCTCGATGGAGGATTGTCTCCGCAGATCGTGAGCTTATAATGGGCTAAGTTGGGACACCCCTGCAAGGTTTAAACTTACGAAAGCCGTGCCCGTGGTTATGTGGCAGATGGGAATTTTTAATGTCCGGTTGTAGAGAACTTGACAGCAGATTCGAATTAAAATACACCAAATGCGTGCGTAACCGTGATGGTCTCTTTTCGGGTGAGTTCGAGAAGAGAACACGGTGGGGTTATGTTTGAACGTAAGTAGTTCAGGATCACTTTTTGATCATTATTAGTTTGCGGACGTTTGCGTAGCTTCTCATCTTATTCTTGTACTCGTGAGTTAGCCACCATACATTGCTTAGTCGCTTTCTGCAGCCTCACCACTTATCCTTTCCATTCCCATTAAGCTTTGCTAGTCTTGATACCCATGGTTATGGGATTGCCGAGTCCTCGTGGCTCACAGATTACTACAACAACAGTTGCAGGTACAGGTAATGCGATGATCATGACGTGAGAGCGATGCTTGCTTGTTTTGGAGTTCTTCTTCTGCTTTTTCTTCGATCAGGGGTTAGGTTCCAGGTCGGCAGCCTGGGCTAGCAGGGTGGATGTCGTTTGAGTTTCTATTTGTGTTTCATCCATAGTCGTATGTTGCTCTTGTGTATGATGTTGTGTGTTCATGTGGCATTGTATGCCTTTTGTATGTATCCCCAACTATTATGTAATGGTACGATGTAATGATATCCACCTTGCAAAAGCGTCTCCAATATGCGCTTCTATCCTTGGTGGGACCTTCGAGTTCCTTTATGATAGGGTCGCATATTGGGCATGACAATATGTTTGTTTCATGTTGTTATCCTGTCCACCTTACTACTGAACTGGTTTACCAAAATGAGTTTCTTATACTACATTGTAAACATGTGATGTGTTTGTTTGTTTCTCTTTTAGAACGCGGATAAAATATTGGAGAAGAGTACCCCGTTATGCAATGGTAAAGGAAGTAATGCAGATAAGGTTCAAGATAGTGAGACATCCCTGTTGGTCTCCAAGAAAGCTGATAAAAGCTATATTGAAGACACTGAGACAACCCCAAAGTCTTGTCTTGATGTAGTGTTCTAGTTACTGGCTACTACTGCTGGCACCAGCTCTTCGAACTTGTTGCCTGAATTCGTTCGGCTTCTTGAGTCTCAACTTCAAGTTGAAAGACATCGATCAGATGTTATGCAACAGGAAGCCGTAGGACTAAGGAAGTTCCTGCAGAATTCAGATGCATACTTTCTGGTGCAACAGCAAGTGCTGGAGGACTTAAGTGCCAAACAAGAGAAAGTTAATAAGCTTGCTAAGCATCTTGCCAGCATTATGAGTACCCAGGATATTGTTTCTTGAGCTCTTCTGAAGTGGTTTCAGTTCTAGACTTGTTTTTCTGCGGCGTTTATATGCTGCTATGTTCCCTATGTTTGCAAGAACCGTTCTTACCTACACATTAAAACCACAATGATTTTTCATCAAGTGTGATGTTTTAACCTTCAACAAGGACCGGGCGTAGCCACACTCGATTCAACTAAAGTTGGAGAAACAGACACCCACCAGCCACCTATGTGCAAAGCACGTCGGTTGAACCAGTCTCGCATAAGCGTTCGCATAATGTCGGTCTGAGCCGCTTCATCCAACAATACCGCCAAATCAAAGTATGACATGCTGGTAAGCAGTATGACTATTATCGCCCACAAATCTTTGTGTTCTACTTGTGCATATAACATCTACGCATAGACCTGGCTTGGATACCACTGTTGTGGAACGCGGTAATTTCAAAAAAAATCCTACGATCACGCAAGATCTATCTAGGAGATGCATCGCAACGAGAGGGGAGAGTGTGTCCACGTACCATCGTAGACCGAAAGCGGAAGCGTTATGACAACGTGGTTGATGTAGTCGTACGTCTTCATGATCTGACCGATCCTAGCATCGAAGATACGGCACCTCCGCGATCTACACACGTTCAGCTCGGTGATATCCCACGAACTCTAGATCCAGCTAAGGTCGAGGGAGAGTTTCGTCAGCACGACGGCGTGGTGACCATGATGATGAAGTTACCTGCGCAGGGCTTCGCCTAAGCACTACGACGATATGACCGAGGTGGAAATCTGTGGAGGGGGGCACCGCACACGGCTAAACAATCAACTTGTGTGTCGGGGTGCCCCCCTCCCCCGTATATAAAGGAGTGGAGGAGGGGGAGGGCCGGCCCTCTCATGGCGCGCCCAAGGGGGGACTCCTACTCCCAGTGGGAGTAGGATTCCCCCTTCCCTAGTTCGAGTAGGAGAGGAAGGAAGGGGGAGAGAGAGGGAAAGAAAGGGGGGCCGCCCCCCACCCAATTCCGATTGGGCTTTGGGGGGGGGGGGGCGCCCTCCACCTGGCTGCCTCCTCCTCTCTCCCACTAAGGCCCAATAAGGTCCATACACTCCCCGGGGGGTTCCGGTAACCCCCCGGTACTCCGGTAAATGCTCGAACTCACCCGGAACCATTCCGATGTCCAAACATAGTCTTCCAATATATCGATCTTTATGTCTCGACCATTTCGAGACTCCTCGTCATTTCTATGATCATATCCGGGACTCCGAACTACCTTCGGTACATCAAAACACATAAACTCATAATACTAATCGTCATCGAACGTTAAGCGTGCGGACCCTACGGGTCGAGAACTATGTAGACATGACTGAGGTCTCCGGTCAATAACCAATAGCAGAACCTAGATGCTCATATTGGTTCCTACATATTCTACGAAGATCTTTATCGGTCAAACCGCATAACAACATACGTTGTTCCCTTTGTCATCGGTATGTTACTTGCCCGAGATTCGATCGTCGGTATCTCAATACCTAGTTCAATATCGTTACCGGCAAGTCTCTTTACTCGTTCTGTAATACTTCATCCCGCAACTAACTCATTAGTCACAATGCTTGCAAGGCTTATAGTGATGAATATTACCGAGAGGGCCCATAGATACCTCTCCGAAACACGGAGTGACAAATCCTAATCTTGATCTATGCCAACCCAACAAACACCTTAAGAGACACCTGTAGAGCACCTTTATAATCACCCATTTACGTTGTGACGTTTGGTAGCACACAAAGTGTTCCTCCGATATTCGGGAGTTCCATAATCTCATAATCTGAGGAACTTGTATAAGTCATGAAGAAAGCAGTAGCAATGTAACTAACACGATCATAATGCTAAGCTAACGGATGGGTCATGTCCATCACATCATTCTCCTAATGATGTGACCCCGTTCATCAAATGACAACACATGTCTATGGTCAGGAAACATAACCATCTTTGATCAATGAGCTAGCCAAGTAGAGGCATACTAGGGACTATATGTTTTATCTATGTATTCACACATGTACTAAGTTTCCGGTTAATACAATTCTAGCATGAATAATAAACATTTATCATGAATTAAGGAAATAAATAATAACTTTATTATTGCCTCTAGGGCATATTTCCTTCATATATGTCTACTTGGATGAGCAGGCTGCGAAACTAGCAGCCGCTTCGCATGCGGCCGAAGTCTCTGAACTAAAGTGGAGGCTAGAGGCAAAACAAGGTATGTTATATGGAAGCAGATATGAACTGATATGAGTTCCATTTTGTTATCTGACTGAGCTTTATACTTATGCTCAAAGTTGACACATCTGAGGTTGAAGCCCTCAAGAGTGCGCTGGCCGAAGCCAAAAAGGAGGCAGACAAGGAACGAACCGCCCGCCAAAAGCATGAGGCGAGGTTGGATGAAGTACAACAAGGCTCACAGATGCTATAAGAAAATGTGACCCTTTGGATCGCGAGGTGTCGTAGCGAGACTCCGAACTTGCTACGACGCTCCAAAGTTCAAAGGAGGCCCGGGTTGGATTCGGCTTGCCTGCTCCCTTCCCATGCTCCCATCCGTGCTCCCACTTCAACCTACGGCTGTCTTTTTTCCTTTTCTCCTTCTAATCTAATCATCTCCCCCTGATTTTAAGGGGGTGGGACTGAGCCTTATTTTGTTCCAATCAAAACAAGCCACATACGCGGGAGCACAGATGGGTACACGCTGGGGGAGCAGGCAAGTCTCGTCCGCCCGGGTTGAAGCCCAAGGCGCATGTCAGGAGATCTGAGAGGCCAAGCAGATCGCGGTGGGTAAGGTTTTTAATATGCAGAGCAAGTTTGTAAGGAGAAAGTACACCTTTCTGACATGCATTTGGAGTTCTCGAGGAGTGTTTGCTGATCTGCCCTGAAGTTTTGCAGATGCTACGGATTTATTCCGAGCCGAAGAGGGGAGCTCAACAGAGAAACTGTTCTGGTCACAGTACCTTGAGCCAGAGCAGCCCTTGCCCCTTAGCGATTAGCTGAAAAAGCTGACCGAGCTACATAGTATGGCCGAACTGGCCATGAAGGATGTCATAGTCCATCTTTGGCCAGCCAAACCAATACCTAATAGCTAGTTTGGGCTTGTGAAGTGGCTGGTTGATGCCTGCCCATGGTTAGATGCTATAAAGCGGTCGGTCTGCATCGAATGTGCTCGGATGGCCTTCGCCCGTGTCAAGGTACAGTGGGCGAAGATGAATGCCACTAGTCTTGCAACCGAAGGACTGCCCGCAGGCAAGGAGCATCATACATCGGAGAAGTATTTCAATGACGTCCTTGAAGGATCCCACATTATAGAGGCCTGTGTTCGAAGGACATCATTTTTGAATGAATGTATCTGCGATGCCCAAACTTTGTATTGAAAACATAGCCTTTGTATAATTTTGGTCTTGTTTCCTCTGAAATTATTTATCCTCCGTTGCGACCATTTATTAAATCTGAGAGTTGGCCAGTCGTCAGCTTCAGCCCCTCGCGTAGATACTATGGGGGTATTCGGAACAGCACAAAAGCACACTTTATCGAACGATTTGGTCCTTGAAGGAGGTGCTAGTGCGGCAAACCAGGCAATCAGACTATGCGGCTTTATCACTCTCACTTAGCCATAGGAGTTTGACAATAAGATTGTAGGTGCAACCCCTGGTGTTGTTCGGCTATCCGAACTCGAGTGCTGTAGACACCTGACCAGGTAAAAAGCAGTCCTTCGTATGACACGGAAAAAATCGCAAGAGATTTGTAGCGAGTCACCGAATAGTTGACCAACTCCCGCCGCATCATGACAGTCAGTTTTCGGCTTTCTCTATTGAGGTGTTATCCAGCCAACCAGAAACACAATCACAATAGTTCTCCCTTTACTTCCTTAGCCGAACAATCAGAACATAAGGTAGTAACCATAAGAGCCGGGCAACCCAACTATTGACCCAAGATATGATTCGGAGCTGATGCATATAATGCTAGATTCGGGACGCCAAATTGCACTTGTGAAGTGTTCGGACTTATGGTAAATTTAATAAATGTACGCGGATGAATGGAGCCTCTGGCAATTTAAGTCAAGCCAAGGTGTACATGACAATCAGATGATAAAGAAGAAAACATGTAGAAGAAGGAATAAGCCAGTACCAAGTAATTTGGGCGAAAAACGGTTTCCATTATAGTCTGATTGGTACGTCGAAACGTATTTGTACAAATAATGCTATAAGCATTGAGGCTATTTTACATGCCAAGAGAAAGGGAAAGTTGTGTATAGGTATTTAAGAACAAGGGGGGAGGTGATCTTGAAGGATCCTTTAAGTGTGCTGCTTTTTGCCTTGGTGTGCGATCCTTTGAGAGGATTAATGGATAAGTTTTCATAAGGGGCCGGAAAAGGGGCCCTTGACACCATAAAAATGGTGGTGTGGGTTGTAAAGAACCTGAAAATAAAAAATGAAGTTCGAACAAAGATAGATGGGGGTCCGGATACGGTTGAGCCGTATTGTGGACCTTATCCTTGATATGCCTCCATCGTTGCCCACTGTATTATTAGTGCGAAGTTATGAGCGCGTGGCACATATGCCGCTGCTTGGTTGGGGCAAAGATAGAGGCTAGATTGCTAATCGAGCTCCTGACGAGCTGGACTATTGTTCTGCAGGGTAGTCCAGACTCGTTTGACAGGGTCCGGTGGCTTAACTGCCGATGTGGCATTCATCTTGATAAGGCCGACCTGCACGTCCGATGCGAGGCCTGCGGTGTGTTCCTCGGTACGGAGGGAGCGATCCATGTTTACATGAACTGTTATAATACCGCGTGGTCCTGGCATTTTGAGTTTTAGATAAGCGTAATGCGGGACCACATTGAAGTGAGCAAACGCAGTTCGTCCGAGCAGTGTGTGATAGCCACTGCAGAAAGGGACGCTATCGAAGATAAAGTCTTCGCTTGGGAAGTTGTCCGACTAATCGAATACGACCTCCAATGTAATTAAGCCCGTGCAGCGGGCCTCTACACCAGGTATTACTCCTTCAAAGGTAGTTTTGGTGGGTTTGATTCTTGACGAGTCAATACCCATTTTTCGGACTGTGTCCTGATAGAGCAGATTAAGACTGATGCCGCCATTCATGAGGACTCTCGTGAGGTGGAATCCATCAATAATTGGCTCAAGGACCAATGCGGTTGAACCTCCATCACGGATACTGGTCGGGTGGTCCCTGCGATCAAAGGTGACCGGGCATGCTGATCATGGGTTGAATTTTGGGGCGACTGGATCTATTGCATAGACGTCCCTTAATGCGCGCTTGTGCTCCCTTTTGGGGATGTGAGTAGCGTATATCGTGTTCACCTTCTTGACCTCGGGGGGAAATTTCTTCTGTCAACCTGTGTTCGGTGGGCGAGGCTCCTCATCGTCATCCTCGCTGGGCGACGCTTTCCCCGTGTGCTCGGTGTTTAACTTGCCGGCCTGTTTCAAGACCCAACAGCTTCTGTTGGTATGGTTAGCAGGCTTGTCAGGGGTGCCATGAATCTGTAAAGGTCGATCGAGTATTCCGTCCAGGCTAGATGAGCCGTCCTTGTTTCTTTTGAATGGCCTCTTCCGTTGACCGGGCTTTGAGCCACTGAATCCAGCGTTGACCACTGTGTCTTCGGCATTTTCAGTGGTGCTCTGACGCTTGTTTTTATTGCGCTGGGGCCTGCCATTTCTGTTCTTTGCTTTGGAAGTGCCAGGATTGCTGGTACTGTTGCTTCTATGGGCCAGCCAGCTATCTTTGCCTGCGCAAAAGCAGATCATGAGTGATGTGAGGGCTGCCATGGACTTCCGCTTTTGTTGGCCAAGGTGTTGAGCAAGCCATTCATCGCGGATGCTTTGTTTGAAGGCTTCTAGAGCCTCTGCGTTCGGACAGTCGACAATTTGGTTCTTTTTGACTAGGAACCGGGTCCAAAATTTTCTAGCTGACTCTTCGGGCTGCTGGACTATGTGACTGAGGTCATCGGCTTCCGGAGGTAGGATATAAGTGCCCTGGAAGTTGTCTCTGAAGGCATCCTCCAGGTCTTCCTAGCTTCCAATGGAGTTTTCAGGGAGGCTTTTTAACCAGTGTTGAACTGGCCCCTTAAGTTTGAGGGAGGTATTTGATGGCATGTAGATCGTCACCGCAAGCCATGTGAATGTGGAGAAGGAAATCTTCAATCCATACTGCGGGATCTATTGTGCCATCGTATGACTCAATGTTCACGGGTTTGAACCCTTCTAGGAACTGGTGCTCCATTACCTCATCGGTGAAGCATAGGGGGTGCGCGGCGCCTCCATATCGGGCCATGTCACGACGCAGTTCGGATGGTGTCCGTATGCGGTTTTCGGCCCAGGTGAGGTTGTGTTTGTCGCTCCAAGCTTGATGGCCGTCTTCTCGCACTAGGGCTCGCCCCCTTGATCCGTATATTGATCTGGTCTGACCGGCTCTATTATCCAGGTCTTGTCATAGGTCGTAGGTGTATCCTGCAGCTGTTGTCTCTCTACCTTTACGGTGGGGTGGTGCAGGCGGTTGTTCGGCTTGAGTTGCCGCTCTGTCCCGGCCACGTGGTGGTCGGTCAGGTCCGTCAGTAGCGTTACGCTTGGGCGGTATAGGCTCTGGGGCCTCGTCGTCGAATTGGGGAAGCAATTTGTGCTTCAGGTAACTCTTGGTTGGGCGTTCGAGGCCGTATTCCTTGTTGCCAGGACATCAGTCCATCTATCATTTAGCAGCTCCTGATCAGCTTGAAGCTGCTGCTGCTTCTTTTTCAGGATTCTTGCTGTGGCTATCAGCCAGCGCTTAAAGCACTCTTGTTCGAAGGGTTCCTCTAGCATGATGAATTCTTCGTCGCCGAGGCTCTTGTCTTCTTCAGAGATCGGCACATAGTTACTATCCTTCGAGCTCTCGTCCTCAAGGGGGTCGCCAGGGTTTACTTGCCCCTCCTCCCAATCATCATGTTCGGATGTCGGTTCGATAGGGGCTTCTTGGTCTTTGGCGTTATCCGGAGTATTGTTGTCTCCGGTGCCGGTATTGCTGTATTTTTCTCGACGCGGTTTAGAGCGGCGCCGCTAACGACGACGCTTTGGTGGTGCCATAGGAGAATTATTCTCGACTGGGTCCTTCCCACCTTTGCCGTTATCCTCTTTGGGTGTGTCCACCATATATATGTCATATGTGGAAGTAACCGTCCAGCGTCCGGTAAGCGGCGGGTTCTGGCTTTGCTCTTCTCCGGCATCGTCGTCCATGCCGTCGATGTCCTCGGAAGTGTAATCAAGCATGTCGGTTAGGTCCTCGAGAGTGGCTATGAAGTGGATGGTGGGTGGGACGTAAAATTCCCCGTATCAGCCCCTAGTGCGGGCTGGGCATAGTTCAGCGACGATCCTTCGGTAATGGCGAGAGATCGCATTAAGTCCAGAGCCTTGTTTAACAGTGGGGTCTGGATAGGGAAGCGAGAATCCGTGGAGTGGGGCGGGACAGGAGTTCCCTGGCCGAGCTCGTATAACACAGACCTTGAGAGTTCGGAGTTGGTGCATGGAGGTGAGTCCGGCTCGATGAGGATAGAGGGGGCCAGGAGTGATTCCGGGACGGCCGGTGAAACGATCTCCTCCGTGTCTCCGGTGTTGAGATCTATGGCTGCGAAGAGTCCGGCGGGCTCCAAATTCCCATCTTCGGACTCGGCGAGGAGTTACGGTTCTAAGGCTGGATCTGTGGTTGAGGCCGCGAACCCCTAGAAGATCAAGTCTCCCTGGATATCAGCGACATAGTTTAGGTTTCCGAAACTGATCTGATGACCAGTGGCGTAGCTATTGATCTGCTCCAGATGGCCAATCGAATTGGCACGCAGTGCGAAGCCGCCGAATACGAAGATTTGGCCGGGGAGAAAAGTCTCCCTCAGGGCGGAATTGTTGTGGATGGTTGATGGAGCCATCGAGCCTTCTGGTGATGACACAGTGGAACTCTCAATGAAAGCACCAATGTCGGTGTCAAAACTGGCAGATCTCAGGTAGGGTGTCCCGAACTGTGCATCTAAGGATCAAAGGTAACAAGGAGGCAGGGGGCACGATGTTTACCCAGGTTCGGGCCCTCTTAGTGGAGGTAATACCCTTCTTCCTGCTTGATTGACTTTGATGAATATAGGGGTTACAAGAGTTGATCTACCTCGAGATCGTGATGGCTAAACCCTAGATGTCTAGCATGTATGATTGTGTTCCTGCCTATGAACTAATCCCTCTGGTTTATATAGACACCGGAGGGATCTAAGGTTGTACAGAGTCAGTTACAGAGAAAGGAAGGTACATGATCCGAACGCTAGGCTTGCCATCCACGCAAGGGAGAGTCCTATCTGGACACAGGGGAGGTCCTTCTACCTTGTATCTTCACGGCCCATCAGTCCGGCCCATGTCACATAGGCTGACTCCTCGAGGACCCCATAGTCCAGGACTCCCTCACCCACCTTTAGCCATCCTATGGCATCTGCTGTGAGATCACCACGATAGTTGGTGCCCACCATGGGGTGATGACCCACAAGTATAGGGGATCAATCATAGTCCTTTTGATAAGTAAGAGTGTCAAACCCAACGAGGAGCACAAGGAAATGACAAGTAGTTTTCAGCAAGGTATTCTCTGCAAGCACTAAAATTATAAGTAGCGAGTAGTTTGATAGCAAGATAATTTGTAACGAGCAAGTAACGGTAATGGTAACAAAAGTGTAGCAAGTTAGCCCAATCCTTTTGAGGCAAATTACAATCCTAAATGGTCTCTTATGATAAGCAAAGCGTTCCTGAGGGTACACAGGAATTTCATCTAGTCACATTCATCATGTTGGTTTGATTTGTGTTCGCTACTTTGATAATTTGATATGTGGGCAGACCGGTGCTTAGGTATTGTTCTTACTTGAAAAAACCTCCTACTTATGATTAACCCCCTCGAAAGCATCTGCAACTACGAGAAAAGTATTAAGAATAAATCTAACCATAGCATTAAACTTTTGCATCCAACTCAGTCCCTTACGGAATAGCGCATTAACTAGGGTTTAAGCTTCTGTCACACTCGCAACCCATCATCTAGTAACTACTCCCCAATGCATTCCCTTAGGCCCAAATATGGTGAAGTGTCATGTAGTCGACGTTCACATGACACCACTATGGAAATAACAACAAACATACCATCAAAATATCGAACACATATCAAGTTCACATGATTACCTGCAAAAAGATTTCTCCCGTGACCTCATGAACAAATGTAACTACTCACAAATGATAATCATGCTCAAGATCAGAGGGGTATTAAATAGCATAATGGATCTGAACATATAATCTTCCACCAAATAAACCATATAGTAAACAACTACAAGATGTAATCAACACTACTAGTCACCCACGAGTACCAATCTATAGTACCGATACAAAGATTGAACACAAGAGATGAACTAGGGTTTGAGAGGAGATGGTGCTATTGACGATGTTGATGGAGATTCCCTCCCCAAGATGGGAGAGTTGTTGGTGATGATGATGACGATGATTTCCCCCTTCGAGAGGGAAATTCCCTAGGCGGAATCGCTCCGCCGGAGGGCAAAAGTGCTCCTGCCCAAGTTCCACCTCGATACGGTGGCGCTTTGTCCCGAAAGTCCTCTCCTTATTTTTTCTAGGTCAAAATGACTTATATACCAGAAGTGGGGCACCAGTGGTGGGCCGAGGAGGGCACAGCCCACTAGGGCGAGCCTGGGCTCCCTGGCGCCCAGGTGGGTTGTGCCCACCCCGTGGGCCCCCTCTGGTAGTTATTTTCTCCCATAATTCTTATTTATTCCATAAAAATTCCTCGTGATGTTTCAGCTCATTTGGAGTTGTGCAGAATAGGTAACCTAGCGTAGCTTTTTTAGGTCAAGAATTCCAGCTGCCGGTATTCTCCCTCTTTGTGTGAGCCTTGCATATTATTAGAGAAAAGGCATTAGAATTACTCCAAAAAGCATTATTATGCACAAAAACATCATAAATAACAGTAGGAAAACATGATGCCAAATGGACGTATCAACTCCCCCAAGCCTAGACCTTGCTTGTCCTTAAGCAAAAAATGAAATCGAAAAACATGTCCACATGCTTAGAGAGAGAGAGAGAGAGGTGTGGATAAAAACAAAATACAGATATAGAAGCATCATGTATATTATTATAACAACACCAAACTTTAATATAAAACTTTATCATAGAAATTTTATCATAGACTTCTCATGAACAAGTAACAATTCATCACAACATCGAAGTATAAAGCATAAACTCTATTGAAAACCAGCAAACTATGTTCTCAGTCAACTTTGCAACTACAATTGATCATCTTTTCAGGAAGGGTCACGTATCGGAGCCTTTTGGCAAGTCCACATAATCAACCATAATATAGTCTTCTATGATTGCTAACACTCACCTCATACACATGAGCAAAAAGTTTCAACCGGACACATAGAAAGATAGGGGCTTATAGTTTCGCCTCTCAACATACTCACCTCAAGGGTGATGCCAACAATAATAACTCATGCAACCCGTATCCAAGTGGATATATGTGCCTAAATCTTTCCACACCACATGGTGCTTGCCAAACGATAAAATAAAAAGGAATAGAGAGAAGAACTTTGACTCTTGCATGAAAGTAAATACATAAAAGTAAAAGATAGGCCCTTCGTAGAGGGAAGCAGAGGTTTCCACGTGCTTTTTGTTTGTATGCTCAATCCCTTAATGCAAAAGAATGTCACGTTATATTGCCCCTTATGATAGCAACCTGTATTATGCAGTATGTCGCTTTTATTCTTTGCCATCACAAGTTCGTAAAACGCTCAATTTTCTCTTACACTAAATGATCTAACACTTTTAGAAGCATTTTTATTGCCTTATTGCACCAATGAAAACTTACTTGAAGGATCTTACTCAATCCTTAGGTAGGTATGGTGGACTCTTCAAAATAATATTTGTGTTTAAGGATTTTTGGATGCACAAGTAGTATCTCTACTTAGTGCGTAACTTTTGGCTAGCAAAGATGGGGAGCAAGCACCACATGTTGAAGGATCTATGACAATATAACTTCTATGTCAATATGAACAAACATAAATCACTACATTGTCTTCCTTGTCCAACGTCAACAATTTTGGCATATAATATTTTGATGGGGGCCCACAATCACAAAGATGTCCAAGATAGTATATTTGCATGTGAATCTTCTCTTCCCTTATTAATTCTTTCATGAATTGCATCAGTGACCAATGCTATGTTTGCAAATCTCCAATAAAATTTTCTACCTATACTCTTCCCTATGTGATGTCATTACTTACCATAAGATTAGCATATGATATTTTTCAATTATTTCCTTTCTTTTTATTGAACATGAAAGTAAAGAAAACAAAACTCAAACTAAACTTTATTATATATCTCGCACACGATTACAAAGATAGATCACTAAGCAAACACTCAAAAAGAAAGGATCGAACTAACTTTTATTCATCTAAAGCAAAAAATAACTATGGATCGAACTAAGATAAGTAAAGGTAAAAGATAATAGAGGAGATACGATACCAGGGCACCTCGCCCAAGCTTGGTACAAGAAAAGGGGAGTGCCCATACCCGATACTCAATTTTCCTTTGGTGATGAAGAAGGAGGTGGTGGTGATGAAGTGGAAGTCCTATCCTTTTTCTCCTCTTCCAGCTTACGTCGGAGAGTAAAATTGTCTATCCTCATCTCGTCGTTCTCCATCTCGAGCTTTATTATCCTCCTGCATAATGCCTCCATGCTTTCATTTTTTGAAACAAGGAGGGACGAGTTCGTCTTCATCTTCCTCCGAAGTCCAGCTATAGTGCTCCACATCCCCATAAACCTTGGGGTTTGCGATATAATCAACAACATAGCTCTCACCCTCCGAGATTTGGGATGACATATTTTCAGATCTGTCAGGAAAACAACAATAAAAGAAAACAGAAGATTTCTCCGTGATACGGTGGTCAATAGGTTCGGGTGGTATATAAAGATTTTTTATCTTGGGAAACAAGCTAATGAAAGAAAAACAAAGTCCGAAAGGTACCCGAGGTGGGCACAACCCACCTGGGCGCCAGGCACGCCCTAGTGTCTTGGCCAACCAGGGTTGCCTTCCCGGTAGTTGCTTATTTTCCTAATTTTTGTTATATCCGAAACAGACAGAAAATATTTTTGTGGACTTTTTTGGAGTCCATTTACTTAACGTATCATGTACATCTTTTTTTTCATGATTCTGGAGTGTTCCGGAAGGTTTCTTTTATATGTTCTTCTGGTGTCATAGTTTGGATAATATTGCTTTCAATATTAATGGGCGTACCTGAGATATAATGTTTTATTCGTTGCCCATTAACAACCTTCGGGTTAGTACCTTGGGCATTATTTATATTGATGGCTCCAGATCGATAAACCTTCTCGATAACATAGGGTCCTTCCCATTTGGAGAGGAGTTTTCCTGCAAAGAATCTGAAACGAGAGTTGTACAAAAGAGTATATTCTCCAACCTTGAACTCGCGCTTTTGGATTCTTTTATCATGCCATCTTTTAACTTTTTCTTTAAATAACTTAGCATTTTCATAAGCTTGGTTCTACATTCATCTAGTGAGCTAATATCAAATAACCTCTTTTCACCGGCAAGTTTGAAATCATAGTTGAGTTCTTTAATTGCCCAATATGCTTTATGTTCTAACTCAAGAGGCAAATGACAAGCTTTTCCATAGACCATTTTATAAGGAGACATACCCATAGGATTTTTATATGCTGTTCTATAAGCTCAAAAGTGCATCATCTAATTTCTTAGACCAATTCTTTCGAGACCTATTGACAGTTTTTTGTAATATTAACTTCATTTCTCTATTTCTAGGTTCAACTTGACCACTAGACTGAGGATGATAGGGTGATGCAATTCTATGGTTAACATTATACTTAGCAAGCATTTTGTGGACAGCACCATGAATAAAGTGTGAACCACCATCAGTCATTAAATATCTAGGGACTCCAAACCTTGGGAAAATGACTTCCTTAAGCATTTTAATACAGGTGTTGTGATCAGCCCTACTAGTTGGAATAGCTTCTACCCACTTAGTAACATAATCAACATCAACCAAAATATGTGTTTACCCATTAGAGGAAGGAAAAGGTCCCATGTAATCAAATCCCCAAACATCAAATGGTTCAACAACAAGTGAATAATTCATAGGCATTTCTTGACGCTTACTTCTTTGACATTCATCACAAGATAAAACAAACTTACATACATCCTTGAAGAGAGTAGGCCAATAAAAATCAGATTGTAATACCTTGTGAGCAGTTCTATCTCCCGCATGATGTCCTCCATAAGCTTCGGAGTGACATTTCCATAGGATTTGTCTCTGTTCATGCTTAGGTACACAACGTCTAATAATACCATCTACTCCTTCTTCATAAAGATGTGGGTCATCCCAAAAGTAATGTCTTAAATCATAGAAGATTTTTTTCTTTTGTTGGTATGTGAAGCTAGGTGTTATGTATTTAGCAATAATGTAATTTGCATAGTCAGCGAACCAAGGAGTGTTATGAGAAACATTTATTGTAGCTAATTGTTCATCAGGAAAACTACCATTAATAGGTTGTGGGTCATCAAGAATATTCTCTAACCTAGACAAGTTATCAACCATGGGGTTCTCATATCCTTTTCTATCAGTGATATGTAAGTCAAATTCTTGTAGCACAAGAACCCACCTAATAAGTCTAGGTTTAGCATCTTTCTTTTCCATAAGATATATTTTAAGAGCATGGTCGGTGTGAATAATCACTTTAGAATAAAAAACGTAAGATCTAAATTTATCACAAGCAAACACCACTGCTAAGTATTCTTTTTCAGTAGTAGCATAATTGCGTTGGGCACTGTCTAGAGTTCTACTAGCATAATGAGTAACATTTAATTTCTTATCAACTCTTTGTCCTAGAACAACACCAACAGCATAATCACTAGCATCACACATAATTTCAAAAGGCAAGTTCCAATCAGGTGGTTGAACAATAGTTGCAGAAATTAAGGCTTTCTTAAGTGTCTCAAAGGCTTCTACACAATCATCATCAAAAACAAATGGAACATCCTTTTGTAACAGATTTGTATGAGGCCTAGAAATTTTAGAGAAATCTTTAATAAACCTCCTATAGAAACCAGCATGACCGAGGACAATACAAATACCTTTGATATCTTTAGGACATGGCATTTTCTCAATTGCATCAACTTTAGCTTTATCCACCTCAATACCTCATTTAGCAATTTTATGCCCCACGACAATACCTTCATCAACCATAAAATGACACTTCTCCCAATTCAAGACAAGATTAGTTTGCTCTAATCTCTGCAATACTCGATCAAGGTTGCTCAAGCAATCATCCAAAGAAGTTCTGTAAATGGAAAAATCATCCATGAAAACCTCAACAATCTTTTCACAAAAATCAAAGAATATAGCTATCAGGTGCATTGCATAAACCAAAATGCATACGTCTATATTCATAAGTTCTGAAAGGAGAAGTAAAGGTGGTTTTCTCTTGATCAGGTTGTGAGACAGGTATTTGAGAAAAACCAGAATATCCATCAAGGAAACAAAAATGTGTGTGCTTTGACAATCTTTCTAACATTTGATCAATAGGCAGAGGGTAATGATCTTTTCGGGTAGATTTATTTAGTTTCCTAAAATCAGTTACCATTCTATAGCTAGTAACAATTCTTTGTGGAATAAGTTCATTCTTGTCATTAGGAACAACATTAATACCTCCCTTTTTAGGGACACAATGAATGGGACTTACCCATCTACTATCAGCTATGGGATAGATTATACTTGCTTCCAGAAGCTCCAGTATTTGTGTTCTTACCACTTCTTTCATTTTAGGATTTAAACGTCGTTGGTGATCAATAACGGGTTTAGCATCAGGCTCAGTATTAATTTTGTGCTGACAGAGAGTGGGACTAATGCCCTTTAAATCATAAAGCGTATATCCAACAACAGCTCGGTGCTTCTTTAGAAACTTCAATAATCTTTCTTCCTCATGTTCTGAAAGGTTGGCACTAATAATAACAGGATATATCTTTTTCTCATAATTATAAGCATATTTCAAAGTGTCTGCTAATTGTTTTAATTCAAACATAGGATCACCTTTAGGTGGAGGAGGACCTCCTAGAGTTTCAATAGGAAAATTGTGTTTAAGCAGAGGACGTTGTTCAAAGAAAAATTTATCTATTTCACTTCTTTCATGCAGATGCATATCATTTTCATGGTCTAGCAAATATTGTTCTAGAGGATCAGTAGGAGGCACGATAATAGAAGCAAGACCAATTATTTCATCCTTACTAGGCAAATCTTTCTTATGATGTTTTCTACTAAACTTGGAAAACTTAAACTCATGAGACTCATCACCAAAACTAACACCGACAGTTTGTTTGTCGTAATCTATTTTAGCATTAGCGGTGTTCAAGAAAGGTCTACCAAAGATAATGGGAAAAAAGTCATCTTGTGGGGAACCAAGAACAAGAAAATCAGTAGGGTATTTTATTTTCGCACACAAGACTTCAACATCTCTAACAATCCCAAGTGGTGTGAGTGTCTCTATTAGCAAGTTTAATAGTAACATCTACGTCTTCTATTTCAGCTGGTGTTATATCATTCATAATTTCTTGAT
This sequence comes from Triticum timopheevii, assembly GCA_963921465.1. Classification (NCBI taxonomy): domain Eukaryota; kingdom Viridiplantae; phylum Streptophyta; class Magnoliopsida; order Poales; family Poaceae; genus Triticum; species Triticum timopheevii. The sequence continues at coordinate 351,483,115 of OY997264.1, forward strand.
ATAAGCTAAAAGGAATATCACTCACGCTAGCACCTATGTCGCATAAACCATGATAACGATGATCCCCTACTTTAACTGAGACAACAGGCATGCCAACAACAGGTCTATGTTTATCTTTTTCATCGGGTTTGGCAATTCTAGCAGCTTCATCACAGAAGTAAATAACATGCCCATCTATTTTTTCAACCAAGAGATCTTTAACCATATCAACACTAGGTTCTACTTTGATTTGTTCAGCAGGTTTGGAAGTTCTAATATAACTTTTGTTGCCCACAGTTGAAACTTTAGCATGTTCTTTTATCCTAACAGGGAAACATGGTTTTTCAATATAAGCAGTAGGAACAACTGGATCAACATTATAAATAATAGTTTCATCTTTAGCTATTACCGGTTCTTTAGTTTCCTCTTTGATAGGTGGGTGATATTTAAACCACTTCTCCTTCGGGAGATCGACATGAGTAGCAAATGATTCCCAAAAGGAGGCTACTATCTCAGAGTCAAGTCCATATTTAGTGCTAAACTTTTAAAAAGCATCGGTATTCATAAAAGATTTAACACAATCATACTTGAGCTTAATATCTCACTCTGTACCTTCGTCGAGTTCCTAATCTTCACAGTTGCATTTAATTCTTTATAAAAGATCCCACCGAAAGTCAATAGTCTTCTTCATAAATGAACTAGTACAAGAAGTATCGAGCATGGATTGATCATCATGAGAAAGCTGAGCATAAAGATTTTGAATAATAATTTCTCTTGAGAGATCATGATTGGGGCATGAATATCACATTGACTTAAGCCTCCCCCAAGCTAGAGCGATAGTTTCTCCTTCACGAGGCCAAAAATTATATATATAATTCCGATCATGATGAACTAGATGCATAAGATAATTTTTTTGGTGAAATTCCAATTTCAATCGATTCCAATTCCAAGATCCAATATCATTGCATAGTCTATACCATGCTAATACTTTTCCCTTCAAAGATAAAGGGAAAACCATCTTCTTAGCTTCATCTCCGGGTAAACTTGCAAGCTTAAATAATCCAGAACTTTCATCCACATATATCAAGTGCATATCAGGATGTTCGGTTCCATCTCCTGCATAAGGATTAGCTAGCAGTTGTTCTATCATACCCGTAGGAATTTCATAAACAATATTTTTAGTAGGTGCAGTAGGTTGAGGGGTAAGTAATTGTGGTTCCGGTCGAGGTGAAGATACCCTGAATAAACCCCTCAAAGGATTGTTTTCCATAGTAACAAGTGACAATAAATTTCAGCACGTAGTAATAATTTTTCCTTACCAATTTCCACTTACCAAGAGTGCTTCACTCCCTAGCAACGATGGCAGAAAAGAGCCTTGATGACCCACAAGTATAGGGGATCAATCATAGTCCTTTTGATAAGTAAGAGTGTCGAACCCAACGAGGAGCAGAAGGAAATGACAAGTAGTTTTCAGCAAGGTATTCTCTGCAAGCACTGAAATTATAAGTAACGAGTAGTTTGATAACAAGATAATTTGTAATGAGCAAGTAATGGTAATGGTAACAAAATTGCAGCAAGATAGCCCAATCCTTTTGAGGCAAAGGATACGCTTAAACATTCTCTTATGATAAGCAAATCGTTCTTGAGGGTACATGGGAATTTCATCTAGTCACTTTCTACCGGTGCTTAGGTTCTGTTCTTACTTGAACAAACCTCCTACTTATGATTAACCCCCTCGCAAGCATCCACACCTATGAGAAAAGTATTAATAATAAATCTAACTAGAACATTAAACTTTTGGATCCAAATCAGTCCCTTATGGAATAGCGCATAAATTAGGGTTTAAGCTTCTCTCACTCTCGCAACCCATCATCTAGTAACTACTCCCCAATGCATTCCCTTAGGCCCAAATATGGTGAAGTGTCATGTAGTCGATGTTCACATGACACCACTAAGGGAATAACAACATACATACCATCAAAATATCGAACACATATCAAGTTCACATGATTACTTGCAACAAGATTTCTCTCGTGACCTCAAGAACAAAAGTAACTACTCACAAATGATAATCATGCTCCATATCAGAGGGGTATTAAATAGCATAATGGACCTGAACATATAATCTTCCACCAAATAAACCATATAGTAATCAACTACAAGATGTAATCAACACTACTAGTCACCCACGAGTACCAATCTACAGTTCCAGTACAAAGATTGATCACAAGAGATGAACTAGGGTTTGAGAGGAGATGGTGTTGTTGAAGATGTTGATGGAGATTTCCCTCCCCAAAATTGGAGAGTTGTTGGTGATGATGATGACGATGATTTCCCTCTTCGGGAGGGAAGTTCCCCCGGCGGAATCGCTCCGCCGGAGGGCAAAAGTGCTCCTGCCCAAGTTCCGCCTCGAGACAGCGGCGCTTCATTTCAAAAGTCATCTCCTTTTTTTTCTAGGTCAAAATGACTTATATACCAGAAGAGGGGCACCGAAGGTGGGCCGAGGAGGGCACAACACCAGGGCACGCTTGGGCTCCCTGGCGTGCCCAGGTGGGTTGTGCCCACCTGGTGGGCCCCCTCTGGTAGTTATTTGCTCCAATAGTTCTTATTTATTCCATAAAAATTCCCCGTGAAGTTTCATGTCATTTGGAGTTGTGCAGAATAGGCAACCTGACGTAGCTTTTTCAGGTCCAGAATTCTAGCTGCCGGTATTCTCCCTCTTTGTGTGAACCTTGCACATTATGAGAGAAAAGGCATTAGAATTACTCCAAAAAGCATTATTATGCATAAAAACATCATAAATAACAGTAGGCAAACATGATGCAAAATGGACATATCATGGGGAAGCTCGCGGTGCCGGCCGGAGTCAAGTTCCAAACTAGGCCCTTCACCTGCTCCAGTGAGCGCATCATGCATGGCGTGGTTGTAAGTGCATCTAGTGCCACCCCTAGTTGGTTTTGGAGTATTGGTGACAAACATGGTTGAGGGACTAATGTGTTTGTGAGAATTGCAGGGTAACATAGGTAGTAGTCCCTCATTGATTCGGTTTACCTACCAGAGATGACCCCTAAAAATGTATGAATACATTGAAGACAATGGTGGTTCATGAAGACATTCGACATTCACTTGAAGATTATGGAGTGCGAATACATAGTTTCTTTCGTAGTTTCTTTTTCTTCTTTATTGAGTCATAGGAACCACCGTACTGTTAAGTGGTGTCCAAGTGAACAAAGTTAGATGACTGAAGTGATGCTCAACCAAAATCCTATGTCTTTGAGCGAAGATAATGAGAGCAAATCTTATCTAGATTTGGATGAGTCAGCTTTTCTTGTAGCCCAAGCCAAGCTGCCACGTGTGTTTGAAATCCGACCATTGGACACGTGTTGGTTCCTTACTGACCCAGGGTCATTTCAGACATATCATGTCGGGTTGCCTCCTAGCTATAAATATCCCACCTCCTACACCATAAATTGGTGGCTGCTCAGAGTTAGTGCATGGCTTTTGTCGTTTGAGAGCAACCGACCTCCGAAGCCTTTGAGAGAGAGATCCTTGTGAGGACAAAGCCCAAAACACCCAAAGCCAAAGAGTGTTAGGCATCACTGAAGTCTTTCTATCCGCGTGACCTGAAGACTTGTTACACTTGAGGACTGTGCATCCTCCGGCCTGTTAGGCATCACGTTATGAGGATCCAAGAGTTATTGTGGATCGCTAGTGAACAGAGTCTGTGAAGGTTTGGAAGTCTACCTTGAAGACTTACCAGAGTGATTGGGCGAGGACTGGGTGTCCTTAGCTCAAGGGGAATAAGGTGAAGACATAGTCTTCCGAGTTCAATCTTAGCCACCCTAACCAGACGTACAATTTTCACAGCAACTGGAACTGGTCTACCAAATCCTTGTCTTCACCAAGCTACTGGTTCTATCCCCTACATTCCTTACATTTCAGTTTGTCTTCGTGAAGTCATTGCTTGCTTGCCTAATCTGTTTGACCTCACGGTGCGAAGACTATTATCTGTTTGGCTTCATACTGTCTTCTGTTCCAATCCATTCTACCTAGCTTCTATTAGTCGCCGTGCTTTCACTATATAGCTTACTTGACTATGGCTTGTCTAGTGTAGTTCATCTTCCGCTGCATACCCTATAGGTTCATATTAATAGTTTGCCTTCAAAGACCTCATGACTTGAAGACTTTCATAAAACTCGCCTATTCACCCCCCTCTAGTCGATAACTATCACTTTCAATTGGTATCGGAGCAAGGTGCTCCCTTGTTCTGTGTGATTCGGTTTAACCACCTAGAGTTTTAGCCATGTCGATTGCAGGGATAATCAATGTCTCCGTTGCGTGCCCAGTCTTCGATGGAACTAATTGCCCCTACTGGAAGAATAAGATGCGTTTGTGTCTTGAAGCCATTGACATCGACCTCTGGTGTGTCGTTAGGACAAGGGCTCCCAAGGTCGGTGAAGGTGTCATCGTTGCTGATGTCAAGAGGTTCGCGCAATTGGACTCGACTACCAAGAACATCATCTATGATCATCTGACCAAAGGACAGTATGGTCGTGTGAGTGCTCTGGAAATTATGAAGCTAGTCTGGGACTGGTTGTCCAATGTCAATGAAGGCGTCTCAACTCAGAGATACTCAAGGATTGATGTTCTTTGCAATCTCTTAAACTGCTTCAAGAGAAACGACAATGAGAATGTTGAGCTCACGTTTGATCGCCTCACAGATATCACCAATGAGCTTCGCGCACTTGGTGCCACTAAGATCACCAAGCATGAAATTGTGAAGAAGCTATGGAGATCACTTGACAGCTCATTTGATACCTTGGCCCTGATGATTCAAGAACGCCCTAACTTCAAAGATATCAATCCGTCTGACATACTTGAGAGGCTCAACACACATGAGTTCCAGCTATCTGAGAAGAGAGATATCTATGGCCCCAACTATGGCCTATCTCGTGCTTTGAAGGCAAAAGTTGTTTCCTCATCAGAAGAAGAATCTGACTACAGTTCTGGTGATCCTGAAGACATTGGCAAAGAGCTAGCAATGCTTGTGAGGAAGTTCCAAAAGTTCTCCAAGAAGAATCGCTTCAGAAAGTCTTCAAGATCCAGCTCAAGAAATGATGAGGCTTCCTCTCGTGACTACAAGAAGAGAACATGCCACAAATGCAAGAAGCCAAGCCACTACATATCTGAGTGTCCTCAATGGGACAAGGAAACTAAGAAGAATAATAAGAAGATCAAGGAATACAATTCTGATGACAAGAAGAAGAAGAAATGTTCAAAGTCTTCTTCAAAGTATTTGTCTCACAAGAAAAGCTCATCTGGCATGGCTCGTGCATTCATTGGCAAGGAGATGGATTCATAGGAGGAGTCTGCTTCTGAGGAGGCGGAGGTGGAGTCTAAGGAGGAGTATAATTCAGGTGTGGCAAGCCTGGCTCTAGATTCGACTTCATCGCCAAGTCCATCTTCAACTCCGAAGACAATGGTCACGTCGCCGACGCTGAAGCCGATGATGAGGATGACTCTGCTTCGACCTACTACTTCATGGCACGAGGTGCCAAGGTAAACTCACGTGATGCCTACTTCCAAACCTCCAGTAAAGAAGACTCTGAGTGTGAATCCAAACCTAGCTACAAAACTCTTTCTAAAATTGCAACTGAACAACAAAGTGCTATGGAACGCATTCAAAAGTTGTTAGACAAAAGCGATGATCTTTTGGACGTGGAAATGAATCGAACTCAGTCCTTAATTGAAGACATAAAAAATCTTTGTATTAAGTACGAGGAACTTGAAAGTCATCATGAAACCCTCTCAGCCACTCATGAGAAGCTTTTCTATGATTATGTTCAAAGGAAGCAAGATCTTGAGAAACTGAGAGCGTCTCAGGAAGATCTTCAAAAGGAGAACGATTGACTAATCGCTTAAGAGATTAGTTCCGCTCGGGAAGACTTTGTGCCACCATGTTTAAAATGTCTTGAGCATGATAATGTTGTCTCTATTGCTGAATGTTCTACTGCCTCTGATATTGCAATATCTTCAACTGCTGATGTGGTAACTAACCCGTCCACTGAGGATACCACTACTATTGCTGATGAGAATGCTAGGTTGAAGACATTGCTTGAAACAGGCATGTACAAAAGCCTCAAAGGGCATTAGACACTATGTGATGTCCTCAAGAAACAGATTCTGAACCGAAACCCTAGGAAAGAGGGTGTAGGGTTTGAGAGGAAAATGAATGTTGATGGTTCTTACTGGATGCCTAAGCAGTACCCCAACACCACATGGGTTGCTGCAAAGGATCCCTTAGTGGACCCATCCACCTTATCTGGCTTCACTTGTGCTAACCCCATTATCATTGATGAATCCTTTGGCGCCAATTATAAGCTGTTTAAGAATGAGAATGGTGAAGTTTTTGCCAGGTTTATTGGTACTAACTGCAGAAATGGGTAACCTTTGAAGAAGATCTGGGTGCCCAAAAGTTGTTTTGAGAAGCTTCCCATGAATGTCATCATGCCACCACCTGGGAAGAAGACAAACCCAGACCAAAGGCTTCATATGGCCCAAAGGATTCATACAGACAGAGGACCTCACAGGGTCACCCTAACACCAATTTTTTGCGGGGAAACCATCATCAGACTCATGAATATGAGCATGTATCTTCTAACCGCTATGTTCACAAAACAAAGAACTCTCCTACATATTCTTATGAGTATTATTCACCTCCAGCAAAACTATTTTCTAGGGTTCGAAAGCCAAAGTTCTCAGATGCTGCCCTTAGACTTATTGCTTCTAAGCCACCCCTGCAGATGTGGGTAGTTAAGAAGAATTAACTTCTCTTGCAGGGAAAGGTCTCCAGCCAAAAATCAAAGACTTCTGACGCTAATGCTGGGGACCTAAAACATCTTGTGGGACGCAAGATAAAGTGCCAGAATGGTCTTACTATTTATTTTGTCCCAGGGTTTCTTGACGAGCATCCTATCTTACCAAACAAGAATCTTAACTTTGATAACATGCTTGTCTGCTACATGTTTGTGCTTCACGATACTCTTGGTGAAGCCTATCCCGCTAACTGCATTGTAGGGTACGACTCCGAAAGCTACTGAGCGGATAATGGACAGTGGATGCACTAACCACATGACTAGTGATCGAAGTCTTCTCATGGATTCGATATTTGGAAAATATCGTTGCCTTGTGCTTATGGAAACTGACAAATCTCTAGTCTTCAAAGGTTATCGAAGAGGTGATCTATACTTCACAAAAATTTGTCATTTTATTCGCCCTCCTTTTTTGTTCGCCGTTTTCTCGTCAGATCTATTTTTGAGTGCAATGTTGTTGTGTAGTCATCATGACTCAAGAGAACACCAAGTTGTGTGATTTCTCAAATACCAACAACAATGATTTTATTAGCACTCCGATTGCTCCTCCCGCCACTAGTGCGGAGTCTGGTGACATTAATACTGCTTTGCTGAATCTTGTTATGGAAGATCAATTTTCCGGTACTCCTAATGAGGATGCCGCATCCCATCTTAACACATTCGTGGAATTATGTGATATGCAAAAGAAAAAAGATGTGGACAATGATGTTGTGAAGTTGAAATTATTTCTGTTTTCTTTGAGAGATCGCGCAAAAATTTGGTTTTGTTCTTTGCCTCGCAATAGTATCGATTCTTGGAACAAGTGCAAGGATGCTTTTATTACTAAGTATTTTCCGCCCGCAAAAATCATTTCCCTTAGCACACAGATTATGAATTTCAAGCAACTTGAACATGAGCATGTTGCACAATCTTGGGAAAGGATGAAATTGATGCTAAGGAATTGCCCAACTCATGGGTTAAATCTTTGGATGATCATACACAATTATTATGCGGGGTTGAATTTTGTTTCTCGTAATATTTTAGATTCTGCCGCGGGGGGTACTTTTATGGAAATTACTTTGGGTGAAGTTACTAAATTGCTAGACAATACCATGGCAAATTATTCACAATGTCATACCGAAAGAGCTCCTACTAGTAAAAAAGACAATTCGGTAAGAACAAAAAATTCTTTGAGTGAAAAGGTTGATGCTCTTATTAAGTTGGTTGCCAATAAAAGTGCTCCTATTGATTTTAATGATGTGCCTATGTCTACTTTGATTGAGGAAAATAGTGATGCCATAGATGTGAATTTATCTCACGAAACAATTTCAATAACAATCTTTATAGAGGTAATTTTAATCCTAGGCCTTTTCCTAGTAATTCCTCTAGTAATTATGGTAATTCCTATGGTAATCCTTCTTATAATAATAATAGAAACACCTATAATCTTGAGAATAATATTAAAGAATTTATCAATACTCAAAAAGTTTTCAATGCTACGATAGACGAAAAGCTGAATAAAGCTGACGATATGTCTAGAAGTATTGTTAGAATTTCTCATGATGTAGAAACTCTCAAGATGAAAAATTTTGTGCCTAAAGTTTAAGAATCAATTAAAGCTCTTTATGTTTCTATGGATGAAAGATGGCTCTCCCACCTCTCCCACCAACCTCTCCCACCACCAACAATGGAGATCTCTAGTCTAGGATGATGGAGGGCCTAATCCACTGGGATTTCTCCCCTGGCCAGGCGGTGGGGACACAGGTGCGCAAAAGATTTGGTTCCACGGTCCATTTTTCCCCCATAGAGGTACAAAGGAATTCTTCCTTGTTGTGGCTTTCTCTTCTGCCTCCTTTCCTCTCTCGGTTGAATCGGTGGGTCTTGCGCTTCAATGTTTTATTGGTGGATCCGCTTCTGGTTTCAATGTCAAACATCTTGTTGGTCGTCAATTTCGTTTTTCAGTGGCCTCAAATAAAGTTGGTCATTTCATTTACGGCCTTAAGGACCGGGTTTGGCCCGATTTTGTCTGTCATTTCAATCTATATCGCCATTCTGCTTGGTCAACTCATAGTAATGATCATACTTGGCATTTTGATCAAGAGCTTACTGAAGTGGTTATTCGTTCTCCTGTGGCTATCAAAACAAAGCTAAAATTTTTATCTAGTGGTGATGATCAGCAAGTTGCTTCCTTGAAAGAATTGGCAAAATTTGGTTTAACACCTTCTTCTCCAAGTAGGGCTTCATTTCATGAATCCAACATTAGTAAAGATCATGCGATAACTCATAACCCGGATTCAATCGTTCATGCTGATCAAGCTTTGGTTCATTGTCCAACCATTTCCTTTGGAAGTTTTCATTCGAATGTTCCTAAGCATAACAAAGGCAATAATTTTATCCGTTTCGGCAACTTCCAATCAGTCATTAAGCCAGTTCAAGGACATCAATCCACATTTATTGGCAGTAACTACTGGTCCTCTTATTGGGATACTATTCCTAGTTTTATTATTCTACATATTATGGACTTCCGACATGTGGGTTATGATGATTCACACATTGCCGAAATTTGGGCCCTTGATTCGGTTCCGACTAATGATTATATTTTTGAAAGAGTCAACAAATGTTCTCATTGCTATCAATTGGGCCACCTAGGCCCAAACTACCCAATCTCAAAAATCAATGAACCGGGCCAGGCCCAGTGTATTTCCACGGTGTAGGCTTCCTCTGATGACAGCCCTGCTATGGTAAAACAAAGATTTTCATGTAACATCTGCTCCTCTATGGATCATTCTGATGACAGCCCTGCTATGGTAAAACAAAGATTTTCTTGTAACATCTGCTCCTCTATGGATCATTTTTCAGAGTTCTGCCCTTTTAAGTTATATTGTCAATACTGCCATCTCTTAGGGCACTTACCTACTAATTGTGGAACACGGGATTGTTTATATCTTTGGTGGCAGCCCAAAGTGGACACATTGGAAAATGTTGTTCATTTGGCTAGAGATAATCACAAGGATAATATTCCTTCTCGAGTACCGCTAGCAAGGCAGCCGGTCGCCGATTGTGTTATCAAATCACCATCACATCAAAGTCGGATATCCACTTTCCCCAGTCCATTGATTACCTTCCCTGACTGCAATAAATCAGTAAATGAATCTATAGCCACCGGATGCAGCATCTGTGGCCGGTATGGACACATGGCACCTTCCTGTTGGAGGGAGAGAGAGGCACAAAGACTAGTATGGAAGCCTAAATCAATTGTCGCTGCCACTCCGCATTCCACCTCCCCTCCCCTGCCTGCCTCAAGAGCTCCTCACCTTGCAGCAATGGCGAATTACCCCATCAACGTAGTCCCCTACATCCCCACGGGGATGACCATCGAGCTCGGGCCGGCGGATCGGATTGTCCGCAGCGACATGGCGGTGCACCCGATCCCTCCTCTCAACCAGGACTTTCTCGCCATTGTTGAGGTGAATCGCCATGTCCCGTTTCATCACAAAGCTGCTCTGAGGCAAGTCATCACTGATCTTCTGCATGAGTCCAACTTTGTCCCCATTGAAGTAGATGACCACCCGCTAGGCATTGCTATTTACGGATTTCCCTCTCCCCTGATGCGTGACAATGTCGTGGGCACTACTTTTGAGATTGATGCCGAAGAAGAAGGTGATATGAACACCATAATCTCTTTTGTTCCGCATGATGAGGCACTCAATATGAGGCTCACAACCTATGGCCCAGATTTGTGGATTTTGTATATTGGCTTTCCGCAGACTTACCACTATTTGCGTAGATCTGTTGATGGCTTTGGTAGTTTGACTCATTGGCACAACCCCATAGGAGATAGGAAATATGTTTTGATTAGGGTTAAGGTTATTCATCTCAGATTGGTCCCAAAGAGCCTGGTTATCCGACAGCTTGGTGGTAATCGTCACTGTTGGACCGTGTGTGTTACAATGCTGCGCGGCTCTAACTGGAATGCGCATTTGCCCGAGGTTCTGCCGGCTGGGGAGGGTCCACCACCTCAGGATGGAATCCCGCACCCTCTCTATGGTGAAGGCCTCAACGCTGAGCAACTTTACTAGATGCAGCTTAATAACTGGATGGCTCAACAAGGTGCTGGCAACAATGTTGCAGAAGAGGTGGGTGAGAATGCTGCAGTTCAAGTGGACATTGAGATTCAGCCTCAATGGGGAGAATGGCCTGCACCTCCACCTCCTGCCCCACCTGCTCTTCACAACTTCCAAGAATGGCTGGCAAATGAAGGATTACAGGTCCAAGATGGTATTCTACCCAGCAACAATCTGCAAGACAGTCCTTTTGCAGCTTAGAATGATTCATTCTCTCAAAGCAGTTCAGATACAAGTACAGATTCTGATGCACTTGTGCTTGTGCCAGTTAACATTCTGCATGCCCTTCAGAGGAATGGAGCTCTTAACCTTGTTGCCAATGTTCCAAATACCCCAGCTGTGCAAGCAAACGAGATGATGATGCAACACAGCTCTCAGGTACAGAACCCACAAGTCCAGATCAGAATTTCTATTACAAATGCTGGTATGAACATTAGCTTTTCTGCTGACAATGAGTTCATGAACACCATGCTAATTGCTGAACCATTGTCATTTGTGCCCATAACAAACTTTCTCTCAAGCTCCATTATTCCAACTCTGGCAACTTTTGGCCCCTGGGCACATGGTTATGGCATAAGGCCGACCAACTTGGACATTCATCTTGCTCTTTCTGAATCCTTGGATGGCTCTGTCCAAGTGACCTCCTTCATCTCACAAGGGGAGGCTGATGGATCTGTTACTTCAACTGCTCAAGCCTAGTCGATGGATAGAGAGGATCTCGTTGGTTCTTTTGTAGCTACCCAACACAATGCAGTTACACTGTCTGAAGTTTCTGAAGTTCAGGAAAGGGATACTGATCTGAGATTATGCCTGTCGTGCAAGCCGATGCTTCTATGGGTGGCGCTCATGGCAAACACCGCAAAAATAAAGCTCCAGTCTCGGTGCTCAGTGTGCGTAGAAGCGCTCGCTCCAACAAATACGATGGATTCAAAGTGCCTTCCATCACTGACAGCAAGAGTAAAGCTTCCAAGGTCAAGCCCAGAGTGATCCCGTCTGCTGTAGTCATTACTGAGTTCACTGAGGAGTAGACAAAAGTTGAAGAACTCCCTCCACCGATGACTGTGGCTCAAATTCAGGAAATTGCTGTGCTGAATTGTGTTGTCCCCCCTGATGAAGTGACTGAAGAAATGCTCTTTGCTGACAAGGGGGCGGGCCCTTCCTCTTCTTAATTTACTTTCTTGTTCTTTTATCTAAATGGTACTTCTTTCAAACTGGAACGTTTTATGTTGGAACATCCGGGGTATGAACTCTGACCCCAGGCTTTTGGCTTTATCGAATGCTATTGCTTCTAGTGGACGCTCAGTTATTTTCTTACATGAGACCAAGAAACCTGCTTTTGATAACTCTTACATTAAAACTTGTTGCCCAAAACGATTTGATAGGTTTGCCTTCATTCCATCAAGAGGTGCGTCCGGTGGCATTGTGACCATTTGGAATAGTGCTATATTCACTGGCATTGTGTTAATCGAAGAAGATTTTGCCCTTGTCACCAAGTTTAAATCACATCAATCCTCCCAAGAGTGGACTTTGGTAAACATATATGGGCCTTGCCAGGGTGATACCAGAATTGACTACACAACCTGGTTACTTAATCTTCACATACCTTCCAATGAAGACTGGTTGCTTGTTGGTGATTTTGATTACATACGCAGCCCTAATAATAGAAATACACCAGGTGGTAATATTAATGACATGATCACATTCAATGACTTCATTCGCACACACGGTCTGATTGAACTTCCACTTAAGGGTAGATCATACACATGGAGTAACATGCAAGAGGATCCAATACTTGAACAACTAGATTGGTTTTTCACCTCAAATAATTGGACCATCTCTTACCCCAATATCACTATAAAACCACTTTTTAAACCAGTTTCTGACCATATTTCCTATGTGATCTCCATTGAAACTAACATCCCAGAAGTAATCTCTTTCGGTTTGAATCATACTGGATTCAGCATCCTGGCTTCATGGAGGTGGTGGAATCATCTTGGAACAAAATAATCCCCTCAAATTACTATGCCACAATTATCTGCAGAAAATTTAAGGCTCTCAGATATGAGCTCAAGCGATGGAGTAAACAGATATCTAAACTGGCCACTGCTATAGCTAACTCCAATTCTGCACTTACTAATCTGGATTCATTGGAAAATAAAAGAGTCCTCACAACACCTGAAAGTAACTTCAGAAGAATTCTCAACAAACATCTGTTTAGGCTATTATATTATCAAAAACAATATTGGAGGAAAAGATGTACCATAAGATGGGCCACATTTGGGGATGAGGACCCAAATTTGTTCAAAGCAATGGCTTCTGAACGATATCGTAGGAACAATATTTCATCTCTGCAGCTAGACAATGGCACCATAATTGAGGATCATCTTGGTAAAGAAGCTATAATTTATCAAAGCTTCAAAGAAAGATTGGGCACTTCAAGAGAATTTCAAATGAAATTTGATCTAGCCAATATAATCAAAAAAAAGAATGATCTGGACCAGCTAACAGTCCCATTCACTAAACAAGAAATTGATGATGTCATTAAAGAAATGCCTGCAGATAGAGCACCTGGACCAGATGGCTTCACAGGACTTTTTCTTAAATCTTGTTGGCACATTATTAAAGAAGATTTCTACAAACTGTGTGACGAGTTTCATGCAGGGACTTTAAACCTTGAGAGCATCAACGATGGGTACATAACCTTAATCCCTAAAATTTCCTCTCCGGCCATAGTAAATGACTTCAGGCCCATCACACTCCTCAATTGTTGTCTCAAAGTCATCACCAAACTGCTTGCCAACCGTCTCCAAAAACTCATTCTAAAGATCATACAAAGAAATCAATATGGTTTCATTAAGGGGAGAGCAATACAAGATTGCCTTGCATGGGCGTTCGAATATATACATCAATGCCAAACATCTAAGAATAAGATTGTACTCCTTAAATTGGATTTTGCAAAAGCCTTTGACACCATTGAACATGATGCAATGCTGGACATAATGAAACACATGGGATTCAATGATAAGTGGCTCCAATGGATTAAAACAATATTTTCCACGGGAAAATCTTCAGTTCTTCTTAATGGAGTACTGGGCAAGCAATTTATTTGCAAAAGTGCTGTACGTCAGGGAGACCCCCTCTCTCCACTTATCTTCATTCTTACAGCAGATCTTTTACAAGCGGCCATTAATGATGCCTTCTGACATGGTCTACTACAGCTACCCTTCTCAAGACAAAACCAAACGGATTACCTGTCATACAATACGTGGACGACACCATAATCATTATGCCGGCATGTCATGACCAAGCACATTTAATGAAGGGGATCCTCACTGATTATGCCACCTCCATTGGCCTCAAAATAAACTTCCACAAATCAACTTTGATTCCTATGAATTGTGATGAGGACTTAAGCAAAGACATTGCACAAATTTTTGGATACAAAATTGGGAAAATGCCCTTCACGTACCTTGCTTTGCCTCTGGGCACTTCTAAACCCTCTGTCCAAGACCTAATGCCAATTGTTTGTAACATGGAAAGAAGACTCACTTCCACTCTGTCAATGATGTCCTATGGCTCCAAAGTCTCTCTCCTAAACACAGTCATTACCTCATTGAGAATTTTTGCACTCTACACACTTTGTTTTCCACCAAAAATACTTGAGCTTCTGGACAAGTTGAGAAGGAAATGTCTTTGGACAAAAAAACAGAGCAAGGTGAAAAATGTAATTCTTTAGCTGCATCGGATAGAGTATGCAGACCAAAAAAGTGTGGAGGTCCCGGGATAATAAATCTCAGGATACAAAGTGATGCGTTGCTGCTAAAGTATTTACACAAATTCTACAAAAAATATGATCTCCCTTGGGTTGAGCTGTTATGGTCCACTTATTACACCAACAAAATTCCACATGCCTCTGACCCATGTGGATCATTTTGGTGGAGAGACATACTTAAACTAACTCCTATTTTTAGAGGGATCTCAAAAGTTGAGATGCATACTGGTGATAATGTGCTACTACGGAAAGATCTTTGGCTTGATGAAATCCTCATAGATACACATCCCAGGGCATTCTCATATGCAAGAAATGAGGATTGTTCGGTCAAGAACTTCCTGACCATCAACTCCCTTGATGAAGCATTCTATCTGCCACTCTCCAGTAGCCCTAGAGGAGGTGCAAGATATGCAAGGACTCATGTCCCATATAACATTTGATAACAATCAAAACACAAAGGATGTATGGTCTTACACTTGGGGGAGCAGATAATTCTCAGCAAAAAAATACTACAACTTCTACTTCAGAGATACGAGGGCCCACAAAACATACTAGTGGTTATGGAAATCAAAAGTCACGACCAAAATCAAAGTTTTTGGCTGGTTTGTGCTTTCGGATAGATTAAACACAAGAAACATGTTGAAAAGAAGACACTACAACAACGGCACCAACCTTAATTGCTTACTGTGTGGACAAAAAGAAGAAGACATTGATCACATGATTCTCACGTGCCCATTTAGTAGAAGCTGTTGGGCCACTTTTGATTTAGACCCTGGACCCCAAGCCAATCGATTATCCTGGTTAGAACAAGCAAAAACTACCTGGAATCGACCACTCTTCATGGAAATTATCCTGCAAGCTTCCTGGAGCATATGGAAAGAGAGGAATAACAAGATGTACAAAAATATTCAACCTTCATATAAATCCTGGTTGAATAGATTCAAAGAGGATCTTATCCTTTTACAGTATAGGGTTAAAGAAAATAAGAAAGACTTTATCTTCTTACTTTTAGACTCTTTACCCTCTGATTAGCAGAACCCTTATTCCTCTACACCCACCACCACAAAGTGGGATGGGTGCAATGTACATGATGTGACTACATTCTGTAAATATGTTATGATGATTAATATATAATAGTGGGAGCCTCTCCCACTGTCTCAGTTCCTCAAAAAAAAGTAAGAAAAGAACCGCTATGCTTAGGGCTAAAAGAGAATTTTTAGAAAAAGCATTTTCTAGTCATTACTTTCATAAAAGTGATGAAGATCTTAAAATGATTGGTGTTTCCTCTATTGATTCTTTGTTTAGTAAAATTAAGATTGATGAAATAGTGACTAGAGGAGAGTCAACTTTAGCTAGAAGGCGTCCCGATAATTCGGAGGGTGAAAATCTTGTTGAGAAAATTGATAAAAGTGGGTTTGAAGAGGTCAAGAATTTAACTAGTGATGTGCCCACTATTTTGGATTACAAAGACTTTAATTATGATAGTTGCTCTTTGGTTGATTGTATTTCTTTGTTGCAATCCATGATAAATTCACCCCATGCTTATGAACAAAAGAAAGCTTTTACTAAACATATTGTTGATGCCATGATGAAAGCTTTTGAAGAAAACTTGGAGTTAGAAGTTTCAATTCCTAGAAAATTACATGATGAATGGGAACCTACCATCGAAGTCAAGATAAAAAATTATGAGTGTTTTTCTTTATGTGACTTGGGTGCTAGTGTTTCTACAATTCCGAAATCTTTATGTGATGTGCTTGGTCTTACCGATATTGAAGAATGCTCTTTAAATTTTCACTTGGAGGATTCCACTATTAAAAGGCCTATGGAAAGAATTAATGATGTTCTTATTCTTGCAAATAGGAATTATGTGCCTATAGATTTCATTGTTCTTGATATTGATTGCAATCCGTCTTGTACAATTATACTTGGTACACCGTATTTACGTCTTATTGGTGTCGTGACTGATATGAAAGAAGGCAATATTAAATTCCAATTTCCACTAAGGAAGGGTATGGAAAACTTCACTAGAACAGGAATTAGGCCACCATATGAATCAATCATGAGGGCATCGTATGGATCTAGAACTAAAGATGATAGCACATAGATCCTTTGCATTATGCCTAGCTAGGGGCGTAAAACGATAGCGCTCGTTGGGAGGCAACCCAACTTGTATCTTTTTTGATTTTTGGTTTTCTTGCTGTTTTCAATAAAATACCCAGTTATGCCTCTGATTAGATGTGTTTTTCTGGTTTAAATTAGTGTTTGTGCCAAGCAAGGCCTTTGGGATGATTTGGGTGAGAGTTGATTTGATCTTGCTGAAAAACAGAAACTTTTGTGCTCATGAAAATAATTCCCATTTTTAACAGAAGAGTGCTTTTGAGTTGATTCTTTTTGCAGAAGATTAAAAACAAATTATTCACATTCTCCTAATTGTTCAGAATTGTTGGAGTGACAGAAGTATTCGAAGTTTCCAGATTGCTACAGACTGTTCTATTTTTGATAGATTCTATTTTCTTTGCATTGTGTGCTTGTTTGATGATTCTATGGTTTTCTTTGAAGAGTTTTTGCCATAGAAAAGTTGGAATACAGTAGATATAATGCAAAAATAAAATATGAATGGGTTTGCAACAGTACTTATAGTAGTGGTTTGCTTTCTTATACTGACGGATCTCACGAAGGTTTTGTTGAGTTTTGTGTGATTGAAGTTTTCAAGTTTTGGGTGAGATTACGATGGATGAAGGAATAAGGATTAGCAAAAGGCTGAGCTTGGGGATGCCCGAGGCACACCAAGATCATATTCAAGAAGTAGCAAGCATCTAAGCTTGGGGATGCCCGAGGCACCCCAAGATAATATTCAAGAAGTAGCAAGCAACTAAGCTTGGGGATGCCCCCCGAGTGGCATCTGATACGTCTCCAACGTATCTATAATTTTTGATTGTTCCATGCTATTATATTATCCATCTTGGATGTTTTATATGCATTTATATGCTATTTTATATGATTTTTGGGACTAACCTATTAACCTAGAGCCCAGTGCCAGTTTCTATTTTTTCCTTCTTTTTGAGTATCATAGACAAGGAATACCAAACGGAGTCCAATTGACCTAAAATTTACGGAGGTTGTTTTTGGACCAGAAGAAGCCCACGGAGCATCGAAGATGGACCAGAAGAGTCCCAAGGCCACCACATGGGTGGAGGGCGCGCCCTACCCCCTGGGCGCGCCTCCTACCTTGTGGCTGCCTCAGGGACCTTCCTGCCTTGTTCCCGATGCCAACACCTCTTATATATCCCCAAACTTCCAGAACAGAAAAGAGATCAGGAGTTCCGCCACCGCAAGCCCCTGTAGCCATGAAAAAACAATCGGGACCCTGTTCCGGCACCCTGCCGGAGAGGGGGATCCATCACCGGTGGCCATCTTCATCATCCCAGCGCTCTCCATGACGAGGAGGGAATAGTTCACCCTCGGGGTTGAGGGTATGTACCAGTAGCCATGTGTTTGATCTCTCTCTCTCTCTCTCTCTCTCTCTCTCTCTCTCTCTCTCGTGTTCTTGATTCGGCACGATCTTGATGTACCGCGAGCTTTGCTATTATAGTTGGATGTTATGATGATTCTCCCCCTCTACCTTCTTGTAACGAATTGAGTTTTCCCTTTGAAGTTATCTTATCGGATTGAGTCTTTAAGGATTTGAGAACACTTGTTGTATGTCTTGCATGTGCTTATCTGTGGTGACAATGTATGTTTCGGTGATCAACTTGCGGGTTCTGTCACCTTGTGAACTTATGCATAGGGGTTGGCATGCGTTTTCGTGTTGACTCTCCGGTAGAAACTTTGTGGCACTCTTTGAAGTTCTTTGTGTTGGTTTGAATAGATGCGTCTGAGATTGTGTCATGCATGCCATATAATCATACCCGCGGATACTTGTGGTGATATTGGAGTATCTAGGTGACATTAGGGTTTTGGTTGATGTGTGTCTTAAGGTGTTATTTTAATACGAACTCTAGGGTTGTTTGTGACACTTATAGGAATAGCCCAATAGATTGATCGGAAAGAATAACGAGGTGGTTCCGTACCATACCATAATCTCTTCGTTTGTTCTCCGCTATTACTGACTTTGGAGTGACTCTTTGTTGCACGTTGAGGGATTGTTATATGATCTAATTATGTTCTCATTGTTGAGGGAACTTGCACTAGTGAAACCCTAGACCTTGTTTCGAAGCATTGCAATACCGTTTTCGCTCACCTCTGTTACTTGCTACCTTGCTGTTTTTATATTTTCAGATTACAAAAACCTATATCTACCATCCATATTGCACTTGTATCACCATCTCTTCGCCGAACTAGTGCACATATACAATTTAC
Source organism: Triticum timopheevii (assembly GCA_963921465.1). Lineage (NCBI taxonomy): Eukaryota > Viridiplantae > Streptophyta > Magnoliopsida > Poales > Poaceae > Triticum > Triticum timopheevii. The sequence goes on from OY997264.1 coordinate 351,502,200, forward strand.
CATTGTATTGGGTGTGTTGGGGACACAAGAGACTCTTTCCTATTTGGTTGCAGGGTTGTTTGAGAGAGACCATCTTCATCCTACGCCTCCCACGGATTAATAAACCTTAGGTCATCCACTTGAGGAAAATTTGCTACTGTCCTACAAACCTCTGCACTTGGAGGCCCAACAACGTCTACAAGAAGAAGGTTGCATAGTAGACATCAAGCTCTTTTCTGGCGCCGTTGGCGGGGAGGTGAGTGCTTGAGGGTATATGTTTAGATATTGCAATTGAATCTTTTAGTTTCTTGTTTTATCACTAGTTTAGTTTATAAAAGAAAACCAAAAAAATGGAATTGAGGTTGCCTCATATGCTTCATCTTTTTAATGTCTTTCGTGAAAATGATGGAAAGGAAAATTGTGTTCAAGTGTTAGAACAGGAAGTCTATAAAATGTTTGGCACTAAATCTTTGTATGATGAGCATGATTGCAATGTTGTTAGTATGAATTCTTTGAATACCCATGATGCTAATGATATGCAAAGCTACAAGCTTGGGGATGCTATGTTTGATGAATATGATATTTTTAGTCCCCCAAGTTTTGATGAGAAAATCTATTATGATGAAAGCATGCCTCCTATCTATGATGATTATTGTAATGACATGTATGCTATAAAGAATAATTATAACCATGAAACTTGTCATCTTGATCTTAATTTTCAATCCTATGATAGTTATTTTGTTGAGTTTGCTCCCACTATTCCGAATGAGAAGAAATTTGCTTATGTGGAGAGTAATAAAATTTCTATGCTTGTGCATCATGAAAATAATGCTTTATGTGATGGTTATATTGTTGAATTCATTCATGATGCTACTGAAAATTATTATGAGGGGAGAATATATGCTTGTAGGAATTGCAATAATATCAAGTTTCCTCTCTGTGTGCTGAAAATCTTGAAGTTATGCTTGTTTTGTCTTCCTATGTTAGTTGATTCTTGTTCCCATAAGTTATTTGCTCACAAAATCCCTATGCATAGGAAGTGTGTTAGGCTTAAATGTGTTAGTCATATTCTTCATGATCCTCCCATTATGTTTCAATTCTTATCTTTCATACGAGCATCATTGAAATCATCATGCCTAGCTAAAAGGCATTAAAGAAAAGCGCTTGTTGGGAGACAACCCAATATTTACCTTTACTGTTTTTATATGTCCACATGATTAAGCTACTGTAGTAATCATGTTCCATAGCTTTTGTTTCAATAAAGTGCCAAGTAAAGCCTTTGGGATAGTGTGGATGATAGTTGACTTGATTCTGTGCAAAAACAGAAACTTTTATGCTCAGTCCAGGATATTTCAAAATTAACTGGAACATGCTTTTGATCTGATTTTTACACAAGATTGATATACAAATTTCCGAGATTTTCCTAATTTTTCAGAATTTTTAGATTTACAGAAGTATGGAAAGTTTCCAGATTACTACAGACTGTTCTATTTTTGACAGATTCTGTTTTCTATGTGTTGTTTGCTTATTTTGATGAATCTATGAGTAGAATCGGACGGTATGAACCATGGAGAAGTTGGAATACAGTATATACAACACTAATATGAATTTAGAATGAGTTCACAACAGTACCTAAGTGGTGATTTATTTTCTTATACTAACGGAGCTCATAAGATTTTTTTGTTGAGTTTTGTGTTGTGAAGTTTTCAGGTTTTGGGTAAAGTTTCAATGGACTATGGAATAAGAAGTAGCAAGAGCCTAATCTTGGGTATGACCAAGGCACCCCAAGGCAATATTCAAGGAAGATCCAAGCAAGTAAGCTTGGGGATGCCCCGGATAGCATCCCCTCTTTCGTCTTCGTTCATCGGTAACATTACTTGAGGCTATATTTTTATTCACCACATGATATGTGTTTTGCTTGGAGCGTCATTTTATTTTGTTTTTATTTGCTTTCTGTTATTCAGAGACATGTTTTATATCTTTTAGTTCAATAAAAAGTCAAGTATAGCCTTTACTATGCTTATTTTACAAGTCTATACGTTGCTATTTTGAAATCAGAAAGTTTGTTGTTATGTTTTGAATATTGGTGAATAGTCAGAACATGATAGAATCTTGAAATTTCGACACAATAAGTAACAAAAAAAATTCTATAGTGTGGTAATTTTTCAGAATTTTTGGAGTTAGGGAAGTATGATTCCTCTTGCATTCTTTACAGACTGTCCTGTTTAGACAAATTGATGTTATGTTTGCATTGTTTGCATATGTTTGCTTGTTTAATGATTCTATTTGAGGATAGGAGTGTTAAATATGCAGAGACATTTAGTAGGAAATATCAAATAATAATTTTAGTGTTTTGCTACTGTAGAGAATGATAAGGTTATTGTGTTGATTTATACTAACCTATCTCACGAGTTCTTGTTGTGTTTTGTGTGGATGAAGCTTTTAAGATAGGGAAACCGTGATATAAAAGGAATTAAGGAGACACAAAAGCTCAAGCTTTGGGATGCCCAAGGCATCCCTAATTAATATTTCAAGAAGTCTCAAGCATCCAAGCTTGTGGATGCCCCGGTTGGCATCCCACCTTTCTTCTTCAACAACTATCGATCAGTTTTGGTCGAGCCTAAGTTTTTGCTTCTTCACATGATATGTGCTATGCTTGAAATTTCATTCTGTTTTGCTTTGCTTGCTATTTGAATAAAGTACTTAATATATAAATTTTCTTTATGAGAGAGAGTCCTCACATAGCTAAATAATTATTTGACTACTCATTGATCTTCACTTATATCTTTCGGAGTAGTTTGTCATTTGCTCTAGTGCTTCACTTATATCTTTTTAGAGCACTACGTTGGTTTTATTTTGAAGAAATTGTTGAACTCTCATGCTTCACTTACATTATTTTGAGATTCTTTAAACAGCATGGTAATTTGCTTTGGTTATAAATTTAGTCCTAATATGATAGGCATCCAAGAGGGATATCATAAAAACTTTCATATAAAGTGCATTGAATACTATGAGAAGTTTTATTATTTATGATTGTTTTGAGATATGGAGATGGTGATATTAGAGTTATGCTAGTGGAGTAATTGTGAATTTTAGAGGTACTTGTGTTAAAGTTTGTGATTCCCGTAGCATGCACATATGGTGAACCGTTATGTGATGAAGTCAGAGCATGATTTATTTATTGATTGTCTTCCTTATGAGTGGCAGTCGAGGACAAGCGATTGTCTTTTCCTACCATACTATCCCCCTAGGAGCATGCACGTAGTACTTTGTTTCGATAACTAATTGATTTTTGCAATAAGTATGTGAGTTCTTTATGACTAATGTTGAGTCCATGGATTATACGCACTCTCACCCTTCCACAATTGCTAGCCTCTCCAGAGCCGCACAACTTTCACCGGTACCTTACACCCACCATATACCTTCCTCAAAACAGCCACCATACCTACCTATTGTGGCATTTCCATAGCCATTCCGAGATATTATCACCATGCAACTTTCCATTGTTTCGTTTATTATGACACGCATCATCATTGTCATATTGCTTTGCATGATCATGTAGTTGACATCGTATTTGTGACAAAGCCACCTTTCATAATTCTTTCATACATCTCACTCTTGATTCATTACACATCCTGGTACACCGCCGGAGGCATTCACTTAGTCATATTTTGTTCTAAGCATTGAGTTCTAATTTTTTTGAGTTGTAAGTAAATAAAAGTCTGTTTATCTTAATTATTAGAGCATTGTCCTAGTGAGGAAAGGATGATGGAGACTATGATTCCCCCACAATTCAAGATGAGACTCCGGACAAAAAAAATAAAAAATATGAAAAAAGAGGCCAAAAAAGAGAGAGGGCCCAAAAAAAACAAAACAAAAAAAAACTTAGAGAAAAAGGGAGAAGGGGCAATGCTACTATACTTTTACCACACTTGTGCTTCAAAGTAGCACCATGATCTTCATGATAGAGAGTCTCCTATGTTGTCACTTTCATATACTAGTGGGCATTTTTCATTATAGAACTTGGCTTGTATATTCCAATGATGGGCTTCCTCAAATTTCCCTAGGTCTTCGTGAGCAAGCGAGTTGGATGCACATCCACTTAGTTTCTTTTTGAGCTTTCACACACTTATAGCTCTAGTGCATCCGTTGCATGGCAATCCCTACTCACTCACATTGATATCTATTGATGGGCATCTCCATAGCCCATTGATACACCTAGTTGAAGTGAGACTATCTCCTTCTTTTTTTTCTTCTCCATAACCACCATATTCTATTCCACCTATAGTGCTATGCCCATGGCTCACGCCAATGTATTGAGTGAAACTTGAAAAGGTATGAGAACATTAAAAGTATGTAACAATTGCTTGGCTTGTCATCGGGGTTGTGCATGATTTAAATATTTTATGTGATGAAGATGGAGCATAGCCAGACTATATGAGTTTGTAGGGATAAGCTTGCTTTGGCCATGTTATTTTGAGAAGACATGATTGCTTTATTAGTATGCTTGAAGTTTGTTTTTATTGCAATATTAAACTTTTGTTTTGAATCTTATGGATCTGAATATTCTTGCCACAATAGATAAGATTACATCGCTAAATATGTTAGGTAGCATTCCACATCAAAAATTCTGTTTTTATCATTGACCTACTCGAGGACGAGCAGGAATTAAGATTGGGGATGCTTGATACGTCTCCAACGTATCTATAATTTTTGATTGTTCCACGCTATTATATTATCCATCTTGGATGTTTTATATGCATTTATATGCTATTTTATATGATTTTTGGGACTAACCTAGAGCCCAGTGCCAGTTTTTGTTTTTTCCTTGTTTTTGAGTATCGCAGAAAAGGAATACCAAACGGGGTCCAATTGACCTGAAAATTTACAGAGATTGTTTTTGAACTAGAAGAAGCCCACGGAGCACCGGAGATGGACCAGAAGAGTCCCGAGGCCAACACGAGGGCGGAGAGCACGCCCCCTACCTCGTGGCTGCCTCGGGGACCCCCCCTGACTTGTTCCCAACGCCAACACCTCTTATATATCCCCAAACTTCCAGAACATAACCTAGATCCGGAGTTCTGCCGCCACAAGCTTGTGCAGCCACGAAAAACCAATCGGGACCTTAATATCCCCAAACACGAGGGCTGAGGGTATGTACAAGTAGCTATGTGTTTGATCTCTCTCTCTCTCTCTCTCTCTCTCTCTCTCTTGTTCTTGATTTAGCACGATCTTGATGTACCGCGAGCTTTGCTATTATAGTTGGATCTTATGATGTTTCTCCCCCTCTACCTTCTTGTAATGAATTGAGTTTTCCCTTTGAAGTTATCTTATTGGATTGAGTTTTAAGTATTTGAGAACACTTGATGTATGTCTTGCATGTGCTTATCTGTGGTGACAATGGGATATTCACGTGATCCACTTGATGTATATCTCGGTGATCAACTTGCGGGTTCTGTGACCTTGTGAACTTATGCATAGGGGTTGGCACGCGTTTTCGTCTTGACTCTCCGGTAGAAACTTTGTGGTACTCTTTGAAGTTCTTTGTGTTGGTTTGAATATATGAATCTGAGATTGTGTGATGCATATCGTATAATCATACCCGCGGATACTTGTGGTGACATTGGAGTATCTAGGTGACATTAGAGTTTTGGTTGATGTGTGTCTTAAGGTGTTATTTTAATACGAACTCTAGGGCTATTTGTGACACTTATAGGAATAGCCCAATGGATTGATCGAAAAGAATAACTTTGAGGTGGTTCCGTACCCTACCATAATCTCTTCGTTTGTTCTCTTCTATTAGTGACTTTGGAGTGACTCTTTGCTGCACGTTGAGGGATTGTTATATGATCTAATTATGCTATCATTGTTGAGGGAACTTGCACTGGTGAAATTATGAACCCTAGGCCTTGTTTCAAAGCATTGCAATACCGTTTTCGCTCACTTTTGTTACTTGCTACCTTGCTGTTTTTATATTTCCAGATTACAAAAACCTATATCTACCATCCATATTGCACTTGTATCACCATCTCTTCGCCGAACTAGTGCACCTATACAATTTATCGTTGTATTGGGTGTGTTGGGGACACAAGAGACTCTTTGCTATATTGGTTGCAGGGTTGTTTGAGAGAGACCATCTTCATCCTACGCCTCCCGCGGAATGATAAACCTTAGGTCATCCACTTGAGGGAAATTTGCTACTATCCTACAAACCTCTCCACTTCCCTGCATCGGGCGGGCACATTTCCCGCACGCCTTAACTGCATGGAGAAATGCAAGCGCCCGCCGCTGCCACAATAAATCCCCCACGCACGGGCCGAGGGCGCGGCGTGGTGGGGCCCAGCCCGCTGTTGTGTCCCATCATGCGCGTGGCCTGGCAGAGCGTTGCCGGCCGCTGTTCACCACGTAATGCTGCATCGGTTCGCGGAAGGTGCGTCCTTCCCCCTCAAGCCAAGATCTGGCTGGCGTTTCAGTTTCCCGCCCAGGCCGGGGTGGCATGATCCGGCTTCCGGAAGCCGAGACACAATGGGTGTTGCCGGGACCCAGTGGTCGCAAGCTTCATCAACCCAACCGCCTCGTTAGGGGTGTAACACTGCGAAGGCCCTCCTACTTGGAACCGGCGGGCCTTCACAACTTTGGGGGCTACTGTCGGGGGGATGGTCCCCGGGCAGGCAACGGAACCCGGATCCTTTTCAAAAACATCGGGGCAGGCCAAGCCCCTCAATCCGGCTCACCACCCACCGGCTCCCTAGTGCGAGCCGTTCAGCCCAACCAGCTGGCGCATGTCGGCCGGTTGCAAGAAGTCAACTCCCAAATGACCAGAGGGCGTGGCTACAGCGCGCTCCCCTTTACACCGGCCCTGGTGGGTGGCAACAGCAATCCCATGCCCCCGCCCGGAGCGGGCGGTGTCCCCGCGGTGTAACCCTGTAGCTAGGCGGCGCGTGCTGCCCCATGACGCCTGGTGACGCATGCCACAGTACCAAGCAGCCGGCCGTACCCGCATCCGGCGGCTCCGGTACCGCCCGCACCCAGCGCACCGGCCGAGACCTGTAACCGACGGAAACCGGCAGGCCTGACAGCCCCCACTGCCGGCTCCTAGACACTGACAGCAGGGTCCCATGCCCATGTAATATTCCTATTATAACCTCGGGGGGGGGGGGGGAGGGGGGGCAGCCTATAAGACCCCCCGTTACCCCTCCATGCAGAGGGTCAGATCGGAGGTGCAGCGCAGGAGAAGAGGCAGGCCCAGAGTTCCGTGTCCGACTCCATGCCCAGATAGCCCTTGAAGAGCGTGGCGAATTCGGCGAGCTGCAGCACGGCGTTGGCGCCCAGGTGGTGCGCCTGCAGCCCGAAGAAGTTTAGGAAGGAGCAGAAAAAAGTGCTCGCGGGAAGGCCGAATCCGCGCTTGAAGTGGGTGTAAAACACCACACGCTCGCCCTCCAGCGGTTGTGGTTCCATCTCCCCGTCTGCCGCGCATGCAGCCACCTCCGTCGCTGGCCGCAGCCGCTTAGTGTCGCGAAGATACTAGATATCCGCATCGCTGGTCTCGGACCCTCTCAAGATCCCTTCGGGCGCGCCATCGGCAAGGTTCTTTAGGAGCGCGGCGGCGAGAAGAGGGGCGGAGTGGTCGCTGGATGTTGCAGACGGCGGCTGGGCACTGTAGCAAGGGCGCTTGAGGCTTGGAGGATAAGGAGAAGAGGAAGACGAAGGGAGAGCGAGGGGACCGTGCGAGGGCGTTTCCGCCACGCCCCTTCCTCCGTTTTATAACCCCGATGGAACGTGGGAAAGTGGGATCGGCTGCGCCCACGATTCCACTTCCCTGCATCGGGCCAGCACATTTCCCGCACGCCTTAACTGCGTGGAGAAGTGCAAGCGCCCGTCGCTGCCACCATGAGCAAACATGTATCCACTTCATATAAACCATATTCTGCATGAGTAAGGGTGTTATCTCTCTGGAGAGCTCCGAACCTGGGTACATCTCGTGTCACACACCTGCGCGTGCCAACCTAGCCTCTGGAACCCACCGGTGCCCTTGCGTCTATCCCCACCTTTAGCCATCCTATGGCATCTGCCGTGAGATCACCATGACAATATGTATGATCCGAACGGACACGATGCTAGAGAGAGAGAGATGTGTCGGTTGCAGAAGGCAACCACATGAAGGTTTGGGCAAGGGTAGATTTCCATCTAATTACACGTGCTAATTGATCACAACATTGAGCAGACTTTCAAAGTGCCCCGGACTTGGCCGTTGCGGCAACACCTCAGTAATACTTCGGTTCTTTAGAGCATGGTTAATAGTATAGCTAGTTGCTAGCTATGTAGACAAAGCATGTTATCAAAAGTTAGCATTATTAGTTACTCATATAATGGAGTTGGCTATAAGGTTGGGTGTAAGTCACAACTTTTTTCACTTTCTCTCTATTTTTTCTTCGTATTAAACGTTTTTACCTAGAAGCACGTGTAGAGACTCGCTCTTGCATCAGAGCACTTTTGTATTTTTTTTCTTTGTCTCTCTCCTTCACATAGTAAAAAATGTCATATAAGCGGGCTTATAGCCCGCTATTGTACTTCCTCTTAGCGGGGTTTAGGTGTGTTCCCCTAAAATACGCACCAACTCTTTGTACATATATTTCTCTCTCTGCTTCTCACTTAAAGAATAGGCAATGTTCCTGCCGGTTGCATGGGAAAAAAAAGAAAGCACAAAAGAAAGAAGCTTTCTGCTCTGGTTTCTGTTGTTGTATCTGCTGAACAGAGACATGTTACTAGTCCAACCAACCAACCAACCAAACCAACAGGACACTGAAGATATATGGATTGTCACAAAAACACTGAAGATATACAAGATATACTATAACGCAGACAGACGATACTAAAGAATGTGAATTGTATTTATTCTCCGACAGACAAATACAACAAATAAATCGCACAGTAGTACACTGAACCCTGATAGCACTGTAGGAAGGAACATGCAGGGAAGGCAATGTGCATGCCACTGCCAGCCAAGAATAACAAGAACAAATCCGCAAATGTATCGACATGATTAAGACTTAAACACTCCAAAACTAAGCCTTGGTACCCATGGATCGGTCAGATCCCTCTCACATGGCCAACACCACAGCCATGCCCATGGCGAGCGCCACCGCAGCGCTCGCACTAATGCTGGCGGCGCCCGAGCCGGACGGTGAACTGGGCGTCGGTGTCCCCGTAGGCGACGACACTGTCGGCAGCTGCTCGTCGGTGGCCGACCCCTCCGGTGCCGGCGCCGGGGCGGCGACAGGGGCGACGCTCCTCTGGCCCCTGGGCTTGGTGGGGGCGGCGGTTGCGGCGGCAACGTTCACCTGGAGCTTCATGCCGGCGTCGCAGTGGCCGGTGATGCTGCAGATGAAGTAGCGCTTCCCGGCAGTGGTGAGCTTGACGGTGGTCTTGCCGCCGGTGTATCTGGCGACGACTTTGCTGGCCGTGCAGGCGTCGTAATCGGCCTTGCTCACCTCCACGACGTCGTGCGCCGGCGAGTACGAAAATACTGCAACCATCGACCGCAACAAGTTTGTCAGGTCGGTTCTTGTTATAATCCTAGCCGTCAAGAACTAGATCGAGAGTAGGGGAGTGAGCTTAAATACGTACCCAGGCTGTCTCCCGGAGAGAACTTTTGCTTCCCCGACCACGAGTCGTAGCCGCCGCTGGTGGCCCAGGTCGCGCCGCTGCCGCCCACCTGGTGATCCACTGCCACGGTGAGCTGCGCAAGCGCTGCCACGGCCACGACGGCAACGAGGACGGCCTTCACCACCATTGCCATTGATAGAGCCCTGCTTCTAGCAATTATGCCAACCGAAAGAGAAGACTGTTTGAGATGCGAGGTGAGGTGAGTTGAGAGCTTGAGATCTGGGACGATTGTGGAGCTAGCTAGCTGGCGAGCTGCTGCTTATATAGATGGAGCTGCAGGCCGTACGTCGTCATGCCTGACATGGTTGACGGCCGCGCGCGGCGGGGTGAACTGGGAAGGGGTTGGTGGCCAGACGCGGCAAGTCCTTTGACCCCCAACTTGCAGCTAGCTAGCTATCGAGCTTCAACAACTCTCCATTATTATGCATGCATTGCTGCAGCTTCCTTGCTTGCTCGCAGAAAAGAAAATGCTTAGCACTGCCCATGTGCACACTGCACAGTCGTGCTCAACAACTGCTACTCATCGGTATATTGCATTTTTTAGCCGCCTGCTCTTTGTTAGTTGGGGATGTTTGTTTACAGGTTCCCACGTTATGCGGGAGTGCCAAAAGTTGGGCACCCTACCTACTCGACGTGTTTCATGGCTTCCACGCCCAAATTATGTTATTCCAAATTTCTTGGACGCTTGCAACCTCTCGCACATCTGTAATTACTTTTGTTCATTTTCGGTTTCCCACCTAAAATAATTTTATATCTTAGTCACCTGAATTTACACAATACCAGATCTTAATTTGCAATATAATTTAAGTGTTGATTTCCGCTTAACTTTACTGCATTTTATATTCTAAGTTATAATTTTACATTCATTTAATCTTGTATGGATTGATTCAAACATAAATATGTTTTATCTCCAAATGATTAGGAAAGTCGCTGAAGTTTATGACGAAAACGAACAAGGGAGCAATATATAGTACAAATATAGGGTATTTTGCATATAGCTTTATAATCACCATTTCTCCCATAGCCACTGGATAAGAATCCAATACTAGTGACTCTCAACAAAGATAACGAGCTTAAGCCGAATATCGCACACCTTGTAGTTGTGTGCCGTTTTACCAAAGTTGTATGATGACATGCCCGTCCACTACGATATGCCTGTGACGACTTCGTCACTTTCCGGATCTATTGACTCAGCCTCTCGAATATGCAATATGCTCATATGGATAAGATGTGCATGTGTGCATCTCTAAGGGCTCATTTGGTGCATAGGGAAAACTCATGGATCCCCGCCCAATACCAGGGCCAGAAAGGCACACGTTAAACTCTCCCAGGGAATTCTGCAGCGCCATTTGGTTCAGGCCCAAGACAGGGAAATCTCGGCCCTCCCCAGCCGAATCCCAGGGAAGAAAAAACACTAGTCACGACGTGTGGGAGAAGTTCCCCCGTTTCTCTCGCTGCGCCTCTGGTCGCAAACCCCGCCGCCGTTATCGTTGGATTTTCCCTTCGCTTACGCCACTCACCTTGACCCGTCGACCCCCTCCTTGGCTCCTCTCTCCTCTACTCCCAAATGGCGATGCCAAATTCCCCTCAGGTTTCCATTTTGTCAGGAATTTTCATTCTGGGGCAGCTCTACCCCGAGTACATCTCCCCCAGCAACCAAACAAGGCCTAAGGCTTACTATGTTTCTATAAAAAACAGTTGAACAAGGACTACAGGTGTAAAGTCAAGCCTTTAATCACCATGGAATTTATGTATATAAGCACCAAAATCAGTGGCGCAAATGATGGATTTGCACATGGTGCTGCATTGCATCGCATTGCCTTGGTGTGAAGTGTCAACTCCGTGAGGTGGTTGTTGTGAGGAAGGGTTCCTGTCTATGTCGATCGAGTAGTGCAATTAGAAAATTGTACCGTTGGTGGTTTTGTTAATTAATGGGCGTTTGTAGGTGGGAGTAGTTACCCCGTCATGCATGTGTCTTTCGGGTCTCTCGATCCTCACATCTAACCAGCTTGTCACAACGGTAAGATAATAGCGCGGTTTGAACTTGAGTTTGAGTACAGCCTCCGATTAATAAACCGCAAATCACAGGGCCACGATTACAACCGATATTGTGCGCCGTAATCTGAAAACTTGTTTCAGCTGAAATCGCCAGAAAAGAGATTTTTTTAGGGAAAAGTTGCTTCTATTTTTTTTTAGAAAAGGAGGATGACTCCCGGCCTCTGGGCGATGCATACGGCCACTTTATTAATTATTCTTACAAGACCTTACAAAATCAATACAACAGTAAGACTAAAGCCGCCGTCTAAGCAACAAACTGTCGCTACACCTATCCAATTGATGAAGGGGCGCAGATAGCCTGGGCCTAATACCAAACAGACATCGCAGCCAAGCCTAACATCTAAGACCTGAGACCCCAACCAGCCACTTGCCGGGTCTGGGGCACACACTGATCCGGCGTGCTCTCAGAGGCCGCCGCCGCCAACTGCCACCGCTCCATCTTCAGAACTGTACTGATGCATCAACTTTGCTTGGTCCAGCTATCATCGACGCCACCACGGCGCCCAACGACACCTCCTCCCTGCGCGCAAACAGCTGAACACGTCGCGGTCGCCACTGATACACCTCAGCACCATGCTGCCAAGTATCACCAGCCGACACAGCTTGAAGTCCTTGGAGGACCTGTCGTGCGTAGCACTTGCCGACCAGGCATGACCAAGCGTAGCACCTGTCGGTCAGGCATGACTTAACATCTTCACCGAAGCTCTGTGCAAGACGAAGCCGCTCCACCTCCTGCCACTAACTTACAGTGCTGCTCCACAAACGATGCTCCCAAGAGAGAAACGACACCACAGTGCCGCCATCGTCCGATCTGGAACACCAGATACTAGGGTTTCCCTCGGAGCAGCACGAGTGGGTCGACAGTAGTTACACGACGATGCCTTCATCAAGGTAACGACATAGAACGCCGCCATCGCCTGCCGTCGGCTTGGTTTTCACCGGCAACCATGTCTCCCCAACTCGCAGCCGGGACTAGATGATGGATCTCGAGATCCGATCACCAAGCTTCTGGCCAGCCACCGCCGACAAAGAAGATGACCACCACCACTGGCACACCGGCCAGAACAGATCTGCCATGGGTGCCGCCAAGCAGTCCACCAGGCCCTCGACGCCGCCGCCGATCTAAAGCCACATGACATGCCGCCAAAGACCGCATCGCGCCGCCGCCCGATCCAGGCCAGCCACCGCAGCAGCCGCCCATGGCCCAAGGTAGGGCCGACCGCCGCCGCCATCGAAGACAACGCCGTCGCTTCTAGATCGGCCGCACCTCCACGCATGTTGGGGTCCGCCACCCCTGAGACGCGGGAGGAAGGAAGAGCCCCCGCCACCGCCGCCGGCCTCCAGGCGCAAGCCGGTGGCGTCCTTCGGCGGAGGCGGGATGAGGGGAGGAGGATGGGCTAGGCCCCGGCGGCGGCTAGGGTTGGGGAGCCCGAGTCGCCCGAGCGGGGGGCGACCCGAGCCTGATCAACTAATTTCACCAACAAAGCTTGGAATGTCATCCCAAATAACATCCAACACACAGTCTGGGGGCATCCCCCACCACACCTTACAAAGTTCATACACACATAACTTAGCAAACTTATGGGCAGCAACATTGGCCGAACGACCCACCTAAGAAACTTTAAAATCAGACCTAGAATGCTTTTGCTTTATGTCCTTGATCCATGGGCAGACAAGAGAGTAGTCCATCCCTTCGTGATTGATCTTGTTGACGACCACCCTGCTATCAAGCTCTACATGAAATTTCTCAACGTTCATCTGAATAGCCAGCTGCACCGCGCGTTGGCAGGCCAGAACCTCCGACTACTCCGAATCCGTGATGCTCGGGAAGAAATGGCAGCACTACAGGAATCAGTAACTTTGCCTTCTGCCATAGCAGAAGGCAAAGGCATGCCTGGAGGACGACAAAGAACTTTGCTGCCAGCCAGCAGACGACAACACGTTCGGCTGAACAGACTACGACAAAGGTCTCTTTGCCGTCTGCTGGCAGACAACAAAGATGCAAAGGCCTTTGTCATCCGCTGGCAGACGGCAAAGGGCCTGGACAACACACGTGGCATTTTAGGTCCGTTAATGGGTTAACGGCGTGCTTTCCGTCTGCTGGCAGACTGCAAAGACCTTTGCATCTTTGTCGTCTGCCAGCAGACGGCAAAGTTCCCAAGTAGGCCAGCCCAGATGCCCCCCAGGTAGCTGCCACGTGGCATGCTATGCCGTCTGCTGGTAGACGACAAAGATGCAAAGGTCTTTGTCGTCTGCCAGCAAACGACAAAGCAACCATATAGGCCAGCACATTGCCCCCAGGTTGCACAGGTAGCTGACATGTGGCCTATTTGCTGTTTGCTGGCTGATGGCAAAGCTCTTTGCCATCTGGCAGCAGACGACAAAGATCTTGTATAGCCCCTGTTTTTTCTTAAATTCATTCAATTTCACAGAATTTCACACACACACACACACACACACACACACACACACACACACACACATGAAAATACTTTCGACAAGCATACCAACATATATACATACCAAATCATATCCCTGCCATATGGATATGGTCATCCAACACATATACATAGCAAATGAAAAGTTTATATGCAACATATATAGCTAACCAACATATCCAATAACAAGCATACAATGGTTTCATCCATACATACATATATAGGTAGCAAGTTTTACATTGTTCATCCTACAAAATCAAAACAAAAAGGAAGCATGAAGAGAAGAGTAGACTCCATCAACGCAAGCTTCCTCATCTAAAGCAGATCTGCAAATTGAGAAAGAAGAAAGTTAGATGAAGAAGAAGAAGACTAGCTATAAGAAGAAGAAGAAAAGGAAGATTTCTTCTTCTTCTTCTTCTTCTTCTAACTAAGGTAGGTAAAAATGCCATTTTATTGCTAAGCTAGGTAAAATGCTAAGTGTAGGTTAGTTTTGAGCTAACCTAGGTAAATAGGTCATTTTGGAGCTTAGTAAGGTTATTATGTCATTTTCGACGAAAATAAGCTAAGTCTATGTCATTTTGGAGGTAACAAAGATTATCATGCCATTTTTGACCTAAGTATGCTAAGTATGTCATAAATGAACTGAAGAAGCTAAGTATGTCATTTTTGAGCTAACCTAGATAGTTATGCCATTTTTGACCTAAGTAAGATAATTATGTCATAAATGAACTAGGTCAGCTAAGTATAGATCATTATTGAGCTATCCTAGGTAGTTATACCATTTTTAGCTAACTAAGCATATTAAGGTAAGTATAGGTCATTTTTGTGCTAACCTAGGTGATGATGCCATTTTTTTTAGCCAACTTACGTAAGTATAGCTCATTTTTTATCAAACTTAGGTAATTATGCCATTTCGGCAGCACCTCCCCGCTGTTCTCCTGATACACATCTCGGCAATAAGCAGAGAGGATGTGTGCCTGAAGAACAATAGGGAGGCACTGGCAAAATTTTGCATCGGACCCGGAGCAAAGCATATGGGAAAACGAACCCAATCTACACATACTCGGGCTGTCCATGAACAACGCTGGACAATTCGAAAGAATCACAGTTATAAATATGCAAATGCATGCATATTTATAGATGTAACCCTTTCGAATGGGAGACACATAATGGTCACACATACTGATGATTGAAGACACATATAGCTAGCAAGTTTCATCGGCACAAAGACCGGAATAGAGAAAATGAAGGGGGGAGGAGGAGCTGTCATTTGTGCTCACCCACGAATGCAGGGCCGGAGCTCGTCAAACACTAGATCCTCGCAGCGACGAAAAAACTGCACATTTAAATCGAAAGATGAGTAACATAGCAATATTGTTTTTTCTGTCCACCTAACTAAATATTTACAACAGGACGAGCGGGTTAGGGGGTTCCTCGGTGTCAATGGAACCCTAAATAGCAAGTACCATCGGTGCGAGATACATGTGGCGCTCGGCATTGAACACTAGATCCATTTCCCACAAGTGACGCCAGCTCCCGGCGTCCCGCAACAATAGTTCTGGGGGCCGATGACGGTCGAACACCTTGGTGAATTTGTCTGGTAGCCTTTGCGATGAGGATTAAAGCCAAGTTTTGAAACTTCAAACAACCAAACCGACTTGAGTCAATTTGGGTGTTTCAAGTTTCAACACTTGGCTTTTAATCGTCATCGCATAGGCTGCAAGACAAATTCACATAGTTGTTCGACCGCCATCGACCCCGAGAACTCTTGCTATGGGACACGGGACGCCGACGTCACTTGTGAGACGTTGATGTAGTGTTCGACACCGATAGCTACATGTATCTCGCACCGACGATACTTGCTATTTAGGGTTCCATAGACACCGAGGAACCCCCTAACCGCTCGTCCCCGGGCGCCCTCAGGTATGGCGACTCACGGTCGACGGGTCAGCACTCGGACTAGGGAATTCTCGGCCTGGGCGACGACGTCGGGACCGGCAAGACCCATGGGCTCCACCATCTATCCCCTAGGCGACCGACGATCCTCAACCCTCTGAACCGACCCTCTTCCCCGACCCTCGATCCCTCGGCGACCGGTGATCCCCGACCCCTCGGTGACCAGTGATCCTCGACACGGTTACATCAGTGACACACCCCGATCCTTAACCCGGTTTCGTCGGTCATGCAGCTGTAATCTTCTTCTTCTTCTTCTTCTTCTTCCTCCTCCTCCTCCTCCTCTTCTTCCTCCTCTTCTTCTTATTCTTCTTCTTCTTCTTCTTCTGATTTTTTCATCTTTTATCTTTCTTCTTAACCTAAACTAAACCGAAACTAAACTAAAACTAAACCTAAACCTAAACCTAAAAAACAGAAACAAAACCTAAACTAAACCAAGCCTAAATTAAACTAAATATAAACTAAATCTAAAAAATTAGAAGGGGGTTGGGGCAGCCTGGGTGGAGGAGGGGGGGGGGCACCGGGGGCGGCGGGGCGGCCGCGGTAGAGGGTGGCCGGGGTGGAGGAGGGGGTTTCCGGGGAGGCGGGGGGCGGAGCGGCGACGGGCGCCGGGGCAACGGCGGTCGGGGCGGCGGGGGTCGGGGTCGGGCCAGACCGATCTGGATAGGGATATAGAGAGAAGACAAAGAGGAGCTGGGCCGCCGTTAGAGCCGTTAACTAATACTCTCTTTGCCGTCCGCTGGCCGACGACAAAGATTCTTTGCCATCCTCCAGCGAACGTCAAAGAGGGGGGTCGGACTGATGCTTTGTACTGGCATCTAGTGGGACCCAATAGCACCTCTTTGCCCTCCGCTGGCAGACGGCAAAGATTATTTGTTGTCCGCCCGCGGACAACAAAGAACTGACTGATGGCAAGGAGCTTCTTTGCCCTCTGCTTCCTCTTTGCCGTCCGCTTTGCCTTCCGCAAGCGGATGGCAAAGAGGGGGCAGACGAACAAACTGTTGATTCCAGTAGTGCAGGCCCCGGCAAGGAACGCTCCATTGTGATCTCTTGCAACAATGCCTCCACCTCCTTTATCTCCACCAATACTAGTAGCACCATCAGCATTGAACTTGACCCAGCCCTCAGCCAGGGCCTCTCATCTCTGTACTTGTTTTTCCATCACCATCCGCTCCTTCGTTTGATGCACATTCTTCCATTCCTGCATAAAACTGCACACAATTTCTGTAATTTCATGCGGCAAGGCAATCCTCTTCCCGCCCCTCGCATCTTTTCTAGCCAGCCATAAGGCATATACAACATGGATCACAGCTTCCTTCGGTTCCTCACTCACGACAGCTAACCAGGAAAGCATCCATTGAGCCAGTGCTCCATGATCATCCATCGGTGTCGGAGGAGCGGTAACATCAATGCCCTTCTTCGTTCGAAGTAATTTCCAGAAAAGTCGAGCATGTGTACAAGACCAAAACCTTTGCATAATGGTCTCCTCTCTCCCACATGCCACAGAGAAAACCCCAGGTTTGATTCGGCGCTGATGGAGTTCAGACCCAACAGCAAGACCATTTCTAACTAACCTCCACATATGAATTTTCGCTTAACTTGGAGCATTAGTCTTAAAAAGCTAGATATCCTTTATGGCGGTCAATAGAACTTGAGGGCTCGGGCCGCCTCAACGCACATTTCTTCATCGACATCTTGAGATGATATGTATATCGAACATTGAAGGTTCCATTCTTAGTGTAATTCCATGCTAAAAAATCATCACAGCCCGCCCCCTATAGCGATTTTCTTTATATCAGCCGCGTCGAACTCAGTGAACATACTATCCACCTTTGTAGTATCCCATGCAGTACCATCCGATTTCAAAAAATCAGCAATTTTTGTCATCCCTTAGACGTACACTTGGCCCAATGGCAGAAGGTAACCATTCCTCGGGATCCAGCTATCGTGGTGAATGTTTACCCTTGATCCATCACCAAATCTCCACACTAGACCTTCCCTCAATAAGTACCTTCCATGCAAAATACTACGGAAAGTGTAGGAAGCATTAGATGGACAAGTGGCCGACAAAATCAAGTCCTAAAAATAACGTGCTTTGAGCACCCTACCACACAGAGAATGAGGTGAAGTTAAAATCCTCCGCACTTTCTTGGCCAAGAGAGCTTGATTGAATGCTTCAGGGTCACGAAAAGCAAGCCCTCCTTGTCTCTTTGGAGCACACATATTATCCCATGATATCCAATGCACCTTCCTCTCACCATTCATTGCACCCCACCAGAATTTCGAAGAGATCGAAGTCAGGTTCTAGCATGTTTTCTTTGTGAGGTGAAAACAACTCATGGGAAAGGTTGGTACTGATTGCAGACTAGATTTAACAAGCACCTCTCTAGCAGCCTTAGAGAGCCCTTGGCCCTTCCATCCTGTTACTTTTCATTTCGAACTTTCAGTCACATACTTAAAAGTCCCCTCCTTTGATCTCCCAACCTATGTTTGAAGGCTAAGGTACTTTTCATTCAAAGCTTCAGACTCAATTCCCAATACCTGCTTCAACCGTTCCTTCATCTCTGCATAGCAGTCCTTACCAAAGAAGATAGAATATCTTTGCAAGTTAACTCTTTAACCAGGAGCTTCTTCAGGCTTGATCAAAATATCCCTAAGAGCATGCATACTCACCTCAGAGCCCTCAAGGAAAACCATTGTATCATCCGCAAACAACAAGTGCTTGACATGGGGTCCAGTGCTCCTGAAAGACACACCCTTAATCAACTTATCATTCTGCGTGTTCTTCAACAGGGCAAAGAAAGCCTCCACACAAAACAAGAGTAGATATGGCGAGGGAGGGTCACCCTACTGGAGGCCCCTCGATGGAAATAAACGCCTTGATAGACCACCATTAAACTTGACTGAGAAGCTAGCAGTAGTGACACACCTCATAACCATTTGAATCCATATTGGAGAAAAACCCATTTTGGCCATCATTTGTTCAAGGAAGGACCACTCCACCCTATCGTACGCCTTCATCATATCAAGCTTCACCACACATAAAAACTTTCCCCTTTTTCTTATCCGGATAGCATGAACGCACTCATATGCAACCAAAACATTATCCGTAATGAGACGGCCCGGAACAAAAGCGCTTTGTTCCTCAGAGATCAAGAAAGGCAAAATTCCTTTTAGTTTGTTTGCAAGAACTTTGGTAGCAATATTATACAGCACATTCCAAAGACTGATAGGACGGAACTGTGACATCAATTCTAGAGAGTTAACTTTTGGAATCATGACAATCACAATAGCATTGAAAGCATCCGGGGCAGCCGCACCATGCAAACAATCTTTAACTACCGAGCACACATCACCTTTCACCAGAGACCAGTGTCTCTGGTAAAACAAAGCAGGTAGCCCATCAGGTCCTGGATATTTAGTTGGACCCATTTGGAATAACGCGGCCTCAATCTCCTCATCACTAATCGTATCTGTGAGACGCATGTTCATCTCCTCTGAAACAACTTCAATAATATTCTGTAGCAACAGATTAGCTCCCACAGAACCATCGGAAGTGAACAAGTTCTCATAAAAGTTTGCTACTACGTTTCTCATATCATCATCATCAACGCATCGGCTCCCATCCTCTTTAACTAGAGCTCTCATAGTATTCTTTCTCTTCCTATGAGTAGCCCTATTCCGAAAATATTGAGTATTTTTGTCTCCCGCCATCAACCAATCCACACGAGACCACTGTCGGTACATAATTTCCTCATGGTCATAGATCTCCGGCAATTCATCTTCAATCTCTCGGACCAACAGTGAGTGTCCAGAGACAACAACTCGTGATTTGGCTTCAACAAGTTTCATTTTCAGAAATGCAATCTTATGGTGAATGGAACCAAACACCTCTCTTGCCCAATGCTGCATATTCCCCGTCATCAAACCCAATCTATCCCACACCACCTCCAGGTTTTGAGCACCTGAACCTACGGCCTCACATGCCTCTTTAACCATGTTGTCATATTGTTCATGCTAGTCCAAGCTTCGTCAAAGCGAAATGGTCCCTGTCCTCCTCTCTGAGCACTTGGAGCTGTCTCCAAGGCCCGGATAAGAAGAGCTTGATGATCCGATTCTTCCGTCATAATGTGTTCCAGCGAGGCCTCTAGAAAGAGAATGAGAAAACTATTCTTCCGTCACAATCTGACTTGAACATTCTCAGCCCCATATTTTATTATCTCAAGTGTACGGATATCCCAAAAACCCCAAGTCAGCAAGGACGCAATCAGCCAAATAGTCTCGGAAATCTTCCATATGAGCAAAACATCTTGGGTTACCACCCATCTGATCAGTAAGAAACAATTCATCATAATCACCAGCAGACAGCCAAGGCAAGTCATCTTGTGCTCTCAAATATCTAATAGCATCCCATGATTTTTTTCGCAATTCAGTTTTGGGCTCTCCGTAGAATCCAGTGAATCTACACTTTTTTTCCCTTCCCACAAGATTTCTGCATCAATGGAGTACTGGCACCATGGCCAAACAGAAACTTGAACATGATCTCTCCACCATAGTGAAAGCCCACCACTCTCTCCATCGCAGTCGACAAAAACACCAAACTTGAAACCTAAACTCCATTTCAGTTCTTCCATTGCCCTAGCCTTCTTTTTTGTTTCATTGAGAAAAACCACCGCTGGGTTGTGCGATCGAATTAGGTCCCAAAGTTCGCCCAATGTTGAGGCCAATCCCAATCCCTGACAGTTCCAGGCCAAGAAATTCATTGCTCCCGACGGCCCTGCCTTGCAGGGTTCGACGATGAATCTATCTTTTTAGAGATGCAGTCAAACATTGTCAACGTCTTGGGAACCCTGTTTATTCGCTGTTGGCAACCCATATCTTTTTGGGACCTGAGGGAGTCCTGGACTAGGGGGTGTCTGGATAGCCGAACTATCACCGTCGGCCGGACTCCAAGACTATGAAGATACAATATGGAAGACTTCGTCCCGTGTCCGGATGGGACTTTCCTTGGCGTGGAAGGCAACTTGGCGATATGGATATGTGGATCTCCTACCATTGTAACCGACTCTGTGTAACCCTAGCCCTCTCCGGTGTCCATATAAACCGGAGGGTTTTAGTCCATAGGACAGATAACAATCATACCATAGGCTAGCTTCTAGGATTTAGCCTCCTTGATCTCATGGTAGATCTACTCTTGTACTACCCATATCATCAATATCAACCAAGCAGGAGTAGGGTTTTACCTCCATCGAGAGGGCCCGAACCTGGGTAAAAACATCGTGTCCCTTGTCTCCCGTTACCATCCGCCTAGACGCACAGTTCGGGACCCCCTACCCGAGATCTGCCGGTTTTGACACCGACATTGGTGCTTTCATTGAGAGTTCCTCTGTGTCGTAACCTATAGGCCCGAAGGCTCCTTCGATCATCAACAACAACGCGGTCCAGGGTGAGATTTTTCTCCCTGGACAGATCTTCGTATTCGGCGGCTTCGCACTGCGGGCCAATTCACTTGGCCATCTGGAGCCGATCGAAAGATACGCCCCTGGACATCAGGTCAGATTTGGAACTTTGAACTATACGACCGACATCCGCGGAGACTTGATCTTCGACGGATTTGAGCCACAGCCAGGCGTGCCGCACTATCTTGATAGGCACGATTTAGCTCTGCTGCCGGACAGTGCCCTGGAGGCCGCACAAGAATTCGCTCCGACCCTTGGTTCAGAGCAGACGGCGCCAATCGAGGATGGGTGGTTGGACACCACCTCAGGGGCTGCTACCTCTACGGCGATGGAGCCGAATATCGACCCTGTCCCTCATGAAGCTCGTGACTCCAAGGTGTCGGACTCCTATCCGGACCCCGAACCTTCCGCGCCCCTGCCAATCGAATCCGATTGGGCGCCGATCATGGAGTTCACCACTACGGACATCTTTCAGCACTCGCCTTTTGGCGACATCCTGAATTCGCTAAAGTATCTCTCTTTGTCAGGAGAGCCTTGGCCGGATTATGGCCAGGACGGTTGGGATGCGGACGATAAAGAAATTCAAAGCCCACCCACCACCCACTTCGTAGCCACTGTCGATGACTTAACCGACATGCTAGACTTCGACTCCGAAGACATCGACGGTATGGACGACGATACCGGAGACGACCAAGAACCAGCGCCTACTGGGCACTGGAAAGCCACCTCGTCATACGACATATACATGGTGGACATCCCAAAGGATGGGAATGGCGATGGAACAGCGGAGGATGACCCCTCCAGAAAGCAGCCTAAGCGCCGGTGTCAGCGGCGCCGCTCCAAATCCCGCCACAGCAAGAATGGAGATTCCGGCACCAGAGATAATAACACCCCGGATAGTGCGGAAGACAACCCCCTCCAGCAAGATTCAGCACAGGAGGACGGAGAAGCCAGCCCTCATGATAGAGCGGCAGACGAAGAGGTAGAGGACGACAATTACATGCCTCCCTCCAGAGAGGAGGCAAGCCTCGACGACGACGAATTTGTCGTGCCTGAGGATCCCGTCGAGCAAGAGCGTTTCAAACGCAGGCTTATGGCCACAGCAAGCAGCCTCAAGAGAAAGCAGCAACAGCTTAGAGCTGATCAAGATTTGCTAGCCGACAGATGGACTGAAGTCCTCGCAGCCGAAGAGTACGAACTCGAACGCCCCTCCAAAAGCTTCACCAAACGCAAGCTGCTGCCCCGATTAGAGGAGGAAGCATATAAACCTACATCACCAGCGCACAATACGGCCGACCGGCCACCTCGTGGCCGCGACAGAGAGGCCTCTAGGCCCTCCACTAAAGCCGCACCCCGACATCGCTCGAAAAGTACAAAGCCACGGGAGAATGCGCCGGACTTGCGAGAAATATTAGAGGATAAGGCAAGAGAATCAAGATCGATCTACGGATCGCGTGGGCGCCCCACAATACGCGATGACAACCGTCGCGCCGGATACAGCAATTCCGGTCGGGCCGCACACTATAGACAAAGCTCGCTTGAGCTACGTCGTGATATAGCCCAATACAGAGGCGCCGCTCACCCACTATGCTTCACTGATGAAGTAATGGATCATCAAATCCCCGAAGGGTTCAAACCCGTGAACATTGAATCCTACGATGGCACAACAGACCCCGTGGTCTCGATCGAAGACTATCTCCTTCATATCCACATGGCCCGCGGTGATGATCTTCACGCCATCAAATACCTCCCACTCAAGCTTAAAGGACCAGCTCGGCATTGGCTCAACAGCTTGCCAGCAGAATCAATTGGGTGTTGGGAGGACCTGGAAGCCGCATTCCTTGATAACTTCCAGGGCACATATGTGCGACCACCAGACGCCGATGACCTAAGCCACATAATTCAGCAGCCAGACGAATCGGCCAGACAATTCTGGACTCGGTTCTTAACCAAGAAAAATCAAATCGTCGACTGTCCGGATGCAGAGGCCCTTGCAGCCTTTAAACACAACATCCGCGACGAATGGCTGGCCCGGCACCTAGGACAGGAAATGCCGAAATCAATGGCAGCACTCACATCACTCATGACCCGCTTCTGTGCGGGAGAAGACAGCTGGCTAGCCCGCAGTAACAACCTAACCAAAAACTCTGGTAGTTCGGATACCAAAGACAGCAGTGGTAGGTCGCGTCGCAATAAGCACAAACGCCGCATTAACGGCGAAAATACTGAAGATACGGCAGTCAACGCCGGATTCAGAGGCTCTAAACCCGGTCAGCGGAAAAAGCCATTCAAAAGAACTACTCCAGGCCCGTCCAATTTGGACCGGATACTCGATCGCTCGTGCCAGATACACGGCACCCCCGAAAGCCAGCTAATCACACCAACAGAGATTACTGGGTGTTCAAACAGGCAGGCAAGTTAATCGCCGAAGGCAATGACAAGGGGCTACATAGCGACGACGAGGAGGAGACACGGCCGCCGAACAATAGAGGACAGAAGGGATTCTCCCCACAGGTGCGGACGGTGAACATGATATACGCAACCCACATACCCAAAAGGGAGCGGAAGCGTGCGCTCAGGGACGTATACGCGATGGAGCCAGTCGCCCCAAAGTTCAATCCGTGGTCCTCTTTCCCAATCGCTTTTGATCGAAGGGACCACCCCACCAGTATCCGCCACGGCGGATTCGCCGCATTGGCTTTAGACCCAATCGTTGAAGGATTTCACCTCACTAGAGTCCAGATGGATGGCAGCAGCAGCCTGAACCTGCTTTATCAGGATACAGTGTGCAAGATGGGCATAGACCCCTCAAGGATTAAACCCACAAAAACGACCTTCAAAGGCGTCATACCAGGTGTAGAGGCCAATTGTACCGGCTCAGTCACACTGGAAGTGGTCTTCGGATCCCCGGATAACTTCCGAAGCGAGGAGTTAATGTTCGACATAATCCCGTTCCGCAGCGGCTATCATCCACTGCTCGGACGAACCGCATTTTCAAAGTTCAATGCGGTGCCGCACTACGCATACCTCAAGCTCAAGATGCCAGGCCCTCGAGGAGTTATCACGGTCAACGGAAACACTGAACGATCTCTCCGTACGGAGGAGCATACAACGACTCTCGCGGCGGAAGTATAGAGCAGTCTCTTAAGACAATTCTCGAGTCCGGCCGTTAAGCGAGCGGACACCGTCAAGCGCGCCCGGAGTAACCTACAACAAGACCACCTGGCACATTCCGAGCACGCGTAGCAATGCGGCCCCAACCCCAGCCCTCACGACATCGCAAGATCAGTGCCACGCGTACATCATTACACCCTGGAGATACCATGGCATAGGGGGAGGGGAACGACCATGGCAGGCCCAGAGTGCGGATCAACCACACCAGGGGCTCCCGAATTGGTCATTATTTTTTTCTTTCTTTCCTCTCTTATTCTCAGGACTCCGTTTTCAGAAGCCCTGTCCGGCAGTGGATCTGCCGAACTAACGATGCAACAGCCAGGGAAGCAGAAAAGCTACGACGAGTATCCAGGTGGTCTCCATTACGAGCATTATGCCTGTTTTACATACCATTCCGCAGCCTACCCCTGGAGGGGGACATGTTAAACAGTCCCTCCCCTTGCTTATCGCACTATTTGTATCGTCCTGCCCTCATTGCAGTATTTTTGAATAAACAATGCATCTTTTTTATCATGGCATTCCTTTTTTATACATATGTTCACTTATGACATGTCGCATCCATACGCTTTTTGGTACGGCTAAATACACCAGGGGGTTAAGTTCCCCAAATTATGGTGTGATAAGTCCAAACACTTTCACAAGTGTGGCACCCCGAACTTATAGCAATATATGCATCGGCTCCGAATCATGTCTTGGGTCAATAGTTGGGTTTGCCCGGCTCCCATGTTTTGGTACCATACGTTCCGTTATATCGGCTAAGGTAGCACTGGGAGAACCACTGCGATTGTGCCCTAGTTGAGCTGGGTGAGCACCTCAGTGGAGAAAGCTAAAACTGACCGTCATGATGGGGCGAGAGCCGGTCGCTGTTCGAGAGGTTTTTTTGAGTCCCTAAATACTTATGCCGCCTAGAGCGGGGAACCGGCTTTGTCCGGCCCAGGCATGGATAGCGCCCCAAATTCGGCCTTCCAGACACTAGGGGCTTCGCCGAAATTTCAAATTATAGAATTCTATGGCTAAGTGAGAGTGTTCAAGCATTATAAGTCCGGTTGCCTCGTTCGTTGTGTTGAGCGCCTCCCTAGAAGGACCCAAAAATGGGAACAAGAGTGCTCAAGTTTAGCCCGAACACCCTAGCACTCGTGGCATGGGGGCCGAAGCCAACGACTTGCCATCTCTCAGATTTGACAAACGGCCGCACAGAAGGTAATATTTTAAATTTACAAAAGTTGCTTAGTGCATATGAACAAAGTTTTCAGCGCACAGGATAACAAAACGCGAGTGTAATCAAAGATTACATCTTTGGAGCACTCACCCGCAATAATGCGGGCACCCTTCAGGACACCCTTGTAATACATCTCGGGCATGCGATACTCCTTGCCCCGCGGTGGCGCGTCCGTCACAAGCTTCTCGGCGTCCATCCTGCCCCAGTGCACCTTAGCGCGGGCAAGGGCCCGACGGGCACCTTCAATACAGGTGGAGTGATTGATGACGTCAACCCATGGACAGGCGTCCACCAGCCGCCGCACCTGGCCGAAGTAGCTCCCAGGCATGGCTTCCTTGGGCCATAGCCAAACTATGAGGCCCTTCATGGCCTATTCGGCAACCTTGTGGAGCTCGACCAGCTGCTTCAGCTGGTCGCTCGGGGGCACCGGATGTCCAGCCTCAGCATACTGAGACCAGAACACCTTCTCCGTCGAGCTCCCCTCCTCGGCTCTGTAGAATGCAGCAGCATCGGACACGCTGCGGGGCAGATCTGCGAGCGCTCCTGGAGAGCTCCGAATTCGGGTGAGTAACAGGTAATTCACTTTTACATGCTTGCTTTGCATGAAGAATGCCTTACCCGCCGCTATCTTCTTCACCGCCTCGATTTCCTAGAGGGCCTTTTGGACTTCGGCCTTAGCGGCTTTGGGACTCTCCAGAGCGGACGCAAGTTCGGACTCTCGAGTCTTCGAGTCATGCTCCAAATCCTCATGTTTTTCTATGAGAGCCTGGAGCTCTTGCTGAACCTCCGCCACCCGTGCCTCCTGCTTCTCTCGCTCTATGCGTTCCGCGGCCGCATTGCGCTCGGCCACGGACACCGCCTCCTTCAGGGTTGCCACCTCGTTTGTGGCCCCTGCAATACCCACGTTATTCTTGTCATTTTTTGCAACCAAATCCTTTTTTTATAAGGTACAACTTTAATAAGGTGTTACTTACCTTCCTTGTCCTCGAGCTGCTTCTTGGCACGGCCGAGCTCGCCCTCGGACCGCTCGAGGCTCTTCTTTAAGGCATTAACCTCCGCAGTAAGTGCGGCAGAGGTCAGCAGTGCAGCCTGCATTCCCATATTGACATATTTGTGTTAGACTCCTGCGTATATCTTTTTAGATCCTCAGCTCGGCTTTTCTTTCCGAACGCCGAACTAAGCATCAGGGGCTACTGTCTATGCGGTACTACTTTACATATCTTAAAAAAAATCCTTACCTCAAAGCCTGTTAGAAGGCTGTTGCAGGCTTCGGTCAGCCCGCTCTTGGCGGACTCAACTTTCTGAATCACCGCACTCATGACGGTGCGGTGTTCCTCGTCGATGGAAGCGCTGTTGAGCACTTCCAACAAGTTATCCAGCGCCTCCGGTTGGACGGAGGTCACCGGCGTCGCCGTCTCGCCCTTCTTACGAAGGGGCCGCCCGCCGGACTCCGAAACCACCAAAGGTTCCGGCACGGAGTCCGGCCCAAGGCCCGGGAGGTTGCCATGCGGCACCTCCGGGGTCTCCTCCTCCTGGCCGGTCCCCTTCCGGGACCCCACCTCGGCGTCGTCATCGTCACGAGGGGAGGAGACAGTCGGAAGTGAAGCGCTATTCACATCCGACGAACCCAGGGACCCGCTCGACGAAGCGGGGAGATCGTCCTTGGGCGGGCTGTATGGTCGTGTTCGGCATTAGTGGACACTATGCGGCGAAAGGAAAAACATAAGTTATTCTGGGATCCGGACACTTACAATCTTGCCAGGGGCTTGGCCCTCGAAGCCCACTCCTCCCCGCCGTCGCCGGCGTTGGTGGAACAGTCCGGAGGAAGGGTCCTTCCCTTCTTGGACCCTTCGGCCTCCCCCGCCGGGGAAGCCTTCCTTTTCTTCTCTCCCCCCACTGGGGGAGAGGCCTCTTTCTTCTCCTCCTCATCCTCGTGGGAGGAGTCCGCCTCGGAGTCCTCGGACGATGAGTCTGATAACACCTGGCGCCGGGAACTCCTCCGAGTTCCTGTCGCCTTCTTCTTGGCCTTCTTTTCTGGCACCACGTAAGGCGCCGGGACCAGCAGCCCTGTCAAACGGGCATCCGCTGGGTCTTCTGGAAGGGGCGCCGGACAGCTAACCTGCCCGGACGTCTTCTGGCAGGCCTGTCAAAGGTATTGGGAGTTTACATCCCATATAGAGTCAAACTATGGAAAGCAAGTGTCCTGTAAAGGATAATATAGCTTACCTCGCCAGCCGGACGCTGCGAGCTGAACCCGCGATCTTCGGTAGCGGATGCGGGCGCCTCGGCGCCCTTGAACAGCACCCTCCACGCCTCTTCGTACATAGTGTCGAAGAGCCTACTCAAGGTCTGGTGCTGTGCTGGATCGAACTCCCACAGGTTGAAATCCCGCTGTTGGCACGGGAGAATCCGACGGATGAGCATGACCTGGACCACGTTGACAAGCTTGAGCTTCTTGTTCACCAGGGTTTGGAGACAGGATTGGAGTCCGGTCAGCTCCTCCGAATTGCCCCACAACAGACCCTTCTCTTTCCAGGAGGTGAGCCGCATGGGGATGCCAGATCTGAATTCGGGGGCCATTGCCCATTCAGGGTCACGCGGCTCGGTGATGTAGAACCACCCCGATTGCCACCCTTTGATGGTTTCCATGAAGGCGCCCTCGAGCCAGGTGACGTTGGGCATCTTGCCCACCATGGCACCTCCGCACTCCGCTTGGCTGCCGCCCACTACCTTTGGCTTGACATTGAAGGTCTTTAGCCATAAGACGAAGTGGGTCTGGATGGAGAGGAAGGCCTCGCACACGACGATGAACGCCGAGATGTTGAGGATAAAATTCGGGGCCAGATCATGGAAATCCAGGCCGTAGTAGAACATGAGCCCCCGGACAAAGGGGTGAAGTGGGAAGCCCAGTTCGCGGAGGAAATGGGGAAGGAATACCACCCTCTCATGGGGCCCGAGGGTGGGGACGAGCTGCCCCTCGTCGGGGAGCCGGTGCGCGATATCACTGGACAAATATCCGGCCTTGCGCAGCTTCTTGATGTGCCCCTCCGTGACGGAGAAGGCCATCCACTTGCCTCCCGCTCCGGACATGGTTGGAGAAGGTTGAGGTAAGATGTGCGGACTTGGGCGCTGGAGCTCGAGTGCACAAAGATGGATAAGCAAAGGAGGAAGAAGGCGCAGGTGAAAAGGTGGATCCTTATCCCCTATATATGAGCAGACGAAACTATGCGTCCCCACCGGCCCAGTAAAACTCGCTTATCTCCCAAGCGCCGCATTTAATGGCGTGGTTGGGTTACCCACGTCCGTATTGATGAGAATCCCGAAATAAGGGGACACGATCTCCGCTTTGACAAGACGCGCCAAGGAAACCGCTTTGCTAAACACGCTGAGGTGGAACAATAAAAATGATTCAAATGAAGGCTTGGCCATGGCATGACGTCATGCCACGAAATACGTCAGCAGATTGAACTTGTGTAAATATTATTCTCTCTATGGTGGCGTGTGGAATTTATTTTGCAGAGCCGGACACTATCCTGGTGTTCAAAATCTTCTATGAATTATTCGGAGGAGGAACCCGCCTTGCAATGCCGAAGACAATATGCGCGCCGGACTCGTCGTCATTGAAGCCTGGTTCAGGGGCTACTGAGGGAGTCCTGGACTAGGGGGTGTCCGGATAGCCGAACTATCACCGTCGGCCGGACTCCAAGACTATGAAGATACAAGATGGAAGACTTCGTCCCGTGTCCGGATGGGACTTTCCTTGGCGTGGAAGGCAAGCTTGGCGATATGGATATGTGGATCTCCTACCATTGTAAACGGACTCTGTGTAACCCTAGCCCTCTCCGGTGTCTATATAAACCGGAGGGTTTTAGTCCATAGGACAGATAACAATCATACCATAGGCTAGCTTCTAGGGTTTAGCCTCCTTGATCTCGTGGTAGATCTACTCTTGTACTACCCATATCATCAATATCAATCAAGCAGGAGTAGGGTTTTACCTCCATCGAGAGGGCCCGAACCTGGGTAAAAACATCGTGTCCCTTGTCTCCTGTTACCATCCGCCTAGACGCACAGTTCGGGACCCCCTACCCGAGATCCGCTGGTTTTGACACCGACAGGACCCCTCTTCCTACTACCAGAATCAGAAGAATGTTGAGAGTCTGGGGTTACTTGTGTCGAGATCTGCACATGGCTTCCTGACATAGTAACCTCATCATCTGCCCCTCTCTCCATGCACACCCGACCGCTAATGCATATTTTGTTCATCTCCTTGCTGCACGCAAACTAACCTGCCTCCATACGTCTCTGCATCATAAGAGAAATCGCGATTCTGCTTATGTCCAAACGGGTAGTAGTCCTCCTTTCCTTTCTGATCCCATCTCAATTCCCTACCACCATCATTCTGATCACTATAGTTTTGCTGCAGCAAGTTGTCACGCAGGTCTCTTTCCCTTCTATGTTCAATATCTGACCTTAAATCATGTTCACCTAACTGCCCGGACCAGTGTCCTTTCCCAGGACTATCCACTGTGCCTCTATCATATGATGAGCTCCCGCTAGTGCAGTACTTCGTAGACCTAGCAAAATCAGAGTGCAAGTTCCTCTTAGTAGGCGCCTATCTGATCCTAGGGTGTTCAGGCTAAACACAAGAACCGGAACTGTTACTGGTGCTTGCAACACCACTAGACAACCCCTCCTTAGTAGATAAACTTTTGTCCGGGGAGGTATGAAGCCATTCACCCCATTGATCTGAGGAGTCAAGAGCAGGTCCACACACTCCCCTCAGATGAACTAATCTGCCACATTCAAAACAGAAACATGGAATCTTTTCATAAACAAATCATACCAAGTCCCAATACTGTCATCCTTCGAGTTCTTTAGATAGAAACCTCTCACCAGTGGCTCGTGCACAGGAATTCTTGCCCTTACCCTCAACTAAGAACCTCTTGCAAATCCGTCCTTTTCCACATCCACTCTCACCACTTCCCCAAGCCAGTTGCCTAGGTCCTTGCCTAACACTACTATCCTCTTGTCCGGGCGGAGATCAGTAACCCTAACCTAGATATCAAACTTGTCAAAGATCATCTCCGACGACCTTACATTGCCTTCATAATTCTTCATAATGAGCACATAGAAATTGTATTCCCAGGGGGCATTATTCATAACTATTTCCAATCACCCTCAAAACCAAAGTGAACCACGAAAATATTTGAACCAAGATCACAGAACCGAGCTTCTTTATGCAGCCCCCAGGCTCTAGGAAGAGTTCTATCTATGGCTGACATCTTCATAGATCTAGATGAGCAAACCTTACCAACTTCAGACCATCTGGAAGATCGAGGTTGCTCATGTTCTGGTACCGCAAAGAAGAAGCCAACTTCCTCCTTGTCCAATAGTACCATCCCTCCCAACCGTGTTGAGAGGCTCGTAGTAAGATCCGGAGTTTTGCTACCACCAGGGGACTTGGATGAACCCCCGCCTAAAGCGCCACCCACTAGCTTGCCGGCGTAGCCGCCGACTTCGGCCTTGGGAATGACATCAACTCCGGATCAGATGCCGTTGAAGCACCCTCCTTCTCCGCCATGGTACTGCCCTAACGAAAAAGCGGACACTCACCTGCCCGCAACCAAGGATGTGCAGTCGCAGCCTCACTCGCCGCCGGGAACCGCACCACCCATAGCAAGAAAACCCTAATGCTAGCATAGCAGCACAATCGCCTCGCAATTTCCTGCTACCGCGTCCAAGTTTTCCCATGGTGGACCCTCCGTGAGATGAAAACAAGGAATCCTATCAATGCAACACAATATACTAATACTTCATATAACCGTTCTTCCATGTTCACATTCATGTATGTTTTCTCTATCTTCCAGTCCTGTTCAGTTCTTTCTTTACTAAATGGCACCTTATGCCAATTGGCGCATAGATAAATTGCAGCTTGGAAGTTAAGTGAACTACGTGAAACATAAAATGAAAGTCAAGTGAGCCATTTTGCTATTTTAAGAGACCAAGTGAAGCCATGGACGCAAAGATCAACTGGAGGCAAGAAGAGAAGTAATTAATACAACCAGATTTTTTGTTAACTATTTCAAGGACGTTTGTTGTGAACGGATTGCAAGCCTTTGAAGCTAACAACCTTTCTCACGTGGGGTATCGGACCCAGGTCCCTCGTCTCACTTTCATCTTTGGCAACGCGATCCACTTTCACTCGTGATATTCGTCACGGGCATCGACACCTAACAGCCAGGTCAATAAAAAGGCCAGTCACACCCCACTCTGGTACATGGCCTAAACTATCAGAACCAAGGACTCCTATTCGAAAAAAGTTAGGCGATCTGGGACCTGCCGGGAAGACATGGCATTAGAAAGCACGACATCTAAGTAAGGCATCAATGTTAGGTTTTGTGGTGAGCGGAGAGCAGCGCGGAATAACAAAGGAAATGAACCCCAACGTAGGTCCTTCGAGGCTCGCCCCTTTGCGCTGGCTCCACTGCACGTATGGGTCCAATGCAATCGAGAAATCAGTTAAGTCCGAACCTCCCAAGTTGTCGGTATTTATTGCCCATGGATCCGGAACCGGATCCTTCACCTTGCTTTGATGACGTGTGGCATTTTGAGGGGCTTAGCTGTCCGGATTTGTTTGCATACAGACGGGTCGCCACGTCACATGCCCAGGAGCTGTGGAGCTTTTACCCTGGCTTTGGCTGCCCTGATCCTTGCCGACGCTGTCGTGCCCTCTAGCCCGAATTCATCCATTCTGATTCTAGCCGCTGTCGGTCGTCGTCTTCCTCGTTGATCCCGACCACCCCAACTTGCCATGTTTTCTCTGTTGGATGCATGCTCGTTCGAAAAAGCCCTCTCGCGCGCCCAATGGATGCAGATGCGTGATTCCGATGCATGCTGCCATCCCTGTTTGTCGCAGGAGCTCTGTCGCCAATGCGCCACCACCCTCAGTTGCTGCAATGTGGACCCAGGAAGTCAGGTCGGTTAACCAGCCCTAATGGCCCACTACCATGTCGGCCCCTCACACTAAGTTAACTAAAATTAGTTAAGTTAATTAAAAACCCCTGTGTCACTGACAGCTAGGGAGCACACCATATTTAAACCTAATTAGTTTAGTTTAAACACTTTTTAACTATAAGTGTATGACATGTGGGTCCCAGTGGACCCATTGACCAGTCAATCGGACCCCACCAGTCAGCCACACATGCACCTCTGTGGGTACACACACTGACGGTATCCTGGACTAGGGGGTACTCACCACGTCGTCTTCCGATCAGTTGGATTGGGCCGAGCACCCCCATGGCTGTATACTCATGGGTCAGTTCGGACAACCCCTGTCGCATACAAGGAAGACTCCACAAGACTTGGCGCCCAAGACAAGGACTCTCCTAAACCCTAGGCCTCCGGTGTCTTATATAAACCTAGGCCAGGCTAGTCAATAGACAATCATATATTCATTACTACAATTTCATGGTAGACATATGTACTCTCTACTATCCCCATATGAATACAATCAAAAGCAGGACGTAGGGTTTTACCTCCATCAAGAGGGCCCGAACCTGGGTAAAATCCGTGTCCATGTTACCATCGCTCCAAGACGCCTAGCTTAGGACCCCTACTACGAGATACGCCGGATATTGAACCGACATTGGTGCTTTCATTGAGAGCCTATTGGGCGATCGTCGTGGATCGATGGGATAATCAGGTGATATTTTTTCAGTTAAATCTGTTCGCATGAACTACCTTGTTTTTGTAAAATTATGGTCGTTGTTTCGTACTGCTCTATCTGCAGTTAAATTAAGACCAGAAAAGTATCCGGCGTCTGGCACTACATCAGATCTGCTCCGTAGTTGAGCCACATGGGCGCGCACGCAATAGACTGCGGAAGATCAACGCAGTAAATAAAATTCCATCAAACGGCGCCCCAGCCGAGGAAACCACGACCGAGTACTCCTCACGCGGCGCCCGTGCGGCGGACAAGAGTTCGGCCCGATGGCCATCCAAGGAGATTCTCTCCCTTCTGTCTTTAATTCCTTTTTCCTTATTTTATTCTGACGCTTACGCAGCCGCTGATCATCCACTAATGGTGTCCTTTACTTGCTAAAAGGAGCAGTACAATTGATTGCCAGTTTTGCAGCCGGTCCCCACGGATATTGATGACTACTAGTCCAACTAGTACTACTACATGTATAATAGATCACACGTGCAATCTCCAATTCCTCGTGATAATTGGAATTATTTCAGTACATATTGGTTTCTCTTATTTGCTGCGGTCTACTACAGCCGTCGCCGCAACTTCTCAGGATAATGCCAGGTTTTATTTTTCCTAGCTAACAGTTTACAATGCAAAATATCTTTCAGTTGGTTTGTACTGCATTATTGTTGCAGAGATATTCTACCAACATTTGTACGTAACGGTGGCCTGCCCGGCCTCTCGCCATTGCCAGACTAGCTGATCTTGGTCAACATCGTCATGCCACAACACCGAGCGCATTTTGTGCTGGCTTCGTGTGTCGCACGCAGTGCTGGGTCCCAAGGAGTACACAAGCCTAGCACGGCCAGTACCGCGTAAATCCGAGCACGCTCTGCACGGACGGCAGCCTCATAAGAGGGGAGTTCTTTCCTTTTTCTCTTTATGATTTTTCCTTCTTTTTTTTAATTAATTCAGCACGCATGGTCACTACCATCCATCAGTGGTGTTTTCGGCCGCATATGTGCTGGTCTCAGCACCATGGCCTTTGAGGTCTGATTGAACAGTGTAAACTAACTTTACATTGATGTTATGTTAGAGTATCTGGACTTTTTGTCCGCAGTCTGACAAACGCCGCATCTATAACCGGATCTGCCCTATAAAATATAGGTCATCGACTTC
Organism: Triticum timopheevii; assembly: GCA_963921465.1. NCBI lineage: Eukaryota > Viridiplantae > Streptophyta > Magnoliopsida > Poales > Poaceae > Triticum > Triticum timopheevii. The sequence goes on from OY997264.1 coordinate 351,537,018, forward strand.
GACTGCATCACACGGTCACTTCGGCAGGCCGATGTCATCGTCCCAATCGGCGTAAATCGGCGCGCGTGATCACATTGTTGGTCGAATTGCCATACCGACATGATCGGTTGCCTCTGGGACTTCGGCATCGTTGAGAGAGCTCTACCTCATCGAATGTTCGGCACACGGGCCATATTTCTTTTATTACTCACTTTGCATAAATTATTAATTATGCAATGATTTATTATTATTATTATTATTATTATCTATGGCTTGCACTATTTTCTGTGCATAGATAAATGACCCGAGTTGGGCAGCGCTGTCACCTTGGCTGGACTGGGGCTTCGTCATCACTTCATTAACCCACACCAGGGACTTCGGCATCATACCGCCGGCCTGCTCCATCACCTCGGTCGGACTGGGATTCCACCTCGCCACATTGGCCATACTATGTCGCCACTTCGGAGTGCCGAGCTCTTTGCTCGGCCACATCGGGCTTGGGGGCTAAGACCTTGTCCCGCATCAAGCTTGGACCGCGTCATCAATGCCGAACACATTAACCAGCTAAGTCGCTTTGACGCTCAAAAAACTCCTAGTTTTAAATTTTATTCGACTCGACCGAGCATTATACCTTTTTTGGCAAAAGCTTGCTTGTGAAAAACTTCTTTGTCGAAACCTTGTTTGTGACACACAAATTCAAATACCCCGTTTAACCGGGGGCTTTCTTTATGGAGCCTTTCCTCTTGCATATTATTATACTTGTATGGCTTCGTTCCTTGTTCGTGTATTACGTCATAATATGCACCATATTGACTTAAGTGTTCCACAAGCTAGGGTGCCTTGCTCCTATGTTTACCCCTACATTCCCGATTGTTCGGCTAGGGAGTAAAGGGAGCACCTCTGCGATTGTCACGACCGGGTCCTCCGAGCTCTGGCTCAGACTGGGTGAAGCCGAAAGCTAACGCTCTTATTGTTTTCAATTATGGTCGGCATACAACAGAACTCATGAGTACAAAAAAAATCTATTTCACAAGTCTCATAGTAACAATGAGCAACCGAAGAAAGGTATCAGTGGGGGTACTATTTTCTTCGAAGATGCTTCTTACACTTTGTTAGTAATATAGCATAAGTTCCCTGAGCGCGCTTTGTCTGTTACAGCCTTATGGCCGATTGCCTGGTTATCGGAAACACAGTCGATATTCTCGACAGGTGGAGTACATAACACTTTTCGGCCCTTGGCCGAAGAGGGAGAAGCCAACGGTCGGTTAAGACGCGTTTAAAGTTCGGGTGAACACATATATGATATAAGTACTTCGGTACATACAATCATTATACATAAAATTCTTTTACCCAAGTCACTCGGGGGCTCTTAAATTTTTGTGAGCTGTTTTATAATAAGTGTTCTTCTTCTTAGTCGTTGCAAAGTCTTTTTTCGACGCGAGTGTGTGGTCAATAGCCGGGGAGCCTAATTTCTCTCTCAAAGCCGCTAAAGTTTGCTAAACTTGCCTAACGAGAAGTACTCCGCCTTCGGGATAGGAGGTTGAAGCCGTAGGCTGACCTGCTTGAAGTCTTGAGATAGGATGTGTCATGTTAAAGCACGACAGAAGCACAAATTTTTTCTAAGACCAATTTTCTGATTGGCACCGAACAATTGATCTAGTTCGGACGTCAAGTTTTTACTGACGTTTTTTGGTTTTCCAATCCTATGGAACTTTTCAACTATTTGTGTGTTTTCCGCATAAGTCTTGTAGTGCAACGCCGGACACCTTTAGAAATTCGGCAAAAATTCTCGGATATTGCTATATATGCATCAGTTTCGAATTGTGTCTTTGGTCAATAGTTGTGTTGCCCGGCTCCTGTGCTTGCCTCCTATGTTCCACTTTGTTCGGCTAGGTGTGCAAAGGGAGAACCACTGCGATTGTGCTTCCAGCTCGCATGGTTAAGCACCTCAGTGGAGAAAGCTGAAAACTGACTGTCACAATAAGAGTAAACTGGTCAGCGGTCCGATGACTGTATTAAATGACGGGCCGTTCATAACATTGGCCGAAGTGTTTATGACTTGACCTCAGCTGTCACCGAACAATAAACGGGGGCTACTTGCTGGCCTCCCAACTTTAAGCTCCTATGACTAAGTGAAAGTTATAATGCCCGCATATCTGATTGCCTCGTTTCCGCCAACAGAAGCGCCTTCGGGCACCGAGACATCGGCTAAGGGTTGTTTTGTTATTGCGGAAACACCCTGCATAACATCTACAAGGGGGTAGAAGCCGACGATGGGCCACTTTCAGATTATAAACGGTCGCAACGGAGGTAAAAATTTGGGTTCATTTAGACCACAGAGTTTGGAAGCTTTCCCCGAACTAAATCCTCAGTATTTTCCTCCCACATTGATCGGAGCTGTGGTTTCATGATCATGCTTAGCATGAAAACCCAAAGAAAGAAACTGATAGCGGGATTATTTTCTTTGGAAGATGTTTCTTACATTATAAAGTAATATAACATATCTCTCCGCGTACCTTTGTTTATAAAACCGTATGGCCGGATCGCCTTGTTTGTCGTAAATCTTTGCTCTTGTCAAGGCTTAATAAAGTGGTACAAAACACTCCCCGACTACTGGCCGAGGAGGTTGAAGCCGATGGTTGGTCAACAAAGTTTTTGTACAATGCGGATTCGAGTATTAATGATGTAGAGTACTTGGGTACGTAGAATCATTGCACATAATTTGTGATTTTACTTCGGACATCGATCCTTAATTCGGCCACCCATGCCCACATTAAGGCTCGGGGGCTACTGGGCTTCGTGCTTATCATTTACAAATATTAAAGGGGTATATCGATCCCCTGATCTGGTGTTGCCACCCGACCAGTGTCTCGGGGGCTACTGCATTGACAATTGATACGTCTCCGTCGTATCTATAATTTATTATTGTTCCATGCCAATATTATTCACTTTCATATACTTTTTGGCAACTTTTTATACTATTTTTGGGACTAACATATTGATCTAGTGCCCAGTGTCAGTTCCTGTCTGTTGCATGTTTTTTGTTTCGAAGAAACCCAATATCAAACGGAGTCCAAACGGGATAAAAATGGACAGCAATTTTTTTGGAATATTTATGATTTTCTGGAAGTAAAATCAACGCGAAACGGTGTCCAGGGTGGTCACGAGGTAGGGGGGCGCGCCCTACCCCCCCGGTGCGCCCCTGACCCTCGTAGTCCACCCGTAAGGCGGTTGATCCTCTCCTTCTAGCGCAAGAAATCTAATTTCACAAGGAAGATCTGAGCGAAAGATTCACCACAATCGGAGTTACGGATCTCCGGATATAAAAGAAACGGTGAAGGGGTAGAATCTGCCAACGCAGAGAACGCAGAAACAAAGAGATAGATCCAATCTTGGAGGGGCTCTCGCCCCTCCCAAGCTATGGGAGCCAAGGACCAGAGGGGAAACCCTTCTCCCATCTAGGGAGAAGGTCAAGGAAGAAGAAGAAGAAGGGGGGCTCTCTCCCCCTTGCTTCCAGTGGCGCCGAAACGCCGCCGGAGGCCATCATCATCACCGCGATCTTCACCAACACCTCCGCCATCTTCACCAACACCTCCATCACCTTCCCCCTTCTATCTACAGCGGTCCACTCTCCCGCATCCCGCTGTACCCTCTACTTGAACATGGTTCTTTATGCTTCATATTATTATCCAATGATGTGTTGCCATCCTATGATGTTTAAGTAGATTTCTATTGTCCTATCGGTGATTGATGAATTGCTATGATTGGTTTGAGTTGCATGTTTTATTATTGGTGCTGTCCTATGGTGGCCTCCGTGTCACGCAAGCGTGAGGGATTCCCGCTGTATGGTGTTGCAATACGTTCATGATTCGCTTATAGTGGGTTGGTGAGTGACTGAAACACAAACCCGAGTAAGAGGGATTGTTGCGTATGGTATAAAGGGGACTTGATACTTTAATGCTATGGTTGGGTTTTACCTTAATGAATCTTTAGTAGTTGCGGATGCTTGCTAGAATTCCAATCATAAGTGCATATGATCAAAGTAGAGAAAGTATGTTAGCTTATGCCTCTCCCTCAAATAGAATTGCGATAGCGATTAGCGGTCTAGTAACATAGTCAATTGCTTAGGGACAATTCCACAACTCGTACCACCACTTTTCCACACTCGCTATATTTACTTCATTGCATCTTTATCTAAACAGCCCCTAGTTTATATTTACGTGTTCTTTACTTTCTTGCAACCTTACCCGAAAACACCTACAAAGTACTTCTAGTTTCATACTCATTCTAGGTAAAGTAGACATTAAGCGTGCGTAGAGTTGTATCGGTGGTCGATAGAACTTTAGGGAATATTTGCTCTACCTTTGGCTCCTCGTTGGGTTCGACACTTTTACTTATTGAAAACTGTTGCGATCCCCTATAGTTGTGGGTTATCAAGACCTTTTTCTGGCGCCGTTGCCGGGGCACAATAGCGTGGGGTGAATATTCTCGTGTGTGCTTGTTTGCTTTATCACTAAGTAATTTTTATTTGTTGTTCTAACTTGTTCTCTATCTTTAGTTATGGATATGGAACGCAAAATACCAAAATAATTAGCTGTACTTGCTACTCATGAGGATGGGGTAACTCCTAAAACCCTCGATTCTCATCATGAGAAAAATATTTTGTACTACTTTGATAATCCTGAGAAAACCCCATTCAACTTTATAATGGGAGTAACGTTGGATCAACGTGAATACTTTAGGGATTATCGCTCGACACAAAAAGGGGAACTATTATGGGATCAAATTAATATGTTGAAGTGGTATGCTAGACAACTATGCTCGGAATATGATTATACTTGTTGCTCTAGGATGAATGCTCCACACCTCCCCTTTTCATGTAAATTTAATGATAATGAAACCTTGGCTTCTTATGCTAGAGGTATATATGATTACTATGATGTGTAACAAATAGAAGAATTTGTTGCTTTTATGGATGCTTATGAAATTGAATCCATGTTTAAAGAGTTTGAGGATTTTGATGATGCTTGTTATAGATCTGAAAATTTAGCTATCCTCAAATATTGCTATGAGAATTATAAATACAATTATGAAATTAATGCACTTATTAAGAAAGTCTCCGCTGTCCAAGAAGAGACTAATATTTTGCAGGAAGCTATGGAAGAAGAAATTGATGAAACTGCAAGCTCATTGGATGAAAAAGATGATGAGGAGAGCGAAGAACAAAAGGAGGAGGAGCGGATTAGCTACCCGTGCCCACCTTCTAATGAGAGTAACCCTCCAACTCATACATTATTTAATTCCCCTTCGTGCTTACCGAAGGATGGTTCCTATGATGATTGCAATGATGATTGCTATGATGATTGTTATGATCCCGTTGATTCTCTTGAAATATCCCTTTTTGATGATGCTTGCTATGCTTATGGCCAAGATGCCAATATGAATTATGCTTATGGAGATGAACTTGCTATAGTTCCTTATGTTAAACATGAAATTGTTGCTATTGCACCCACGCATGATAGTCCTATTATCTTTTTGAATTCTCCCGACTACACTATATCGGAGAAGCTTGCACTTATTAAGGATTATATTGACGGGTTGCCTTTTACCATTACACATGATGATTTTGATGAATATAATATGCATGTGCTTGCTGCTCCTACTTGCAATCATTATGAGAGAGGAACTATGTCTCCACCTCTCTATGTTTCCAACACGATAGAATTGCAAGAAACTGTTTATACTATGCATTGGCCTTTACTATGTGTGCATGAATTGTTCTTTTATGACATGCCGATGCATAGGAACAGAGTTAGACTTCGTTGTTGCATGATATATATTACTTTGTGCTCACTACTAAATTACAAATCATTGTTAATTAAAATTGGCTTTGATATACCTTGGGATCCGGGTGGATTCATTACTTGAGCATTAAATGCCTAGCTTAATGGCTTTAAAGAAAGCGCTGCCAGGGAGAAAACACGGAAGTTTTAGAGAGTCATTTATTTCTGTTGAGTGCTTTTATATAGTTTAAAAACAAAAAAGATAAAGAGGGGAACCTAAAAACTTTTCAAAAAGGAAAGTGAAAGTGAGAGAGACAAGCATTGTTGAAGTGGGAGAGCTCCTTGAACTTTGTTCATGCTCACGGAAACTTTGTGAATCTTGATTACAGAAAATTTTCATCAAAAATAATTATCCCCTTGTACAATTCCATTGTATTATAAAAATAATGTGCCAAGGTTTGCCTTTAGGATGTTTACAATGCTTGTTGGTTTGTACGGTGCAGGACAGCAACTTTGGCCGTAGTGCGTGATTTTACATTTTTAACTGGAACGACAATTGGTTCTGATTCCTTTTGCACTGTCTTGCTATAAAACTTGTTTATTTTTACTAATTTTGGTAGAAATTTTGGGGTGCCACAAGTATGGTAGTTGTTCAGATTGCTACAGACCGTTCTGTTTTTGACAGATTCTGTTTTTGATGCATAGTTTGCTTGTTTTGATGAAACTATCAATTTATATCAGTGGATTAAGCCATGGAAAAGTTATACTACAGTAGACACAATACAAAAACAAAATATGGATTGTTTTGCAACAGTACTTAGAGTGGTGATTTGCTTTATTATACTAACGGATCTTACCGAGTTTTCTGTTGAAGTTTTGTGTGGATGTAGTGTCTAATCGAGGATGTTTCGATGTGAGAAGAAGGAAGAGAGGAAAGAGCTCAAGCTTGGGGATGCCCGAGGCACCCCAAGTAAATATTCAAGGAGACTCAAGCGTCTAAGCTTGGGGATGCCCTGGAAGGCATCCCCTCTTTCTTCAACAAGTATCGGTATGTTTTCGAATTCGTTTAGTTCATGCATTATGTGCAAGTCTTGGAGCGTCTTTTGCAATTAGGTTTTTATTTTTCTTTTATGCACCATGCTGGTATGAGATAGTCTTTGGTTGATTTATAGAATGCTCATTGCACTTCACTTAAATCTTTTGAGTGTGGCTTTATAGAATGCTTCATGTGCTTCACTTATATCATTTGAAGTTGGATTGCATGTTTATCTTTACATAGAAAACCGCCATTTGTAGAAAGAATCAAACTCTCTTGCTTCACTTATATATTTTTAAAGAGATGACAGGAATTGGTCATTCACATGGTTAGTCATAAAATCCTACATAAACTTGTAGATCGCTGAATATAATATGTTTGATTCCTTGCAATAGTTTTGCGATATAAAGGTGGTGATACTAGAGTTATGCTAGTGGGTGATTGTGAATTGTAGAGACACTTGTGTTGAGGTTTGCAAGTTCCGTAGCATGCACGTATGGTAACCGTTGTGTGACAAATTTGAAGCATGCGGTGTTTCTTTGATTGTCTTCCTTATGAGTAGCGTTCGGGGACGAGCGATGGTCTTTTCCTACCAATCTATCCCCCTAGGGGCATGCATAGTAGTACTTTGCTTCGAGGGCTAATAAACTTTTGCAATAAGTATATGAGTTCTTTATGACTAATGTGAGTCCATGGATTATACACACTCTCACCTTTACGCCTTTGCTAGCCTCTTCGGTACCGTGCATTGCCCTTTCTCACTTCGAGAGTGGTGCAAACTTCGCCGGTGCATCCAAACCCCGTGATATGATACACTCTATCACACATAAGCCTCATTATATCTTCCTCAAAACAACCACCATACCTACCTATCATGGCATTTCCATAGCCATTCCGAGATATATTGCCATGCAACTTCCATCATCATCATATTCATGACTTGAGCATTCATTATCATATTGCTTTGCATGATCGTAAGATAGCTAGCATGATGTTTTCATGGCTTGTCCATTTTTTGATGTCATTGCTACGCTAGATCATTGCACATCCCGGTACACCGCCGGAAGCATTCATATAGAGTCATATCTTTGTTCCAGTATCGAGTTGTAATATCGAGTTGTAAGTAAATAAAAGTGTGATGATCATCATTATTAGAGCATTGCCCCAGTGAGGAAAGGATGATGGAGACTATGATTCCCCCACAAGTCGGGTTGAGACTCCGGACAAAAAAAAATAAAAAAAATAGGCCAAAGAAGCCCACCAGAAAAAAAATAAAAAAATAATAATAAAAAAATAAAATAAAAAAATGAGAGAAAAAGAGAGAAGGGGCAATGTTACTATCCTTTTACCACACTTGTGCTTCAGAGTAGCACCATGTTCTTCATATAGATTGTCTCCTATGTTGTCACTTTCATATACTAGTGGGAATTTTCATTATAGAACTTGGCTTGTATATTCCAACGATGGGCTTCCTCAAATGCCCTAGGTCTTCATGAGCAAGCAAGTTGGATGCACACACACTTAGTTTCTTTTGTTGAGCTTTCATACACTTATAGCCCTTAGTGCATCCGTTGCATGGCAATCCCTACTCCTCACATTGATATCTATTAATGGGCATCTCCATAGCTCGTTGATACGCCTAGTTAATGTGAGACTTTCTCCTTTTTTGTCTTCTCCACCTAACCTCCATCATTATATTCTATTCCACCTCTAGTGCTATATCCATGGCTTGCGCTCATGTATTGCGTGAGGGTTGAAAAAGCTGAAGCGCGTTAAAAAGTATGAACCAATTGCTCGGATTGTCATCGGGGTTGTGCATGATGGGAGCATTTTGTGTGACGAAAATGAAGCATGGCCAAACTGTATGATTTTGTAGGGATAAGCTTGCTTTGGCCTTGTTGTTTTGAAAAGACATGATTGCTTTATTGGTACGCTCGAAGTATTATTGTTTTTATGTCAAATGATAGACTATTGCTTTGAATCACTCGTGTCTTAATATTCATGCCATGATTAGACTTATGATCAAGATTATGCTAGGTAGCATTCCACATCAAAAATTGTTCTTTTTTATCATTTACCTACTCGAGGACGAGCAGGAATTAAGCTTGGGGATGCTGATACGTCTCCGTCGTATCCATGCCAATATTATTCACTTTCATATACTTTTTGGCAACTTTTTATACTATTTTTGGGACTAACATATTGATCCAGTGCCTAGTGCCAGTTCCTTTCTGTTGCATGTTTTTTGTTTCGGAGAAACCCAATATCAAACGGAGTCCAAACGGGATAAAAACGGACACCGATTTTTTTGGAATATTTATAATTTTCTGGAAGTAAAATCAATGCGAAACGGTGTCCAGGGTGATCACGAGGTAGGGGGCGTGCCCTACCCCCAGGCGCGCCCCTGACCCTCGTGGTGCACCCGTAAGGCGGTTGATGCTCTCTTTCTGGCGCAAGAAAGATAATTTCACAAGGAAGATCTGAGCGAAAGATTCACCCCAATCGGAGTTACGGATCTCCGGATATAAAAGAAACGGTGAAGGGGTAGAATCTGCCAACGCAGAGAACGCAGAAATAGAGAGATAGATCCAATCTCGGAGGGGCTCTCGCCCCTACCGAGCCATGGGAGCCAAGGACCAGAGGGGAAACCCTTCTCCCATCTAGGGAGAAGGTCAAGGAAGAAGAAGAAGAAGGGGGGCTCTCTCCCCCTTGCTTCCGGTGGCGCCGGAACACCACCGGGGGCCATCATCATCACGGCGATCTTCACCAACACCTCTGCCATCTTCACCAACACCTCCATCACCTTCCCCCTTCTATCTACAGCGGTCCACTCTCCCGCATCCCGCTGTAACCTCTACTTGAACATGGTGCTTTATGCTTCATATTATTATCCAATGATGTGTTGCCATCCTATGATGTCTGAGTAGATTTCTATTGTCCTATCGGTGATTGATGAATTGCTATGATTGGTTTGAGTTGCATGTTTTATTATTGGTGATGTCCTATGGTGCCCTCCGTGTCGCACAAGCATGAGGGATTCCCGCTGTATGGTGTTGCAATACGTTCATGATTCGCTTATAGTGGGTTGGTGAGTGACTGAAACACAAACCTGAGTAAGAGGGATTGTTGCGTATGGGATAAAGGGGACTTGATACTTTAATGCTATGGTTGGGTTTTACCTTAATGAATCTTTAGTAGTTGTGGATGCTTGCTAGAGTTCCAATCATAAGTGCATATGATCCAAGTAGAGAAAGTATGTTAGCTTATGCCTCTCCCTCAAATAGAATTGCGATAGCGATTACCGGTCTAGTAACATAGTCAATTGCTTAGGGACAATTCCACAACTCCTACCACCACTTTTCCACACTCCCTATATTTACTTTATTGCATCTTTATCTAAACAGCCCCTAGTTTATATTTACGTGTTCTTTACTTTCTTGCAAGCTTACCCGAAAACACCTACAAAGTACTTCTAGTTTCATACTCGTTCTAGGTAAAGTAGACATTAAGCATGCGTAGAGTTGTATCGGTGGTCGATAGAACTTTAGGGAATATTTGCTCTACCTTTAGCTCCTCGTTGGGTTCGACACTTTTACTTTTCAAAAACTATTGCGATCCCCTATACTTGTGGGTTATCAACAATCCAATGCAGAAAATTTAAAGTGCAATATAGTTTTCGAGGAGATTATTATCGTCAGTTTGGTCGGCCGCACCCAACCTGAGTCTTGAGGACTTTGCACACCGTGTTTCTATTCCTAAGTATGCTACCGAGCTAGGAATTGATCCTCAGGCTGATTTTTTGAATCGACCTGAGTCTCGGGAGCTACTAGGGTCAGCGGTTTGATTTTTTTCCTTCAGGTGCATCCCGGATGTTATGCCAATACGCACCTTGAGGGCTACTAGCTATACATCTCGGCTGAGATTACATTGCCTAATTCGGAATTAAATTCATAAAAGTCAGCCCATGTCCGAGGTGGTGCACCACCTCAGATACAGTCCGGCGTTGGTGCTCGGCTACAATAGACACCCCGGAAGCAGTCCGGCATAAAACTCGGGCGCCAATGGCTGGCTCCATAGAGGGCATTTCCGGCATAAAACTCGGGCGCCAATGGCTGGCTCCATAGAGGGCATTTCCGGCATTAAGCTCGGCTAAACTCCTTCAACTTTTTTGAACCTAGGTGATCTATGACACCTTGGATATAGTCCAGCGTTGGAGCCTGGATATAGTCCGGCGTTGGAGCTCGGATGCAGTTCAGCGTTGGAGCTCGGCTGTAACAATACTCCTCAGATACAGTCTGGCGTTAGAGCTCGGATATTTTTCGGCATTGGGGCTCGGATATATTCCGGCATTGGAGCTTGGAAGCAGCCCGGCGTTGGTGCTCGGCTGCAAAAGACACCTCAAATGCAGTTTGGTGTTGGAGCTTGAATGCAAGAGGACACTGCCACCCGGGAACAACTTCAAACCCGAAGTGTGGCATAAAAATAACAAGGCATTGATAAAGGCCGAGAACTTAAAGGGGCTCCTTGGATACCCGACGTGTAAACTCTTTGGATTTACTTCGGCGATCCTTGAGATCGAAGATAAGCAGATTTGTCGAACTAGTTTTCAGGACCAACGACCAAGGATGAAGAACAGTTCGGAAGAATCGAGGAGCGTCCCCAACTTGAAGACCGGTTCAGGGGGCTACTGAAGGTGTCCTGGACTAGGGGGTAGTGACCACGTCGTCTCCCGATTAGTTGGATTGGGCCAAGGACCCCCATGGCCGTATACTCATGGGCCAGTTCGGACAACCCCTGCCGCATACAAGGAAGACTCCACAAGACTTGGCGCCCAAGACAAGGACTCTCCTAAACCCTAGGCCTCCGGTGTCTTATATAAACCGAGGTCAGGCTAGTCAATAGACAATCATATATTCATTACTACAATCTCGTGGTAGACATATGTACTCTGTACTATCCCCATATGAATACAATCAAAAGCAGGACGTAGGGTTTTACCTCCATCAAGAGGGCCCAACCTAGGTAAAATCCGTGTCCATGTTACCATCGCTCCAAGACACCTAGCTTAGGACCCCTACTACGAGATACGCCGGATATTGAACCGAAACTCCCTATGTACCCATAGCAATTATATTTACTATAATTTCTAATTAAAATAAACCCAATAAATTCAGATTTTTTTTTGAAAAAACATACAAAATAATCTATAACTCGGTTGAAAATAATTTATGTATGAAAGTTGATTAGAAAAATATGAAGAATCTAAATATGCCATGCACATACTTGCCACACCCCTCTAACATAATGATCATTGAGAATTTGCACCTGGACCAATATATCGAATAATACCTGAACCAGATATTTTCCCTCTTATTTTAAAATGTTTAGTGATGCATTAGAGCATATCATCAACACATATTGCCATGGCATGCATCTGTGTTGCATTTGCACACCCGTTATTTATCGGTGCCTCCTCTCCTCTGTTATTTCGGTAGACACCAAGACTGTCGCTGCCCCCGAGTACGACTACGTCGTCGAGGACCCGTCCTTCTCAACAGAGCTTACAGGCAAGCAAACCCCCCTTGATCATTCCGATATCTCCTATTCTTTCCCTCTACTTCTGGCATTAGAGAGTTGTTTCTGTTGATGCCTTATCGGTAGATCCTATTCTGTGGCATAGCCTGCTTTTGTTAAACTGTTGTTGATACTTTACCTGCAATCCTACTATGGTTAGTATAGGTACGCTAGAGTCCCAGCAGTGGCCCTACACCTTTATCCGTGTGCCATGCTATATTATCGGGCCGTGATCTCCTCGAGGCGATGATCACGAATATACTTATACTATTACACTAACATGATACATTAAAGTCGGGTCGGCTTAGAGAGTACCCGCGAGTGATTTACTATGGCAAAATGACAAGGCAGGCAGAAACCACCTAGGAGAGAGGTGGGCCTAGGCCCTGTTTGTTTTCCACGGTTATTTAATAATAACAACTTTTAATGAGATTTGGGTATTTGATCTGAGACTGCCACTGACATATATGCACTAACCGCCGCACGGAATAATGGTATATGGAGCCCTCAGTGTCGTATGTTCCCCCCGAAAGCTCTATCAAATGTCACAGTTGAGCGCACGCGCCCGGGCGATTCAGTAACTGCCTGCTTTGTATGAAGAGGTGGGCATGTTCCCGGCCGACCATGCAACATGCAAGAGTGCTTAAGGTGATTGGCCCGTGACCCCATCACGCTTAGGATGTACACCTGTGTGTTGACCTCTTCGGAGAGCCTAGGTAGGACCATACGGTGTATCAATTATCCGAGGTCAGGCATTACCCAGAAAAGTGTGTCCGTCTAGAAGTAATCGAGTGCAGCAAGAAATGTGGTGCACCCTTGCAGGGAAGTTAAACTATTCAAATAGCCGTAACAACGGTAACAGAATGACTTAGGGTTGTATCCCGACCTCTTACAACTAAAACCAGATACTTGATAAAACACACCCAGATACAATCAGAGATACTCGGAGATCGCTTTCTCATAGGGAGACAAGGAGAGGATCGCCGGGCAGGATTATTGTTATATGTATGTAAAAGATGATACCATTTACGCTCCAATCGTTTATTGATGGAAGATGTAGTCTTTGATAGGATGAGCTTCTCCCCCTTATTCTAGCATTTCTACAGCTTAGCCCATAGATATTACCCCATTCCTTTGATATCGATGCATATCTAGTATATATCTGATGTAAGTCTTGCGAGTACATTAGATGAGTACTCACCGTTGCTTTGATACCCTTTTCATTCGACCCGGGTGCTGCAATTGGTAGCACCACAGATGCAGGTTACCCTGATGGTGCTTACTACATGGAGACCGATGACCAGGAGTAGTCTGGGGTCCCAGGTAGGAGGCCTTGCCTTTCGATCTAGTGTTGTTGCTTTGCTCATCCTTCTTAAGGAAAAACTTGTCTAACTATGTTTGTACGCAAATAATATTTGCTTTCATGACTGATGTATTATGGGTCCTCGTGGCCCTGGCTTGTAATATAAAGATTTATGTTTAAATTTGTGTCGTAGAGTTGTGTTGTCATATTGGTGTGAGTCAAAGTTCGTGATCGTGCATGATGCGTGTATGGTTAGTGCACGACTGTTAATGGGTACGTCACATACCTTCTCCTGATTCTCTTAACCACACTTTTCAACAGGCTCTTAATTGTGCCGTCGACCTCATCTCCCAGTCCAGCGAATCATCATCTGAGGTACCCTTCCTTGAGGCTATCAAGAACCATCATCCTACGTTGTCACGCTCATGTCCCTCAATGGAGCATGAAGTTTCATCAAAGGACCATACAACAATGTCCGCTTCTAAGCTAACATCCACTTTCCAAACTGCACTCTCTTAGCATGCCATATTCCAGCTCTACTTTCCTTACGCCCTTATCCCGTGATACCACTATCATTGCAGAAAATGCAGTTTCTCATACTTCGCTTGAAGTCAGCAATGCCCTTCTCCCTCCACTATTAATGATACAAAGCAAATCAGTGCCTTTGCCAAAAGAATACAAAGTCAAAACTTGACATGATCCCTTTGTACAATAGATTTGGCCTCCTCTGGAACTCCCCAACCATGCTAGCCTAATAGGGTAACTGATCAACCACTTCTTCCTTCTGATATAGTTTGAGATCTTGTGAATCTGAGCCCAAAAATAGAATCCTTCTAGTACAATCAACATCAAGTCTGCTCTTCCATCATAGTCCTCCACTAGCGCACCTAAACCTCTAAACAACCTTCCCCCCTGTGAACCAACTTATTACAAAACAATGAATCTTTTTCTTGCGGGTGAAACGAGTATATATTAATTAAGTAATGTCATTACACTCATTTTCACAAGATGTACGTAAATCATCTGGCCCTGAGTGAAACTAGATAGCAGTGCATTGAGAGATTCGTCCCATCTATGCCATGCAATGTGCAGCAGCATTGCATGATCTCCCAGCATGCAGGAATTTGTGGTGCCGAATGCCAGGTAGAAGGCTTTTCAACTCCTGCACTAGACCAGCAACGGTGATCTATTAGTGCCAATATCGTTCAACTGCTCAACCCCTTCCATGCATTTCATCTCAATGATGAGATTCCTGTCTGTGTGTGCAATCGCCAGGCTCGTTCCCTCAAGGCAAGCAGTCAACTCAGCTTCTATTGGTGAGAAGCACGAGCACAGGTAACGACACGAAGAGAAAGTGATAGCTCCTGTGTCAAGTCTCAACACCATTCCGGCCCCTCCTGTGGTCTCGCCATGGATGAAGGACACATCCACGTTTAGCTTTGCCCAGTCAGCCCGGGGCTTCTCCCATCAGACCACCATTGTTTCCGCTTACTTCATGGCCTTGGGTCGATAAGTTGCTTGCTGAATCACCATCTTGCCCTTCGCTATAACTCCCTTGGGGTGTTATTTGATACATAGAAGAGTCTTGATGTAGCCATTGAGGAAGCGCGTTGACACCTGTACTTGTGGTGTAGGCTTGTGATGCGTAATATCATTCTGACAATGCCATGCGCGCCAGAATATCATCAAGATGACCATCCACCGAGTCTCGTCGCAGCTGGCTAGAAGGTGCAGGAGCCACTCTATTCCGGTGTTCTAAATCACTCTATTCTGGTGTTCTAAATCTCCTCTTGGGCAGGTATAGGCCAACACTCCCTCATGGCATCCCATAGAGCACCCGCCATTGGACATCTACGAACGGCGTGGAAAGTATCCTCCTGCTAATTGCCACAAATAACATATATGTCAGTTTTTCAATAGTTGTACTCTTTTTATTTTCCATTGTCGCAAGAGTGTTTGTAGCCAATCGCCAACCAAATATTCGTACCTTTGGGGGAGCAGGGCACCCCCACAATGCCTTCCAGATAGCACGGTTGCCGTCCGGTGCCCTGCTCGTGGCGCACATAGACGTGCAAAGATTCTCCTCCAGGTCGAGCTTGTAGGCGGACCTGACGGAGAACAAACCTCTTGGGTCCGGTCCCCAAGCTAGGACGTCTTCCATGTGTGGTGCCATCCGCAACTTGAGTGTTTCGTCGATGTCCGGAGTGGCAAAGTTTTGTTGGATGAGTTGAGTGTCCCATCATCCCTGGTGGTTCACTAGTTCAGCGACGCGGCGGAGCCTGCACCTTCCCGGTAGCGAAACAGGGCTATAAGAAGCCAACCTCGGGAGCCAAGGATCACGCCATATGTGTACTTGTTGGCCATTCCCAAAGCGCCAGATAAGCCCCTTCTTGAGAAGCTCAAGGCCGTAATGGCCTGCCATGTTGATGACGCATTTCCTGTAAACACGGTATCTTCCAACCGACCATGAGGCTAATATTTCGCCTTCAAGACATGCGCACACAGACTTTCTAGATCAGTTAGGAGCCTTCATTCTTGCCGGGAAAGAAGGGCCTGATTGAGGAGTCTGCAGCCCAGAATCCAAGCCCTCCCATAGCTTTCGGTTTTATGATGTTCTCCCGAGCCATCCAATGTGTCTTCCTCTTTCCCTTTTGTGAACCCCACCAATAATTCCTAACCATTCGAGTTAGATCATCGCATACAGAGAAAGGGAGTTTGAAAACTCCCATGATGTATGTGGGATAGATTGAGCAATTGCTTTTATCAAGATCTCTTTCCCACCCGCCGACATGTTACCATCACCCCACATACAAATCTTTTTCAGAAGTTTCACTTGAAGGTTTTGGAATCTACCCTTGTGCATCCTCCCTTCCGGTATCGGCAGCCCGAGGTACTTGTCCTTGAAGTTTCCTTGCTGAATATCATGTTCCCGCTTCACATTCAGTTGCTCATTAGTAGGGCAAGATTGTCCAAATAAGATCGAGCATTTAGCTGGGTTTATGAGCTATCCTGTAGAACCTTCATTTGCCTGAATAACCACCTTGACTGCGGCTGCTTGCTGTTGTGTTGCCTTGAAGAAAAGTAACATGTCATCCGCAAACAAAAGGTGAGAGACACCAGGAGAACCAGAACATATCTTTAGGGGTTCAATAACATTTGTTCGCACACCTGTTTTAGCAACTCAGAGAGATCATCAACCACAAAAAGGAACAAGAAAGGCAAAAGGGGATCACCTTGCCAGAGACCACGCTCCGGTGCGAAGGATTCTAAAAGGGTTCCATTAAATTTTACAGTGTATCTCACCGTGTTGACTCACTTCATAATCCATTGCACCAACCGACGAGAAAACCAAATTTAGTCATCACTCGATCCAAGAATCCAAAATCAACCTGATCATAAGCTTTGGATAAATCCATTTTGTATGAACAGTAGCTATTGTTCGGTTTCTTTTCCTGATGTATGGCATGAATGCACTCAAATGCTAAGAGAGAATTGTCCGTGATGAGCCCCCCAGGGACGAAAGCACTCTAGAGCGAAGAAATTATTTCTTCCAACAAAGGCCAGTGATGGTTAACCAGACACTTGGCAACTATCTTGTAAATGACATTGTAGAGGTTGATGGGTCTAAAATCTGTAACTCTTGCTGGTTCATCAGTTTTCAGAATGAGCATGATTATCGCTTCATTTACTCCTAGGCATAATACCGGTGCGAAAAAACTCCTTTTCCGCCCTGACCACTTCCTCCTTAAAAATGCTCCAGTTCCTCTGAAAAAAGTGTGCTGGTAGGCCACCACTACCTGGTACCTTTAGTGGGCCTATTTGGAAGAGGCCATTAGCTATTTCATTCTCCGAAAGCTCTGCACACAGCTGCTCGTTCATTGCATCAGTAACAATCAGATTAAAAAGATCAGTGATATGCGATGGATTCAGATTGTTATCTCATGTAAAGATGGATTTGAAATATTCCTGAACCATTAACCTTATGATCATTCTGCACCATGCCATTATTGTCCACTAGCATATTAATCTTATTTTCTCGAGGACGCCAAACGGCCTTACGGTAAAAAAAAGTATTACGGTCCCCCTCCTTAAGCCAATCAATGCATGAACGTTGCAGCCATAGCATCTCTTCTTGGTAGAGAAGTTCATTCATGTGATCATTTACCTTTTTAATCTTGTCTCTATCCGCATTCATGTTCAGGAGTTCCTCCAGTCTAGTTCTTTATTGTTCCAACTCCCTTGTTACATTACCGAATCACTTCTTGCCCTAGTCATGGAATTTTAGCAGTAAACTTTTAAGCCGAGCTCTCACAACACCAATGTTAAACTTTGCACCTGCCCCCTCTCATGCCTGTGTAATATCCCAATTTGCAATTTGGATGTTATACATAGATCATCATATGATATCATATTTATTCTTGCATTTGGTTGATATCCTAGCAATCTTAAGCAACTCGAGGACCACATGAGAGAGTTGGAAGTTTCACAAAAATCATATTTGAATTTATTTCAAAATTGAAGAAAGGATCAATTTGATTTTACTTTTTCTCTCTCCAATTATTTCTAATAATAAAAATATATGAGAGAAGACAATATGACTTCTTCAACCTGAGAGAAATATTGGAGAAAGAATTTTAAAATCAAATTATGATTTTATTGGTATTTTATTTGCTATTTTATTTGAATTAGAAAAATATTGCATTTTTAAAAATTGCATCTTAGTAGAGAAAAATGTTCATCTTGTCCTAAATATTAGGTTTGGACGGTGAAAATAGTTTATGGAATTTTAAGAATTTTTATATATTTTATTTAGGATTTTTCTTTCGGGCGAACATTTTTTTAAAAAAAACTTCCCCCCCGACTGGGCCAAAGGCGCAGCCGAGCAGGCCGGCCCAACAGCGCCGCACCGCCGCCGTCTCCGCGCGGGAGTCCGCCCCGTCGCCGCCGGCCGCGTCCGAGGCGGACACGCCTCCCGAGGCCACCGCCCCCTCGCCCAAGGCAACACCCCTCGGGGCCCCTTTATAATGCGCCGCCCTGCCGCCGCCTCCTCCACCCCGCGCCGCCGCCGCCTCCCGCCAGCAAGCAGCAGGAGCAGCCCGCGACGCCGCCGCCGCAAGCCCGCGCCGCCACCACATAGCCCCGCAATGCCGCCCCGCCACCCGACGCCGTCGTCCGATCTCGCCATTGCTGCCGGTTTTCTCGTGAACCGGGAAGACCAGCCGGAACCCGTTTTATTTTCGGTTTTTTTTGGTTCGGCAAGTTAGATCGGTTTTCTTAGGGTTTTTCTTAAGTAGCGAACGTCCGTTCGTTAGTTCGTTTTAACGAACGTTTTTCGTCGGTTAAGTTCTGTTGGCGAACGTTCACGCCATAGGATTTTTCGTTTTAGTTTATTTTCGGCCAGGGACCTATCTGTGAATAGTTTTATCATGATTTAGCCCCTGATCTTTAAACTAACATAACTTTTTACTCGTTTATCCAAATTAGATGAAACCAGCGCCTAAATCTTCGTATCATTCTGTTCTTTCCAGTTAACCAACTTGAACATGATTTTGGTACTGTAAAATTTGAGTTTAGTTCTGATTAGTAAACGATCTTGTTTCCTTCGTATTTTGAGTTTCGTTTCTCCGTTTGAGTTGATTCTTTTTGCAAACCGTAGATAATCACATGTACCTACTGTTAAGATCTAATCCAAATGATAATAATGTTGTTAGGTTTGACTCTTGTTAGTTTAAGCCGTTTGCTTGTTTCATGTTCGATTTGGATCTTTTCGCGGTTTTCTCATGTTTCGTTTGAGTGATTGCTTATGTATGCTATTGTTTGTCCACGATAGATTACCCGGAGTGCGAAGCTTGTTACTATGAATCTCTAGAGTTTGCAGATTGTCAGCAAGGCAAGTTACACTTTGATCATACCCTTTTATACCTAGTTTTTAGTTCTGCCCTCAAATATTTGCATGAGTAGGATTGGGAACATGTGGTTTGGTTGTAGTGCTTGAGATAGGAACCTAATACCTTTTGATCACCCCGGGAATATACGTTATGCTTATTACTGCTTAACCATGCTCATAGACGGCGATTGGATCGTGATTCACACATGGAAGTTTGAGAGTTATTTAATCATGGATAACATTAATGTGGCAACTTTAATATACATCTGGGTGGATTGGTTGAGGCACCTAGGGAACCCAGTGTGCCTGTTTTTGGGAAATCCCAGAGTACCCGTGTGATTTTTCCTATGGAATGCCACCCAGGCTCAAAGGGATCATAATATTATTCATGCTAGAAACTTCCGTGTGCAACCACAAGCCATTATGGGCTCTGGCATAGTTGAGTAAATTGCGTGTGATCTTGAAGAGGTGGACTAGCAGATGTAGGGGAAAGTAGGTGTACCGGTCCGCCCGGAGTAGAGAGTTAATGCTTCAAAAATACTATGTCTCGATCATCCAATCATGGATGCGGCCGAGTCTTGTAGGGAAAAGTGTGCAAACCTCTGCAGAGTGTATAAACTAATCATGGTTAGACGTGTCCCCGGTTATGGACATCTTGAGTATCTAGTACTTGAATCTATTGATGTGATCTCATCATGTTACTTTAATTAATTTGATTTGGGTTAATGTTGATATTTTTAATTGGGATTTGAGCTGGGGTTACCTTCTCAAATATTGGGCAATATGAGAGTAGTTAAATAAATTTATTCCTTTGTTGTAGGGAAAAACTAGCTTGATGCAAAATCATAAACTTACAGCCTCCACCAGCCAAATATTGCATGTAGATATAGTTCTTGCATTACAGTGTAACTCTGTCAGCATATTCAATGTGCTGACCTACATGGCTGCAACGTCTCATGTTGTAGACTACTCAGCCGACGAATAAGGTGCGATAGGTCGTTGTTTTGTACTCAGCTATGCCGTTGGAGTTGATGGACTCATTTACCTTCGAAGCTTCCACAGTTATTTAGTTTAGATGGCCTTCTGCCATGATATTTTTGTGTAATCATACTCTTTATGAGGACTCAATGTAATAAGTGTGTGATTGAAACTCTGTTATAATTCCTCGAGTACTGTGCGGGTTAGCATTACCGATCCAGGGATGACACTGATGCATAGAGACTTGACCATTTTGAGGTCTGGTCGCTGCAAGATGGTATCAGAGCACACGCTGACTGTAGGACACGACCACTAGAATGAGCCACAGAATTTCTCTTCTTTACTCATTTCTAATTCTCCTCTCTTTCTACTCTATAGATGGCGGATCCCAGGAACAAGTTCACTCAGCCAGATGATGACACCCCTTTCGGAAAACATTTGAAGGAAGTCACTAAGTATTTGAACATCGGACTACCAAGCTTCACGAGGACTTTCTCTATATCTGTACTGGAAGAGGAGCGCTGGAAGATCAAAGTCTGGGTACCTGGGAGGACATTTGCACCAACAACGGAGCCTATTGATTTCTACCTGGATGCACCAAGCTGGAGCATGGCAGCACATATCACCTTTGGACGCATATGTGAAGTGTATCACAAGGAGCTGGAGAATACCATTTACCAGATATGTGGCCGCCGAGATGACAAATGGGAGATGATTCGTACTAGGAGGGATGGATAAATTGTAGTCTACATTGAAGAGATGGGAGATCATATTCGTTAACAAGATAATCAACAAATTATCCACATGAAGAAGATCAAGAAACTGGTGAAGAGAAACAACGAGCTAGAAGATGAACTCAAGTCTACACGCGATGGATACGAGGAAGAGAATGCCGTACTACTGGAGAAACATGAAGACCTGAAGAGGATGATGGGAATATCAGTGGAGAATATCAAGCGAGCAATGGAGATCCATTCGGAGGACTACATCATCCTAGACGACACCGACACGGATAGTGATGCTAATGATGACAGCGATGACGATTACATTGACGAAGCTGGAGAAGATATCATGGAGTCTTCCTCTGATGAAAATTTCTAGATGACCACCATTGTAACTAGTAGTATTTCCCTCCAAGTAGTTAGCAACGATCGAGTTTGCAATCATAGGTTAGACCGATTGTGTGATTGCTACGTCTTGAGCTTGTGTTGGTTTTCCTTGAAGAGGAAAGGGTGATGCAACAATACTAGTGTAAGTATTTCCCTCAGTTTTTGAGAACCAAGGTATCAATCCAGTAGGAGGCTCCTCAAATGTCCCACGCACCTACACAAACAAACAAAGAACTCACAACCAACGCAATAAAGGGTTTGTCAATCCCTTCACGGCCACTTGCGAAAGTGAGATTTGATAGAGATAGTATGATAAGATAAATATATTTTTGGTATTTTATAATATAGATGCAAAAAGTAAAGATGCAAATAAAAGTAGATTGAAAGCTTATATGATAAAAGATAGACCCGAGGTCCATAGGTTTCACTAGTGGTTTCTCTCAAGATAGCATAAGTATTACAGTGGGTGAACAAATTACTGTCGAGCAATTGATAGAAAAGCGAATAATTATGAGATTATCTAGGCATGATCATGTATATAGGCATCACGTCCGCGACAAGTAGACCGACTCCTGCCTGCATCTACTACTATTACTCCACAGATCGACCGCTATCCAGCATGCATCTAGAGTATTAAGTTCATAAGAACAGAGTAACGCATTAAGAAAGATGACATGATGTAGAGGGATAAACTCAAGCAATATGATATAAACCCCATCTTTTTATCCTCGATGGCAACAATACAATACGTGCCTTGCAACCCTTTTTGTCACTGGGTGAGGACACAGCAAGATTGAACCCAAAGCTAAGCACCTCTCCCATGGCAAGAAAGATCAATCTAGTAGGCCAAACCAAACTGATAATTCGAAGAGACTTGCAAACATAACTCAATCATACATAAAAGAATTCAGAGAAAATTCAAATATTTCTCATAGATAAACTTGATCATAAACCCACAATTCATCGGATCTCAAGAAACACACCGCAAAAAGAGTTTACATCAAATAGATCTCCACAAGAGAGGGGGAGAACATTGTATTGAGATCCAAAAAGAGAGAAGAAGCCATCTAGCTAATAACTATGGACCCGAAGGTCTGTGGTAAACTACTCACAACTCATCGGAGGGGCTATGGTGTTGATGTAGAAGCCCTCCGTGGTCGATTCCCCTCCAGCGGAGCGCCGACGAAGGCTCCAAGATGGGATCTCGCGGATACAGAAGGTTACGGCGGTGGAAATTGTTCTTCGTTGGCTCCCTGGATGCTTTCAGGGTACGTAGGTATATATAAGATGAAGAAGTACGTCGGTGGCCGCTCGTGGGGCCTAGGAGACAGGGGGCGCGCCCTCCTATCTCCTGGCCACCTCGTTTGCTTCTTGACTTGCACTCCAAGTTCTCCGGATCACGTTCGTTCCAAAAATCACGCTCACGAAGGTTTCATTCCATTTGGATTCCGTTTGATATTGCTTTTCTTCGAAATACTGAAATAGGCAAAAAAAACAGCAATACGGGCTGGGCCTCCGGTTAGTAGGTTAGTCCCAAAAATGATATAAATATGTAAAATAAAGCCCATAAACATCCAAAAGGGGTAATATAATAGCATGGAACAATTAAAAATGATAGATACGTTGGAGACGTATCAGTGATGTTGTGTGCTATTGAATGACGTGAAAATTGATTGTGTTTGTCTCATGAGCATATGGGTAGTGAATCCCTCTTAGACCTCATTCCATTCTGTTTTCTCACCCCTCCGAGACGTGACAATGGATTTGCCTTCCCACCGGAGCTCACTCAGTTGATCCAGCAGCAGAATGCCTTGATGCGGATACTAGTTCAGAACAAAAACCAAGGCAACAACAACAACAACAACAACAACAAAAATCCGCCACCACCCCCTTTTGATCACCTAGCCCGCTTTCTAAGGTTGAATCCGCCGGTGTTCTCTAGTAGCACCGAGCCGATTATTGTAGATGATTGGCTCCGCAAGATTGGAAGAGAGCTGACCTCTTCAGGATGCATAGATGCGGAGAGAGTGCGCTTTGCCGCACATCAGCTTGATGGACCCGCAACATCATGGTGGGAGAATTTCACAGCCACTTACCCCATTGACACTGTTACATGGGATCAGTTTCAGCAGGCTTTCCGCACTGCCCATGTTTCAGCAGGAGCTATGAGCATGAAGAAGCGTGAGTTTCGCAACGTGCGTCAAGGAGGACGTACAGTGGGCCAGTATGTGGATGAGTTTAGCAAGTTAGCACGCTATGCCCCTGATGACGTAGCTACAGATGCCGCTAAGCAGGAGAAGTTTCTCGAGGGACTAAATGATGAGCTGAGCATGCAGTTGATGGTGGCAACATTCAACAACTACCAGGAGTTGGTAGATAGGGCTCTCATTATTTGAAGGCAAGCAGCAACAGATAGATAATCGCAAGAGGAAGTATGGACAGGTGAGGTACACTTCAGGAGCTTAGCAGAAGCCCCGCTATTCCCCGTACTCAGGAGGACATAACCATGGAGGCCATAACCATGGAGGACATACGCACAATGGAGCAAGTTTGCACAACCATAGTGCCCCAAAGAATGGCAATGGGAATGGAGGAAGTAGTAGCCAGAACCATGCAACCCTTCAACACTAGCCAAGAGAGCTCTGAGCCACATTACCTGTTTTAAGTGCCAGAAGATTGGACATTATGCCACTGAATGTCCTGAAGCGAAGAATGGAAATGGCAATGGAGGTTCTGCCAAGAAGCCCAACCCCTTCATCAAAGGTCAGGTGAACCACGTCAGCGTGGAGGAGATTGAGGATCAACCCGACGCAGTGGTCGGTAAGTTTTTGACTAATGCATTTACCGCACTTATTCTTTTGGATACTGGTGCATCACATTCATACATATCAAGGGGATTTGTGGATAAGTATAACCTGCCAACCGTAGCCCTTAAGTCACCTATGTTAGTAAGTTCCCCAGGAGCGGAGTATAGTATAGTAGGAGATGGTTGGAGCTCATCAAGGATTATGATATGAAAATGCACTATCATCCCGGAAAGGCCAATGTCGTAGCAGATGGGTTGAGCCGCAAGAGTTATGTTAACACGCTCATAACCGAAGGATTACCTAAGGAGCTAGCAAATGATCTTCGAGAGCTTTGCTTGGAGATAGTTCCGAGAG
Source organism: Triticum timopheevii (assembly GCA_963921465.1). Lineage (NCBI taxonomy): Eukaryota > Viridiplantae > Streptophyta > Magnoliopsida > Poales > Poaceae > Triticum > Triticum timopheevii. Next base: position 351,561,828 of record OY997264.1, read on the forward strand.
GTTATGTTGCAGCATTGGAAGTTCAGTCCACTCTTTTGGGTAAGATCAGAGAAGCCCAGAAGACTGACGAGGAGATTGCCGAGATAAAGTAAAGGATGAGTAAGGAAAGGCTAAAGGATTTTGTGAGGATGAGCACTACACTTTATGGTTTGAGGATCACATATATGTGCCTAATGACCTGGAGATCAGGAAGTTGATTCTGCAGGAGGCCCATGATTCGCCGTATTCGATTCACCCAGGCAACACTAAGATGTATCTAGATCTGAAGGAAAGTTTTCGGTGGAGAGGAATGAAGAAGGATATAGCCGAGTATGTAGAAGTATGTGATGTATGTCAGAGAGTCAAGGCAGAGCATCAGAAGCCAGCTGGATTGTTACAACCATTGCCGATACCCGAATGGAAGTGGGATAAGCTTGGCATGGATTTTATCACTGGATTACCCAGGACTCGTTCAGGCTATGACTCTATCTGGGTTGTAGTCGATCGTTTGGCAAAAGTAGCTCATTTCATCCCGGTGAAGACCAACTATACGAGTGCTAAGTTGGCAAAGATATACATGACCAGGATCGTATGTCTGCACGGATTTCCGAGGACCATTGTATCATATAGAGGAACCCAGTTTACTTCAAAGTTTTGGAATCAGTTGCATGAAACTTTGGGTACCAGGCTAGAGTTTAGTACAACCTTTCATCCACAGATAGATGGACAGACTGAGTGAGTCAATCAGATTCTGGAGGACATGTTGAGAGCTTGTGCGCTAGATTATGGATCTAATTGGGATGACAATTTGCCATATGCAGAGTTTTCTTATAACAACAGTTATCAAGCCAGTTTGAAGATGACCCCTTTCGAAGCTTTGTACGGAAGGAGGTGCAGGACACCGTTATCATGGGACGAAGTTGGAGATTGACAGTTGTTTGGAAAAGATTTAATCAAAGACTCAAAAGAGAAGGTTAAGTTGATTCGCGACAGACTCAAGGTAGCCCAGTCCAGGCAGAAGAGTTATGCGGATACTAAACGCAAGGAGATAGTTTACGAAGTCAGAGACATAACATATCTTCGTGTGTCCCCACTTTGATGAGTTAAGCGTTTTGGAGTCAAGGGAAAGCTAGAACCACGTTTTGTGGGACCATACAGAGTTTCAGAACGCATGGAAGAAGTTGCATACAAACTAGAATTGCCAGAAGGATTGTTAGGAGTTCACGATGTGTTTCGCGTTTCCTAGTTGAAGTGCCACGTAGAGATGGCCGATATTCCTCTGAGAGATACAGTGCCATTGGAAGCAATTCAGTTAGACAGTGATTTGACCTATGAAGAGAAGCCAATCAAGATTCTCGACTTTTCTAGTCGAGTTACTCGCAGCAAGGTTATCAAGTTTTGCAAAGTTTAGTGGAGCCACCATACCGAGGAGGAAGCCACCTGGGAGCGAGAAGAAGATCTCCGTGGAGACCACCCAAACCTTTTTGCTGACCAACCCGAATCTCGATGGCGAGATTCATCTTAAGGGAGGTAGGTTTGTAACATCCCAATTTTCAATTTGGATGTTATACATAGATCATCATATGCATATCATATTTATTCTTGCATTTGGTTGAGATCCTAGAAATCTTAAGCAACTCAAGGACCACAGCAAAGAGTTGGAGGTTTCACAAAAATCATATTTGAATTTATTTCAAATTTGAAGAAAGGATCAATTTGATTTTATTATTTTTCTCTCCAATTATTTCCAATTATAAAAATATATGAGAGAAGATAATATGAATTCTTCAACCTGCGAGAAATATTGGAGAAAGAATTTTAAAACCAAATTATGATTTTATTGGTATTTTATTTGCTTTTTTATTTCAATTATAAAAATATTGCATTTTTGAAAATTGCATCTTAGTCTAGAAAAATGTTCATCTTGTCCTAAATATTAGGTTTGGACGGTGAAAATTATTTCTGGAATTTTTAGAATTTTTTCTATATTTGATTTAGGATTTTTCTTTCGGGCGATTTTTTTTATAAAAAAAACTTCCCGCCCGATGGGCCGAAGGCCCAGCCGAGCAGGCCGGCCCAGCAGCGCCGCGCCGCCATCTCCGCGCGGGAGTCCGCCCTACCGCCGCCGGCCGTATCCGAGGCTGACACGCCTCCCAAGGTCACCGCCCCCTCGCCGAAAGCAACACCCCCCGGGGCCCATTTATAATGCGCCGCTGCCTCCTCCACCCCGCGCCGCCGCTTCCTCCACCCCGCGCCGCCGCCTCCTCCCGCCAGCAAGCAGCAGCAGTAGCCTGCACCGCCGCTGCCGCACGCCCACGCCGCCGCTGCCTATCCCCGCACTGCCCTCCCCACCGCCTCGCCACCCGACACCGTCGTCCGATCTCACTGTCGCCGCTGGTTTTCTCGTAAACCGGTAAGACCGGTCGGAACCTATTTTATTTTCGGGTTTTTTCGGTTCGGTGAGTTAGATCGGTTTTTCTTAGGGTTTTTCTTAAGTAACGAACGTCCATTCGTTAGTTCATTTTAATGAACGTTTTTCGTCGGTTAAGTTCTGTTAGCAAACGTTCGCGCCGTAGGATTTTTCTTTTTAGTTTATTTTTGGCCAGGGACCTGTCCACGAATAGTTTTATCGCGATTTAACCTCTGATTTTTAAACTAGCATAACGTTTTTACTCGTTTATCCAAATTACATGAAACCAACCCCTAAATCTTCGTTTCATTCTGTTCTTTCTAGTTAAACAACTTGAACATGATTTTGGTACTGTAAAATTTGAGTTTAGTTCAGATTAGTAAACAATCTTGTTTCATTCATATTTTGAGTTTCATTTCTCTGTTTGAGTTGATTCTTTTTGCAAATCGTAGCTAATCACATGTACCTACTGTTAAGATTTAATCCACATGATAATAATGCTATTATGTTTGACTCTTGTTAGTTTAGGTTGTTTGCTTGTTTCATGTTCGGTTTGGATCTTTTCGTGGTTTTCTTGTGTTTCGTTTGAGTGATTGCTTATGTATGCTATTGTTTGTCCCTGATAGATTACCCGGAGTGCGAAGCTTGTTACTACGAATCTCTAGAGTTTGCAGATCGTCAGCAAGGCAAGTTACACTTTGATCACACCCTTTTATACCCAGTTTTTACTATGCATTAGTTCTGCCCTCAAATATTTGCATGAGTAGGATTGGGAACATGTGGTTTGGTTGTAGTGCTTGAGGTAGGAACCTAATACCTTTTGATCACCCCGGGAATATACGTCATGCTTATTATTTCTTAGCCATGCTCATAGACGGGGATTGGATCGTGATTCACAAATGGAAGTTTGAGAATTATTTAATCATGGATACATTAAGGTGGCAACTTTAATATACATCTGGGTGGATTGGTTGCGGCACATGGGGAACCCAGTGTTGCTTGTTTTTGGGAAATCCCGGAGTACCCGTGTGATTTTTCCTATGGAATGCCACCCAGGCTCAGAGGGATCATAAGATTATTCATGCTAGAAACTTCCGTGTGCAGCCACAAGCCATTATGGGCTCTGGCATTTTTGAGTAAGTTGTGTGAGCTCTTGAAGAGGTGGACTAGAAGATGTAGGGGAAAGTAGGTGTACCGGTCCGCCCGGAGTAGAGAGTTAATTCTTCAAAAAGACTATGTCTCGATCATCCGATCATGGATGCGGTCGAGTCTTGTGGGGAAAAGTGCGGAAACCTCTGCATAGTGTATAAACTAATCATGGTTAGCCGTGTCCCCGGTTATGGACATCTTGAGTATCTAGTACTTGAATCTATTGATGTGATCTCATCACGTTACTTTAATTAATTTGATTTGGGTTAATGTTGATACTTTTAATTGGGATTTGAGTTGGGGTTACCTTCTCAAATATTGGGCAACATGGGAGTAGTTAAATAAATTTATTCCTTTGTTGTAGGGAAAAACTAGCTTTATGCAAAATGATAAACTTACAGCCTCCACCAGCCAAATATTGCATGTAGATCTAGTTCTTGCATTTCATTGCTTTATAGTGTTACTCTGCCAGCATAATCAGTGTGCTGACCTACATGGCTGCAATGTCTCATGGTGCAGACTACTCAGACGATGAATAAGGTGCGATAGGTCGTTGTTTTGCACTCAGCTATGCCGTTGGAGTTGATGGACTCATTTACCTTCGAAGCTTCCGCAGTTATTTAGTTTAGATGGCCTTCTGCCATGATATTTTTGTGTAATCATACTCTTTATGAGGACTCGATGTAATAAGTGTGTGATCGAAACTATGTTATAATTCCTCGAGTATTGTGCGTGTCAGCATTACCGGTCCAAGGATGACATTGATGCATAGAGACTTGACCGTTTGAGGTCTGGTCACTACAACCCGTGCCACCTGTTCCAGTAAGCTTCCATCACGTTCCCATAATATCTCATACCCCCTGTAGCATGGCTTAAATTTTTCTCTTCATCCTTCTCACATTTTAACAATATTGGGAGGTGATCCGAACAGGAGGACAGATGATGTACCACCTTGGCAGACCTGAATAAATTTCCTCAACTGTTATCAGCCACTGCTCGGTCTAGTCGTACATTAACATTTTTATTCTGTCTGCTTATTGTCATACATAAAAGTGGGACCTTGGAAGCCCAAATCCACCAGGTCGCAACATTCAAGAGAATCTCTGAATGCTATCATTTGATTCTCATTTCATTGTGTTGTTGCAAGGTGCTCAAGCGACCACATGGCTTCATTAAAGTTCCCCTATAACACTCCATGGAAGGTCTGAATTTGCCCTCAAATTTTTTTCCACTCGGGGTTCACTGTAAACACAAGTAAGACACCAAAGCCATGCAGAAGGGGAGACACGGACATACACATTGATAAACCTTTCATTCATATCTTGGACATCAACGTACAACTGATCACACCAAAACAAGGCAAGACCGTCACTAAGACCATTACTATCGATACTAGCAAAACATCCGAGACCTAATCTATTACGCAAATGGTAGACTTTTTCTGAATTTTGCCTAGTTTCACACAAGAACACCATCCTCGCCTTAGTAGACTTTACTAAAACTACCAAATATCGAACTAGTGGTTTTTCCCAACACCCCGATAGTTCCAACTCAGGCAATTCACTACTCCTAACGGGCACCACATGCGGCCCCGTGATACGTCTCCCATGTATCTATAATTTTTTATTGTTCCATGCTGTTATATTATCATTGTTGGGGGTTTTACAATCATTTTATAGGTGCTTTATATCATTTTTTGGGACTAACCTATTGACATAGTGCCTAGTGCAAGTTGTTGTTTTTTGCTTTTTTTTATTTCGTACAATATCAGTACCAAACGGAGTCCAAATGCCACGAAACTTATTTGAGCTTTGTTTTGGACCAGAATACAACTTGGGAGCCAAGGAAGCACCTGGGGGGAGGTACATGGGGCCCACCACCCACCAGGGCGTGCGAGAGGCCCCTGGGGCGCTCTGATAGGTGCTGGGGCCCATGGGGGTCTCCTGCACCGCCTCTCTGCTCTATAAATTCTTAGATATTCCAGAAACCCTAGGGAAGTCAACGGAAAACAATTCCAGCCGCCACAAGTTCCAGAACCACGAGATCCAATCTAGAGCCCTATTCCAGCACTCTGTCAGAGGGGAACACGATCACAGAGGGGGTTCATCATCCTCATTGGTGCTCCTCCGAAGATGCGTGAGTAGTTCACCATAGACCTATGGGTCCATAGGCAGTAGCTATATGGCTTATTCTCTTTTTGATTCTCAATACAATGTCCTCCTTGATGTTCTTGGAGATCTATTTGATCTAATGACCTTTTGTGGTGTGTTTGTTGGGATCCGATGAAGTTCGAGTTTATGATCACATCTATCCATGAATATTATTTGAGTATCTTTGATCTCTTATATGCATGATTGTTATAGCCTCGTATTTCTTCTCCGAACCTTTGGTTTAGTTAGGCCATCTAGATTGATTTTTCTTGCAATGGGAAGAGGTGCTTTGTGATGATGGGTTCGATCTTGCGGTGTCATCACCCAGTGACAGAAGGGGTAGCAAGGCACCCATGTATTGTTGCTATTAAGGATAAAAAGATACGGTATATTTATACACGAATAGATCTTGTCTACATCATTTCATCGTTCTTATTGCATTACTCTAGTTCTCGACAAACTTAATACACTAGATGCATGCTGGATAGCGCTCGATGAGTGGAGTAATAGTAGTATATGCAGGCAGGAGTCGGTCTACTAATTTTGGACGTGATGCATATATACATGATCATGGCCATGGATATCATCATAATTATTTGTTCTTCTATCAATTGCCCAACAATAATTTGTTTAACCAACGTATGCTATTTTCTTGAGAGAAGCCACTAGTGAAATCTACGACCCATGGGTCTATCTTTTATCATATTGTTTTCAGATCTATTATTCCAAAACCCCAAAAATACCTTGTTGCACGTTCTATTTATTTATGTTATTTCATGTTTTAGTCAGATATATTTATCCAATCTCATACAATTTAATCTATCTTTTTACCGAGGAGGGATTGACAACCTCTCTTACGCGTTGGGTTGCAAGTATTTGTTGTTTGTGTGCAGGTACCGTTTACGTAGTGTTGCTTGGTTTTCTTACTGGATTGATAACCTTGATTTAATAACTGAGGGAAATACTTGCCGTAGCTATGTTGCATCATCCCTTCCTCTTTGGGGAAAGCCCCAATACAAACACACATTCAAGCCATTTCAAAAGGAATTTCTGGCGCCGTTGCCAGGGAGACATCATCAACATCTATCAGGTTCCTAATCACAAATCTCATCTCCTTGCAATTTACATTATTTTCCATTCGCCTCTCGTTTTCATCTCCCCCTCTTCACAAAAATATTTGCCTTTTTATTTGCCTTCTTTTTCGTTTGCCTTTTTGTCTTTTTCTATATTTGCTTGTGTGCCATGTGTCTTCTATTTGCTTGCATATTATCTTGCTAAAAGTCTATTGTTATGGATCCTCGTCCACTTGCTAATCTTTTCAAAAGATCCAATTATGATGAACTAGTCGCTAGTGATTTGAATGCACTTGATTATATTTATGAAGTATTGCTTCAAATTCGTGAATCTGAAAATTGTGAAGTTCTAAAAGAAGAAATTTATGAAGTGATTCATGATAGCTCCGTGAATGAAAAGCATGATTGCAATGTTGTTACAATAAATTCTATTAGTGTCAATTGTGCTAATAATATGTGAACCCCCAAGTTTGGGGATGCTAATTTTGATGTGTCCACTACTTATTGCAATGATCATGATTGGGGCCGATAATGATTCTTATGATCTTGAAAATTTATTTAACCCCCATGATGAATATGTTTGCCATAATCTTGGAAGTGGTTTTGGAGAGGTCATGACTTTTGTTGATGTTAACCTCACTATCTTGGAAGATTATAAAACTTTTATGCATGTGGATCATGAAGAGAAAATTTATATGATAGCTATATTATTGAATTTCATTATTATCTACGTGTAATTATTATGAGATAGGAAAATATGGTGGTAGAAATTTTCATCTTACTAAATTACCTCTTGCTATGTTGATATTGTCAATGTTTAGTTCTTCTACCTTGCATATGCAAGAAATTTCTTGCCTTGATAATTTGTTTGCTTATAAAATGCCTATGCATAGGAAGTATGTTAGACTTAAACTCGTTTTTCACATGCTATATGATGCTCTCTTTGTGCTTCAAATTTTTTCTTTCTTGTGAGCATCATTAAAATTATAAATGCCTAGTTAGGGGCATAAAATGATAGCACTTGTTGGGAGGCAACCCAATGAATAAATTTTATTTTTTTCCTTTTTCTTTCTGTTCTTGAGTGTTTGCACAATTATGCTACTGTCATGATTGTGTTTTTTATGTTCTAATTAGTGTTTGTGCCAAGTAGAGCCTTTGGGATCATGTTGGCAGATAGTTGATTTGATCTTGTTTAAAAACAAAAACTTTTTGCCCGGTAGCAGAATTGTTTAAAATCACAGAAGCGTGATAAAATTCTGAATTTTTTACACAAGATTGATATACAAATTGCCTACGTTGTCCTAAATTTTTTATATGTTTTGGGGGTTACAAAAGTATGATTAAAGTACAGATTACTACAGACTATTCTGTTTTTGACAAATTCTATTTTCGTTGTATTGTGTGTTTATTTTGATGAATCTATGGATTGTATTAGAGGTATAAGCTAGGGTAAAGTTAGAATATAGTAGGTATAATGCAATAATAAAATATGAATGGGTTTGCAACAATACTTAAAGTGGTGATTTGCTTTGTTATACTAACGGATCTCACGAATGTTCTGTTAAGTTTTGTGTGATTGAAGTTTTCATGTTTTGGGTGAGATCACGATGGATGAAGGAATAAGGAGTAAAAATAGCTTAATCTTGGGAATGCCCATGGCACTCCAAGTTACTATTCAAGAATAAGCAAGCAACTAAGCTCAGGGATGCCCCGAAAGGCATCCCCTCTTTGTTCTAACAACCATCGGTAATTTTACTTGGAGCTATATTTTTATTCGTCACATATCATGAGTTTTGCCTGGAGCATCTTGTATTATATGAGTCTTTGCTTGTTTTGCTTTTTAATTTGTCACAAGTATCCTTACTGGACACACCTATTTGAGAGAGCCAAAATTATGCTATGATTTGTTAGAATTGATCTATGTGCTTCACATAAATTTTTCGAGCTATTTAATTGCTCTAGTGCTTCACTTATATCTTTTGAGCATGGTGGTGCTTAATTTTTTTGAAGAAATACTCTCATGCTTCACTTAGATTTATTTGAGAGTCAGTAAAATTTTGAAGAAATTCTCTCATGCTTCACTTATATTATTTTGAGAGATGAAAATTTTTATGCTCATGTTCTTCACTTAAATTTTTTGTTTGGGCTTGTCAAAAGTAATTGCAATATATGAAATTAGTCCCAAAGTGATAGATATTTAAGAGGGATATAACAAAAACTTTCATGAAGATCAATGGACAGAATAAACATGATTCTTTGTAATAGTTTTGAGATAGGATGATAGCAATATGTGAGTCATGTTGGTGAGTAATTATGCTTTAGTAAGAATATTGGTGTTAAGGTTTGTGATTCCATATGCAAGCACGAAAGTCAATAGCTATGCAATGAAATTACATCCTACTTGTGGTGCATTATTCAGTGTTAGTTATGCTTAATGCTCGTTTATGAGAATTTTCGTTTCTTGGTTGGTTGCTTCTCAATCTTTTTCCTAGCCTCCATTTGCACTAAGTGGGAATACTACTTGTGCATCGAAAATCCTTAAACCCAGTTTTGCCATATAAGTCCACCATACCTACCTATATGCGATATTTCCATGTGTTCTAAGTAAATTTGTATGTGCCAACTATAACTTTCAAAATGGATTTCCTTTTTGTGTGCCCGTGCCGTTCATGAAGCGGTAGGGGTGGCCAATAATTTTCCATGCTAGGTGTATTATTCTCAAGATGAGTGTTTATTCACTTGTCATTGCATGAGAGTGTGGCGGTAATAGGGATGCCCAGTCCCGAAATGAAAAAGAAATTTACTTTATGTTGTCAAAGGCACCCGTGGATACGGCTAGCCATGGATTGTGAAAGAATGGCGGAAAAAGGAACACACTTTATTTTTTGTTTGGGAACCGCCTATGATGTAGCTAGCATGGAAAGTATTGTGAAATTTCTCGGTCATTTTCGTTGAAGGGAAAAGCGTGCCTCTCAAAATATTTTTATCTCTCAATTTAAGCTTTAAGCTTTGCACCTCTACACATCAAAGGGTCTATCTATTTAGTTTATGCAATTTTTGTTTTTATTTGAGTCTCCATCTTCTCTTATAAAGCACCAACTAGGGGGTACTATGATCATAGTTGTGCATTGGATGTACCTAATATCTGAGTGTGTGGATTAAGCATGATGGGCTAGGGATAACTTTCTTTAGTGTTGATATTTTGAAAGATATGGTCGCTTGTTGATATGCTTGAGTATTGAAGTCATCATGTCAAATATGGACTATTGCTTTGAACCATCTAAAAGTCAAAATGTCCATGCTACAAAAGAAAAGAATATGTGATGAACATGTTAGGCGGCATTCCACATCAAAAATTATGTGTTATCATTTACATACTCGAGGACGAGAAGGAATTAACCTTGGGATGCTGATACGTCTCCAACGTATCTATAATTTTTTATTGTTCCATGCTATCATATTATCATTCTTGGGGGTTTTACAATCATTTTACCAGTTGGTATCTTTTGCTTGTTTTTTACTTCGCAGAATATCGGTAGCGAACAGAGTCCAAATGCCACGAAACTTTTTGGAGACTTTTTTGGACCAACAGACAAGTTGGGAGCCAAGGAAGCACCTGGGGGAGGCCCATGCAGCCCACCACCCACCAGGGCGTGCCAGAGGCCCCTGGGGCGCTCTAATGGGTGGTGGGGCCCATGGGGGTCTCCTGCATCGCCTCTCTGTTCTATAAATTCTTAGATATTCCAGAATCCCTAGGGGAGTCGACGAAAAACAATTCCAGTCGCCACAAGTTCCAGAACCACGAGATCCTATCTATATCCCTATTCCGGCACTCTATCGGAGGGGAAGACGATCATGGAGGGGTTCATCATCCTCATTGGTGCTCCTCCGATGGTGCGTGAGTAGTTCACCATAGACATACGGGTCCGTAGGCAGTAGCTATATGGCTTATTCTCTCTTTTTGATTCTCAATACAATGTTCTCCTCGATGTTCTTGGAGATCTATTTGATGTAATGACTTTTTGAGGTGTGTTTGTTGGGATCCGATGAAGTTCACGATTATGATCACATCTAATCCATGATTATTATTTGAGTTTCCTTGATCTCTTATATGCATGATTGTTATAGCCTCGCATTTCTTCTCCGAATCTTTGGTTTAGTTAGGCCAACTAGATTGATTTTTCTTGCAATGGCAAGAGGTGCTTTGTGATGGGTTTGATCTTGCGGTGTCCTCAACCAGTGACAGAAGGGGTACCGAGGCACCCATGTATCGTTGCTGCTAAGGATAAAAAGATAGGGTCTATTCCTACATGAATAGATCTTGTCTACATCATGTCATCGTTCTTATTTTATTTCGTGTTTTAGTCAGATATATTTATCCAATCTCATACAATTTAATCTATCTTTTTACCGAGGAGGGATTGACAACCTCTCTTACGTGTTGGGTTGCAAGTATTTGTTCTTTGTGTGCAAATACCGTTTACATAGTGCTGCTTGGTTCTCCTACTGGATTGATAACCTTGGTTCCATAACTAAGGGAAATACTTGTCGTAGTTGTGCTTGATAATCCCTTCCTCTTTGGGGAAATACCAACACAGATTCAACCCACGTCACCCCGCCAGTTTAACAGCGGCCATAAGGCTAGTTGCCTCCTTGTCTGTACCAACATCCGTCTCCATGTCGTCCTGGCTACCATCATTGTCCACCTGAGCGCCCTTGACTTTGCCTTTCTTAACCTTCCCACCTTCTCCTATAGTAGATTGGCTCATACTTATTTTGGCACCTTCCATGTCCACGTGCCCATCCCCTTCCTATTCAGCTGCCCTCTTCCCTAGTACTTAATCCACATCAGCCTTAGTAGTAGCAGCTGATCCAAAAGGAATAACCAGTGGGCCAACCCATGCATGGCCGGGATCATGTCCGAAGAGTGCATGAAGCCCCGGGAGGGTGTTTGACTACCAATGGGATTGACATCAGGATCCTACCCCTCCCCCGCCAAGCTATTTTTGGCTGCCGGCGTCCCACGCCATGCCGCCAACTAGCATTTGTATCTGCAGCTTCATGTACGAGTTGCCTTGCATGGAACGCACTTGCTTTGCCAACTCCGCATGAATTTCAGTCTCACAACTATTCTCCTTCTCTTCGAACCCATCTCTGGCATCAAGTCTATTCGGCACCCAGCTTCCTGTGTTATACTGGCGTCTACTGCTCCTGCTGTCGGTGTACTATTTAAGGGTACCTTAGTATCCCGAACTTGTGCACGGGCAGTCGCAGCGTCCCGCGGCAAGGCTTGCCGGGCGTCCGCCAAGATCCTCCGTAGCTCATATTGATGCCATTCAAGAACAAAGTATTTTAACTAAGAAGACGAGGCCCCGGCAAGAGTAACTCGCCGGGAAGGACAAGGCCCCGGCAAGAGGAGCTTGCCGGGAAGGCCAACCAAGGCACTACGAAGAACTTGCCGCGACGCACCGCGCGTCCCGGCAAGACCCGACGAGCAACAAGCTCTCGGGTGCGGCAAGACAACGACCGCGGCAAGGCGCTTGCCGCGGCTAGGCTACCACTCTGCACCCATGCTCCAGCGCATCCGACGACGTGTCGCCGCAGGGTCACTCCTGGTGCACGTGGCGGGTAGCTGTGCAGCCAAGCGGTGCGAAGTGACAAGTGAAGATGACTAGAAGGCCATCGTGGCGATCGGTGGCGCCCCTAACGGTCGCTTCTCTTGCACTGTTTGGGCGACCGGACGGGCATTAAATGCCCTTGTCCCCCTGCCGTTAGAGTTAGGTAGGGGGCACTGTTGGTAGCGGTTGTACCAACCCCCGTTTTTACCTTTTCTACCCCTCTCTCTACGCTGCCACCTGTCGGTGACCCCTTTAAACTATAAAAAGGAGGCCCATGCGCACGTAAAGGGGGTTCGACTCATTCGAAACCACAACACACCCACACTCTCAAGCAAGAACAGAATAGAAACGCAAAGCAGCAGTAGGAGTTTTATCTCTCTAGAGAGCTCCGAAGCTGGGTAAAATCCCTCGCGTGCTTCGCCTCGATCTGCTCTTCGTGCGCCCTCTGCCCCCTTGCCGGACCGAAAAGGGGCCCTGCCCCATAGGTGCTCGTTCCCCACGACATCTTTGGCGCGCCAGGTAGGGGGTGTGTCGAGGTTGTGCAAACCTGATCCGGCGTTTGTACGCACTACATCAACATCTTCATCGACATGCCACCGAAGAAGAAGGCTTCGGAGGTGGCCGCTCCGTCTACGTCTATCCTACCGCCACCGGAGCAAATGGGTGGTGGGGTGGACGCCGGCGGTGGAGCGGGCGCCGGCGAGGGGACTCACATCGTCACCCAATCCAAGGACAAGGCCCCGCAAGCTTCAGCGTCTGTACATCCGCCGCACCCCTCCCAGGAGGTGCAGGATCGACAACACCACGGTGCTCCTAGCACCGTACTCGCGCTAGAACAAGGCCAAGCTGGTGGATCGCGGGACGCTCAAGGCCAACATGCGCGTCAACATGCTGGCGCGAGCGCGGGACGGTCACCTGGACGAGATGTTGCTCCTTCTAACAATGTTAGAAGTTTGAGCATATCCCGCACCTCGCGTCGCTCGCCACCGCCACCCAAGACTCCAGAGGAAGCGCTGGCCCGAGCCCAGCTGCTTCTAGATTACCCCCCAGCGCCAGACAAGATCGACGACTGGAGGGCCACTATTCAGAGCCTCATCGGCTTCGCCAACGGCGACAAGCTCCGGCAACCGAGCACATCGAAGCCCCGGCAAGACGCCCAGGCGCAAGCCGACGCCGACAAGACCGCTGGGGGTGCCACCACCGTGCACTCCCCGCCCCGAAGGCCAAGATCGCTGACTCGCCGGGCCAACCTCGACACCAACTCCACCGCGTCGTCGGACCCGCGAGCTCGCCGCGATCAACGTCAAGTTCTCCAAGAACGACGACACGAAGACGCTCGTACTTGCATCGAGCGCCGAAGAGAAGCGCGGCGTCAGTCAGACCAGCGCGCTGGGCCCACTATTGATGTGCATGCGCCAGGGGAACCAGGCGACTTGCCGTACGCGGTAGGTTGCCCTGCGTTCACCCGTGAGCTACGGCAGGTCCAGTGGCCCAGTACCAAAAACTTCAAGCCAGATGTACCCGAGAAGTACGATGGCAGGATACATCTGTTGGAGTTCCTCAGCGTCTACACCATCGCGGTGCAGGCTGCCAGGGGGCGCGACGAGAAGATCCTCGCCAACTACTTCCCGCTGGTGCTCAAGCCCAACGTCAGATCTTGGCTCATGCACTTGCCGGACAACTCCATCTCTTCGTGGGCGGACCTGTGTCATCAGTTTGTCGGCGCCTTCACAGGCAGCCACAAACCCCATGGCCAGGAGAGCGATCTTCATCTGCTCGCCCAGAAGGAAGGAGAACCCCTGCGCAAGTACATACAAAGATTCAGCCAGGTACAGCGCAACATCCCAGATGTCCACCCTGCCGCGGTTATCAGCGCGTTCCATCAGAACGTGCGTAACCGCGGGATGAGGGAGGAGATGGCGATGTGCAAAATTAGAGATGTCAGCGAGCTATATGCTCTAGCCGACAAGTGTGCACGAGCTGAAGAGGGGAGGAAACTTCCCGGAGAGAACGCAGGAGCAGAAGGATCTGACAGTGAGGACGCCGCCCCGGCAAAGAAGAACCAGAGGCGGAATAACAGAAAGAGGAAGGCTAATGATGTGCTAGTTGTCGAGCAGTCCGGCAACGGAGGTGGCACCGAGAAGGCCAAAGCTGGTGACTCCGGCGAGGCTGTGGTGGCCGCCGACAAGCAGGACGGCTCCGGCAAGCAGTACTGCAAGATCCACCGCACCAAGGGCCATGACCTCCAGGCCTGCAAGAAGGTTGAGCAGCTTGTTGAGCTACAGAAAGCTGAATACGAGCGCCGCGACAAGGAGAAGGCCCAGGAAGGTGGCGGAGGATCCGGCAAGAAGCGTCCCGCCCGGGGAGGGCGCCGTGGCAAGGCCAAGCAGCGGCAAGGAGACAGGCCTCCCCACGGCCGTGACAAAGACGAAGACGAAGATGAAGATGATGAGATGGAGGAAGATGAGGCCAACGAGCAGGAGTTTCAGAAGGCAACAGAGGTTTTGTGCGTTGACGGCGGTGCCTCTCTGCACACCTCGCACCGCCAACTCAAACAGTGGATGCGGGAAGTGAACGCAGCAGAACCGTCCGTTGAGTCGCGCAAGCCCCTGAAGTGGTCCAGCACGCCCATCATCTTCGATGTTGAGGATCACCCTGACTGCATAACTGCGGTCGGGTGCTTGCCGATGTTGGTTTCGCCAACAATCCGCAACCTCAAGGTCACGAAGATGCTGGTTGACGGCGGGGCCGGCCTGAATCTGATCTCTTCCGCGGTACTCAAGAAGCTCCAGATCCCCGACAGCGAGCTCGAAGAGACCGACACCTTTCAAGGAATCAACCCGGGAAGGAGCAAGCCGAAGGGGAAGATCGCACTGCCAGTAACGTTTGGCAGCGAGCTGAACTTCAGGACAGAGAGAGTCACATTCGACGTTGCTGATTTTCCATTGCTCTACAATGGGATACTTGGCCGTCTAGTGCTTGCCAAGTTCATGGCAGCCTCTCATCACGCCTACAATGTGCTCAAGATGCCCGGTCCGATAAGTGTCATTTCTGTCCATGGCGACAAGAAAGATGCGCTTATCTGTACCGACAAGATCTACCGGGAAGCAGCAGCCGCAGCAGAACGCAAACCACTTGCCGCTGAAGCTCCCGGGGGGAAGAAGAAGACCAAGTCCGGCAAGAGTAGCTCTGATGCCCACTCCGGCAAGCGCACCTCTTCGGAGTGCTGCGCTACCGTCGAGGACGCACCATCGAGCTCCACCGGCAGGTGCAAGAAGGCAAAGACAGCTTCACCAGAGACCAAGAAAGTGGCCGCCAAGGAGGACGGCACTGGTGGTACCTTCACCATTAGTGCCACGCTTGACCCTAAATAGGAAAGCGCGCTCGTTGCTTTCCTGCGGGCGAATGTCGATGTGTTTGCATGGCAACCATCTGACATCCCTGGTGTTCCCAGGAAAGTAATTGAGCACCACCTTGCCGTCTGCCCTCACGCGCGGCCCGTCAAGCAGAGAGTCAGAAAACAAGCAGTAGAACGCCAAGAGTTCATTGCAGAGGAGATCAAGAAGTTGGAAGCAGCAGGCTTGGTCCGAGGAGTACTCCATCCAACGTGGTTAGCCAATCCAGTAGTCATGCGCAAAGAGAACGGGAAGTGGAGGCTTTGTATTGACTTCACTGATGTTAACAAAGCTTGTCCCAAGGATCCATTTCCCTTGCCGCACATTGACCAGATTGTCGACTCCACGGCAGGATGTGATCTGCTTTCATTCCTTGATGCATACTCAGGATATCATCAGATCTTCATGGCGGAAGAGGATGAAGAGAAAACCGCATTCATTACTCCATGTGGCACGTACTGCTTTGTACGGATGCCTTTCGGACTAAAGAATGCTGGTTCAACATTTGCAAGAGTAGTCAGTCATGCTTTTGAGCCACAGCTGCACAGAAATGTAGAAGCTTACATGGATGACATAGTGGTCAAGAGCAAGGACAAAGAAACTTTGATCCAAGATCTGGATGAGACTTTTGCAAATCTGCGCAAGATCAATCTCAAGTTGAATCCCGAGAAGTGCGTGTTTGGAGTTCCTTCTGGCAAGCTTCTCGGATTCTTTGTGTCCCAGCGGGGGATCGAAGCCAATCCCGACAAGATCGAAGCCATTGAACAGATCGAAGCACCGAAGCACGTCAAGGATGTGCGAAGACTTGCCGACTGTGTTGCTGCTCTCAGTAGGTTCATCTCTAAGTCTGCTGAGCGCGCCCTGCCATTTTTCAAAATTTTGAAAAAGGCAGGTCCAATGAAATGGACTCCAGAAGCGGAGGCTGCGCTGCAGGACTTGAAGAGATACCTATCCTCCACTCCAATACTTGTCGCACCTAAGCCACAAGAGAATTTGTTGCTATATCTGGCGGCAACTAATCAAGTGGTTAGTGCTGCGTTAGTGGCGGAGAGGGAGGCGGATGATGAGCCAGCGACCGCGGCAAGCGAGTCCAGCGACAAGCAGGGGACTTTCCCGACAAGTTCTGGTTCCGGCAAGGATGGATCTGCGCAGCCACAAGAAGAGAAACAGAAGAAGATGGTGCAGCGCCCAGTTTACTTTGTCAGTTCCCTTCTGTAGGGGGCTAGATCAAGGTACTCTGGTGTGCAGAAATTGCTTTTCGGCCTCCTCATGGCCTCGAGGAAGCTGCGCCATTACTTTCAAGCACACGGAATCACAGTTGTCGCTCGCTTTCCATTGAAGAGGATATTGCAGAATCCAGAAGCAACAGGCAGGATTGTCGAGTGGGCGCTGGAATTGTCAAGCTTTGGCCTCAAGTTTGAGAGCACTTCAACTATCCAGAGCCGAGCATTGGCAGAATTCATAGCAGAATGGACGCCAACACCTGATGAAGAAACTCCGGAGAGGAGCATCCCCTTCAAGGAAGTGAACAAAGAATGGATCATGTACTTTGATGGTGCCTTCTCGCTGCAAGGCGCCGGTGCGGGCGTGCTACTCGTCGCGCCCACCGGAGAGCACCTCAAGTACGTGGTCCAGATGCACTTTCCCAAGGAGCAAGCAACAAACAATACTACGGAGTATGAAGGCTTGCTTGCCGGACTCAGGATCGCGGCAGACCTTGGGATCAAGAAGCTTATTGTCCGGGGTGACTCACAGCTTGTCGTCCGTCAAGTAAACAAAGATTATCAGAGTCCGTTGATGGAAGCCTACATTGATGAAGTGAGGAAGTTGGAAGAGCATTTTGACGATCCAAGAGCTCAAAATGACATTGCAGACGGCCTGTCAAAGTGCGCCGCACTCAAGTTACCTGTGGAACCAGGGATTTTCGTGCTCAAGTTAACTCAACCTTCTGTAACACCATCAACTAGACAAAGCAAGAAGAGGAAGTTGGTTACTGGCGACTACTTTCCGGCAGAGCTCCCCGAAGCCGCCGTCAAGAAGGTCCCCAAGATCAACACCGACAGTGCTGAGGGGCAGTCTGCTCCGACAAGCCCTAGGGCTTTTTTCGTTGAAGCAGACGCTCCTGACAAGCTGTGTCCCGACACGCTTGCCGGGGAGCATCACGCTCTGGCTAAATCACAGATTCTTGCCGTGGAAGCAGATGTTCCCGCAGCAGCATTTGCGCCTTTAGTCCTTGTCGTTGAGCCACAAGCTCCGACATGGGCACAGCAGATCGTCCATTTCCTTCAGACAGGAGAACTTCCCGAAGAACAAGAAGAAGCGGAGAGAGTAGCCCGGCAATCAAGTATGTACCAGTTTTTCGATGACATACTATACAGAAGAAGATTCAACGGAGTGAAATTGAAGTGCATTTCCCGGGAAGGTGGACAGAAGCTGTTGGCGGAGATACATGGAGGCATATGTGGTCACCACATTGGCGCAAGAGCACTTGCCGGCAAAGATTTCCGGCAAGGTTTCTTTTGGCCGACAGCCCTCCAGGATGCAACTGCACAAGTAACCAAGTGTGAAGCGTGCCAGTTCCACTCCAAGCAGATACATCAACCAGCTCAAGCTCTCCAAACAATCCCTTTATCCTGGCCATTTTCGGTCTGGGGGCTCGACATCCTCGGCCCCTTTCCCCGAGCTGTCGGGGGCTTTGAGTACTTGTACGTTACAATCGACAAGTTCACAAAGTGGCCTAAAGTGGAAGCAGTGAGGAAGGTGACAGCACAGTCAGCAGTCAAGTTCTTCAGGTCAATTGTTTGCCGTTTTGGAGTCCCTAACAGGATCATCACCGACAATGGCACACAATTCACGAGCCGCACCTTCATGCAGTACGTCCAAGATCTTGGCACCAAGATCTGCTTCGCTTCTGTTGCTCACCCGAGAAGCAACGGTCAAGCGGAGAGGGCAAACGCTGAAGTGCTGCGCGGGCTCAAGACCAGAACTTTCGACAGGCTGCACAAGTGCAGAAGAAATTGGATCGAGGAGCTGCCGGTGGTTCTTTGGTCGATCAGAACGACGCCAAATCGAGCCACTGGCCAGACACCTTTTGCTCTAGTATATGGAGCAAAAGCAGTTCTCCCCACAGAACTCGTATACGGATCGCCTCGAGTGCTCGCTTATGATAAGCTTGAGCAAGAGCAGCTGCGGCAAGATGACGCGCTGCTCCTCGAGGAAGATCGTCTTCAGGCTGCTGTACGAGCTGCTCACTACCAGCAAGCTTTGCGCCGCTACCAGAGCCGCAAAGTTAATGCCAGAAGCTTCGAGGAAGGCGACCTTGTTCTTCGGCGCGTTCAATCCGCCAAGAATTCCAACAAGTTGACGCCAAAGTGGGAAGGCCCTTATCGGGTGAAACGAGTCACTAGGCCTGGCGCTGTCCGCCTGGAGACCGAAGATGGCTTTCCGGTGAGCAACTCCTGGAACATAGAGCATCTGCATAAGTTTTACCCATAAGGCGCGGTTGCCGGAACCTGTTCAGGCAACCACCTTTTGTACAAGCCTTGCCGCTGTTGCATGTAACCCTTTGTACAAAGCCGGGCGCAGATCCCGTGCATAAAGTTTATGTGCTCAGCACATGTTGTCAAATTTCATGCCTTTTTCTTTTATGCATGTATTATCTGAAACTTTGTGCAGCACTCGCCTCCGGTAAGCAATAACGAGCATTAAGGCTCCATATCTTTATTTTCTCTTCTTTCTTTTGTTCAAAAAGAAGGTTCCTTCGCCCACAAGTTCACCGGGGGGGAGGAGAGGATAAGGGTATGGACCGGGCGTCGTTCAAAGAAGTATGGCCTTGCCGGGACACAGATGACAAAGAAAAAAAGCTAAGTTGCCAAAGTTTGAGCATGATCAGTTCTTAAAATTTTAAGCTATCCTCCTTGAACGACTGTGCTTTGTATGAAAAACCTGTGCGCGGAGGAACCTCCTCGTAGCTAGTTGCGCCCTTACTTTGTTTCGAGTCCGCTCAACAACTTAAGTGTGCTGCAACTAGTTGCGGCAAGGTTTCTTGCCGGAGCCGGCACCGCCAGCGAGCTGCTGATGTTCCGCACTCAGCACTCATGGCAAGCGTGCTCCGGCACCGCCAGCGAGCTTCTGATGTTCCACACTCAGCACTCGCGGCAAGCGTGCCTGTGCCGGCAAGTTCCCTAAAAGCGTAGGGTAAAAACATACAGAGAAAGGACCTAGTAAAGGAGATAGCGTAGCAAGCATTGCCCAGAATAAAGTTATATTACAAAAAAGTAACTTGTTGCGGCACTGACTAAATTGTTCTCATGACTTAAATAAACAGCGACAAGGAAAGGAGAAGAAGGATGGCCTAATCCACGCGCCCGCCGTCAACCCTCCTGACCTCATTCACCTTGTCCACGATGGGTGTGACAATGGCTTTGAGTTCTTCAAGATCAGCACCCGCTGGCAGCTTCTTGAGGACGCGGGTGAGGTCGAGGCCCGGGTTGCGGAAGAGTATCTTCACCAACACCTTCTCCAAGACCTTGGCGCAGATTGCGCGCGACTCGTCCGCCAGCTTCTTCGGGATCCTTTCCCGGAGTTGCTGGAGGGCCATCACCACGCCCTTGAAGAAAAAAGTAAGCTTGGTGCTGGGCGGGAGAGTTTCGTCAGTGGAGTACCCGAAGCCCGCCAAGTCCAGTTCCGCCAGCTCCTCGTCGATGGATGCAGCAATGTTGACGAGGCCCTCCGTCCAGAGCTCCACCGTGGCCTTGAAGGTGTTCTGAGTCTCGGCAGCCCTCGTCAGCAGTTCTTCGTTGCCCTTGACCTCTTTCTTCAAGTCATCCTCTCGCCTCTTGGCGGGATCCAGCGTCTCCGTCAAGGTGGCCAGCTTCAGCTTCAGACTAGCGCTCGAGTCCTTGGCGGCGTTCAGTTCCTTGATCTTCTCGGTGAGTCGAACTTGCAGATCTCCATGGGCAAGTGCATCCTTCTCGCGTTCGCGCTGGAGTGCGGCAAACTCTTTATTCTTCCCTTTCATGTCCGCCTCCAGCTGCGTCACCCTCATCTCTAACTCCTTCTTGGCGGCCTCAGCAGCTGCGGCGGCATCCTTCGCCTCCTTGAGTGCCCCACCAAGTGACTGCTCCCGAGCCTCGAGCTCCTCCTCGTGGCTGTCCAGATTAACCTTTTTCTGTGTCAGTTCACCTTCCCGCCTGGACAGCTCCTCGGCGGCGAGCCTTTGCTGCTCCTCGGCTTCAGCCTTTTCCAGGATGAACGCCTTCTTCGCCTCGTCAAGTTGCTCCCTTTCCTCCGCAATGGATCGGAGGGCCTCCTGGTTGCGGCTCTTGAGCTCCTCCGCATGCTTTTATATGTCAACTCCCGCCCGCACGACAAGCGCTTCCCGGGACTCAAGCTTCGCATGACGGGCGCGGTAGAGTGACACCAACTTCCGGAGCAACTGCTCCTCCTCGGACTCGCCACTACTGCTGCTGGGCGCGTCAACCACTGCCAGCCCAGCAGAGGCGAGTACTTCTCCGTCAAACTCTTCTCCTTCGACCGGCGCCCTGGAGCTCGACGCCCAGGGAAGCTTGATGTATACGCCCTCGCCGGCCTTCAAGTAGGCGCCTGGCTGGGGCTCCTCGGAGCCCGGCGCTGCATCAGCGGCGGAGGGGTTGGCGGTCGGTGTAGCGCCTTGCGCTCCTGCGCCCTCTGGGTCATCAGTACGATCGCCGGACTCCTCGCCAGCTCCTGCACCAGCAGCCTTGGCGGCTTCTTCATCGGCGGGTTCATCAGCACCGGCCTCTTCTTCGTCAGCGGCGGCATCTTCAGTATTGCCGAGCGCGCCTTCCTCGCCGGTGGCCTCAATCACCATCGGGTCTGTGAGAGGGGGATCAGAAGACAGGAAGAGGAAGAAAAAGTCAAGCAAAGATCCAAAAAGAAGATCAGAAGAAAAACCCAAGGGAAGATTTCTGACAAGGAAGGTTACCTGTGCTGGGCTCCGTGACCATGGGCTCCACCACTAAAGGCTCGCTGGTCCCGCCCCTCGCCGGGGAACTGCTCCTTGCCGGGGACCGCTCTCTTGCCGGAGAGCGCTCCCT
This sequence comes from Triticum timopheevii, assembly GCA_963921465.1. Taxonomy (NCBI): domain Eukaryota; kingdom Viridiplantae; phylum Streptophyta; class Magnoliopsida; order Poales; family Poaceae; genus Triticum; species Triticum timopheevii. The sequence continues at coordinate 351,583,679 of OY997264.1, forward strand.
TGTCGGAGAATCGCCCCTTGGCGGCATAGTTGAAGCAGACAGCACCTCTGGAGCGGCTTCTGGTTCCTCCTGATGGGCTTGTTCTGCTCCTACACGAGCAAATCAACAATCAAGATGTCAGCAAAAGAAGAAACACCCATGCGCACCCCACAACAGGAAGTGAATCAAACACTTATGCTGGGGGCTGTGCTGGGGGCTGCTGCGAGGAGAAGGAACCGGGTCCGTCAAGGTGGTCTCGGACGTGTCTTCTGCCATCACAGCAGGATCATCCTCGATGACAACCACAGGAATCTTGGCCCTCTTCGCCGCTCTCTCGGCCAGAATCCTGAAATGGAACAGGGATTCAGAGGGAAGCAAATCAGATACAAGACAAGCAACAATAAAGATCAAAGAAAAACAAGTACAGTGAGAAGAAAGCCTTACTCCTTCTCCTCTTCTTCCTCCTCGTCGGAGCTCAGCACAGAGAGGTCGAAATCTGGTACACTTTCTGCGCGGCGAGGCGGAGGAGTGGGCTCCCTTGGACGTTTGCCGGGAGCTGCGGCAGGATCGGGCGTGACAGCCCGGGAAGACCCCGCCTCAGTTGCCGGCACGGCCTGAGACGCTCCCGCAGCAACGGTACTTGCCGTGGTGAAGCGCGTCCCACGACGCTGCGGCTGTTGGCCTGCTTTCCGCCCTGCTGTGTCTCCAACTCGACGGAGGCGCCTTCTTGGTTGAGCTGGAGGCTGCACTGAGGGCCCCGTCTGCGGCAAGCTGCTTGAAGACGGTTGGCCACTTGCGCCCCCGGCAGGCTCGCTTGCCTCGGCTTCGGGCTCCCCCTCGCCAGCGACCTCCCCGCCAAGGTTCTCTCAGTCGGCAAGGCTTGCCGCCTCGGCCGCCTCTGCCTCCGCCAACATGAAGCCAAACTCGCCCGCGGCGGCGGCTGCCGCCGCCTCTTCGGCCCTGGTGGCGATGTACCGCACCTCGTCATCGGTGGTGTCGTGGGTGAGGAGCCTCTGCTCGTCGGCATGGACTGCTACCTCCCTCAAGCCATCGAAGAATTGCCGCACAACGTCGTCGGTGGGCTCCATCCAAGTTCGGCTTATCCCGTGCGAGTCGCACTCTGGCATCATTGCGCAGATGCGATCGCGCTGGGAGTTGTTGCACAATGGGACGACGCCCTGCGGCAGCCTGAACCACTCTGGATGGTTGGCGTCATGCTTGAACAGTTCCTTCAGCATCCCGTCAAGCTCCAGAACTGTGAAGTTGAAATTGAGGCCTGGACGCAGCCTCATGATATCCGCCGGGCTGCCAAACAGCCAGGCAGGCCTCCCCCTCTCCTGCAGAGGGGCGATACGGCGACGGAGAAAGTCCGCGCCAACGGCCCCGACTGTGAGCCCGACAAGCTTGAGCCACAGAATCTTGGTGGTGGCGATCTTCAGCTTGGCGTCGTCCGCCCCCAGAGCGCTCCAGTCGCTGCCGCGCACTACTCGAGTCTGGCGCAAACTGGTGAAGGGCTGCGGATCTGCGTCTACAATCCAGCACCACTCCGCCCTCCACTCATCCCACTTGCTGCGGAGCTCCCCATCCAGATAAACTTCCTTCATGCCGATCCTCGAGACCCAGGCAATTCCGCCAGCCAATGGCTCTCCTTTCTCGGCCCGGGGCATGAAATAGTGACGGAAAAGGGCGACATTGGGATGGATTCCGACGAAGTTCTCGCAGAGGTGTGCGAAAACCGCCATTGTCAGAACGGCGTTGGGGGTGAAGTCAAGAAGATGAAACCCGTAGGTATTCATAATGTCGCAGAAGAAATTGGAGAAAGGTGGGCATAGCCCGCAATAGAAGAACAGAGGGAAGAAATAGTATCCCCTGGGACATTTTTTCGAAGTAGAAGCTTCGGCGGAGAGTACCTGCGTGCACGGATGCGCTCGCGTCTCCGTCGACCAGAAGAGATAGAACTCCTCCCGCAGCGCCTTCGAGGTGAGCTCGGGGGGGGGGGAAAGGGCTCGCTCCTTGCGCAGCGCCTCCAGCCGCAGCGCCTTGGCCGACTTCACGCTCTTCCTGGTCTTCGGAGCCATAGCGGAAGCAGTGGAGGAGGTTGGCGGCGACGACGGCGACAGCGGCGGCAAGGGCGGAGCGCGGCTCTCTTTCGGCTTGGGTAGCGGAGGGGAGCGGTGGAGCTTTCTGAGGAAGGAACTGCAAGTGGCGAAGGTGGGGGAACGACACTGTTTCCCCTGCTTATAAACAGGGGAGGCGGACGTTACGCCTTTCCTGATTAAAGAATTGCCCATGATCTCTCCCATGACACCGCGTTTGACGTGTGCCGTTACGGGAGGGCGCGGTGGGTACGGAGTCGGATTTAGTGTGGACCAAGGCCGCGTGTGCCCGTGCCCTGTTTTGGGCCTGGCCCAACAGCGCTCGGCACCGTGTATGGCCCAGGCCCGGGGGCTCCTGTCGGTGTACTAAAGTAGGGGTACCTTAGTATCCCAAACTTGTGCACGGGCAGTCGCAGTGTCCTGCGGCAAGGCTTGCCGGGCGTCCGCCAAGATCCTCCGTAGCTCATATTGATGCCATTCAAGAACAAAGTATTTTAACTAAGAAGACGAGGCCCCGGCAAGAGTAACTCGCCGGGAAGGACAAGGCCCCGGCAAGAGGAGCTTGCCGGGAAGGCCAACCAAGGCACTACGAAGAACTTGCCGCGACGCGCCGCGCGTCCCGGCAAGACCCGACGAGCAACAAGCTCTCGGGTGCGGCAAGACAATGACCGCGGCAAGGCGCTTGCCGCGGCTAGGCTACCACTCTGCACCCACGCTCCAGCGCATCCGACGACGTGTCGCCGCAGGGTCGCTCCTGGTGCACGTGGCGGGTAGCTATGCAGCCAAGCGGTGCGAGGTGACAAGTGAAGATGACTAGAAGGCCATCGTGGCGATCGGTGGCGCCCCTAACGGTCGCTTCTCTTGCACTGTTTGGGCGACCGGACGGGCATTAAATGCCCTTGTCCCCTGCCGTCAGAGTTAGGTAGGAGGCACTGTTGGTAGCGGTTGTACCAACCCCCGTTTTTACCTTTTTTACCCCTCTCTCTACGCTGCCACCTGTCGGTGACCCCTTTAAACTATAAAAAGGAGGCCCATGCGCACGTAAAGGGGGTTCGACTCATTCGAAACCACAACACACCCACACTCTCAAGCAAGAACAGAATAGAAACGCAAAGCAGCAGTAGGAGTTTTATCTCTCTGGAGAGCTCCGAAGCTGGGTAAAATCCCTCGCGTGCTTCGCCTTGATCTGCTCTTCGTGCGCCCTCCGCCCCCTTGCCGGACCGAAAAGGGGCCCTGCCTCATAGGTGCTCGTTCCCCACGACACCTGCCCAAAGGCGCACTCCCAAGGTTGGATGATCCTGTGCTGCTGGTAGAGAAGTCAAGGCCCCTAGCCATCACCGGTTTGGCCCCAGCTAGAATGCTAGCAGACCGTTGTGCAATTATTTTTAGAGGTAAACATCACAGACAATCATCATATTCTTTCTTTAGCACACACATTCTCTTTTTAGTTTTCACATTCAGTATCATCATGTCCAATGAACCCACACCAGAAACAATAGTGTGGGACTCTTTCATACCTCAACACATATTTTTCTGGCTCCTTGCCACTCCATTTGATTCCCACACCAGAAACAATAGTGTGGGACTCTTTCATACCTCAACTCATATTTTTTTGGCTCCTTGTCACTCTCTTTGATTCCAATAGCAACCTGCATCTCCAGCCTATGGTTGAGCGGCAACTGAATGCAGACTCTAAGAAACTCTCTGACGCTCATGCCCGAATCATCCACATCCACTGCAAGCACCTTCCCTAGTAGTTTCCCAATTCTCCAGCCATCTGCAGATGTTTGCTCGTACTAGAACAACTTCAAGCACCGACTCTGATGGCCTCGTGTTCCCGATAAATGGCGTGACAAGCAGTTTATTGCCACGATGTATCCATGGCCCCCTCTTTCTACAAAATCAAAGTCGCCTTGGGATCCCAATGTGATGACGTACCAATTCTTTCTGAGCGCGACAAACTTTAGCCCTGGAAGGATTTTCCAAACTGCATGGAAGTACTCTGTCAGGTCCTCCGTATTGGGCCTTCTCTGATTCACATACGAAGCTAGGAGGCGCCATGGCGCCGGCGGCGCCGCCGAAGGTGCGGGCATCTCATCTTCCTCCGGGTCAAGCTCAAGGAACACATCATCATCCATGTCCACATCTCCTTCTAGATCCACCTCTGGTCCCGCTAAACCATGCTGCCCTATCCCGTGCCAGTTGCTTTCCTCCCAACGAGACTCTCCTTCCCTCCTGATCTCCCTCCGCCTCGCGGCAACCAGCGCGCGTCCACCAAATGATTTCGGGTGGGTAGGAACCTGACTGGTTCCCCCTTGATCACCCCCATCGCCAGCGGACGACATCACACGGATTTGTGGCAGAGGCTTATCTATGCCTGGATAGGGATAGAAGATCGGGTTCACAAAAACTCTACGAGATTGCTTCTCATCTGGCGGCGGTGTGCAACTTATACCACCCTTCGGGTGTTCTTCTTGCTGCCCAACTCGGTTTCCCAGGTTGGCACGAATCATCTGAGGATCAAACGTAGAAGAATCCAAAACCAAATCCTTCCTATTCCAGAGACTCCTAGCGTTCCCATGTAGAATCAAGTGGCTAGACATAGTCGCCCACTATACAAACATAGCCATACGTAAGGCGTTTACAAAACAATGAATCTGGGACACACAGAACAAAGCCCCCCGCTCTGGAGCTAGTCCCATTCATATTAATTTAGTGTCTCAAACATCGTTGGTGCTCTCAAAAGACAAACACGTATTTAAAAAATTAGACCAACGAGGGAGGAGCCCCGCGGCTTTGTTTTAAAGAGAGAATGAGAGACACTGAATTCAACCAAAGAGGGGGGCGAACTCAGGCCGGCTGGGTGAACCAACAACGCCACCACCATTTGGCCATGAGCCCATCCACAAGATAGACACATATTAAGTCTGCGATCATAACCATCATGTTCATCTACAATCTTTTTTACCTAGGCCCATCAAGCTCCTCATCCTTTTTGTCTAGATGCTTCAACATAAATGTCACGTTGACCCATTCTCAGTTTATCATCAAAGCACCCTCACATCTCTCCACCATCTAGGCTTTTGTACCAAACTCAGACCACACCAGAATGTAGGTCGGGTAGACAAACCAGCCATCCCTTGGATCAAAATGAGAATCGATGTAGAGGTGGATCAGTAGTGCATGTAGACAGTAACTCTCGCCGGTGACCAAGGTCACCATTGGAGTGCATCAACTCCAACTGAAAGCACGTTACGTCGACTAGAGGGGGTGAATAGGCGATTTTTATGAATTCTTCACTGAGAAATTTCAGGGTGAGGAAATTCCTAAACGAAGAACTACTTGCAGCGGAATAAGTACTCAGGTATAAGCATATGAGAGCAACAGCATAGTCATGATGATGAAATGAAAGACGAAACACAGAGTACAGAAAGCGTAAACACAGGATAAGCAGGATGAAGACAAACTGATTGAAGAAATAGGATTGAGGAATTAAAGAAACTCTTCAGTCAAAGTCTTCAAACAGTAATGATCAGGTTCATCAACACGTAACTGAGGAAATGAAAGGGTTGAGGAAATAGAACCAGTAGGCTTGGTGAAGATAATGATTTGGTAGACCAGTTCCAACTATTGTGACAGTTGTAAGTCTTGTTGGAGCGGCTGAGTATTTAAACTCGAGGACACACAATCCCAGACATACAGTCCTCGCCGTATTCTCCTTGAGCTAAGATCACACAAACCTTGCCCAGAAGTAGTGGTAAGTCTTCACAGGTGACTTCCAAACCTTCACCGACTAGGTCACTCGGCGATCCACAATTCATCTTGGATGCTGAGACCATGACGCCTAACCGTCTGGAGGACACACAGTCCTCAAAGGTAACAAGCGTCGGTTCCACACAGGAACAATCTCTTCAGTGATGCTCAATCACTTTGGGTTTGTAGGTTTGGGTTTTCCTCACTTGATGATTTTCGCTCAAAGTCATCAGAGGATGGGATGCTCTCAAATGACAAGTGTCAGTTTCTCTCGGAGCAGCCAACCAGCTAGTGGATGTAGGGGGCGGCTATTTATAGCCTAGGGAGCAGCCCGACATGATAAGACATATATGCCCTTCAATGATATGACCGTTAGGTGGTAGGATATTTTGGACAGCTGGCGCGTGGCACAACAACGGTCTGATTTGAGGTTCGAATTCCTCAGGGCTATCATGTTCCTCACTGTGTAGGCAATCCGCACAGGCGAATTCCTAACTCCTTAGTCAGAACAAATTTCTCAGAGACCAGAAGATCTTCGTCTCTGTCACTGAAGAAATTGACTGAACTGATATGAGATTTCCAACGGCTTCACTCGAAGGATTGGGCAGGTGTAGGATTTTGAGATGAGCATCACTTGGAAATCAGTTTCCTTAGTATTACCTCGACCCCCTTTAACAGTACAGTGCTTCCTATGACTCAAGAAGAAGAAAATGAAACTACAAAAACAAAAGTCTCCACGCTTCATAGTCCTCGCATGAATATCCAAGTCTTCATGGTCACACCAATTTCTTCACTTTGAAAGTCTTCAAGAGAACCAAAGTCTTCAGCTGAAGACATTCATTTTAGGGGTTGACTTTCTCTGTAAATATCAAACTCCTCATCGACTTATAGAACATGTGTACACTCACAAACATATTAGTCCCTTAACCTATAAGTCTTCAATACACCAAAATCTCTAAGGGGCACTAGATGCACTTACACCAACCAAAACGGTATTGACTTCTTTCATGGAAGTCACCTTTTTTGAGGCAATCGTGACAGAGTTACATTGTCACGCGCCAGTCGCTACTCGCTAGCATATTTAGTAGTTCAACTGCAACTGAATATTCATTTCTGATCCCGAGCTCAGATTGTTGAAATGTGATATCTCTCTATTTATTACCGATTGATTCTCCTATTATCTCTAGCCTTGTATAGCTGATTCCTAGACATATTGTAGGGTTATTTGGCTAGTCATGCAAGACACCACCTGTATATATTGTAACAAACTCCGGTGAATACAATTAAGTTGCATCATATAGTGTTCTACATGGTATCAGTTTTCTATCGATCTCCATCGCTTCTGCCCTAGGCCACCGCCGCGTCTCACGCTGCCGCCACCTCCTCTCTTCCTGCCACCGATGCCGCTTGCTCCCCAATCCGCCACTGCACTAAACTCTAACCCTCCCACGCCACCGCCGCCCCTTTCTCCCAAGCCCCCCCCCCCCCGCCGCACCAAACGCTACCCCTCCCACGCCGCCGCCGCCGCCCCCTTCCAAGCCGTCGCCGCCACCGCCAAACCCTAACCCTTCCCAACCTCCCGTCCGCCGCCTTTTCCATCATCATGGTGGGATCCCATCCCACTCATCCCTTGGCATCTCCACCATCGTCCTTGCCTTCACCTCCGACCGCCTCAATGAACTCCCCATCAAATACCATGTTCCCGTCATCCTTGAGGTCGACTCCCCCTCCCACAACGCCTGGCGCACCTACTTCGTGCTTCTCTCCTGCTCCTACCGTCTCATTGAGCATGTTGATGGGAGCATCGACATCCGCGACATGAAAGATGATGACGAGTGGCTGCCGTCAACACCTGTGTCGTCAAGTGGCTGATCCTCAGGTTCTCGCGTGGGCTCTTCGACATGATGAACTGCTGCGACCCGTCTGCGCATGCCATCTGGACGAAGCTTTGCGACCACTTCCTCGACAATCAGCTTTAGCGCAGTGTGTTCTTCCAAGGGGAGTTTTTCACCATGCAGCAAAACGATCTCATGATAAATGAGTACTGCACCAAGACGAAAGTTCTCTCTGCTGAGCTTCGCAACGTCGGCATGGTGATCGACGACTCGGTCCTCCTCACCAACCTCCTCCGCGGCCTCCACCCCGACCTTGGCCAGTCCACTGCCAACCTCTCCCTCACCACGCCCTCCTACACGAAGGCCGTCGCCTACCTGCGGATGGAGGACAAGCATCTCCGTCACGTGGCTCGGCAAGCGCCTCTCACCGCGCTCCACGCCGGCACCATCGTGGGTCCCGCTGCCCTCCCGCAGCCTCTTCGCGCCCTGGCTCCACAGCTGCCCGCAGACCCCGACCGCGGCCGCCAGAAGAAGCGAGGGGGTTGCGACGAGCGGGGCCATAACGGGGGCTCCTAGCCCTGCCAGGCGGCCACACGCGCCCCTATCCTAGCCTCGGCGCCCCCGCCTTGGTTCACGGGGTACAACCCCTAGACCGGGGTGGTGCATGCCTATTCCATGCTGCTGCTGCGGGCGCCTACTGCGGGCATCCTTGTCCCTCGCCCGGCTCATCACCAGGCCCTCCTAGCCATGCCACGTGGCCCCGGTCGCAGCAGCTCCTCGACATATAGTGAGCCAACGACCTACGGCACCGCCATGCCGCACCCTATGGCGCCGCCTCCACCAGCTACTCCTACGACCCGACGCTCTTAGCCGCCCTCCACGCCGCCCCTTCCCCAAGTAACTACTCCAATGGTGTGGACTGGTACATGGACACAGGTGCCGCTGTTCATATGGCGTCGCACCCTGGTATCCTCTCTCATGCCTCTCCATACCCCTTCTTCTCTCGCATCGTTGTGGGTGATGGCTCTACGCTTCCCATCAGTCACTGAGGGAGTCCTGGACTAGGGGGTTTCCGGATAGCCGGACTATCATCGTCAGCCGGACTCCAAGACTATGAAGATACAAGATTGAAGACTCCGTCCCGTGTCCGGATGGGACTTTCTTTGGCGTGGAAGGCAAGCTTGGCGATATGGATATGTAGATCTCCTACCATTGTAACTGACTCTGTGTAACCCTAGCCCTCTCCGGTGTCTATATAAACCGGAGGGTTTTAGTCCGTAGGGCGAACAACCATTACAACAATCATACCATAGGCTAGCTTCTAGGGTTTAGGCTCCTTGATCTCGTGGTAGATCCACTCTTGTACTACCCATATCATCAATATCAATCAAGCAGGAGTAGGGTTTTACCTCCATCGATAGGGCCCAAACCTGGGTAAAAACATCGTGTCCCTTGTCTCCTATTACCATCCGCCTAGACGCATAGTTCGGGACCCCCTACCCGAGATCCGCCGGTTTTGACACTGACATTGGTGCTTTCACTGAGAGTTCCTCTGTGTCGTCACCAACAGGCTTGATGGCTTCTTCAATCAACAATAACACCGTCCAGGGTGAGACTTTTCTCCCTAGACAGATCTTCGTATTCGGCGGCTTCGCACTGCGGGCCAATTCACTTGGCCATCTGGAGCAGATCGAAAGCTACGCCCCTGGCCATCAGGTCAGATTTGGAAGCCTAAACTTCACGGCTGACATCCGCGGAGATTTGATCTTCGATGGATTCGAGCCACAGCCGAGCGTGCCGCACTGTCACGAGGGGCATGATTTAGCTCTGCCGCCGGAGTTCCCTGGAGGCCGCACACGAGTTCGCTCTGACCCATAGTTTGGAGCAGACCGCGCAGATCGAGGACAGGTGGCTGGACATCGCCTCGGGAGCTACAACTTCTACGCCGATGGAGCCTAATACTGAGCTTGTCCCTTATAAAGCTCGTGACTCCGAGGCGCCAGACTCCTTGCCGGACTCCGAACCTCCTGCGCCCCTGCCAATCGAATCCGATTGGGCGCCGATCATGGAGTTCACCCCCGCGGACATCTTTCGGCACTCACCCTTTGGCGACATCCTAAATTCGCTAAAGCATCTCTCGTTATCAGGAGAACCCTGGCCGGACTGCGGTCAGGATGGTTGGGATGCGGACGACAAAGAAATTCAAAGCCCACCCACCACCCACTTTGTAGCCACTGTCGACGATCTAACCGACATGCTAGACTACGACTCCGAAGACATCGACGGTATGGACGACGATGCCGGAGACGATCAAGAACCAGCGCCTATAGGGCACTGGAAGACCACCTCGTCATACGACATATACATGGTGGACACCCCAAAGGATGGGGACGGCGAAGAAGCAGCGGAGGCAGATTCTTCTAAGAAACAGCCCAAGTGCCGACGTCAGCGGCGCCGCTCTAAATCCCGCCATACTAAGAATGGAGATTCCGGCACCGGAGATAATAACACCCCAGAGAGTGCCGAAGACAACCCCCTCCAGCAAGATTCAGCACAGGAGGACGGGGAAGCCAGCCCTCGAGAGAGAGCGGCAGACGAGGAGGATGAAAACTACATGCCTCCCTCCGGAGACGAGGCAAGCCTGAACGACGATGAATTCGTCGTGCCAGAGGATCCCGTCGAACAAGAGCGTTTTAAACACAGGCTTATCGCCACGGCAAATAGATTAAAGAAAAAGCAGCAACAGCTTCAAGCTGATCAAGACCTGCTGGCCGACAGATGGACCGAGGTCCTCGCGGCCGAAGAGTATGAACTCGAACGCCCCTCCAAGAGCTACCCAAAATGCAAGTTGCTCCCCGACTAGACGAGGAAGCATACAAACCTTCATCACCACCGCACAATACGGCAGACCGACCACCCCGTGGTTGCGACAGAGAGGCATCTAGGCCCTCCATCAGGACCGTACCCCGGCACTGCTCGAAAAGTACGAAGCCATGAGGGAATGCGCCGGACTTGCAGGATATATTGGAGGACAAGGCAAGACAATCCAGATCTATCTACGGATCACGTGGGCGCCCCACGACCCACGACGACTACCGTCGCGCTGGATACAGCAACTCCGGCCGGGCCGAACACAGCAGACAATGATCTCTTGAGCTACGTCGTGATATTGCTCAATATAGAGGCGCCGGACACCCACTATGCTTCACAGACGAAGTAATGGATCATCAAATCCTTGAAGGGTTTAAATCTGTGAACATTGAATCCTACGATGGCACAACAGACCCCGCGGTTTGGATCGAAGATTATCTCCTTCATATCCATATGGCCCGCGGCGACGATCTCCACGCCATAAAGTATCTCCCACTCAAGCTTAAAGGACCAGCTCGGCATTGGCTTAACAGCTTGCCCGCAGAGTCAATTGGGTGTTGGGAGGACCTAGAAGCCGCATTCCTCGACAACTTCCAGGGCACATATGTGCGACCACCAGACGCCGATGACCTAAGCCACATAATTCAGCAGCCAGATGAATCGGCCAGACAGTTCTGGACACGGTTCTTAACAAAGAAAAATCAAATCGTCGACTGTCCGGATGCAGAGGCCCTCGCAGCCATCAAACATAACATCCGCGACGAGTGGCTGGCCCGGCACCTAGGACAGGAAAAGCCGAAATCCATGGCAGCCCTCACATCACTCATGACCCGCTTCTATGCGGGAGAGGACAGCTGGCTAGCTCGCAGCAACAACCTCAGCAAAAATGCTGGCAGTCCGGATACTAAGGACCACAATGGCAGGTCGCATCGAAACAAAAACAAACGCCGCGTTAACGGCGATAACAATGAGGATACGGCAGTCAACGCCGGATTCAGAGGCTCTAAACCCGGTCAGCGGAAGAAGCCATTCAAAAGAACTACTCCGGGTCCGTCCAATTTGGACCGAATACTCGACCGCTCTTGCCAGATACATGGCACCCCCGAAAAGCCAGCTAACCACACCAATAGAGATTGTTGGGTATTCAAGCAGGCGGGCAAGTTAATTGCCGAAAACAATGACAAGGGGCTGCATAGCGATGACGAGGAAGAGACCCGGCCGCCGAACAGTAGAGGACAGAAAGGTTTTCCCCCACAAGTGCGGATGGTAAACATGATATACGCAACCCACATACCCAAGAGGGAGTGGAAGTCTGCACTTAGGGACGTGTATGCGATGGAGCCAGTCGCCCCAAAATTCAACCCATGGTCCTCTTGCCCGATCACTTTCGATCGAAGGGACCACCCTACCAGTATCCGTCATGGCGGATTCGCCGCATTGGTTTTAGACCCAATCGTCGATGGATTTCACCTCACTAGAGTCCTGATGGACGGCGGCATCAGCCTGAACCTGCTTTATCAGGATACAGTGTGCAAGATGGGCATAGACCCCTCAAGGATTAAACCTACAAAGACGACCTTCAAAGGCGTCATACCAGGTGTTGAAGCCAATTGTACAGGCTCAGTCACATTGGAAGTGGTCTTCGGATCCCCGGATAATTTCCGAAGTGAGGAGTTAATCTTCGACATAGTGCCGTTCCGCAGTGGCTATCACGCTCTGCTCAGACAAAATGCGTTTGCAAAGTTCAACGCAGTGCCGCATTATGCATACCTCAAGCTCAAGATGCCAGGCCCTCGTGGAGTCATCACGGTCAACGGAAACACTGAACGCTCCCTCCGAACGGAGGAACACACAGCGGCTCTCGCGGCAGAAGTACAGAGCAGCCTTTTAAGGCAATTTTCGAGTTCGGCCGTTAAACGACCGGACATGGCCAAAAGCGCCCGGAGTAACATCAATCAAGACCACCTGGCACGTTCCGAGCACGCATAGCAATGCGGCCCCAACCCCAGCCCTTGCATGATTGCAAGACCAGCTCTTCGCGTACATCACTACGCTCTGAAGATACCATGGGCATAGGGGGAGGGGCACGACCACGACAGGCCCAGAGTGCGGCTTAACCACACCAGGGGCTCCCAAGTGTGTCGCTCTTTTTATTTTTTATTTTTTCCTTTTTATCCATAGGACTCCGTTCACCAGAGAACCTGTCCAGCGGTAAACCTGCCGAACTCACGATGCAACAGCCAGGGAAGCACAAAGGCTATGGCGAGCATTCAGGTGGTCTCCATTATGAGCATTAAATTTGTTAAAAACACCAGTCTGCAACCTACCCCTGGAGGGGGACATGATTAAATAGTCCAAACCCTTGCTTACCGCACCATTTGTATCGTTCTGCACTCATAGCAGAATTCCTGGAACAAACTATGCATCACTTTTTGTTTATAATTGCATTCCTTTCTTTTTATTATATGTTCATCTATGACATCTTGCATCCGTACACTTTGGTACGGCCGAATATAGCAGGGGCTTATGTTCCCCGCATTATGGTGTGGCAAGTCCGAACACTTTCACAAGTGCGGCACCCCGAACTTATAACACTATATGCATCGGCTCCGAATCATGTCTTGGGTCAATAGTTGGGTTTGCCCGGCTCCCATGTTTTGGTACCTTACGTTCCGTTCTATCGGCTATGGTAGCACTGGGAGAACCACTGCGATTGCGCCCCGGTTGAGCTGGGCGAGCGCCTCAGTGGAGAAAGCTAAAACTGACTATCATGATAAGGCGAGAGCTGGTCGCTGTTTGACAGGTCTTTTCGAGTCCCTAAAGTCTTATGCCGCTTAGAGCGAGGAACCGGCTGTGTCCGGCCAAGGCGTGGATAGCGCCCCGAACTCGTTCTTCCGAATACTAGGGGCTTTGCCGAAATTTAAAATTATAGAATTCTATGACTAAGTGAGAGTGTTCAAGCATTATAAGTCCGGTTGCCTTGTTCCTTGTGTTGAGAGCCTCCCTAGATGGACCCAAAAATGGGAACAAGAGTGCTCAAGTTTATCCCGAACACCCCAGCACTCGTGGCATGGGGGCTGAAGCCGACGACTTGCCATCTCTCAGATTTAATAAACGGCCGCACAGAAGGTAATATTTTAAATCAATTAGCGTTGCTTAGCGCATACGAACAAAGTTTTTAGCACACAGGATAAACACATTGCAAGTTTACTCAATAATTACATCTTTGGGGCACTCATCAGCAATCTTGCGGGCACCCTTCAGGACACTCTTATAGTACATGTCGGGCGTACGATACTCCTTGCCCGCTGGCGGCGCGTCCGTGATAAGCCTCTCCGCATCCAGCCTGCCCCAATGCACCTTTGCGCGGGCAAGGGCCCGACGGGCACCTTCAATGCAGGCGGAGCGCTTGATGACTTCCACCCAGGGGCACGCATCCACCAGCCGCCGTACGAGGCCGAAGTAACTCCCAGGCATGGCCTCCCCAGGCCACAGCCGGACTATGAGGCCCTTCATGGCCTGCTCGGCTACCTTGTGGAGCTCGACCAGCTGCTTCAACTGATCACTAGGGGGCACCGGATGTCCGGCCTCAGTGTACAGAGACCAGAAGACCTTCTCCGTTGAGCTCCCCTCCTCGGCCCGGTAGAATGCAGCGGCATCGGACACGCTGTGAGGCAGATCTGCAAACGCCCCTAGAGAGCTCCGAATTCGGGTAAGTAACAGGTAATTTACATTCACATGCTTGCTTTGCATGAAAAATGCCTTACCCGCCGCTATTTTCTTCACCGCCTCAATCTCCTGGAGGGCCTTATGGGCCTCGGCCTTAGCGGCTTTGGCACTTTGAAGAGCCGAGGCAAGCTCGAACTCTCGAGTCTTCGAGTCGCGCTCCAAACTCTCATGCTTTTCCATGAGAGCCTGGAGCTCTTGCCGCACCTCCGCCACTCGCGCCTCCTGCTTCTCTCGCTCTGCTCGTTCCGTGGCCGCATTGCGTTTGGCCGCGGACACGGCCTCCTTCAGGGTCGCCACCTCATTCGTGGCCCCTGCAGTACCCACGTTATCCTTGTTATTTCTATTGCAACCAAAATCCTTTTCTGTAAGGTACAAATTTAAAAGTGGTGTTACTCACCTTCTTTGTCCTCGAGCTGCTTCTTGGAAAGGCCGAGCTCTTGCTCGGACCGCTTGAGGTCCTGCTTCAAAGCACCGACCTCCGCAGTCAGTGCGGCAGAGGTCAGCAGCGCAGCCTGCAAACCCATATTGACATGATTTTTAGCACTCCTACGTATATCTTTTTTTTAGATCCTCCGTCCGGTTTTTCTTTCCGAACACCGAACCGAGCATCAGGAGCTACTGTCTATGCGGTATTACATATTTTAAAAAACTTCTTACCTCAAAGCCTGTTAGAAGGCTGCTGCAGGCTTTGGTCAGCCCGTTTTTGGCGAGCTGAACCTTCCGAATCACTGCACTCATGATAGTGCGGTGCTCTTCCTCGATGGAAGCGCCGTTGAGCGCCTCCAACAAGTTGTCCGGCGCCTCCAGTTGGACGGAGGCTGCTGGTGTCACGGTCTTTCCCTTCTTACGAAGGGGCCGCCTGCCGGACTCCGAAACCACTGCAGGTTCCGGCATGGAGTCCGGCGCAAAGTCCGGGAGGCTGCCTTGTGGCACCTCCGGAGCCTCCTCCTGATGGATCCCCTCCTGGGATCCCACCTCGGCGTCCTCGGCGTCGCGAGGGGTGGAGGCAGTCGGAATGGAATCTACATCCGACGGAGCCAGGGACCCGCTTGATGAAGCGGGAAGATCATCCTCTGCTGGACTGCAGGTAGTGTGCGGCATTAGAAGGACACCACGTGACACGAAAGAGAAATTGTAAATCACTCAGGAATCTGGACACTTACGATCTTGCCGGAGGCTTGGCCCTTGAGGGCCACCCTTCATCGCCAACGTTGGCATTGGCAGAGCTGTCTGGAGGAAGGGTCCTTCCCCTCTTGGACCCTTCGGTCTCCACCGTTGGGGAAGCCTTCCTTTTCCTCTCTCCCCCCTCCGGGGGAGAGTCCTCTTTCTCCTCCTCGTCTTCGGGGGAGGAGTCCGCCTCGGAGCCATCGGATGATGAGTCCGATATCACCTGGCACCGGGAACTTCTTCGAGTTCCCGTGGCCTTCTTCTTGGCCTTCTTCTCCGGCACCACATAAAGTGCCGGGACTAGCAGCCCCGTTAAACGGGCGTCCGCTGGGTCTTCGGGAAGGGGAGCCGGACAGTCTACCTGTCCGGACGTCCTTTGCCAGTCCTGTCAAAGGCATTGGGAGTTTTTAATCCCACATAGAGTCAAACTATGAAAGAAAATAAGTGTCCCATAGAGGATAACAAAGCTTACCTCGCCGGCCGGGCGCTTGGTGCTGAATCCACGGTCTTCCGTCGCGGATGCGGGGGCTTCTCCGCCCTTGAACAGCACCCTCCAGGCAGCTTCGTACGTCGTGTCGAAGAGCCCGCTCAGGGTCCGGTGTTGTGCCGGATTGAACTCCCACAAATTGAAGGCCCACTGTTGGCAGGGGAGAATCCAGCGGACGAGCATGACCTGGATCACATTGACAAGCCTAAGCTTCTTGTTCACCAAGGTCTGGAGACAGGACTGGAGTCCTGTCAGCTCCTCCGAACTGCCCCATAGCAAGCCCTTCTCTTTCCAGGAGGTGAGCTGCATGGGGATACCAGATCTGAACACGGGGGCCGCTGCCCATTTAGGGTCACGCGGCTCGGTGATGTAGAACCACCCCGATTGCCACCCCTTGACGGACTCCACGAAGGCCCCCTCGAGCCAGGTGACGTTGGGTATTTTGCCCACCATGGCACCTCCGCACTCCGCTTGGACGCCCTTCACTACCTTCGGCTTGACATTGAAGGTCTTTAGCCACAAGCCGAAGTGGGGCCAGATGCAGAGGAAGGCCTCGCACACGACGATAAACGCCGAGATGTTGAGGATGCAGTTTGGCGCCAGATCGTGGAAGTCTAGGCCGAAGTAGTACATGAGCCCCCGGACGAAGGGATGGAGTGGGAAGCCCAGTCTGCGGAGGAAGTGGGGAAGGAATACGACCCTCTCATGGGGCCTGGGGGTGGGGATGAGCTGCCCCTCGTCGGGCAGCCGGTGCGCGATGTCGCTGGAAATGTATCCGGCGCCGCGCAGCTTTTCGATGTGCTCCTCCGTAACGGAGGAGGCCAACCATTTGCTTCCCGCTCCGGACATGGCTGGAGAAGGTCGAGACGAGATGCGCGGACTTGGGCGCTGGAGCTCGAGTGCGCGGAGATGGATAAGCAAAGGAGGAAGAAGGCGTAGGTAAAAAGGTGGATCCTTATCCCCTTATATATGGGCGGACGAAGACTATGCGTCCCCACAGGCCTGGTAAAACTCGCTTATCTCCCAAGAGCCACCATCAATGGCGCGGTTGGGTTACCCACGTCTGTATTGATGGGAATCCCGGAATAAGGGGAACACGATCTCTACTTCGACAAGACGTGCCAAGGAAACCGCTTCGCTAAACGCGCTGAGGTGGTATAATAAAAAACGATTCAAGTAAAGGCTTGGTAGTAGCGTGATGTCGTGCCACAAAATACGTCAGCAGATTGAACTTGTGTACATATTATTCTCTCTACGGTGGAATGTGGAATTTATTTTGCGGAGCCGGACACTATCCTGGTGTTCGCAATCTTCTATGAATTATTCGGAGGAGGAACCCGCCTTGCAATGCCGGACAATATGCGCGCCGGACTCATCGTCATTGAAGCCTGGTTCAGGGGCTACTGAGGGAGTCCTGGACTAGGGGGTGTCTGGATAGCCGGACTATCATCGTCAGCCGGACTCCAAGACTATGAAGATACAAGATTGAAGACTCCGTCCTGTGTCCGGATGGGACTTTCCTTGGCGTGGAAGGCAAGCTTGGCAATACGTATATGTAGATCTCCTACCATTGTAACCGACTCTGTGTAACCCTAGCCCTCTCCGGTGTCTATATAAACTGGAGGGTTTTACTCTGTAGGACGAACAACCATTACAACAATCATACCATAGGCTAGCTTCTAGGGTTTAGCCTCCTTGATCTCGTGGTAGATCCACTCTTGTACTACCCATATCATCAATATCAATCAAGCAGGAGTAGGGTTTTACCTCCATCGAGAGGGCCCGAACCTGGGTAAAAACATCATGTCCCTTGTCTCTTGTTACCATCCGCCTAGATGCACAGTTCGGGACCCCCTACCCGAGATCCACCGGTTTTGACACCGACACTCACCACGTCACCTCTTCCCTCCCCTTATCGTCATCTTCTTTACCTCTTAACAATGTTCTTGTGTCTCCATCCTCAATAAAAAATTTATGTTTCGTTCGTTCTCTTACTCGTGAACATCCTGTTACAATTGAGTTTGACAAACATGGTTTTTTTGTTAAGGATGCCCACCCCCGGAAGGTTTTGCACCGATGTGATTCTCCCGGCGATCTCTATCCGTGCGGCCCAATGATGAGCCGTGGTCCAGTCGCCCTTCATGCCGATGTCTCCCTCTTGCATGCTCGTCTCGGTCATCCCGGCACCAACGTTCTTCATAAAGTTTTGCGGACTTTTCCGTTTTCATGTAATAAATCGGAGGCACACACTTGTCATGCCTGTCGCGTCGGAAAACATGTCCGTTTGCCGTTTTCTTGTTCATCATCAGTTGCCACTTTTCGCTTTGATGTTATTCACTGTGATGTTTGGACATCTCCCGTGCCTAGCAATTCGGCTTTATCATATTACCTCATGATTTTGGATGATTTCTCTCATTTCACTTGGGCCTTTCCGTTGCGCCGCAAATCCGACGTCGCCTCAACTCTTCATGCTTTCTATGCTTATGTTGCCACCCATTTTCATCGCACCATTGCTCATCTCCAAACGGACAACCAAAAGGAATTTGATAACCCTGCTATTCACACTCTTTTAACCACTCATGGCACCATCTTTCGTCTTACGTGTCCATATACATCACAACAAAATGGTCGTGCCGAACGTGTTCTTCGCACACTCAAAGAGAGTGTTCACGCCAGAGCTACACTTCTTCTCAACATCCAGCCTTGTAAAGCCCGATGGAACTACATGCCTCATCATATACTATTTGGGTCACCTTCGTCATATGATGATCTCCATGTTTTCAGTTGCCTTTGTTATCCTAATATCACAGCCACGGCCCCACACAAGTTGGCACCTCAGTCTCTTGCCTGTGTCTTTCTTGGGTACCAACCCAACACCAAAGGCTTCCTCTATTACGACACGGAGTCCCATCGTGTGATTGTGTCTCGGCCCATTTATTTTGATGAGGTTGTTTTTCCTTTTCAGCTGGTATCGACGCGTTTTGCGTCATCTCCGGACGCCCCTCCTCGACGGGTTCACGGAGCTCTTACGCTCCCTCCACCCCGTCGCTTGGGCGCGACTGTGACCCTGTCGGACTCCTCGCCACCCTCGTTCGTGGCCTCGCCACCCTTGGCGTCCCCCTCGCTAGCTCAGGAGGAGCCGGCCTCCCGAGCCTCGCTGGGCCCTCTCCTTTCGGCTCTGGAGGATCCGGCCTCCTAAAGACAGGCCCTGCTCCCGTCCTCGCACCCTGCCGTGCCCTCGGGAGTCTCGTCCCCGACCGCAGCATCACCCTCGACTGGGTCTCCATGCACCTCTCTGCACGCCTCACCGGCTCAAGAGGAGCCGGCCCTCTCGGCTCCGTTGCCGCCTTCGTCGCCGTTCCCAGCCGGCCTCTCTGGCGCCTCATCGGCCATTCTACCGGCCTCGTCGACTGCACCCTCGACTCCGAAGCCCGTGGCCTCGCCTGCGTCCTCCTCATCGTCTGAGACGCCGGTTGTGGCCCCTAGACGTGGTCCACACCTGCCTCCCCCCGCCGCCTCACCACTCCATGGTGACGCGTGCCAAGGATGGGGTACATCAGCTGACCTGCGCTACCACAACCTCAGCATCACGGCCATCTCTCCGATTCCGCGCTCGGTGCGTTCTGCTCTTAGTGATCCCTATTGGACCACCGCCATGCATGCTCAGTATGATGCTCTTGTCGCCCACCAGACTTGGACCCTTGTTCCTCGTCCTCCTGGAGAAAACGTCATCTCCGGCAAGTCGGTTTTTCGTCACAAACTCCTCTCGGACGGTTCTCTTGACAGGTGCAAGGCTCGCTAGGTTGTGCGTGGTTTTGCACAACGTGCCGGTGTCGACTTCTCCGAGACTTTCTCTCCGATTTTTAAACCCGCCACAATCTGTGTTGTCCTCCAACTAGTTGCCTCTCGTCGCTGGCCCGTACATCAGCTCGACATCAACAATGCTTTTTTGTACGACCTTCTTCAAGAGTGGGTTCTCTGTCAGCAGCCGGCCGGGTTTGTTGACCCTCAGCATCCGGATGATGTCTCCCTGTTGTCACGGTTGTTATACGGCCTCAAACAGACTCCACGCGCGTGGTACCAGCGCATCGCCGCATTCCTCGGTCTTCTCGAGTTTTGCAGCACCACCTCTGACACATCATTGTTCGTGCTCCAATGGTCTGATCATGTGGCTATGCTTCTGCTCTTCATTGATGATATTGTCATCACTACCTCCTGAGTGGATCTTCTTCACGACATCATTGGCAGTCTTGGCTCTAAGTTTTGGCTGAAGGACCTAGGCGCGTTGCACTTCTTCCTCGGCATTAATGTGCGACATGATGCCTCTGGGTTCTTCCTTCACTAGGGCTAGTACACTCTTGATCTTCTAGACCGTGCTGGCATGACTGACTGCTAGCCGGCCGCCACACCTACCGAGGCTAAGACGAAGCTCTCCACCACCGCTGGCCAGCCCGCTGCTGACGCTGCACTCTACCGCATCATTGTTGGCGCCCTTCAGTACCTTACGCTCACCAGGCCACACATCCAGTTTGTCGTGCAGCAAGTTTGCTTGCATATGCACTCGCCCCATGATTTTCACTGGTCCTTGGTCAAGCACATTCTTCGGAAATTCGCGGCACACCAACCTACGGTCTTCATCTCCGTGCCTCTGCCTCGACTGAGCTTATTGCCTATACTGATGCAGATTGGGCTGGCTGTCCCGACAGTCGATGTTCCACGCCTGGTTATTGTGTCTTCTTCGGTGACTCTCTTGTCTCTTGGTCCTCTGAACGGTAACCTACCGTCTCCCGTTCAAGTGTCGAGGCCGAGTACTGAGCTGTTGCCAACGTGGTCGCGGAGACTTGTTGGCTTCGTCACCTTCTTGGTGAGCTTCGGATTCCACTTCCAAAAGCCACTGTGGTCTTCTGTGATAACGTGTCGGCCACCTACCTCGCGGCTAATCCAGTGCAACACAAGCGCACTAAACAAATTGAGCTCGATGTTCAGTTTGTCCGCGAGAAGGTTCAGTTGGGTCAGCTTCGAGTTCTTCATGTACCGACTACCCAACAGTTTGCCGACATCATGACCAAGGGGTTGCCAACGGCTGCATTCCAGGAGTTTCGTTCCAGTCTTGCAGCACCGGCGGCGACGCTTTGACTGTGTGGGGGGTGTTGAAACATGATATCTCTGTATTTATTACCGACTGTTTCTCTTATTATCTCTAGCCTTGTATAGCTGATTCCTAAAGATATTGTAGGGTTAGTTGGCTTGTCATGCAAGACACCACGTCTATATATTATAACAGACTCTGATGAATACAATTGAGTTGCATTCTATAGTCTTCTACAACGATGATCCTGAAATCCACACCACCCGTTTGCATGTAGATCTATGCCATGCAGTGTATTTTACTACCGTATTTTATTTGCCCTTTTTTGGCAGTGGCCCGCAATGATTGCGATGGCGCTTGCGTCGTCGAGGTGGAACAGGTAGCAGCACGATGGCTTTGTTGCTGAGCCAGCCTAAGCCGTGCGAGCCACCGGACTCACAAACGGCATGCGGATGGGGATACTTTAAATGTAGAGCCCTCCCTCCCATGCTCCACAAGGCAGTCACACCCAAGAAAATTCTCCATGGCTTGGGAAATACCCATTGGTTCCTGGTTGTATATACACACTATAGGGATTTTTTTAATAATTAAATAAAAAGTCAAAATAGTTCTGAATTTTTTTAGAATAAACTTGACTTACATTTTCACTAGTACATAAATTTCCATAAAAAAACAATATTGACTTCACAGCAAAAAAGACAAAATTTATTTGCTATTATAGGTCACACGCCAAAATTTTGTTGTCGCGGGAGAAACTGACCCACGGACACCTATGGGACCGGCGGACCGAGCCCCTTTCTGTTCGGCGGGGGGCGGAGGTCGCGCGAAGAGAAGATCGAGGCGAAGCACACGAGCGGTTTACCCAGCTTCGGAGCTCTCTGGAGAGATAATACTCCTACTGCTGCATGTCTGAATGTATTGAGTTCTTGCTCGGGAGCGCTGAGTGCTACAGTACACACTAGCTGCTAAAGAGACCGAGCGTGAGTGTTTTCTGCCTTCGAACCCCCCTCTACGTTGCGCATGGGCCTCCTTTTATATGCTCAAGGGGTCACCGACAGGTGGCAACGTAGACAAGGGTAAAAATGGAAAAGTGTTGCGGTTGGTACAACTACCTGTACAGTGTATCCTACTTAACCCTGACGGCAGGGGACAAAGGCATTAAATGCCCGTCTGCGTCGCCCAAATAGTGCAAAAAGGGACCGTCAGGGACACCACCGCTTGCCATGATGGCAATCTTGTCAGCGCCGCTAGCCACCGCGCACCGCTGGCTGCACAGCCTCTCGCCACGCGCGCCTGGAAAGGTCCCAGGGCGACACGTTGGTGGATGTGCTGGAGCGCGGGTACAGAGTGGTAGCTTGCCACGGCAAGCGCCTTGCCGCGGTCGTTGTCTTGTCGCATCCGGAAGCTTGTCGCTCACCGGGTCTTGCCGGGACGCGTGGCGCGTCGCGGCAAGTTCCTTGAGATGGCTCGGTTGGCCTTCCCGGCAAGCTCCTCTTGCCGGGGTCTTGTCTCCTTGGCTTGAATACTTTGTTCTTGAATGGCTCAAAAGGAACCACGGAGGACCTTGGCGGTCACCCGGCAAGCCTTGCCGCGGGGTGCTGCGTCTGCCCGTGCACAAGTTCGGGATACTAGGGTACCCCTACTCTAGTACACCGACAGGAGCCCCTGGGCCTGGGCCACACACGGTGCCGAGCGCTGTAGGGCCAGGCCCAAAACAGGGCACGAGCACGCGGGGCCCGGGTTACGCCGTATCTTACTCCGTATCCACCGCGCCCTCCCCTAACGGCACGCGTTGAATGCGGCGTCGTGGGAGAGATCGTGGGTGGTTTCTTTATTCGGAGAGACAGAACATCCACCCCCTCCCTCTTTATAAGTAGGGGAAACAGAGGCAGTTTGCCCATCTCGCCAGTTGCTATTCCAATCTCAGAAACTTCCGCCGCGCCTCCCTTTCTTCCCAAAGCTGAAAGAGAGCAGCGCTCCGCCCCCCATCGCCACCAGCACCACCAACGTCGTCGATCTCCCCCACCACCTCCGCCATGGCTCCGAAAGCCGGCAAGGGGAAGGCCGTGAAGACGACCGAGGCGCAGGAGCTCGCGGCGCTGTGAAGGGAGCGGACAACCTTCCCCCCCCCCCCCCAAGCTCGCCGCGAAGGAGGTGAGGGAGTACTACTACCTCTTCTTGTCGACGGAGACGCGAGCGCATCCGCGCACGAAGGTACTCTCCGCCGCCGCTTCAGAACGGGCTCCGAATGGATATCCCTTCTTTGCGTTGTTCTTCTACTGCGGGCTCTGCCCGCCTTTCTCTGAATTTTTCTGCGACATCATGAACACCTACGGGTTCCACCTCCTTGACTTCACCCCCAATGCCGTTCTGACCATGGCAGTTTTCGCACATCTCTGCGAAAACTTTGTCGGGGTCCATCCAAATGTAGCTCTTTTCTGCCAGTTCTTTATGCCCCGAGTTGAGAGAGGGGAGCCCTTATCCGGCAGAATTGCCTGGATCTCGAGAGCTAGCAAGAAGGAAGCTTATCTGGAGGGAGAGCTCCGCGGCAAGTGGGAGAAATGGAGAGCATACTGGTGCTGGATTGTTGAGGAGAACCCGCAGCCGTTTACTACCCAGCGCCAAGCCCCAGAAGCGCGCGGCAACGATTGGAGCAACGTGGCGCCGGAGGACGATAGGCTGAAGATTGCCATCACCCGGATCCTACGCCTCAGGCTTGCCGGGCTCACTTTAGGTGCCGTTGGCGCAAATTTTCTTCACCATCGCATCGCCCCCCTGCAGGAGAGGAGGAGACCCGCCTGGGAGTTCGGGGGTGCGGCGGACATCATGAGGCTGCACCCAGGCCTCAACTTCAACTTCACTGTCCTGGAATTGGACGCGATGCTCAAGGAATTGTTCAAGCATGACCCTCAACATCCTGAATGGTTCAGGTTGCCGAAGGGTGTCGTTCCGTTGTGCAACAACTCCTCGCTCAACCGTATCCATGCAATGATGCCACTGTGCGATTCGCATGGAATTGTCCCAACTTGGCAAGAGCCTGCAGACGACGTCGTGCAGGAGTTCTTCGACGGCTTGGTAGAAGTGGCGGTCCGCTTCGATGAACAGAAGAGCCTCACCCGCGACACCACCGATGCGGAGATGCAGCACATCACCACTAGGGCGGAAGAGGCGGCGGCAGCCGCTGCCGCGGGCGAGTTTGGATTCACCGTGGAGGAGGCAGAGGCAGCAGAGGCGGCAAGCCTTGCCGAGCGAGAATGGCTTGCCAGCGAGGGAGAGCTTGCCGGCGAAGGAGAGCTTGCCGGCGAAGGAGAGCTTGCCGGCGAGAGAGAGCTTGCCGCACCTGAAGTTGAGTCGAGCGAGCCTGTCGAGGGTGCAAGCGGCTCGTTGGAGACCGAGTCCTCTTCCTCCTCATCTTCAGACAGCCCGCTGATGGATTCATGTACCTAGGGTAGGGTCATAGGCCTGACCTGAATGTCCTACCCAGGGACAGCCTTAGAAGAGATCACCTTCTAGTCGACCAACGAGGAACCCACTCGACTGACCAGAAGGACTCGACCATGGAGATTCACTCGACCATGAAGATACACTCGACCACCAGAAGGCCAGAAGGCACTCTGCACTGCAACGGCCTGTAATTGAATAAACTTAATGATAGTTAAGGCACTTTATGTGGGGTGTTACCAGTAACGCCCCAGACTTAATATACTTTAAACCCTCCATTACGTGGGCTGGCAGGGGTCCTGGCGTACTCTATATAAGCCACCCCCCTCCACGGGCAGAAGGGTTCGGACTCTTGTAACACCTATACACATAATCCACTCGACCGCCTCAGGGCTCCGAGACGTAGGGCTTTTACTTCCTCCGAGAAGGGCCTGAACTCATACATCGCTTGTGTTCACAACCTCTCCATAGCTAGGACCTTGCCTCTCCATACCTACCCCCCACTCTACTGTCAGACTTAGAACCACGACAGTTGGCGCCCACCATGGGGCAGGTGTTTTAGCGATTTTGTGGAGAAGTTGCAGTATTTCCGAGTACTTTCATCATGATGACTGCTGGACTTTTGGTCGAGGGACGCGAGATCCGTCTTGGCGCTCTCACCTTCGTCGCCGACGACTCCGCGTGGCTCCAGGAGGCTCCACTCGACGTTGATGCGCTCCCCGTCCGCGGTGCGACGCATTTTCGCGCATGTGTCCGCGGCGTTCTACTGCGGCAACCGTCGGCCCCCTATCGGTCGACTCCTTTATCGGTCGCCCGTCCGGTCTCCCACCAGCGCAAGCGCTCTGGTCGGTCGAGGCTTCAGCGGTGGGTGAAACACGCGGTGGCTCGCCAGGCGGCCATCGCACAAGTTGCGGCAATCGAGCCCGACGAATCTCTCTACGGCCTGTTCGATCTGTCGACTGGCTCCGTAGAGACTGCATCCGAATGCGATAGCAGTGATCCAGCGGCGGAAATTCTCATGGTCGACGGACCCCGCAGTCCTCCCGGCTTCGCCCATGGTGGTGGAGCGGGCGGTGTAGGTGGCCCCGCTCAGGACCACGAAGAGTACCAGCCCGAGGCACTCGACTCTCTGCAGAGAGAAGAGCTTCGCCGCCAGAACATGGATGCCCTGCATACTCCCATTACGGGAGAAACCCCCGAGGCTCGCGTCTTGGAGGAGGCACGTTTGGCCAATGTGGCTGAACGCGCTCGTCTGGAGAACCTTCAGCGAGCACTCGACGAGCGCGCGTGGCAACGAGTCCCCGAAGCCAGTCGACGTCGACTCTTCCCGCCGACTCAGGTATACCGCACGCCAATTCAGAATTTAGCAGCTGCAACCCGTATAGCAGAGTCCATCCAGCCTTCACAGTCGGAAGCTAGGAGAGGCTTGATGCAGATCAGAGATTTGCTCCGAGCAGCAGGGGACCAGAACTCAGCCGTGTCGCAGTCGCGCAACAGAATTCACAGTCGATCCGTCGCTGCGAATACGGTTCAGTCGGCTCACAGTCCCAGATCGCCTCCGCGACGGGAAGGGCGCGACAACCAGCGTGACTGGTATGGAGACCGACACGACCGAGATGACAGGCGTCGAGTGCCCGTTTCCCCTCCGAGGGAAGGGTCTTACGCTCCTCGGCGACAGGATGACAGGCGTCAGTTCAGTGCGGGGCAAAGAGTTCCAGTCGACCCCAGGGGACCAGGTTTCGACGCGCGATCCATTATCGTGCAAAGCTTGGTCGACCGGAACAGAGCCCATCAAGGTGGACCCGAGAGAGATGCACCCACGAGCAGTCGAGTGCATGTTTCTGGTCCAGAGTGTTTTAGCAGGGCTATCAGAGCCGCAGTGATTCCCCCCAATTTCAGGTTGGCGACAAGAGTCAGCAAGTTCACTGGGGAGTCCAAGCCTGAAACTTGGCTTGAGGACTACCGAGTGGCTGTTCAGATTGGCGGTGGGAATGACGAGGTGGCCATGAAGCATTTGCCCCTCATGCTGGAAGGTTCAGCCAGAGCGTGGTTGAATCAGTTACCTCCTAGCAGTATTTACACTTGGGAGGATTTGTTCCGAGTGTTCATCAGAACTTTTGAAGGAACCTGCAAGCGACCAGCCGGTTTGACAGAGCTGCAAGTTTGTGTGCAGAAGACCAATGAGACTCTCAGAGAGTACATTCAGAGGTGGATCACTCTGCACCATACTGTAGAAAATGTGTCTAATCATCAAGCAGTCTGCGCCTTCAAAGATGGTGTCAAGAACAGGGAATTGAGTCTGAAGTTTGGTCGAACCGGGGACATGACCCTGAGTCGGATGATGGAGATTGCTACCAAGTACGCCAATGGCGAGGAAGAGGACCGACTCCGAAGCGGCAAGTATAAGCCAAGTCAGTCGGAGAAGGGAAATTACAGTCGGAAACAGAAGCGGAAAGCCGAGCCAGCAGCTCCTGGAGAGGCCCTGGCCGTGACTCAGGGAAAGTTCAAAGGGAAGCCAAAAGGATCCTGGAATCCTAAGAAAGTAAAGGATAAAGAAGGAAACGACGTGATGGATATGCCGTGCCACATCCACACGAAGAAAGATGAAGAGGGCAACATTATTTACCCAAAGCACACCACTCGCCAGTGTCGACTCCTGATCCAGCAGTTTCAGGGAAAACAGTCTAAGGACAAGGAGAAAGAGTCAGACAAGGCCGGAGACAAAGAGGACAGTGAGGAAGAATATCCGCATATCAACTCCACTCTGATGATCTTCGCGGATGTGGAAAGCAAGAGTCGACTGAAAGTCATTAACCGTGAGGTGAATATGGTTGCCCCAGCAAAACCAAGTTATCTGAAATGGTCCCAAACACCCATCACATTCGACCAATCTGATCACCCGACTCATATTGCCACCCCTGGGAGGCAAGCTTTGGTGGTCGATCCAGTTGTTGAAGGCACTCGACTGACGAAAGTGCTGATGGACGGTGGCAGTGGGCTGAACTTGTTGTATGCAGACACACTGAAGGGAATGGGCATCCCGATGTCCCGACTGTGCACCAGCAACATGATTTTCCACGGAGTCATACCAGGGAAGAAAGCCAACTCACTCGGCCAAATAGCCCTGGACGTGGTTTTTGGCGACTCAAAACATTTTCGCAAGGAAAAGTTGACCTTTGAGGTTGTGGATTTTCAGAGCGCGTACCACGCCATTTTGGGGAGGCCCGCCTACGCACGGTTCATGGCTCGACCATGTTATGTGTACCTCAAACTGAAAATGCCAGGTCCCAAAGGGGTGATCACTGTCACTGGCGATCGGAAAAAGGCACAAGAGTGCTTTCAGAAGGGCTCGAAGATTGCCGATTCCCAGGTGACAGCGGTCGAGTTCGAAGAGTACAAGCAAAATGCAGATCCGAGTGATTTGTTGCGATCCAAGAAACCAGCCACAGAGTCTGCATTTTCAGTCGTCTGGTGAGACAAAACCTGTTCACATCCACCCGACCGACCCCAATGCAGCCCCGACCCACATCTCCACGACACTCGACCCGAAATAGGAAGAAGCGCTCATCCAGTTCCTCCGTGAGAACTGGGACATTTTTGCATGGAAGCCAGCTGACATGCCAGGTGTTCCTAGGGGACTGGCTGAGCATCGCCTCAGAGTCGACAAGTCAGCAAAACCAGTCAAAGAGCATCTTCGGTGGTCCGCCGTCCAGAAGAGAAAAGCTATTGGTGAGGAAGTGGCTCGACTGTTGGCGGCAGGATTTATCCGAGAGATATACCACTCCGAGTGGCTCGCTAATGTCGTCATGGTTCCCAAGAAGGACAAATCACTCCGCATGTGCATTGACTTCAAGCACATCAATCGGGCCTGCCCAAAAGATCATTTTCCTCTCCCTCGCATAGATCAAATTGTTGACTCGACCGCGGGATGTGAGAGATTGTCTTTTCTAGACGCATATTCCGGGTATCATCAGATCCGTCTGTATGGACCCGACGAAGTAAAAACAGCTTTCATCACTCCATTCGGGTGCTTCTGCTATATCACCATGCCATTCGGCCTCAAGAATGCCGGAGCCACATTTATGCGTATGATTCAGAAGTGTCTTCTCACTTAAATCAGTCGGAATGTGGAAGCGTATATGGATGATATCATTGTTAAGTCACAAAAAGGTTCCGACCTGCTTGCTGACCTCGCCGAAACATTTGCCAACCTCAGAAGGTACGATATCAAGCTCAATCCATCGAAGTGCACATTCGGAGTTCCTGGTGGAAAGTTACTCGGTTTTCTCGTTTCCGAGCGAGGGATCGACGCTAACCCAGAGAAGATCGGCACTATTCTCCGAATGAAACGCCCTGTGCGAGTGCACGATGTCCAGAAGCTTACTGGATGCTTGGCCGCATTAAGTCGATTCATCTCACGACTCGGTGAAAAGGCATTGCCTCTTTACCGACTGATGAAGAAGGCAGACAAGTTCGAGTGGACTCCAGAAGCTGATGCAGCGTTTGCCGAGCTAAAAGCTCTGCTCTCCACCCAGCCGGTGCTTGCTGCTCCAATCAACAAAGAGCCTTTGTTGCTTTATATTGCAGCCACAGGACAAGTCGTCAGTACAGTACTTACGGTCGAGCGGGAAGAAGAAGGAAAAGCCTTCAAAGTTCAGCGCCCGGTGTATTATTTGTCTGAAGTCTTGACTCCATCCAAGCAGAGATATCCTCATTATCAGAAGCTTGTGTATGGAATATACATGACCACGAAGAAGGTTGCTCATTATTTCTCTGATCATTTTATCACAGTCGTCAGCGACGCCCCACTATCAGAGATTCTGCACAATAGAGATGCAACTGGTCGAGTGGCGAAATGGGCGATTGAACTTCTTCCCCTTGATATCAAGTTTGAGGCAAAGAAAGCCATTAAGTCCCAGGCAATAGCAGATTTCCTCGCCGAGTGGATTGAACAACAACAGCCGACTGAAGTTCACTCGGAGCATTGGACCATGTTCTTCGATGGCTCTAAGATGCTGAATGGTTCTGGTGCTGGGGTTGTTCTGGTTTCCCCCAGAGGAGATAAGCTTAGATATGTGCTCCAGATTCACTTTGATTCCTCCAACAATGAGGCAGAGTATGAGGCCCTTTTATATGGATTGCGCATGGCCATCTCACTCGGCGTCCGTCGCCTGATGGTTTATGGCGATTCAGATTTAGTGGTCAACCAGGTGATGAAGGAGTGGGACGTGAGAAGCCCAGCCATGACTGGATACTACAATGCAGTGAGGAAGCTGGAAAAGAAGTTTGAGGGGTTGGAGCTCCATCACATCCCCCGACTGAAAAATCAAGCAGCAGATGATCTGGCAAAGATAGGTTCCAAAAGAGAAGCCATTCCGAGTGGTGTGTTTTTGGAGCATATACACACTCCGTCAGTTAAAGAAGATCCCTTCACAGAGGAAGCTCCACAGCCCAAGAGTGCCATAGATCCGACTGAGTTTGAGGTCCCAGCAGTAGTCGACTTGGTCATGGAGGTTTTAGTGGTCACTCCCGACTGGACAATTCCCTATATCGCATATATCCTAAGAAAAGAGCTCCCAGAGGATGAGGAAGAGGCTCGGTAGATCGTCCGTCGATCCAAAGCCTTTACCGTTATCAAAGGACAGCTGTATAGAGAAAGCCCGACTGGGGTGGGTCAAAAATGCATAACGCCAGAAGAAGGTCGAATCATTCTCAATGATATCCACTCGGGAACCTGTGGTCACCATGCGTCCTCTCGGACCATTGTAGCTAAAGCATACCGAGCTGGATTTCACTGGCCAAGGGCGAATGAGATGGCAAAGGAAATAGTGGACAAGTGCGAAGGATGTCAGTTCTACTCCAATATGTCACACAAGCCCGCGTCAGCTCTGAAGACCATTCCACTCGTTTGGCCGTTCACAGTATGGGGGTTGGACATGGTCGGTCCCTTGAGAACAGGTCGAAGTGGTTTCACGCACGTACTGGTCGCAGTCGACAAGTTCACAAAGTGGATCGAGGCTAAACCAATCAAGAATCTTGACGCCGGTACTGCAGTTACCTTCATCAGGGAGCTGACGTTCAGATATGGAGTCCCGCACAACATCATTACAGATAATGGGTCGAACTTTGACTCGGAAGAATTCAAGGATTTCTGCAACGCTCAAGGCACACGAGTCGACTACGCTTCAGTCGCTCACCCCCAGTCGAATGGACAAGCGGAGCAAGCCAATGGCTTAATCCTCAAGGGTTTAAAACCCCGACTGATGCGTGATCTCAAGCACGCGGCTGGAGCATGGGTCGACGAACTTCCTTCAGTGCTTTGGGGTTTGCGGACCACACCCAATCGGTCGACTGGAAGAACTCCATTCTTTTTGGTCTATGGAGCTGAAGCAGTCTTGCCGAGTGATCTTCTTCACAATGCTCCTCGAGTTGAACTCTACAACGAAGCAGAAGCTGAGCAAGCGCGTCAGGACGCAGTCGACCTTCTAGAGGAAGAAAGGGAGATGGCTCTGATCCGATCGACCATCTATCAACAAGACTTGCGTCGCTTTCACGCCAGGAATGTGAGGGGTCGAGCCTTCCAAGAAGGAGATCTAGTTCTCCGAGTGGATCAGCAGAAACAGCATAAGCTCGCTCCTTGGGAAGGACCCTTCATCATTACCAAAGTTCTCCACAACGGGGCATACCGTCTCTACAACGTCGAACACAACATTGAAGAGCCCCGAGCTTGGAATGCGGATCTGCTCCGCCCGTTTTACACTTAAAAGTTTTCCACTCGGAAGAGTTGTAATAAAACACTTCTGTAGTTCATGGATCTCGAAATAATAGTGCCATAATTCCTTCATATTTTTTGTCACTTTTTCCCCCAGCGGGTGGCTTAGCCGCGAATCCGTTTCGCCTAAGTTTGTACAAATCCTACCGAGTGGTAAGCCAGACTTCCACTCGGAGGCTTAGCCGCGAATCCGTTTCGCCTAAGTTATAAAAAATCCTACCGAGTGGTAAGCCAGACTTCCACTCGGGGGCTTAGCTACAGCCCAGTGCTCGCCTAAGTTATAAAAATCCTACCGAGTGGTAAGCCAGACTTCCACTCGGGGGCTTAGCTGCAGCTCAGTGCTCGCCTAAGGTATAAAAATCCTACCGAGTGAAGAGCAAACCTCTCACTCGGGGGCTTAGCTGCAGCCCAGCGCTCGCTTAAGTTATAAAAAATCCTACCGAGTGGTAAGCCAGAATTCCACTCGGGGGCTTAGCTGCAGTCAAAGTACTCGCCTAAGTTATAAAAAAATCCTACCGAGTGAAGAGCAAACCTCTCACTCGGAGGCTTAGCTGCAGCCCAGTGCTCGCCTAAGTACCACATATGCTTGCAAGGAGGACGAGGTGCAGGTCGACTGCGACCCTCTCCTCTGAGCTACGCCGTAAGTATAATGTGGGCTCACAAAGAGGACGAGGTGCAGATAGACTGCGACTCTCTCCTCCGAGCTTCGCCACAAATACAACGTGAAAATCCTACCGAGTGAAGAGCAAACCTCTCACTCGGGGGCTTAGCTGCAGCCCAGCGCTCGCCTAAGTTATAAAAAATCCTACCGAGTGAAGAGCAAACCTCTCACTCGGGGGCTTAGCTGCAGCCCAGCGCTCGCCTAAGTTATAAGAAATCCTACCGAGTGAAGAGCAAACCTCTCACTCGGGGGCTTAGCTGCAGCCCAGCGCTCGCCTAAGTTATAAAAAATCCTACCGAGTGAAGAGCAAACCTCTCACTCGGGGGCTTAGCTGCAGCCCAGCGCTCGCCTAAGTTATAAGAAATCCTACCGAGTGAAGAGCAAACCTCTCACTCGGGGGCTTAGCTGCAGCCCAGCGCTCGCCTAAGTTATAAAAAATCCTACCGAGTGAAGAGCAAACCTCTCACTCGGAGGCTTAGCTGCAACTCAGCGCTCGCCTAAGGTATAAAAATCCTACCGAGCGAAGAGCAAACCTCTCACTCGGAGGCTTAGCTGCAGCCCAGTGCTCGCCTAAGGAATAAGTCGACTGCAGTGGACATCTTGCTGTGAACCTGCAAAGGACAATTCGAACCAGGAGCAATCATATCCGAACGTCAAATCCAAGTTTAGGTCGATACCTAAAGGAACCGAGGGTGCTCAGGCACTAAGCCTGTTAAGGTTTACCGGTTACAATTCCGCTCGGCATACCGAGGCAAATTTAAAGTGTTGGGTTTAAAGAAAGTTTTTTACCCCTCCTGTGGAGGGCTGGAAGGAGCAACAAACTCGTCGAGGTCGATCCCGTCTGCGATCCGGGTAGCAACAGCGATGAAAGTTTCCATGAAGGATCTGAAGTCGTGTTTCTTGGTGTTAGCCACTCGGAGAGCCGCCAGCTTCTCTTCTCGCGCGTCCTTGCAGTGGACTCGGACCAGACACAGGGCAACATCTGCGCCACACCGAGCCGAGGACTTCTTCCACTCTTGCACACGGTTGGGGACCGCGTTTAGTCGAGCCATCAACGACTCGAGGTCGTTCTGAAGTGCCGCCCCGGGCCAAAGCATCGAGTCGATGCGGGAAGTGGCGGCCTTCAGCCTTCCAAGATAGTCCACGATAGCTGCAACGCGAGACTCCAGTCGGAAGACATTCATGGCAACTTCATCATTCACCGGAGAATTGACAGGGTCAAGGTTCGGCTCCAACTGGCTAGTCTCTTCTTCAAAGTTCCGACAGAATTCTGCAAGGACAAAATGCCGAATCAAGACAATGGTCGAATGGAAGCGTCACAGTTGAAAATGTTGGTCGAGTGAAAAAGATTACCTTCGAGCATAAGGAACAATTTCTTGGCAAGACCACCCAGGAAGCCTTCCAGGTCATTCTTCCTCCCAGTCAATTGGTTGATCTTCTCAGTCAGGGTAGTCTTGTCAGCTTTCAGTCGGTCGACATCCTTGGAGGCAATCGCCAGAGCAGCTCTCAGATTGGTATTTTCCTGTTCAAGCTTGGTGACTGAAGCTAACTTCTCGTCGGCAAGCTTGGTCTTCTCAGCTAGCTCAAGGTCCTTCTTCTTCTGGGCCTCCCGCACCTTGTCTGCAAGTTACAGCAAAGTCATATTTTGAAACAAATGGAAGGAAAAAGGAGTCGTCGAGGTCTCACCGAACATACCTTTGGTCTCCTCCTTCGCCTTCATCAGATTCTCCTGCACCAGCTTCAGATCCAGCTCGAGCTGAATGTGCTTCTGCTCCAGTTCCGTATAGCGAGCCGCAAGGTCACAAGATTTCTACGAAGAACCAATCGACAAAATATCAAAGATGATTCACTTCCGAGTGGATAGAGAAAAATCATACGTTTCTAAGACTACAGTCGAATACAAGCATTCAACCGTAGTCTCGGGGACTACACCCAGTGGGTGCACTCAGCGTGCCCCCACTAGTTCTGTTCAAGACAGAGTCGACCAGTCGACCCCAAAAAAAAAAGAGACGTGCTCTTCAGACTGTAGTCGACTGCAAGCAGTCGACCACAGTCTCGGGGACTACACCCAGTGGGTGCACTCAGCGTGCCCCCACCGGTTCCGGAAAACCATTCGATCCAGTCGAATGATGAACAACCTTTACTTATAAAGCCTAAGGCCGACTGCCAGCAGTCGACCTTAGCCTTGGGGACTACACCCAGCGGGTGCACTCAGCGTGCCCCCGCTAACACGGAGTTTTTTATCGACACACCCAGTGGGTGATTGCTATGGATTTCAGAAATCAGAAAGAAAATTTTTTGATAGCATGACCTAACAGAACAGGCGGTGGTCGACTGACCTGAACATTGCTTTGAAGGGCGGAGCTAGCGTCATAAGCTACTTGGCTTGCATCCCGGACGATCTTCACCTGCTCCATCATGATCCCCGCTTGACGTATCGCCTCCTTAGCAGCACTGGCTTGGTCCTCTGGGACATGATGTGTTGTGAAGAGCGAAGGTTGTGCAGCACTCGACGAAGTAGGATGAGCACTCGTCAACGGCACCGCGAAAGACACGGTGTGTCGAGTGAGGTTCTCCCCTTCCGTGACCACAGTCTCGGGCGCCGTCGCACTCTGGGTTGCCTTACCAGTAGACGTCTTCCTGCTCATCCTGTGCCTCAGCAGTTCTTCATCCTCATCATCATCTTCAGGAAGGGTGATAATGTCATGGGGTGGAGCTTCAGAAAAAGAATCAAAGTTAGAAATCACGAGTCAGTCGACTAAGGACAGAATTGAGAGTATAGTACTAGGATTTGAGGTTGCTGCGTCCTCCATCTCATGGTCGTCAGCCTTGCCTGAGGTCTCAGAAGTTGCAGCACTGAAGTTCCAAAGGATCAGTCGACCAACTCAAGTATCAACCAGAGATAAACCTTATACAAAACAAGAGAATTCAAGTAACGTGTTTACCCGGATATGGTGGGGATGGACACCTTCATCTTCGGCAGGAGCTTGGTGGGTTTCGGCGGAGCCACCTTCGACTGCTTCGGAGCCCTTTCACTCGGCACCGGAGAAGCGGTCCGAGGGCGTTTGGTCGACTGCGAGGCAGTCGCCACCCCCTTACCGCGTTCAGTCGCGGGGTCATGGACAAGCTTTGACCGCCTTTCCGAGTGCGGCGGTGCAACCTCCTCCTCCTCCTCCTCCTCTTCGTCCTCGTCATCGTCGTCGTCATCATCATCTTCGGCAGCGTCTGAATCCCACTCCTCCTGGCTCTCGCCCCCGCTGGCTTCTCCCTCCTCAGTCGGAGCCTGAGCTCCATTGGGCATCGAATACAGATCGGTGAGGGCCTAGAAGACGTCAAGACAGAGATCAGTCGACCAAGTCGCAGAACATACAGAAACAAATTCGACGAATATACAATGGATGGCAGAGCAAATATACCTTATCTGGAACGGTGTGATGGTCGAGTGGAGGAACCCTCCTGGATCCACGGGGATTATCCTTATTCCCAGTGACCACGGCCATCCATCTTTCCACCGTGGCGTCGTCGACTGCTTCCGGGTGGACTCGGGTATCGTCTTCAGTCCCGCAGTACAACCACATGCCATGGCTCCGGAACTGAAGAGGCTGGATCCGCCGCCGAAGGAAAACCTCCAGAAGGTCCATGCCAGTCACGCCGTCCCGGACCAACTGCACCACGCGGTCCATCAACATCTTCACATCAGCCCTCTCCTCCGGAACCACCTTCAGAGAGGAGGGCTTGTTCACTCGACTCATGGTGAATGGGGGGAGTCCACTCGACTGCCCCGGTGTCAGCTCGTTCCGGCAGTAGAACCAAGTCGACTGCCAGCCCCTGACTGAATCGGGAAACGTCATAGCTGGGAAGGTGCTCTTGTTCCTCACTTGAATTCCCAGACCCCCGCACATTTGGATAACCTGGGTCTTCTCATCGCCTGGACTCGCCTTCTTCACGGTCTGAGAACGACACGTGAAGATGTGCTTGAACAAGCCCCAGTGCGGTCGACAGCCCAGGAAACTCTCGCACATGGATAGGAACGCAGCAAGGTACGCGATGGAGTTCGGAGTAAAGTGGTGGAGCTGGGCTCCAAAGAAGTTCAAAAAACCGCGAAATAAAATGCTCGGTGGCAAAGAAAACCCTCGATCAATATGAGTGGCCAGGAGCACACACTCACCCTCTTCCGGCTGAGGTTGCCACTCTTTCCCTGGAAGTCTTGCGGCGCCATGGGGGATCAGCCCGTCGTCGGCCATGTCGAGGAGATCCTTCTCCCTGATGGTCGAATGGATCCAATCTCCCTGGACCCAGCCCTTCGGCAAGCGGGATCTCGACGAAGACCCACTGCGGCTGGTGGATCTCCCCTTCGCCTTCTCCGCCGCCGACGCCTTCTCCGTCGCTGACGCCTTCTTTGCGCGCTCCAGCGCCGCCGTCTTCTCCTTGACCATGGCTGCCGGCGAGGTGTGCGAGGAAGAGTTTTGCGGAGGCGAAAGCGAGCGCGTTAGGCGGAGACGAGGAGAGCAGAAGAGAAAGAATGGAGCACTGTTCAGAAAACCCTCGCTGGTTGCATTTATAACATCCCTTCCGAGTGGATGACAGGTGGACCTAGGCAACCTAATCATATCCCGAAACAGTTGCATCGACACGATACGTGGCGGAAAAAGCGGCGCGGAGATCGAGGCGTCTATGTCCCGTCCCGTCTGAGCGCCACGGTTCGTTCCGCTTCGCGCGCTCCCCCAAATTTCGCATCCCGTGGAATCCGCGAATGGTAGGTCGGTCTGTCAGACGCGAGATTTCCTGTGATCCGTCGCTCGGGAACCAGCAAAGTCTAAAAGATCACTCGACGAAAGACAAGAATGGATCGAGTCGACTGAAGAAAAGTTGCTCGATTATTGACAAAGAAGATCTTAATCCAGGACGACGCATCGCCAGTATGCAAAAGTCAATCGGAAACAGCATCAACTCCTTCCTCATTCAAGCCTCAATCCATTCGGGGGCTAATGATGGATTCATGTACCTAGGGTAGGGTCATAGGCCTGACCTGAATGTCCTACCCAGGGACAGCCTTAGAAGAGATCACCTTCCAGTCGACCAACGAGGAACCCACTTGACTGACTAGAAGGACTCGACCATGGAGATTCACTCGACCATGAAAATACACTCGACCACCAGAAGGCCAGAAGGCACTCTGCACTGCAACGGCCTGTAATTGAATAGACTTAATGATAGTTAAGGCACTTTATGTGGGGTGTTACCAGTAACGCCCCAGATTTAATATACTTTAAACCCTCCATTACGTGGGCTGGCAGGGGTCCTGGCGTACTCTATATAAGCCACCCCCCTCCACGGGCAGAAGGGTTCGGACTCTTGTAACACCTATACACATAATCCACTCGACCGCCTCAGGGCTCCGAGACGTAGGGCTTTTACTTCCTTCGAGAAGGGCCTAAACTCGTACATCGCTTGTGTTCACAACCTCTCCATAGCTAGGACCTTGCCTCTCCATACCTACCCCCCACTCTACTGTCAGACTTAGAACCACGACACCCGCCGCAAGCAGAGCCCCCAGCTCCACCAAGAAGGCGTCTCCGCAAGGCCGGGGACGTAGCGGGGCGGCAGACGAGTCGACAGCCGCTGCGCCGCGCGACGCGCTCCAACGTGGCGAGCACTGTTGCCGCGGGAGCACCTCACGCCGCTGCGGCAACTGGAGAGGGGTCCTCCCGGACCACCGCTTCTGCTCCTACCGCTCCTCATGCCGCGGCGGCGGCCGGAGCTGGGTCGTCTCAGACCACCGCCACAGCCCCTGCCAAGCGGCCAAGGGAAACTACTCCTCCGCCTCGTTGCGCCGGAGGTGAGCCAAACTTCGACCTCTCCGTGCTCAGCTCCGACGAGGAAGAAGAAGAGTAAGATTCTCTGCTGTACTTGTAGTTCTTCAATTCTTGCTGTTTTTGTCTTGTATCTGATTTGCTTTACTCCGAACTCATTCCTTTTCAGGACTCTGGCCCAGAGAGCGGCGAAGAGAGCCAAGGTCCCGGTGATTGTCATCGAGGACGATCCCACCGTGAAAGCAGGGGGTGTGTCCGAGACCACCTTGCCGGACCCGGCAATTATTCCCCAAAGCAGCCCCCAGCGCAGCCCCCAGCGTGAGTATATGGTTTACTTCCTGCTGTTAGGCGCGCATGGGTGCTTTTTCTTTGCTGATATCCAACTATTGGTTTGTGTAGGAGCAGAGCAGCCTCACCAGGAGCGCTCGGAAGCCGCCCCCGACATGACATCTGCTTCGACTACACCACCAAGGGATGGTTTCCCGGCAAGGGAGCGTTCTCCGGCAAGGGAGAAGTCTCCGGCAAGGGAGAGTTCTCCGACAAGGGACAGCACCAGCCATCCCCCGGTGGCGGAGACCGCGACTGCAGAACCCAGCACAGTAATCCTCTTGCTTGAAAACTTCCCTTGGGTTCTTCTTCTTCTGATTTTCTTTTTGGATATTTGCCTGACTTTTCTCCCTCTTTCGGCCTTCAGATCCACCTGTCACGAAGCCGATGGAGACCGAGGTCGCCGGCGAAGAGAACGCGTGCGGCAATATCGATGACGCCGCTGCCACCGAAGAAGCAGCTGACGCTGATGATCCCGCTGGCGAGGAGGCCGCCAAAGCTGCCGCCGCAGAAGCTGGCGAGGGGTCTGGCGGTCGCACTGACGGCCCCGAGGCCACAGGAGCGTCAGGCGCTACACCGACCGCCGATCCCCCCGCCGCTGCCGCAGCGTCAGGCTCCAAAGAGCCCCAGCCCGGCGCCTATTTTAAGGCCGGCGATGGCGTCTTCATCAAGCTCCCCTGGGCGTCAAGCTCCAGGGCGCCGGTCGAAGGAGAAACCTTTGATGGAAAGGTGCTCGCCTCCGCTGGGCTGACGCTGGTTGACGCGCCGAGCAGCAGCAGCGGCGAGTCTGAGGAGGAGC
Organism: Triticum timopheevii; assembly: GCA_963921465.1. Classification (NCBI taxonomy): domain Eukaryota; kingdom Viridiplantae; phylum Streptophyta; class Magnoliopsida; order Poales; family Poaceae; genus Triticum; species Triticum timopheevii. The sequence goes on from OY997264.1 coordinate 351,622,498, forward strand.
AACTGCTGCGGAAGCTGGTGTCGCTCTACCGCGCTCGGCAGGCCAAGGTGGAATCCCAAGAAGCGCTTGTCGCGAAGGCGGGAGTGGACATCGAGAAGAGCGCGGAGGAGCTCCGGGTTCTCAACCAGGAAGCTCTCCGGTCCTTGGCAGAGGAGCGGGCGCAACTCGTCGAGGAGCGGAAAGCCTTCCTCCTCGAGAAGGCTGAAGCTGAAGAACAACAGCGGCTTGCCGCCGAGGAGCTGTTTGCGCGGGAGGGTGAGTTGGTGCAGCGGAAGGTCAAGCTTGACAGCCACGAGGAGGAGCTTGCCGCGCGCGAGCAAACATTCGGCGGGGCTCTCAAGGAAGCAGAGGATGCTGCCGCAGCTGCCGAGGCCCCCAAGAAGGAGCTGGAGACGAAAGTGGCGCAGCTGGAGGCCGATCTCAAGACGAGCGGTGAAGAGCTTGCCGCGCTCAAGCGTGAGCGCGAGAAGGACGCCTACACCCTTGGTGAGCTGCAGGGCCGTCTCGTCGAGAAGGGCAAGGAGCTTAGCGCCGCCAAGGACTCCAACGCAGATCTTGAGTTGAAGCTGGCTACTTTGACCAAGACGCTGGACGGTGCCAGGGAGCAGGAGGTGGCCTTGAAGAAGCAGATCAAGGCCGACGAGGCGCTGCTGGCGAGTGCTGCTGCCACCCAGAACACTTTTAGGGAGAATGTGGAGCACTGGACAGAGGGTCTCGTGGATATTGCCGCAGCCATCGACAGGGAGCTGGCGCAGCTAGGGATGGAGGATTTCGGGTATCCCTCCGATGAGAACCTCCAACCCAGCGCCAAGTTCAGCTTGTTCTTCAAAGGCGTGGCGACGGCCCTCCAGCGACTCCGGGAGAAGATCCCAAAGCAGTTGGCCGACGAGTCGCGCAAGATCTGTGCGGGAGCTCTTCAAAAGGTGTTGATGAAGGTGGCCTTCCGCAACCCAGGCCTCAACCTCACCAACGTCTTCAAGACCATGCCGCCGGATGCTGATCTGGAAGCGCTCAAGACCCTTGTCGCACCCATTGTGGACAAGGTGTGCGAGATCAAGAGGGTTGATGGCGATCGCAGAGATTAGGCCGCCCGTTTTCTCCTTTTCTTGCCGCTGCTGGTCATGTTATGAGAACAATCTATTAGAGCTGCGACAAGCTATCTTGTAATATAACTCTGTTTTGGGTATCGATTGCTATGTTATTTCCTTTACTCGATTCCTTTCTTTGTATGTTTTTGCCCTACGCTTTTAGGGAACTTGCCGGTGCAGGCGCCTTAGCCGCGAGCGCTGAGTGCGGGACGTCAGCAGCCTGCTGGCGGTGCCGCTACCGACAAGAAACCTTGTCGCAACTAGTCGCAGCTCACTTAAGTTGTTGAGCAGACTCGAAACAAAGTAAGGGAGCAACTAGCTACGAGTTGGTTCCTCCACGCACAGGTTTTCCATACAAAGAACGGTCGTTCGAGGAAGATAACTTAAATTTTTTTAAAACTGATTGCTCAAACTTTGGCAACTTAGCTTTTCTCTCGTTTGCGTCCCGGTAAGGCGAAACTTTCTCGAACGACGCCTGGTCCACACCATTATCTTCTCCTTTCCCCCCAGCAAACTTGTGGGCGTGGGAACCTTCCTTTCTTTGAGAAAGAGAAAGAAGAGAAAATAAAGATATGGAGCCTTACGGCTCGTTATTGCTTACCGGGGGTAGGTGCTGCACAAAGTGTCAGATAACATATGCAAAAAAATAGGAAGCATGAAATTGACAAGATGTGCGGAGCACATGAGCTTTACTTATGCACGGGGTCTGCGCCCGGCTTTGTACAAAGGATTACATGCAACAGCGGCAAGACTTGTACAAAAGGTGGTTGCCGGAACAGGTTCCGGCAACCGCGCCTTACGGGTAAAACTTACGAAGATGCTCAATGTTCCAGGAGTTGCTCACCGGAGTGCCATCTTCGGTCTCAAGGCGGACAGCGCCAGGCCTAGTGACTCGTTTCACTCGGTAAGGGCCTTCCCACTTCGGCGTCAACTTGTTGGAATTCTTGGCAGACTGAACGCGCCGAAGAACAAGGTCGCCTTCCTCGAGACTTCTGGCATTAACTTTGCGGCTATGGTAGCGGCGCAAAGCTTGCTGGTATCGAGCAGCTCGTACAGCGGCCTAAAGACGGTCCTCCTCAAGGAGCAGCGCGTCATCTTGCCGCAGCTGCTCTTGCTCAAGCTCATCATAAGCGAGCACTCGAGGTGACCCGTATACGAGTTCCGTGGGGAGAACTACCTCCGCTCCATAGACTAGAGCGAAAGGTGTCTGGCCAGTGGCTCGATTTGGCATCGTCCTGATCGACCAAAGAACCACCGGCAGCTCCTCAATCCAGTTCTTTCCGCACTTGTGCAGCCTGTCAAAAGTCCTGGTCTTGAGCCCGCGCAACACTTTAGCATTTGCCCTCTCCGCTTGACCGTTGCTTCTCGGATGAGCAACAGAAGCGAAGAAGACCTTGGCGCCAAGATCTTGGACGTACTACATGAAGGTGCGGCTTGTGAATTGCGTGCCGTTGTCAGTGATGATCCTGTTAGGGATCCCGAAGCGGCAAACAATTGACCTGAAGAACTTGACTGCTGACTGTGCTGTCACCTTCCTCACTGCTTCCACTTCCGGCCACTTTGTAAACTTGTCGATTGCAACGTACAAGTACTCAAAGCCCCCGACAGCTCGGGGAAAAGGGCCGAGGATGTCGAGCCCCCAAACCGAAAATGGCCAGGATAAAGGGATTGTCTGGAGAGCTTGAGCTGGCTGGTGTATCTGCTTGGAATGGAACTGGCACGCTTCACACTTGGTTACTTGTGCATTTGCATCCTGGAGGGCTGTCGGCCAAAAGAAACCTTGCCGGAATGCTTTGCCGACAAGTGCTCTTGCGCCAATGTGGTGACCACATATGCCTCCATGTATCTCTGCCAACAGCTTTTGTCCATCTTCCCGGTGAATACACTTCAATTTCACACCGTTGAGTCTTCTTCTGTACAGTGCGTTGTTGACAAACTGGTACATACTTGACTGCCGGGCTCCTCTTTCCGCTTCTTCTTGCTCTTCGGGAAGTTCTCCTGTCTGAAGGAAACGGACAATCTGCTGTGCCCATGTTGGAGCTTGCGGCTCGACAACAAGGACTAAAGGCACCTCTGCTTCTGCGGGAACATCCGCTTCTACGGCAAGAACCTGCGGCTCAGCCGGAGCCTGACGTTCCCCAGCAAGCTTGCCGGAGCAAAACTTGTCGGGAGCGTCTGCTAAAACGGAACAAGCCCTAGGGCTTGCCGGAGCAGACTGCTCCTCAGCAACCTTGGTGTTGATCTTGGGGACCTTCTTGGCGGCGGCTTCAGGGAGCTCTGCCGGAAAATAGTCACCAGAAATCAACTTCCTCTTCTTGCTCTGTCCAGTTGATGGCGCTACAGACGGTTGAGTCAGTTTGAGCACAAAGATCCCTGGTTCCACAGGTAACTTAAGTGCGGCGCACTTTGACAGGCCATCGGCAATGTCGTTCTGAGCTCTTGGAACATGTTCCATCTGTACGCCGTCAAAGTGCTCTTCTAACTTTCTCACTTCATCAACTTAAGCTTCCATCAACGGACTCTGATAGTTCTTGTTCACTTGGCGGACGACAAGCTGCGAGTCACCCCTGACAATGAGCTTCTTGATCCCAAGGTCTGCCGCGATCCTGAGACCGGAAAGCAAACCTTCATACTCTGCGGTATTGTTTGTTGCTTGCTCCTTGGGAAAGTGCATCTGGACTACGTACTTGAGGTGCTCTCCGGTGGGCGCAACAAGTAGTATGCCCGCACCGGCGCCTTGCAGCGAGAAGGCACCATCAAAGTACATCAGCCACTCTTTGCTTGCTTCCTTGGCGGGGATGCTCATTTCTGGAATTTCTTCATCTGGTGTTGGCGTCCACTCTGCTATTAATTCTGCCAATGCTCTGCTCTGGATAGTTGAAGTGCTCTCAAACTTGAGGCCAAAGCTTGACAATTCCAGTGCCCACTCGACAATCCTGCCTGTTGCTTCTGGATTTTGCAGTATCCTCTTCAGCAGAAAATGAGTGACAACTATGATCTCATGTGCTTGGAAGTAATGGCGCAGCTTTCTCGAGGCCATGAGAAGGCCGAAAAGCAATTTCTGCACACCAGAATACCTTGACCTAGCCCCCTACAGAAGGGAACTGACAAAGTAAACTGGGCGCTGTACCATTCTCTTCTGTATCTCCTCACGCACCTGCGTAGATCCATCTTTGTCAGGACCAGAGCTGGTCGGTGAAGTCCCCTGCTTGTCGCTGGATGTATCTGTCATGGTCGCTGGCTCATCATCCGCCTCCCTCTCCGCTACTAACGCAGCACTAACCACTTGATTGGTTGCCGCTATATATAGCAGCAACTTTTCTTGTGGCTTAGGTGCGACAAGTGTTGGAGTGGAGGATAGGTATCTCTTCAAGTCCTGCAGCGCAGCCTCCGCTTCCGGAGTCAATTTCATTGGATCTGCCTTTTTCAATATTTTGAAAAACGGCAGGGCACGCTCAGCAGACCTAGAGATAAACTTGCTGAGAGCAGCCACACAACCGGCAAGTCTTCGTACATCCTTGACGCGCTTTGGTGCTTCAATCTGCTCAATGGCCTTGATCTTGTCGGGATTGGCTTCAATTCCCCACTGAGACACGAAGAACCCGAGAAGCTTGCTGGAGGGGACTCCAAACACACACTTCTCGGGGTTAAGCTTGAGGTTGATCTTGCGCAGATTTGCAAAGGTTCCGTCTAAATCCTGAATCAGAGTTGCTCTGTCCTTGCTCTTGACCACTATGTCATCCATGTAGGCTTCCACATTTCTGTGCATTTGTGGCTCAAAAGCTTCATGGACTACCCTTGCAAATGTTGAACCAGCATTCTTTAAACCGAAAGGCATCCGTATGAAACAGTATGTGCCACATGGAGTGATGAATGCGGTCTTCTCCTCATCTTCTTCTGCCATGAAGATCTGATGGTATCCTGAATATGCGTCAAGAAATGAAAGCAAGTCACATCTAGCCGTGGAGTCAACAATCTGGTCAATGCGCGGTAATGGAAATGGGTCTTCGGGACAAGCTTTATTGACATCGGTAAAGTCGATACAAAGCCTCCATTTCCCGTTTGCCTTGCGCAAGACTACAGGATTGGCCAACCACGTAGGATGGAGCACTCCTCTGACAAGGCCTGCTGCTTCCAGTTTCTTGATTTCTTCGGCGATGAATTCTTGGCGCTCCACTGCTTGTTTCCTGGCCTTCTGCTTGACGGGCCGCGCATGAGGACAGACGGCAAGATGGTGCTCGATTACTTTCCTGGGAACACCAGGGATGTCAGACGGTTGCCACGCAAACACGTTGACGTTCGCCCGCAGGAAAGCAACGAGCACGCTTTCCTATTTAGGGTCGAGAGTGGCACTGATGGTGAAGGTACCACCAGTGCCGTCCTCCTTGGCGGACACCTTCTTGGTCTCTGGAGGAGCCGCCATTGCCTTCTTATGCTTGCCGGTGGAGCTCGATGGTGCATCCTCGACGGTAGCGCAGCACTCCGAAGAGGTGCGCTTGCCGGAGTGGGCATCAGAACTCTTGCCGGACTTGGTCTTCTTCTTCCCCCCGGGAGCTTCAACGGCAAGTGACTTGCGATCTATTGCGGCTGCTGCTTCCCGGTAGATCTTGTCGGCGCTGATAAGAGCATCCTTCTTGTCGCCAGGGACAGAGATGACACTTATCGGGCCTGGCATCTTCAGCATGTTGTATGCATAGTGAGAGGCTGCCATGAATTTGGCAAGTGCTGGACGGCTGAGTATCCCATTGTAAGGCAATGGAAAGTCAGCAACATCAAAAGTGACCCTCTCAGTCCTGAAGTTCAACTCGCTGCCAAATGTCACCGGCAACGTGATCTTTCCCTTCGGCTTGCTCCTTCCCGGATTGATTCCTTGGAATGTGCCGGTCTCTTCGAGCTCGCTGTCAGGGATCTGGAATTTCTGGAGTACCGCTGAGGAGATCAGGTTCAAGCCGGCCCCGCCGTCAACTAGCATCTTAGTGACCTTGAGGTTGCGGATAGTTGGTGAAACCAACATCGGCAAGCACCCGACCGCAGTTATGCGATCAGGGTGGTCCTCAATATCAAAGATGATAGGCGTGCTGGACCATTTCAGAGGCTTGCGTGACTCAACGGGTGGTTTTGCCGCATTGACTTCCCGCACCCACTGCTTGAGCTGGCGGTGCGAAGTATGCAGAGAAGCACCACCGTCAATGCACAGGACCTCTGTGGCTTTCTGGAACTCCTGCTCACCGGTCTCGTCATCATCCATATCTTCATCGTCGTCGTCATCTTCATCCTTGTCGCGGCCGCGGGGAGGTCTGTCTCTTTGCCGCTGCTTGGCCTTTCCGCGGCGTCCTCCCCAGCCGGAAAGTTTCTTGCCGGATCCTCCAGTACCTTCTTGGGCCTTCTCCTTGTCGCGTCGCTCGTATTCAACCTTTTGCTGTTCGACAAGCTGCTCGACCTTCTTGCAGCTCTGGAGGTCATGGCCCTTGGTGCGGTGGATCTTGCAGTACTGCTTGTTGGTGCCGTCCTGCTTGTCAGCGACCGCCATAGTAGCTTCGGCTTCCTTGGCGCCACCTCCGTTGCCGGACTGCTCAACGACTAGCACATCTTTGCCTTTCTTCTTCCTGTTGTTCCGCCACCGGTTTTTCTTTGCCGGGGCAGCATCCTCGCTGTCAGATCCTCCTGCTCCTGTATTCTCTCCGGGGAATTTCCTTCCTTCCTCAGCACGTGCACACTTGTCGGCCAGGGCATATAGCTCACTGACGTCTCTGATCTTGCACATCGCCATCTCCTCCCGCATCCTGCGGTTTCGCACGTTCTGATGGAACGCGCTGATGACCGCGGCAGGGTGGACATCTGGGATGTTGTGCTGTACACGGCTGAATCTCTGAATGTATTTGCGCAGGGGCTCTCCTTCCTTCTGGGCGAGTAGATGAAGGTCGCTCTCTTGGCCATGAGGTTGGTGGCCGCCTATAAAGGCGCCGACAAACTGATGACATAGGTCTGCCCAGGAGGATATGGAGTTGTCCGGCAAGTGCATGAGCCAGGACCTGACATTGGGCTTGAGCACCAGTGGGAAGTAGTTGGCAAGGATCTTGTCGTCCCGCCCCCCGGCAGCTTGCACCGCGATGGTGTAGATGCTGAGGAACTCCGACGGATGCGACTTGCCGTCGTACTTCTCTGGTACGTCTGGCTTGAAATTCTTTGTGCTGCGCCACTGGACTTGCCGTAGCTCACGAGTGAACGCAGGGCAGCCTACCGTGTACGGCAAGTCGCCTGGTTCCCCTGGCGCATGCATGTCGAGAGAGGGCCCAGCGTGCTGGTCTGATTGACGCCGCGCTTCTCTTCGGCACTCGATGCGAGTACGAGCGTCTTCTTGCTATCGTTCATGAAGAACTTGGCGCTGATCGCGACGAGCTCGTGGATGTGATGACGCGGTGGAGTCACTGTCGAGGTTGATCCGGCGAGTCGGTGATCTTGGCCTTCGGGGTGGAGAGTGCATGGTGGTTGTACCCCCGCCGGTTTTGTCGCCATCGGCTCGTGCCTGGCAGTCTTGCCGCGGCTGCGATGTACTCGGCTGCCGTGGAGTGTCGCTGTTGGCGAAGCCGATGAGACTCTGAATGGTGGCCCTCCATTCGTCGATCTTGTCTGCCGTTGGAGGGTAATCTAGAAGCAGTTGAGCTCATGCCAAAGCTTTTGCTGGAGTGGTGGGTGGCAGTGGTGAACGGTGCGAGGAGCGGGATATGCTTGGACTTCTAACTATGTTAGAAGGAGCAGTATCCCGTCCAGGTGACCGTGTCTTGCTCGTGCCAGCATGTTGGCGTGCATGCTGGTCTTGAGCACCCTAAGATCCACCAGCTCGATCTTGGTCCAAGGAACATATGGTACCGCGAGTACCATGACGCTGTCGGTCCCGCGCCTCCTGGGATGGGCGCGGTGCATGTACGGACGCCGAGGTCTGCGCAGCCTTGTCCTTGGACCTGGCAGCACCGTTAGCTCCCTCGTCGACGCCCGTTCTTCCGCCGGCGTCTACCCCACCACCCGTTTGCTCCGGTGGTGGTGGGATCGACGTGAACGGAGCAGCCACCTCCGAAGCCTTCTTCTTCGGTGGCATGTCAATGAAGAAGATGAAGATCTAGCTCGTGTGAACGCCGGATCATGTTCACACAGCCTCGACGCCCCCTACCTGGCGCGCCATAGATGTCGCAGGAGAAACTGACCCACGGACACCTATGGGACCGGCGGACCGAGCCCCTTTCGGTTCGGCGGGGGGCGGAGGTCGCGCGAAGAGCAGATCGAGGCGAAGCACACGAGCGGTTTACCTAGCTTCGGAGCTCTCCGGAGAGATAATACTCCTACTGCTGCATGTCTGAATTTATTGAGTTCTTGCTCGGGAGCGCTGAGTGCTACAGTACACACTAGCTGCTAACGAGACCGAGCGTGAGTGTTTTCTGCCTTCGAACCCCCCTCTACGTTGCGCATGGGCCTCCTTTTATATGCTCAAGGGGTCACCGATAGGTGGCAACCTAGACAAGGGTAAAAATGGAAAAGTGTTGCGGTTGGTACAACTACCTGTACAGTGTATCCTACCTAACCCTGACGGCAGGGGACAAAGGCATTAAATGCCCGTCTGCATCACCCAAATAGTGCAAAAAGGGACCGTCAGGGACGCCACCGCTTGCCACGATGGCAATCTTGTCAGCGCCGCTAGCCACCGCGCACCGCTGGCTGCACAGCCTCTCGCCACGCGCGCCTGGAAAGGTCCCAGGGCGACACGTTGGTGGATGTGCTGGAGCACGGGTACAGAGTGGTAGCTTGCCGCGGCAAGCGCCTTGTCGCGGTCGTTGTCTTGTCGCGTCCGGAAGCTTGTCGCTCACCGGGTCTTGCCGGGACGCGTGGCGCGTCGCGGCAAGTTCCTTGAGATGCCTCGGTTGGCCTTCCTGGCAAGCTCCTCTTGCCGGGGTCTTGTCTCCTTGGCTTGAATACTTTGTTCTTGAATGGCTCCAAAGGAACCACGGAGGACCTTGGCAGTCACCCGGCAAGCCTTGCCGCGGGGTGCTGCGACTGCCCGTGCACAAGTTCGGGATACTAGGGTACCCCTACTCTAGTACACCGACATTTGTCTCATTTGAAAAGAAGTCAAGGGGGGGGGGGGTTCGATTTGGGATTTTTTTCCTCACAAGTAATGTGTAAGGTCAAGTCTATTTCAAATATATTTTCAAAAGTTTTTGACATTTTGTTGAATTACTAATTTTTTTCCATATAGGGTGTATATGTTCCCATAGACCAAAAGTTCCCCTCCCCCATCACCTCTCCTTGCATACCCTACTTCACTGCAACCTTCATGTCAGACGCGTCCTCTTCCTCTCTCCCTGTGCCAAAATATTTTATTCTACCTCTCATCCGGTGTCCTTTGTGAGGAGCGGATCTGGAAACCAGACCAACTGACGACTAAACTGTATTAGCTTTTTAAGTGCTACGTGAACACTATTTTGTATCATTTTCTGCATATAAACCCGTCGAAGTAATAAATAACATTTTACCTTTTGGCATTAAACCACCAATTTTGAGAATTTTTTGTACTTTTCAAAAGAATATCAACCACAAAAGAAAGTTCATTAGGTATCCATCCACAACCACAAATACATTACATTGCCATAGTTTGTACAAACTAAGAGCTAGTAGGGTTTTTGTGCTGCAAAATGACCAACTATCCTGATTTGGCCAATCTAACCGGCAAGCATGCCCGCATCCGAAAGATATTGCCAGGCCGCACAGAGACTGAACCTACTCCTTTCCCTTGAAGTTCAGTCAATGATTGCTTCATATAGGAACTCCGGGATATCACCCTTGTTCCCCTTCATTGTCACAATCTCGTAAGTGAGCTGCTTCTGCAATAGCTCGATCTGTGCCTTTCAAACATAGAACATGCCAAACTCCATATTAATGTTTCTACTACTAAATTTTAAAGTGATCGGTCTATAGAAACAATGTGACAAGTTCTCATCAGATAGTGATCTGCCTGGTTCAGAGTCGAACGTAGGTATAGCCAAGTGAACTCTAGAAAGTAGTGCACGATGTAAACTCCATTGTCTTCCCTGCGAGCGTAACACATGGTCATTTCTATAATCTAGGCAAGGTTTAATTGAATTGTTGTCCAAGCAGAACAGATGGTCATTTGCAGTAATCCAAGAATTGTTTTATTTAAAAGGTAGTCGAACTAATAACACACAGTGGGTACACAAAAGACCATTCACTAGTTTCATTCAGGCCTGTTAGAAGGGAGAGAGAGGGATTGTTGTGGAATATGATGGATGTATTATTAAGACTCGAGGGCGAGGATATACTGAGTACAAGACTCGGGGCGCAAGATACCTAAGATGGAAATAACTCTATCTAATCCCGGGCAATCTCTACTACCAAATATATCTCTAACATCCCCCGCGGTAGTAGCGGTAGCGTTGCAAACAACAGGAGCGTCGCAGACGGTCAGACTGGAGAGAATAGTAGCTGACGGGGGCTGACATCCCCCTGCAGTCATAGCGGGAGCATCGCGGACGGTGTTGCGTTGCCGACGAATTGACTGTAGAGGAAGCCGATGAGTTGCTCAAGCGGATGATAACCCTTGGTGCCGATGCCGAGGTAGCCGAGAACGTAGGGTGGTGTAGCCGTGGTCGAGGTAGCCATGCAAAAAACACCGCGGTCGAACTCGAGTCAGGGTAATCGATGTCGAGGGAGTCACCGTGCCACCGTGAGCGTGATAATCCCCAAGTGCAGGGAATCATCATAGCAATTCCCAGAGGTGGAAGTGATAAGTATGGAGTGTTGAACCCTCAAGGAGCTAAAGGTAAGATCAATATTCTCTTAAGTCCTATCTGCCACTAATATGACTCTACGTACACCGAACGTTTGCTTCCAACTAGAATTGAGAAATAAAACTACGTTGCGGGTGTGAAGAGGATAACTTTGCATGGTATTAGAGAGCTAAAATATAAAAGTAGGTGTTGTTATCATAAAGTTAGAATACATTACTAAATATTATAAATAGCGAGTGTGGAATAATGATGGGTCGGTGTGCGGAATTATCCTAGGCAATTGTTAACAACACCGGTAATCACTATTGCAATTTCATATGAGGGGGAGGCATAAGCTAACATACTTTATCTTCTTGGATCATATGCACTTATGATTGGAACTCTAGCAAGCATCCACAACTACTAAAGATCATTAAGGTAAAACCCAACCATAGCATTAACATATCAAGTCCCCTTTATCCCATACGCAACAACCACCTTACTCGGGATAATGCTTCTGTCACTCAAGCAACCCACTATGAGCGAATCATGAACGTATTGCAACACGCTACAGCGGGAAGCCCACACACTTGCGCCACATGGAGGGCACCATAGGACAGCAACAAAATAAAACATACAACTCATACCAATCTAGATCATCAATCAACCCAAAGACAAAGGATATCTACTCAAAATATCATAGGATGGCAACACATCATTGGATCATAATATGTGGCATAAAGTACCATGTTCAAGTAGGGATTACAGCGGGCTGCGGGAGAGTGTACCGCATAAAAGAGATGAGGATGGTGATGATTATGGTGATTTTGATGAAGACGATCACCGTGGCGACAATTCCCCTCCTGATGGCACTCCGACGCCATCGAGAGAGAGAGGAGGAGAGGTTCTCCCCCTTGTGCTTCCTCCTCCATGGCCTCCCCCTGGATGGGGAGAGGTTCTCCTTCTGGTCCTTGGTCTTCATGGCGATGATGGCCCCTCCGAGATCCTTTCCCATGTCCTCCAATTATGATGGCCCCTTCCGGCAGGGTGCCAGAGAGGGCCTTGATTGATTTCTCGTGGCTACATAGGATTGCGGCGGCGGAACTTCCGATCTAGGTTATTTTCTGGAGGTTTGGGCATTTATAGGAGAGGTTGGCGTCGAGAACAAGTCAGGGGGCCCCACGAGGAGTCCACTAGGCACAGGGGCACGCCCCAGGGGGGTGGGCGCATCCTCCACCCTTGTGGGGCCTATGGGCCTCCCCTCCGGTAACTATTGGTTCCAGTATTTTTTATATTTTCCAGAAAAATTCTCCGTTGGTTTTCATCGCATTCCGAGAACTTTTATTTCTGCACAAAAACAACATCACGGTAGTTCTGCTGAAAACAACGTCACTCTGGGTTAGTTCTAATCAAATCATACCAAAATCATATAAAACTATTGTAAACATGGCATGAATACTTCATAAATTATAGATACGTTGGAGACGTATCAGCATCCCCAAGCTTAATTCCTGCTCGTCCTCGAGTAGGTAAATGATAAAAGAAATAATTTACGAAGTGTGAATGCTAGCAAGTGAATAAGTTTGATCAATGATAGTTCCAATCACTTTTTCTAGCATCATTATATATCATAACAGTAGCTCAACTCATGAAACTTCTCATGATCAAGTAACAAGCTATTCACATGTTAAAGTATAGATCATAAACTTTCTTGAAACTAAAAAACCATGCTCTTAGTCATCAAACAATTGCAATTCATCTTATTTTGGGAAGGGTCTACGTAAGAGCTTTGATTCAGCAAACTCCACATACCCAACTATCATTTAATCTTTCACAATTGCTAACACTCACGTGATATTTATGGGTTCAAAGTTTTAATCGGACATAGAGAAAGATAAGGGCTTATAGTTTAGCCTCCCAACCTTTTACCTCAAGGGTAATACCAAAACCTACATCCAAGTGGATATATATATATATCCAGATCGCTCCAACACAAAGTGCTTGCCAAAGGAAAAAGTGTAAAAAGGAAAGGTGAAAATCACCATGACTCTTGTATAAGGGTAGCAGGTAAAAGTAAAAGATAGGCCCTTCGCAGAGGGAAGCAGAGGTTGTCATGCGCTTTTATGGTTGGGTTCACAAAATCTTAATGCAAAAGAACGTCACTTTGTATTGCCGCTTGTGATAAATACCTTTATTATGCAGTCCATCGCTTTTATTTCTTCCCTATCACAAGTTCGTATAAAGCTTATTTTCTTCGCACTAATAGATCATACATATTTAAGGAGCAATTTTTTATTGCATGCACCAATGACAACTTACTTGAAGGATCTTACTCAATCCATATGTGGGTATGGTGGACTCTCATGGCAAAACTGGTTTAAGGGATGTTGGAAGCACAAGTAGTATTTCTACTTGGTGCAAAGAATTTGGCTAGCATGAGAGGGAAAGGCAATCTAGTCATGTTGGATGATCCAAGACAATATAACTTTTTGGATATAGGAAAACATAACCCATTAAGCTATATTCCTTGTCCAACATCAACTTTTTAGCATGTCATATTTTAATGAGTGCCCACAATTACAAAAGATGTCCAAGATAGTATATTTATATGTGAAATATCTCTTCCTTCAATATTCTTTCATGAATTGTTCAAGTGACCAATTCTGTGTTTGCTAACTTTCAATAAGTTTACTACCTATACTTATTATGTGTGAAGTCATTACTCCCCATGTTATAAGAATATGAAATGTACATAAATTCAGTTTTATGATATTCAATTCATTCAACCATTTACTCATAGGATATACGTGAAGCACGTGAGTAAATGACAAACTACTCCAAAAAGATATAAGTGAAGAACAATGAGCAGTCAAATAATTAACTAGCCATGGGAGGATTCTTTTTCATTCAAGATTTCAGATCCAATGCTTTTATTCAAACAGCAAGTAAAAATGAAAATATGCTCCAAGCAAAAAACATATCATGTGATGAATAAAAATATAGCTCCGAGTAAGGTATATCGATAGTTTTGAAGACGAAAGAGGGGATGCCTTCCGGGGCATCCCCACGCTTAGGCGCTTGAGTCTTTCTTGAATATTACCTTGGGATGCCTTGGGAATCCCCAAGCCTAGGGTCTTTCCACTCCTTATTCTCCTCATATCGATATCTCACCCAAAGCTTGAAAACTTCAATCACACAAAACTTAACGGAACTTCGTGAGATGGGCTAGTATGATAAAGAGTAAACCATTCACTTTGGTACTGTCAAATACAAGGTTCATAATTCTTATCACACAATGCTTACTGTACCATATCATTTCTACAATTTATATTGAGAAATATAAGCCATAGAAACTAGAAAACAAGCAAACTATGCAATGAAAACAGAATCTGTCAGAAACAGAACAGTCTATAATGATCTGAACATCAACCATACTTATGCTACTCCAAAAATTATGAAATACTTTGGTGGACGTGAGGAATTTTTCTATTAATCTTCTGCACAAAGAATCAACTCCAAAGAACTCTTCTGTAAAAAATGACAGCTAATCCCGTGAGCGCAAAGTTTCTGTTTTTTACAACAAGATCACATTAACTTTCACCCAAGTCTTACCAAAGGTCTTACTTGGCACTTTATTGAAACAAAATCTATAAAACGTGATTACTACAGTAGATTAATCATGTAAACACACAAAAACAGTAATGGTAAATATTGGGTTGTCTCCCAACAAGCGCTTTTCTTTAATGCCTTTAAGCTAGGCATGATGATTTCAATGATGCCACATAAAAGATAAGAATTGAAACATAAAGAGAGCATCATGAAGAATACGACTAGCACATTTAAAACTAACCCACTTCCTATGCCTAGGGATTTTGTGAGAACATAATTTACAGGAACAAGAATCAACTAGCATAGGAAGGCAAAACAAGTATAACTTCAAAACTTTAGGCCCATAGAGAGGAAACTTGATATTATTGCAACTCCTACAAGAATGTATTCCTCCCTCATAATAATTTTCAGTAGCATCATGAATGAGTTCAACAATATAACCATCACATACAGTATTCTTTTCATGATCTACAAGCATAGAAATTTTACTACTCTCCACATAAGTAAAATTCTTCTCATTCGGAATAGTGGGAGCAAACTCAATAAAATAACTGTCATGTGAGGCATAATTCAATTGAAAATTAAAATCATGATGACAAGTTTAATGGTTAACATTATTCTTTATAGCATACATGTCATTACAATAATCATCATAGATAGCAATTTTGTTCTCATAATCAATTGGAACCTCTTCCGAAATAGTGGAATCATTACTAACTAAAGTTGACACTCTTCCAAATCCACTTTAGATGATAGTATTATTCATACTCCAAAAGATATAAGTGAAGCACATGAAGCATTCTATAAATAGATGAAGATCTATCTCATAGTAGCATGGTTGTTAAAGAAAAAGAATAACACAAAGGACACAAATCATGTGAACAAAACAAAAACCAAGGTATACCGATAATTGTTGAAGAAGAAAGATGGGATGCCAACCGGGGCATCCCCAAGCTTAGATGCTTGAGTATCCTTGGAATATTTACTTGGGGTGCCTTGGGCATCCCCAAGATTGAACTCTTGCCTCTCTTTATTCTTCTCACATCGGTAACTCCTCGTTCTTCGAACACTTCATCCACACAAAAACTTTGTGAGGTCCGTTAGTATAATAAAGCAAATCACTACCTTTAGGTACTCTTGCAAACTCATTCCAATTTCGTATTAGCACTTTATCTACTGTATTCCAACTTCACCATGGTTCATACCCCCCAATAATACCCATGGATTCATCAAAATAAGCGAACAACACATAGAAAACAGAATCTATCAAAAACAGGACAGTCTGTAGTAATCTGAAAATTTAGTAAACTTATGTAACTCCAAAAAATTCAAAAAATATTAAAATTTAAAAAATTTGTACATAAGTAATGTTCAAAAAGTTTCATACCCATTTGACTTTACAGTAAAAAATTTGTACGCGCTAGAGCCAAAGTTTCTCTTTTTGTACTGCACATAGTAAACAAGCAATCTAATCATCCTAAAACCAAAGCTTGGAACATTATCTTTATAATACAATGGATATATACAAGGGTTAATTATTTTCAGAGAAGCTTCCATGAAATTTTTTACATTTTTTCCATGAGCATGAACACAAGTGTTCAAGGTCGACCCACACTTCTTGAATGCATAACCTTCCAATCACTTCTCTCATTGAAAAACTTTTTAGGCATGAGAGGCAAGTAGATTTTCTTTTTGTATTTTCATTCTTTTATTTTTTTTGTATGTTTCACCCACAAATAAACATCAACAAAAAAGAAAAAGAAAATCTACGTAGTGAAGAAAGCAAACAAGGACACACGAGAATATCAACCCCACGCTATTGCTCCCCGGCAACGGCGCCAGAAAAGAGCTTGATAATCCCCAAGTGCAGAGAATCATCGTAGAAATTCCCAAAGGTGGAACCCACAAGGAGCTAAAAGTAAGATCAATATTCTCTCAAGTCCTATCTGCAACTGATACGACTCTACGTACACAGAACGTTTACTTCCAACTAGAAACGAGAAATAAATCTACGCTGCGGGTGTGAAGAGGATAACTTTGCATGGTATTAGAGAGCTAAAATATAAAAGTAGGTGCTATTAGCATAAAGTTAGAATATATTACTAAATATTATAAATAGCGAGTGTGGAATAATGATGGGTCGGTGTGCGGAATTGTCCTAGGCAATTGTTAACAAGACCGGTAATCACTATTGCAATTTCATATGAGGGAGAGGCATAGGCTAACATACTTTCTCTTTTTGGATCATATGCACTTATTATTGGAACTCTAGCAAGCATCCGCAACTACTAAAGATCATTAAGGTAAAACCCAACCATAGCATTAACATATCAAGTTCCCTTTATCCCATACGCAACAGCCCCCTTACTCGGGTTTATGCTTCTGCCACTCAAGCAACCCACTATAAGCGAATCATGAACGTATTGCAACACCCTACAGTGGGAATCCCTCACGCTTGCGCAACACAGAGGGCACCATAGGACAACACCAAAATAAAACATACAACTCATACCAATCTAGATCATCAATCAACCCAAAGACAAAGGATATCTACTAAAAACATCATAGGATGGCAACACATCATTGGATCATAATATGTGGCATAAAGCACCATGTTCAAGTAGGGATTACAGCGGGGTGCAGGAGAGTGGACCGCGTTAAGGAGATGAGGATGGTGATGATGATGGTGATGTTGATGAAGATGATCACCGCGGTGATGATTCCCCTCCCGATGGCACTCCGGCGCCACCGAAAGAGTGGTTGAGAGGTTCTCCCCCTTGTGCTTCCTCCTCCATGGCCTCCCCCTGGATGGGGAGAGGTTCTCCTTCTAGTCCTTGGCCTTCATGGCGAAGATGGACCCTCCGAGATCCTTGCCCATGGCCTTCAGTGATGATGGCCCCCTCCGGCAGGGTGCCAGAGAGGAACAAGATTGATTTCTCGTGGCTACAGAGGCTTGCGGTGGCAGAACTTCCAATCTAGGTTATTTTTTGGAGGTTCGGGCATTTATAGGAGAGGTTGGCTTCGAGAACAAGTAAGGGGGCCCCACGGTGAGTCCACGAGGCACAGGGGTGCGCCCTCCACCCTCGTGGGGCCCACGGGCTTCCCCTCCGGTAACTCTTTGTTCCAGTATTTTTTATATTTTCCAGAAAAATTCTGCATTGATTTTCATCTCATTCCGAGAACTTTTATTTCTGCACAAAAACAACACCACGGTAGTTCTGCTGAAAACAGCGTCAGTACGGGTTAGTTCTAATCAAATCATACCAAAATCATATAAAACTATTGTAAACATGGCATGAATACTTCATAAATTATAGATACGTTGGAGACGTATCAGGGCGCAAGGAGGCGCCGACTTAGTCATGGGCGCAGTGGTGTGGACGTAGTGGTGTGCCGAGAAGACGTTGTTGACAACGCCTTGCGCCGGGGTTGCCAAGCCCGGGGACACATTGTAGACAAAGGCACACACCGGTGTTGCTGTTGGAAATATGCCCTAGAGGCAATAATAAATTGGTTATTATCATATTTCCTTGTTCATGATAATCGTTTATTATCCATGCTAGAATTGTATTGGACAGAAACTCAAATACGTGTATGGATACATATACAACAAGATGTCACTAGTCAGCCCCTATCGGACTAGTTCGTCGATCAAAGATGGCTATGGTTTCCTAGCCATGGACATGAGTTGTCATTTGAAAATGAGGTCACATCTTTAGGAGAATGATGTGATGGACAAGGCCCAAACTATAAACGTGGCATATGATCGTATCATGTTTTTTGCTATCATTTTCTGCATGTCAAGTATCTATGTTCCTATGACCATGAGATGATGCAAATCACTGACACCAGAGGTATACCTTGTGTGTACCAAACGTCGCAACATAACTGGGTGACTATAAAGGTGATCTACAGGTATCTTCGAGGGTGTCTGTTGAGTTGGCATGGATCAAGACTAGGATTTGTCACTCCGTATGCCGGAGAGGTATCTCTGGGCCCTCTCGATAATACAACATCACAAGAAGCTTGCAAGCAAGGTGACTAAGGAGTTAGTCATGGGATCTTGTATTATAGAATGAGTAAAGAGACTTGCCGGTAACGAGATTGAACTAGGTATGGAGATACCGACGATTGAATCTCGGGCAAGTAACATACCGGCAGACAAAGGGAACTACATACGGGATTAATCCTTGACATCGAGGTTCGACCGATAAGATCTTCGTAGAATATGTGGGAACCAATATGGGCATCCAGGTCCCACTATTGGTTATTGACCGTAGAGGTGTCTCAGTCATGTCTGCATAGTTCTCGAACCCGCAGGGTCTACACACTTAATGTTTGGTGATGATATAAATATAGTTGAGTCTTATGGTGGTTACCGAAGGTTGTTTGGAGTCCCGGATGAGATCACGGACGTGACGAAGAACTCCGCACTACAAAAAATATACACTTCCATGATAATACGTGTTTGTCATAGTAGGTCACGTTTTTTGTCATGCATGTACATCCATGACAATTTTATGACAGAATCAAGATAGTCATACATATGCTATCGTAGAAGTGTTCCATGACAATACCAAAATTATCATCACGAAAGTGTCCACTTCCATGACGATAAATGGCGCGTCATGGAAGTTCTATCATCAAGGGTAACCGACACGTGGCATCCACTGTAACGGGTTACCATTAAGCTATCGGTTTCCGGTTTGGATCCGATAACCCGTTAACAGCCTGAACCAATGGGGTTTTTCCACGTGTAAAATCATCATTGGCTGGAGGAAACACGTGTCTGCTCCTCGGTGGGCCGGATGTCGTCCGTCCAATAGAGGAGACATGCCTATGATATGTCGACACATGGCAGGGCCCAACAGAGGCCCATATAGGTTAAAAAGGCCGGCTCAGTCAAAGGCCCTTAGTATTTACTCAGGTACTAGTGGGCCAGCCCAATAATGGTTTGTTTAAACATGGCCCATTTACGGCCCAAAGCCAGATCTGGCCCATTAATTGTTCGCTGAATATTTGGGCCCAATTATGGCCTAGTGACATTTCGGCCTATTAGAGGCCCGATGTAGACATGGGCCCATTTCAGCCATGTGTGTCTTTCACCCTGGGAATGGCCCGTGGTGCCCATGGGCCATATATGGTCCGACGTGATATCAGGCCCTCGAACGGCCCGTGATAAAGGTGGCAACAGTTCAACCCAATGTAACTTTGGGCCTGTTAAAGGCCTATCGTGTAATTCGGCCCGTTGATGCCTCTACTAAGCTTTCGGCCTCTTAAAGGCCCATGTATCAGTGGGCCAACTAAGTGCCGAGATATGTTTCGGCATGGTAATGGCCCGTCATATAACTAGGCCAAAAAAGGCCCAGTCTACATTTCATCCTGCTGAAGGCCCGTCGATGACTAGTGAAAATTGAGGCCCAACATGCATTTCAGCCTGCTAAAGGCCCATGGTTTCTTCTGGGCCGTAACAGGCCAACAGAATATTCAGCCTATTAATGGCCCAAAGCTACATGGGCCCAACTAAGTGTTGGGTCCACTAAAGGACCAACTAAACTTTGGACCGAATATAAGCTCGTGTAAGTTTTGGGCCTAGCGTAAAGTGTGAAGCGCCCAATGAACTTTCAGGCCCAAGAAAGTTGCAGGTCTGCCCAATTGTGGCCCGCTAAAAGCAGGCCCGCTAGAGGCGAATGTTTCAGCCGGTCGACTACATCAGATTTTCTCCATTTTTTTCAGATAGCGAATGATGGCAGTAACTAGTACGAATTAAGAACAAACCTACTCTATACAATAAAGAAATTACATCATTGTAACTTAGTATAAACCTACACTATACAATAAAGGATTTGTGGTATATTGCATGCACTAGGCATCGAAACTCGCCACTAGCACTACTAGGAAAAGGGCTATTAATTAAATGGCCACTAATGGCGCACCGGACATGTGGTGTGCCACTACTATATAGCAGTGGCGCACCATGTGCTGGTGCGCCATTAGTGTGGAAGACACTAATGGCGCACCAGACACATGGTGCGCCACTAGTAACATTTTTTTTATTTGTCCAAACATACTAATGGCGCACTAGGGCCAGTGCGCCATTACTAGTTCTAACTAGTAATGGCGCACCAGCCACATAGTGCGCCACTACAATATTTTTTTTATTTTTTTGCAAAACTACTAATGGCGCACCGGGGAATAGTGCGCCATTACTAGTTTAAACTAGTAATGGCACACTGTGCCCTGGTGCGCCATTAGTATATATATTTTTTATTTTTTTGCAAAACTACTAATGGCGCACCACCAGCAGGTGCGCCATTACTAACTAGGGTTACTAATGGTGCATTTGTAGGTGGTGCGCCATTAGTAACCTGGGACCAGCTAGATATTTTGGACAACCACACCTACCCACTCACTTTCCCCACTTCATTCTCTCCACCTCCTCCTCCAAGCTTGTCTCGGCTGCCTCCTCCTCCTCACCTCATTTGCACCATAGATTCATCCAAATTAAGTGGTTAAATTACCTTTTTTTGATAGATAAGTAAGGGGGAAGCTATCTTTATGTTGTTCTCCCTCCAACAACGTGCACATGCACTTTTTATGGCCTAGCTAGATCTATGTATGTTTGTGGTGTTGCATATGTTTGTGGTGTTGCATATATGTTTGTGTTTGCAGGTACCGGTATTTGAAATGCGATAGATGCCAATATTTTGCCGGAATGTTGATTTATTTCCGTTTCGGCGAGAAATTTGGCACTATGCATTATTTTTGGTCCTATTTTTAGGTAAAGTCATGCCAAATTTTTTCTTAGTTATAAAATATCATTTTGCTCTACCCCACAGGCGACCATGGTCCGCACGATGACCGAAGGCATCGTGAATAGGTGTTTGAGCTCCGTGAAGGCCGAGATGCTTCAAAAGAACGAGACGGAGATAAGATGTCCGTGTCGAAGATGCAAGCTGAAGAGCCTTATTGCGGACCCGGATTCCGGGCAGGTGCAGGACCACATGCTCTTGTGTGGTTTCATTGATGGCTATCGGTGGCAAGGTGATGAAGATGACTATGAAGTCGTCCATGGGGGCTGGGCAAGAAATGAGGAAGGGAAGCAAGACAACCACCGCGGCTCGGGCGGGCGAGAAGACGAAGAATCTCCAGGACATGATCACGATGGTGATGCTGTACACAGTCATCATGTAGAGGATGCAGGACATGATGATGAGGAAGATGCCGGAGCAAACGAAGGCCATGATCATGAAGATGAAGATGCCAGCGGAGCAGACGGTGATGGACCATCGATGGGCTGGGTGCAGGACTCTCATATACAAGAGCTGCTTCTCAAGCAGACAGATAACGCAAGAGCTACCGCCCGAGAGAAAGCCAAGCTGGATCAACTGGAGATAGACGCGGTTACTCCATTGTATGAAGGATGCAGGCCCGAGGATACCCGCCTGAAAGTAACACTCATGGCTCTGGAGATGAAGGTAAAACACAAAATGACCGACGCATGCTTCGACGAGAACATGTCATTCTGGCACGAACGTCTTCCCAAGGGGAACAAGTGCCCGACCAGTTTAGAGGAGGCGAAGAAAATCGTGTGTCCTCTAGATTTACCGCACGTGAAATACCATGTGTGCATGAACAATTGCATCATTTATCGGGACGAGCACGCGGAGTCTACCATATGTCTGGTGTGCGGCATCACTCGATACAAGAAGAGGAAGAAAGCTCCTCGAAAAGTGGTGTGGTACTTTCTGATCACTCCTCGTCTGTAGCGGTATTTCACGGACCCTAAGGTAGCAAAGCTCCTGCGTTGGCACGCGGATAGGGAGGAGAAGAAGCGAGAAGATGACGCAAATGATCCGGAGATAAATAAAAAAGACAAGATGCTGAGTCACCCTAAGGATGGGAGCCAGTGGGAAGCGTTGAACTTTGAACACCCAGAATTTGGGAAGGATCCAAGGAACATCGTGCTGGGCGCGAGCACCGATGGAGTCAATCCGTTTGGCAGCCAGAGAAGCACACATAGCACCTGGCCTGTGTTTGTGTGGATGTACAACCTTCCCCCTGGTTGTGCATGAAGAGGAAGTACATTCACATGAGTATGCTAATTGAACGGCCGAAACAACCAGGGAATGACATCAATCTGTATCTGGGGCTGCTGAAAGAGGAGCTAGACACGTTGTGGAAAACGCCAGCCAATACGTGGGACGCCGTAGAGAAAGAATATTTCCCTATGAGAGCCGCACTGCTCACGAAGGTGCACGACTATCTCGGTTATGGATATCTCGCGGGGCAGGTGGTCCACGGATTTTTTGGATGCGTCAGGTGCATGGATGACACAACATATCGCCAGCTAGATAGAGATCCCGGGTCTTCGAAAACCGTGTTCATGGGACATCGAAGGTGGCTTCGCGACGATGACCCATGGAGGAAATGCAAGGATCTGTTCGATGGTGAAACTGAACCCCGAAGACGCCCGCGTACGAGGAGTGGCGAGGAAACAGACGAGTTGTTGAAAAATTGGAAAGATTTCCCACTACCGGGAAAGAAGCAAAAGGTGCCAGAGCCGGGAAAGAAGCGAAAGGCGCTAGAGCCGCTGCTGAAGGTATGGAAAACGAGGTCTGTTTTCTAGGACTTGCCGTACTGGAAGATCCACCGTGTGCCTCACAGCCTTGATGTCATGCATATCACGAAGAACGTGTGCGAGAGTCTGCTTGGTACCCTGCTCAACTTGCCAGAGAGGACCAAAGATGGGCCGAAAGCAAGGGCAGACTTGAAATCAATGGGCATCAGGGAGGAGCTTCACGCTAATGATGATGATGATGAGGCAAAGCAGGACACAGAAAGTCATCGCAAAGGCAAAAAGGCCAAGAAGACCGGAAATGACTTCCCTCCCGCGTGCTTCACTCTAAGTCAAGAGGAGATCGATCAGTTTTTCACCTGCCTCGTAGGAGTAAAACTTCCTTACGGTTACGCGGGGAAGATAAGCAGATACCTAGACCCAGCGAAGCAGAAGTTCAGCGGGATGAAGTCTCACGACTGTCACGTGCTGATGACGCAGATACTTCTAGTTGCAATCCGTGGGATCATGGACGCGCACATCCGTGAAATGCTATTTGGCCTATGCACCTTTTTTGACGTCATCTCTCGGAAGTCGGTTGGCGTGAGGCAACTCAGAAGGCTACAAGAAGAGATCATGGTGATACCATGCGAGCTTGAGAAGTACTTCCCGCCCGCATTCTTCGACGTTATGGTGCATCTGCTGGTCCATATCATGGAGGATATCATCCAACTCGGGCCGACATTCCTACACAACATGATGCCATTCAAAAGGATGAGTAGTGTCATCAAAGGATACGTTCGTAACATGTCACATCCAGAGGGAAGCATAGCCAGGGGCTTTCTGACCGAAGAGTGCATCTCCTACTGCACAAATTATCTAGGCATCGAGAACCCCGTTGGTCTGCCCGTCAACAGGCACCTCGGCAGGCTTGCTGGATGGGGTCACCGTGAGGGTCACCGCGAAATGCATGTCGACTTCAAGGGTCGACTCGCCGACTTTGAAAGAGCAAACCTAGTCGCGCTACAACACATAGATGTGGTCGATCCTTGGGTGGTAGAGGACAAAATCTTTATTGAGAAGACGTACAATGACCGAGGCCAGCAGAGGACGGATGGAGATATAATCAAAGAGCACAACTCATGTTTCACGCGTTGGTTCAAGCAGAAGCTTTTGTCGTACCCTTTACATGAGGATTCTTCCGCGGAAGAACAACTCATATTCGCCTTGTCACAGGGCGCCGAGCACAACCTGATGACGTATGAGGCGTATGATATCAACGGCTACACATTCTACACCGAGGGAAAGGACATCAAGAGCGATGTTTATCAGAACTCCAGGGTAACGATGGAATCCTACACCGGTAACGACAAGGACAGATACTATGGAAGGATCGAGGAGATCTGGGAGCTGAGCTACGCTGGAGAGAAGGTCCCGATGTTCTGTGTCAGATGGGCCAAGAGTGTCATAAAAGAAGACCGGTATTTCACCACCATGGTTATACCCGAAGCCAAATCCAAGACCGTGGACGCAAACATCACCGCGAAAAATGAGCCATGGGTACTGGCTTCCCAAGTGGACCAATGCTTCTTCGTTACCGACCCGCCAAAGCCCAGTCATGTTGTCGTGAGGAGAGGCAAAAGGAAGATCATCGGAATGGATGGAGTCGCCAATGAGCAAGACATCGACAAGTACGGCGACCCGAAGATGGAACATGACGACGACGATGAAGTATCAGCATACACCACAAGAACAAGCAGGACCACCCTACCTAAAGGACATCCGTTCAAGAGAAGAACTCCATTTATGAAAAATAAGGGCAAAAAGATTGTGAACATATAGCTAGCTAAGATCGATTGTATTTAAAATATGGGTAGTACAAGCGTAGATCTACCACGAGATCGTAGAGGCTAAACCCTAGAAGCTAGCCTATGATGATTATGATTATGATCGTCCTTCTAAGGACCAACCTCTCCGGTTTATATAGACACTGGAGAGGGCTAGGGTTTACATGGAGTCGGTTACAAGGAAGGAAATATAATATCCGGATCGCCAAGCTTGTCTTCCACGCAAAGGGGAGTCCCATCCGGACACGGGAAGAAGTCTTGACTCTTGTATCTTCACGCTCCCACAATCCGAACAGAGTGTATAGTTCGGTTGTCCGGATACCCCCTAATCCAGGACTCCCTCAAGAGGAACTACTGCCGCCACTGCCTCTGGCGTGACTGTGTTCTGGTACATCTTGTCCACAGAAATAATAACATCCTTCTCGTCTGATTGGATGGTAATGACTCCCACAGGCCCAGGCATCTTCAAGGTGTTGTAGGCATAGTGGGATGCTGCCATGAATTTATCTAGGGCTAGGCGTCCAAGGATCCCATTGTACGACAGGGGGAGGTCGACCACATCAAACACAATCTTCTCGGTCTGGTAGTTCAGCTCTCCCCCAAACGCAACCGGCAGCGTGATCTTTCCCTTAGGACGGCTCCTGCCAGGATTAACTCCTTGAAACGTGTCGGTAACCTTTTAGGACTCCTCTGCTATCTGAAGTTTTCTAATAACTGTCGGGGAGATCAGATTCAACCCGGCCCTGCCGTCCACCAACATTTTTGTGACCTTGAGGTTGCGAATTGTTGGAGAGACCAACAATGGCAAACACCCTACTAGAGTGGTACGGCCAGGATGATCCTCTTCGTCAAAGATGATTGGCGTGCATGACCATTTGAGTGGTTTCCGGGCCCCTGGCCCTAGTTCCACGACATTGACTTCTCGTGCCCACCGCTTGAGTTGGCGGTGAGACGTGTGCAAAGATGCACCCTCGTTAATGCATAGGGTGACAGTGGTCTTCTGAAACTCCTGCTCACTGGTTTCCTCTTCGTCTCCTCCGTCACTCTCATCATCATAGGCTTCCTTCTCTCTACCTCTGGAGGGTTTTCCTTGGTTTCGGAAGGGTTTGCCAGGGTGATTTACTTCATCATCTCGTCCCTTACCACCAGCGACATTCAGACCCTTTTCCTTGTCACGCTTCTCATATTCTACTCTTTGTCTCTTGACGAGCTGCTCAACCTGATAGCCTTGAAGGTCGTGGCCTTTGGTCTGATGAATCTTGCAATACGGCCCATCACCTTTCCCATCCTTCTCGGTAGCTGCGGCCTCCCAGCAGTTAGTGCACACGTCGGCTTCCTTGCCGGAGACCTCAGCCTTGGCCTTCTTGATGGTACTAAGTGTACCTGATCCTTCAACATTCATCACTATCTTATCCTTCTGCTTCTTAGTGCATTTCTTGTTCTTCTTCTGACTGGTAGATTCATCATCGTCCTCTGAATCGACGTTGGTGCAATCGTCTTCATCGGGTGAGGGAGTCCTGGATTAGGGGGTCCTTGGTTGTCCGGACCGTTTAATATGGGTTGGACTGATGGGCCATGAAGATACAAGAAAAAGGCTTTCCCCCGTGTCCGGGTAGGACTCCTATATATGCGTGGAAGGCAAGCTTGGTGTCCGGATATGTTATTTCCTTCCCCCACAAACCGACTCTGTACAACCCTAGATCTCTCCATTGTGTATATAAACCAGAGAGTTTAGTCTATAGGGACTATCAGAATTCTCATAGGCTAGACAGCTAGGGTTTAGCCATTACGATCTCGAGGTAGATCAACTATTGTAACCCCTATATTCATCGAATACAATCAAGTAGGACATAGTGTTTTACCTCCATTAAGAGGGTCCGAACCTGGGTAAACATTGTGTCCCACTAGTCCCTTGTTACCCTTGATTCTCAGATGCACAGTTTGGGACCCCCTACTCGAGATCTGCCAGTTTTGACACCGACATTGGTGCTTTCATTGAGAGTTCCACTGTGTCGTCAACAGAAGGATTGATGGCTCAGCTTGTCATCAGCAATGATGATGTTTCCGGGGAGGCTTTTCTCCCTGGACAACTCCCTGCGTGCCAATTCAACTGGCCGCCTCGAGCAGATCAACAGCTATGCCCCTGGCCACCAGATCAGGTTTGGAAGCTTGAATTACGTCGCTGATATCCGAGGAGACTTGATCTTCGAAGGGTTTGCGGCCTCAGTTGCCACTCCTTATTTACATGGAGGAAGCCCGTCCGATCCACCATCAGGTTTCGCTCAAGGATCAACTCTCGTGCCTGCTCGAGCCTTAGACCCAGAGCGAACCACTTTGTCCGAAGACGGGAGGATAAACCCCGCTGGACTCTCTCCCATTACGGAGCTCCCTACCGGAGACCCAGAGGTAACCATGCTATCAGCAAATCCGGAGTCAAATAGGACTCTCCCTGTCATCGGGAGGCCGGACCCATCTCTGGACGTCAACTCCGGACCCTCGAGGTCTGCGTCCACTGAGCTCGGTCAAGTGGTGATTACCGGACCCAGCTCCGCAGATCCTCAGTCACCTGTCCAGCTTTCGCTCCTAAACGAGGCGCTGGACATAATGCGATCTCTCGCTATCACGGAAGTATTACTTCCAAACTATGCCCAGCCTGAACTAGGGGCTGAGAGCAGGGAATTTTACGTCCCACCCACCACCCAGTTAATAGCCAATGTCGAGGACCTAACCGACATGCTAGACTACGCCTCTGAAGACATCGACGGTATGGACGACGATACCGGAGTCAAACCAGGCCAAAACCCGCCTATCACTGGGCGTCGGACGACCACTTCTACTTACGACATGTACATGGTGGATATGCCAGAGAAAAAGTACGATGATGGCACTCAAGGTCTGATTGAGGACAAGCCCATCGAGGCACCTCCAAAGCACCGACATCAGCGGCGCCGCTCACGATTGCGTCGAGAAAATGAAAGTAATACTGGCACCGGAGACAATGACACTCCGAACAATGCCGAATATTTTGACCACCCCGTCGAGCCTGCGTCCGAGCAGGAAGAGAGGGAAGAGAGACAAGTCCACCCCAACGAGCTCGCTGATAATTAGGATTCGGAGGATAGTAACTATCTACCGGCTTCCGAGGAGGATGTTAGCCTTGGAAATGAAGATTTTATCGTGCCAGAGGTACCCCTCGAACAAGAATGATTCAAGCGACAGCTCATCACTACTGCGAGGAGCCTAAAAAAGAAGCTGCAGCAGCTTCAAGCTGAACAAGATACGCTCAACGATAGATGGACCAAGGTCCTGGATGCCGAGGAATACGACCTGGAGCGCCCGATAAAGAGCTACCCAAAGCGCATGTTGTTTCCACAATTCGACGATGAGGCCCTTCAGCCAATATCGTCAAGATATAATCATGCTGATGAACCGGACCGACCACCACGTGGACGGGACAAAGCGGCTACTTATGCCAAACACCAGCCCACGCTAACTCATCGTAGAGGCAAAGAGGTAGCGGCTTCGGGCTACACCTACGACTTACGTCAGGACCTGGACAATAGAGCCGGCCAGACCAGATCAATCTACAGAACAAGGGGACGTGCCCCAACATGAGACTACGACGATCAATCCTGGCGCGACAAGCATAACCAAGTTCAGGCCAAGAACCGAACACATATTTCATCCGAACTCCGTCATGATGTTGCCCGATATAGAGGCGCCACACACCCCATGTGCTTTACCAATGAGGTAATGCAGCACCAGTTTTCGGAAGGGTTTAAACCCGTAAACATCGAGGCATACGATGGAACG
Source organism: Triticum timopheevii (assembly GCA_963921465.1). NCBI lineage: Eukaryota > Viridiplantae > Streptophyta > Magnoliopsida > Poales > Poaceae > Triticum > Triticum timopheevii. The sequence continues at coordinate 351,651,188 of OY997264.1, forward strand.
ACAGATCCCGCAGTATGGATTGAAGATTTTCTTCTCCACACTCACATGGCTCGCGGTGATGATCACCATGCCATTAAATACCTCCCCCTAAAACTAAAAGGACCAGCGCGGCACTGGTTGAATAGCCTCCCAGAGAACTCATTGGCAGTTGGGAGGACCTGGAGGATGCTTTTCGAGACAACTTCCAAGGCACTTATGTCCGGCCACCGGACGCTGATGACCTTAGTCACGTAGTCCAGCAACCCAGAGAGTTAGCCTATAAACTCTGGACTCGATTCTTAATCAAAAAGAACGAAATCGTTGACTGTCCGGATGCTGAAGCCCTAGCAGCCTTCAAGCATAGCGTTCATAACGAATGGCTCACCCGACACCTTGGTCAGGAAAAGCCAAAAACTATGGCAGCTCTTACTGCGCTCATGACCCACTTCTGCGCAGGCGAAGATAGTTGGTTGGCTCGTAGAAGCAATAGAACCAGTGACCCTGGCACCTCTGAGGCCAGGGATGGCAACCGGAAAGCCACGACGTAGCAAAAATAAGCGTCGGAACAACAATGATGAAACCGAGGATACGACGGTCAATGCCGGATTTAGCAGCTCCAAATCCGATCAACGGAAGAAGTCATTCAAAGGAAATAGAGACGGTCTGGCCAAAATACTAGATACGCCTTGCTAGATTCATGGCACCCCTGACAAGCCTGCCAACCACACCAACAGAAACTGCTGGGTTTTTAAACAGGCCGGTAAATTAAGTATCGAACACAAGGGGAAAGGGCCTCAAAGCAAGGATGATGATGAGCCGCACCCTCCGAACACAGGGGGACAGAAGAAATTTCCCCCGAGGTGAAGACAGTGAACATGATATATGTCACACATATCCCAAAAAGGAAGCGCAAGCGCGCACTAAGGGATGTCTACGCCGTAGAGCCTGTCGCCCCAAAATTCAACCCATGGCCGGCTTCTGCGATCACCTTCGATCGCAGGAACCACCCAAGTAGTTTCCGTCATGGAGGTTTGCAGCCCTGGTACTCGATCCCATCATCGATGGATACCATCTCACTAGAGTCCTCATGGACGGTGGCAGCAGTCTCAACCTGATTTATCAAGACACTGTCCGTAAGATGGGCATCGACCCCTCAAGAATCAAGCCTAGCAACCCTACCTTTAAAGGAGTGATACCTAGAATGGAGGCCCGCTGCACGGGCTCCTTAACGTTGGAAGTAGTCTTCGGCTCTCCGAACAACTTTTGAAGAGAAGATTTGATCTTCGATATCGTCCCTTTCCGAAGTGGTTATCATGCAATGCTCGGACGAACCACTTTCACCCGTTTCAATGCAGTCCCATATTATGCTTATTTAAAATTCAAAATGCCCGGACCGTGTGGCATCATAACAGTCAATGGAAACATGGAGCGCTCCCTCCGTACTGAGGATCACATTGTGGCCCTTGCAGCCGAAGTACAGAATGGCCTCATCAAGCCGAACAACTCGTCGGTCATTAAGACCCCTGACACTGCCCAGCGAGTCCGGTCCACATCACAGCACGACAGCTCGAAGGATCCGGAGCTGGAATAGCAGTTCAGCCTCCGCCGACCGCCCTATAAGGTCGTAACATACATACCGCGCGCGCATAATTACACACTCAAAATACCCTAGGCAGCGCCGGAGGCATACCACGGGAAAAGGTTTATAGTACGGCTTGACCCTATTCGAACCTTAATTTTTTTCCTCTTTCTTCTTATTCTTTTCTTTCACTACAGGTTCATTAAAAACCTACCTACCTTACGGTCGTACTAGGGCTCCTTTCTAGCCTCCCCTTTCTTGAAGGCGACCATCAATGTTTCCTCTCAAAGGATCTCTCACCAGGGAGAAACGGCGCAGACGTGCGGTAGGGCACCACTGGGATCTTCAAGACCACTGCTTTTAGGCCCTATGTAAAACTTCCCCTTATTAAAATTATCGACATGTAAAATAGCCTTGATATCTACGACACTATCTGTAATAGCACGTTGATGACCCACAAGTATAGGGGATCTATCGTAGTCCTTTCGATAAGTAAGAGTGTCGAACCCAACGAGGAGCAGAAGGAAATGACAAGCGGTTTTCAGTAAGGTTTTCTCTACAAGCACTGAAATTGTAGGTAACAGATAGTTTTGTGATAAGGTAAATTGTAACAAGTAACAAGCAATGAAAGTAAATAAAGTGCAGCAAGGTGGCCCAATCCTTTTTGTAGCAAAGTACAAGCCTGGACAATTCCTTATAATGAGAAAAGAGCTCCCGAGGACACATGGGAATTATCGTCAAGCTAGTTTTCATCACGCTCATATGATTCGCGTTCGGTACTTTGATAATTTGATATGTGGGTGGACCGGTGCTTGGGTACAACCCTTACTTGGACAAGCATCCCACTTATGATTAACCCCTATTGCAAGCATCCGCAACTAGAAAAGAAGTATTAAGGTAAACCTAACCACAGCATTAGACATATGGATCCAAATTAACCCCTTACGAAGCAACGCATAAACTAGGGTTTAAGCTTCTGTCACTCTAGCAACCCATCATCTACTTATTACTTCCCAATGCCTTCCTCTAGGCCCTTATAATGGTGAAGTGTCATGTAGTCAATGTTCACATAACACCACTAGAGGAAAGACAACATAGATCTCATTAAAATATCGAACGAATACCAAATTCACATGACTACTAATAGCAAGACTTCACCCATGTCCTCAGGAACAAACGTAACTACTCACAAAGCATATTCATGTTCATAATCAGAGGAGTATTAATATGAATTAAGGATCTGAACATATGATCTTCCACCAAGTAAACCAATTAGCATCAACTACAAGGAGTAATCAACACTACTAGCAACCCACAGGTACCAATTTGTGGTTTTGATACAAGATTGGATACAAGAGATGAACTATGGTTTTGAGAGGAGATGGTGCTGGTGAAGATATTGATGGAGATTGACCCCCTCCCGATGAGAGGATCATTGGTGATGACGATGGTGATGATTCCCTCTCCCACAGGGAAGTTTCCCCGGCAGAACAGCTCTGCCAGAGCCCTAGATTGGTTCCGCCTCGTGGCGGCGAAGTTTCGTCCCGTAAGCTTGCCTCTGATTTTTTGCAGGGTAAAAGCCTTCATATAGCAGAAGATGGGCACCGGAGGGCCACCAGGGGGCCCAAGAGATAGGGGCGCGCCCAGTAGGGGTGGGCGCGCCCCCACCCTCTCAATAGTTCTTATTAATTCCAAAGCTGACTTCCGTGGAGTTTTGGGATTTTTGGAGCTGTGCAGAATAGGTTTCCAATATTTGCTCCTTTTCCAGCCAGAATTCCAGCTGCCGGCATTCCCCCTCTTCATGGTAAACCTTATAAAATAAGAGAGAATAGCCATAAGTATTGAGATATAATGTGTAATAACAGCCCATAATGCAATAAATATTGATCTAAAAGCATGATGCAAAATGGACGTATCAACTCCCCCAAGCTTAGACCTCGCTTGTCCTCACGCGGAAGCCGAAATCGAAAAATATGTCCACATGTTTAGAGATAGAGGTGTCGATAAAAAATAAAATACAGACATGAGGGCATCATGATCATTCTTATAATAGCACCATAAATAGATTTTATCATATGATTTATTATGCTCAAGTAACAATCAATTCACAATGTCAAGTATGATTCAGAAACTTAATTGGGAACTAACAAACTATAATCTTAGTCACTGAAGCAATTGCAATTTATCATAACATCAGAAAGAGTCAAGAATAGAGCTTTTCAGCAAGTCCACATACTCAACTATCATATAGTCTTCTACAATTGCTAACACTCACGCAATACTTGTGGTTATGGAGTTTCAACCAGACACTGAGAAAGAGAGGGGCTTATTGTGTTGCCTCCCAACGTATTCACCTTTGGGTGATGTCAACAATAATAATTCATGCTAACTTACATCCAATTGGATATATATATATATCAAGATCTTTCAAACAGGAGGAGCTTGCCAAAGGATAAAATGAAAAAGGGAAAGGTGAAGATCACCTTGACTCAAGCATAAAGTAAAGAACATAAAGTAAAAGATAGGCCCTTCGCAGAGGGAAGCAGAGGTTGTCATGTGCTTTTAGGGTTGGATGCACAAAATCTTAATGCAAAAGAACGTCACTTTATATTGCCACTTGTGTATGGACCTTTATTATGCAGTCTGTCGCTTTTATTGCTTCCATAACAAGATCGTATAAAGGTTATTTTCTCTGCACTAATAAGTCATATGTATTTAGAGAGCAATTTTATTGCCTGCAACATGACAACTTACTTGAAGGATCTTACTCAATCCATAGGTAGGTATGGTGGACTCTCATGGCAAAAACTGGGTTTAAGGATATTTGGAAGCACAAGTAGTATCTCTACTTGGTGCAAGGAATTTGGCTAGCATGAGCGGGAAAGGCAAGCACAACATGTTGGGAAGATCAATGACAATATACTTTAACTGAGATGTGAGAAAACATAAACCATTACGTTGTCTTCCTTGTCCAACATCAACTCTCTTAGCATGTCATACTTAATGAGTGCTCACAATCATAAAAGATGTCCAAGATAGTATATTTGTATGTGAAAACCTCTTTTTACTTATTACTTCCTATTAATTGCAACGATGACCAAAACTACGTTTGTCAACTCTCAACAACTTTTATGCCTCATACTTTTTATGTGTGAAGTCATTACTATCCATAAGATCAATATGAACTCTTTTATTCTTTTTATTATTTCTACTTTCTCAAGATCATGGCAAGATAGCAAAGCCCTTGACTCAACACTAATCTTTATTATAGATAGCTCATGAACTCGATTACATAAAGAGATCACAAAGCAAAACTCAAAACTAATTGATACTAAAACTTCAGTCTACTAGATCAAGATACTACTAAAAGGATCGAACTAAGTAAAACGGTAAAGATAGAAGTGTGATGGTGATACGATACTGGGGAACCTCCCCCAAGCTTGGCAGTTGCCAAGAGGAGTGCCCATACCCATGTGATTATGTCCTCGGAGGTGATGGAGGTGGTGATGATGATGGTGGATAATCGCACATCGAGCGTAAAAGCTCATCCAACTTGCGTATAATGCCCTTGAGTCCGACGATATGATCCTTCAACAAAATATTCTCCTGTGTGAGATACTTATTCTGTATGCGAGCTAACTCAATCATCTTGAAAGCTTCAATCTCAGTTGGAGTAAAGAGGTTAGGTAAGGGTTGAGGGATGTCTTCTTCTTTCACCGCCAGATCTTGAACCTCCATGGCCTTGTTGATCCCTTCATCCTTGTTGATCCCTTCCGGTTCTTCTCTTTTCAGCTCTATCTTCAATAGCCAAGCATCCTTGTCTTCATTGTTGATGGAGGGCGACGTCATGGTGCTCTAGATCTGTAATAGGAACAGCTCGAAACGAAAATAGGGGGTATTTGCGTGATACGGTGGTCAAAGCCTTCAAGAGATTATATAATGAATTTTTACCGACCAAAATATGTAACGTGCAAGAAAACGGAGTCCGGGAGGCAGACGAGGTGGCCACGAGACAAGGGGCGTGCCCAGGAAGGGTGGGCGCGCCCTCCACCCTCGTGGAGGCCTCGTGTCCTTCTCGGATTACTTCTTTCTTTCCAAAATTCTTAAATATTCCAAAACGGATAAAATTGCCATTAGAATTGTTTTGGAGTCGGTTTACTTACCATACCACATACCTATTCGTTTTCGGAGTCTGGAACGTTCTGGAAAGTGTCCCTTCTGTATTCCTCCGGGGTTACAGTCTCAACAATATTAGTTTCAACATTGATAGGATTACCTGAGATATAATGTTTAATTCTTTGACTGTTCACCACCCTCGGACTTGTGCCTTCGAAGTTGTTGATTTTTATGGCACCAGAATGATAGACCTCCTCGATGATGTAAGGACCTTCCCATTTAGAGAGAAGTTTTCCTGCAAAAAATCTTAAACGAGAGTTGAATAATAACACATAATCACCTACGTTAAACTCACACTTTTGTATCCTTTTGTCATGCCAGCATTTGACTTTTTCTTTGAATAGCTTGGCATTCTCATAGGCTTGGGTTCTCCATTCATCAAGTGAGCTAATATCAAATAACCTCTTCTCACCGGCAAGTTTGAAGTCATAGTTGAGCTCTTTAATAGCCCAGTATGCTTTATGTTCAAGTTCAAGAGGTAAGCGACATGCTTTTCCATAAACCATCTTATACGGAGACATACCCATAGGATTTTTGTATGCAGTTCTATAGGCCCATAATGCATCATCAAGTTTTTTGGACCAATTCTTTCTAGATCTATTGACAGTCTTTTGCAAAATTAGTTTGAGCTCTCTATTGCTCAACTCTACTTGACCACTAGACTGCGGGTGATAAGGAGATGCAATTCTATGATTAAAATCATACTTAGCAAGCATCCTACAGAAAGCACCATGAATAAAATGTGAACCACCATCAGTCATAAGATATCTAGGGACTCCAAACCTTGGAAAAATAACTTATTTAAGAATTTTAATAGAAGTGTTATGATCAGCACTACTAGTTGGAATAGCTTCTACCCACTTAGTAACGTAATCAACAGCAACTAAAATATGTATGTAACCATTAGAGGCAGGAAAAGGTCCCATATAATCAAAGCCTCAAACATCAAACGGTTCAGTAAGAAGAGAATAATTCATAGGCATTTCTTGACGTCTACTAATATTACCAATTCTTTGATATTCATCACAAGATAAGACAAACTTATGAGCATCTTTGAAGAGAGTAGGCCAATAAAAACCAGATTGTAATACCTTATGTGCAGTTCTATCTCCAGCGTGGTGTCCTCCATATGATTCAGAGTGACACTTGCGTAGGATCTGTTCCTGTTCATGCTCAGGTACACAGCATCTAATAACACCATCTACTCCTTCTTTATAAAGATGTGGGTCATCCCAGAAGTAATGTCTTAAATCATGAAAGAACTTTTTCTTTTGCTGGTATGTGAAACTAGGTGGTATAAATTTAGCAACAATGTAATTAGCATAATCAGCATACCAAGGAGCAGTACGAGAAGAATTAACGACCTCTAATTCTTCATCGAGAAAGCTATCATCAATAGGTAGTGGGTCACCAAGAACATTCTCTAACCTAGACAAGTTGTCTGCAACGGGGTTCTCAGCTCTCTTTCTATCAATAATATGCAAATCAAATTCTAGGAGCAAGAGAACCCATCAAATAAGTCTAGGCTTAGCATCTTTGTTTTCCATAAAATATTTAATAGCAGCATGATCAGTGTGAATAGTAACTTTGGAATCAACAATATAGGGTCTAAACTTACCACATGCAAACACAACTGCTAAGAACTTTTTTCGGTAGTAGCATAATTTCTCTGGGCAGTATCAAGAGTTTTACTAGCATATTGGATAACATTCAATTTCTTATCAACTCTTTGCCCTAGAACAGCACCTACAGCATAATCATTAGCATCACACATAATATCAAAGGGTAAATTCCAATCAGGTGGTCGAACAATAGGTGCAGTGACCAAAGCTTTCTTAAGTATTTCAAATGCTTCTACACAATCATCATCAAAGACAAAAGGAATATCTTTTTGCAATAAATTAGTCAAAGGCCTAGAGATTTTAGAAAAGTCCTTAATGAACGTCCTATAAAAACTGGCATGACCAAGGAAACTTCTTATACCTTTTATGTCCTTGGGACATGGCATATTTTCAATAGCATTAACTTTAGCTTTATCAACTTCAATACCTCTCTCAGAAATCTTATGCCCCAAGACAATGCCTTCATTAACCATAAAGTGGCACTTTTCCAATTCAAGACGAGACTAGTGTCTTTGCATCTCTCCAAAACTCGATCAAGGTTGCTCAAGCAATCATCAAAAGAGGATCCATAAATGGAGAAATCATCCATGAATACCTCACAAATATTTTCACAAAAGTAAGAGAATATAGCCATCATTGTAACACCCTCGATGCGGCTATATCTCCCATGTGTCGAAGCACGACTTAGAGGCATAACCACATTGAAAGCAATGTCACAAGTGAGGTAATCTTCACACAACCCATGTAATACTTAAGGGAAGAGATACATAGTTGGCTTACAATCGCCACTTCACACAATTACATGAATAAAGCATTACATCGTCCAGATACAATCAAGGTCCGACTACGGAACCAAAATAAAAGAAGAACCCCAAATGCGACAAAGGTCCCCGATCGACCCCAACTAGGCTCCACTACTGATCAACTAGAACGAAACAACACAAAGGGAAAGATCTTCATCGAGCTCCTCCTTGAGCTCGGATGCGTCACCTGCACGGTTTCATCGGCACCTGCAAACTGGTTTTGGAAGTATCTGTGAGTCACGAGGACTCAGCAATCTCACACCCACGAGATCAAGACTATTTAAGCTTATAGGAAGGATGTAGTAATGAGGTGGAGCTGCAGCAAGCGACTAGCATATATGGTGGCTACAATCGCAAAAGAGAGCGAGAAGAGAAGCAAGGCACGGTCGTGAAGCTAGTAGCGATCAAGAAGTGATCCTGAAACTACTTACGTCAAACATAACTCCAACACCGTGTTCACTTCCTGGACTCCGCCGAGAAGAGACCATCACGGTTACACACGCGGTTGATGCGTTTTAATTCGGATCTGGTGTCAAGTTATCTACAACCGGACATTAACAAATTCCCATCTGCCACATAACCGCGGGCGCGGCTCTCGAAAGTTTATAACCTGCAGGGGTGTCCCAACTTAGCCCATGACAAGCTCTCGCGATCAACGAAGGAATAGACCTTCTCCCAGGAAGACCCGATCAGTCTCGGAATCCCGGTTTACAAGACATTTCGACAATGGTAAAACAAGACCAGCAAAGCTGCCCGGATGTGCCGACAAATCCCGATAGGAGCTGCACATATCTCGTTCTCAGGGCACACCGGATGAGCCAGATGTCGAGTTGGCATAGACCCTGGTTGCCCAGGGGGCGCCGGACATCGCTCGGTTTGGACCAGCACCCGGAGGAGCACTGGCCCGGGGGGGGGGGGGGTAAAATAAAGATGACCCTTGAGTCTACAGAACCCAAGGGAAAAAGGCTTAGGTAGGCAAATGGTAAAACCAAGGTTGGGCCTTGCTTGAGGAGTTTTATTCAAAGTGAACTGTCAAGGGGGTCCCATAAATCACCCGACCGCGTAAGGAACGCAAAATCCGGGAACATAACACCGGTATGACGGAAACTAGGGCGGTAAGAGTGGAACAAAACACCAGGCATAAGGCCGAGCCTTCCACCCTTTACCAAGTATATAGGTGCATTAATTAAATAAGAGATATTGTGATATCCCAACAAGAAAACATGTTCCAACAAGGAACAACATCTCCATGTTCCAACAAGGAACAAACTTCATCTTCACCTGCAACTAACAATGCTATAAGAGGGGCTGAGCAAAGCGGTAACATAGCCAAACAACGGTTTGCTAGGAAAGGATGGTTAGAGGCTTGACATGGCAACATGGGAGGCATGATATAGCAAGTGGTAGGCATCGTAGCATAGGCATAGCAAAAGAGCGAGCATCTAGCAAGCAAAGATAGAAGTGATTTCGAGGGTATGGTCATCTTGCCTGAAATCCCACAAGGAAGAAGAACAAGTCCATGAAGAAGACAAACGGACGTAGTCGAACGAAACCTCACAACTCCGGAACGAAACCGAAGCTAACGAGAGAAGCAAACCGGAAAGAAGCAAACAACATGGTAAACACACAAGCATAAACATGTCATGATGCACAAACAAGTATGATGCATGTCCGGTTTAATGAGGCATGGCATGGCAATATGCACAAACAACACTACAGGTTAAGTGGAGCTCAATATGCAACGAGTTGCATATTGACGAAACACCACATCAATTATTTAGTTCTCTCTCGTTTATGAACAAGACAAGATTAAATGTTGGTTAACATGGCAAGAGGTGACAGTGGCATGGCAAAAGAGGGACATGCACGAAACAAACGGGCACGGTGCAAACAAGGACATCTCATACACGCAAGGGCATCTCATCGCGGTCGTCTTGGGTTATACCTTCGAAGCATGCGTTCTCGGGCAGAACAAGTTCGGTACGATGTAGAGGAAGTAGACGTTCATGGGCCGAGGTAGTGGTACATCTCGTAGATGTTCAGGTCGACGGTAGTGGTACACGCGATGTCGGGGTACTTGTCGGTCCGGTCTTGGCGGTGTAGATGTACACATTGTCAGGGTACTTGTGGCATCATCGGGTGTAGTTGTACATGAGAGTCTTGACAAATCCGAAGGGTACTTGACGGGTCCGGTCTTGGCGAAATCCAGAACAACACCAAAAGCCTCGGGTTTCGATCTTCAGGAGCAGCGGAGAACACGCACACAGGGCACGGCAGAGGTTGTGCACGGCAGCAACGGGTTGGCCAAAAGAGGCAGAGGCCATGGCAGGGGCAGGCGCTTGGGGCGCCGGTAGCTGCCTCAGCAAATAGAAGGGCGCGACGGGGTGGCCTGGATGTCAAGGAGACAGGCGGGTTCGCGGGAGGCGCAGGAGGGCGACAAAGTAGCAGAGGCATGGGCGTCGGGCCAGGGCCGCGGAATTGGCCGGAGAGGACGGCTCGTGCAGCGAGACGACGCGAGGTCGTAGGGGACGGAGGACGGAGGCGTCCTGCACTTGGCCTTGGCGACGAGCGGCGCGGGAACGAGGACGAGGGCGCACGAGGTGTAGCCCGGTAGGTGCGAGCGGGCTCCGGTGGCCGGCTGGAGGTGCGGAGGCGACGAGGAGGACGCGGCAGGTGAGGGAGGAGGCGGTGGAGGCCGGCTCCGAGGCGGACGGGCGCGGGTCAACGGGACACAGAGGAGGCGGCTCTGGTCGGTGGGTCGAGGGACTTGGCCGGCGGCGCGACTTGTAGCAGATCGGGCGTGGGGATGGAACTCCAGCGGCGCTGGCTGTGAGCGTGTGTGTGTGTGCGATGGGGATCGAGACGAAGGTGGCGGCGGGCAGAGGGAACGAGAGGGAGAGGGATGCGTGGGGGCTGGGATCGGTCGGGCTAGGGTTAACAGTGGTTAGATGGGCTGGCTGGGCCGGCTTGGTCTAGCTGGATAGGTAGTGGGTTGCGGCTGGTCTTCCCATTCCTTCTTCAAATCTCTTCCAAAAACAGAAAAGCAAAGAAAGAAAAAGGGAGAGAAAAGAAAAGAGTGGACAAGAATTTGGGCGTGGGGGTAATTTTTCCGGACTCATAAAAATGAGCTTGACTCAAGAAAAATGGAGTGGGCAAGATTGCAAGAATTAAATTCAAAGTCATTTGAATTTAATTCAAATGGTTTGAACAAGGACTAGGATTTAGAAGTGTCCAAAAATGTTCGGATTTTTGGTGGAGCTCCGGAAAATGATGAAATAATTACGGGCAAGGTTGGAGAACAAGAATTGAGATAACAACGGCATGGGATATTTTGTAAGTGTGTTATGATCAATTCCAAATAATGAAATATTTACTATAGCTCTTTAAATATCGAGAGGATATGTTTTAAAGAGAAATCACCATGTGAATATCCCTCGATTTAAATAGATTAACGGTCTATGCAATTTATTTAGGTGAGTTTTTAAAAATTAAATGACATGATGGCATGATGCAATGCAAATGATGCAACAAACAAAACAAATCACACGACGAAACTCGAAGTAGCTAGAAGTCTTCTAGAGCGTCGGTCTCGGGGCGTTACAATCATGCATCTTTGAGAGGTAGCAGGTGCATTACATAAACCAAAAGGCATACGTCTATAAGCAAAGGTACCAAAAGGGCAAGTAAAAGTAGTTTTTGATTGATCCCCCGCTGACACGGGTATTTGAGAGAAACCAGAATAACCATCTAGAAAGCAAGAATGTGTATGTTTGGATAGTCTTTCTAGCATTTGATCAATAAAAGGTAAAGGGTAATGATCTTTCTTAGTAGCTTTATTTAATTTACAGAAATCAATTACCATCCTATAACCTATAATAATTCTTTGCAGGATCAATTCATCTTTATCATTAGGAACGACAGTAATACCTCCCTTTTTAGGGACACAATGGACAGGGCTTACCCAATCACTATCAGCAATGGGATAAATTATACCTGCCTCAAGGAGCTTTAGTATCTCCTTTCTTACCACTTGTCGGGGATATACCCCGCAGTATGACCCGGCTGGAGTTGTAAACCGGCTGGGACTTCGTAAACCAGCGGACAGTTAAGACAGAGTTAAGACAGATGGCTAAGACAGACGGTAAACCAGCAGGATTCAAGTCAGATGATAACCCAGCAGGAAGTCTTAAACCGGCAGACCATCTTAAACCGGCAGACCATCTTAAACTGGCAAACAGTGATAACTGGGTGGCCAAAGGTTATGAAGCCTGAGACGTCATGAAGCCCATAAAGAGAAGTCAGAATAGTTAAAGTCTGAGTTGGACTCCACATGTAACCCGCCCCTTCAACTTATATAAGGAGGGGAAGGGCTCCCCAAAGAGGGGGGCAAGAAGAAACAATGTCTAGGGCTAGACACAGCTAGAGGAGAGCCGGTTTACGACGACTCCCTCATGATCATAATGAGACCTAGCCACAAACAGCATGTAGGGTTATTACCGGATGATGTTTCCCGGGGCCCGAAACTGTCTAAATCTTTGTCTTGCGTGTTGCGTCTCTCGATTCCGCTCAACCCCTCTCAAGCTACCACATAGATGCGTTGGCCTCACGACTAAGTCCTCACACTAAGGACATCTGACGTGTTAATTCCACGACAGTTGGCGCCCACCGTGGGGCTATCGCACGGTGGGCTATCGCATGATGGCTTCATTATAAACCAGCAAAGCATGGTGGGAATTACCAGCAAAGCATGGTGGGAGTTATCAGCACTCCAGATTTGGGTTATCATCTTTACTACAAGAAAGATGGTAAACCAACTATGTGATTCAATGTCACAGAAACAGGTTGAATAAAGCATAATTATAAATCGCCGGTGTTAATTAACCTGGCCTGGCTTTAAGACGATAAGTCCCCAGTATATGATGAGAAATTATCCGGTGTTTGTTAACCCGGCCTGGCTTTGGACTATAAGTTGCCAGTATATATTTGGATTGTGCTATTGGAATCATGTGCTCATAAATTATTGGATTATATTATTCAAATCTTTAATGGCCAACATGGCTAGATTGTTATTATGGTTATCAATAAACCAATATTATGATTGAGGTTTTCAAAGTCGCTTCAGCGCAATGGCTATTATTTTATCAATGGATATGATTTATTCTACAATGGAGGGAATAGTCCCGAGTCGCTGCAGGCTTACGACCCGGTACTTGGGGGCTACATTATTTAAGTTGAGATTACATCAAATACACAAGTCTCATGTCGCTGCAAGCATGCACCATGACACTTGGGGCCTAATGCAAAGTCATTTTTTGCTCACCTTATTGAAGACCCGACTCATCACATTGTAATGAGCCGGCCCTTGGGGGCTACCAATTGCTCCTGTCAACTATTCAAGGTACAAAGCTTTTTATCCGTTATATTGAAGGGTCCACTGCTCAGTTGGTAAAGCATAAGGCTTTTAACCTTGTGGACGTGGATCCAAGCCCCATGATGGGGGTTACATCATATGATGTTATTTTCATTGAAGTATATATAAAGTCCCAGCTCAATATTATCTTACTGAGCCAGCCCTTGGGTGCTACACGTTGCTGTTAAAATCTACATGATCGTATTTTCAAAGTCCCTACTCATTATTTGCATAATGACCCGACCCTTGGGGGCTACACTGGTTGATGTTTTTATGAGCATCAGGAAATTACAAGTCCCAGGTTGCTGCAAGCATGACAACCCGGCACTTGGGGGATACATATGTGGAATACTCAGTTCTGACTAGTGATTGAGATGAACAACCTGGATTTCTTCAAGCTTGTGACATTCATATTGAAGAAAATCTTAAGTAGTTATTACGTTACCTTCTTAAGATTTGAGGGCTACAAGTGATAGGCATATAAGAGGTATATTTTCGATGGCTGATATTAACAAACAGTTATGATCCGGTGCCATCAATATTTGTAAAACCGGCAAGTTCTAGATTCTTAAACCAGATGAAGATCAGATGAGTATTTCAAAGACCAATATTTTTGTTAAGCATTGGGAGCTGAGTCAAAGAAGTTATTCTTCACAATATTCTCTGTGACAAACCAATATCAGCAAATTGATTATGAAGCTGGCCTATTGACCCAGATTTTCTAGAAGGAAATGACAAGGATTTAAAGATGCTCAGGATCAGTTTCACATGGATAAATCGAAATTAAACTGGGGGCTAATGTCGGGGATATACCCCGCGGTATGACCCGGCTAGATTCGTAAACCGGCTGGGACTTGGTAAACCGGCGGACAGTTAAGACAAAGTTAAGACAGATGGCTAAGACAGACGGTAAACCGGCTGGTGGTAAACCGGCAGGAGTCAAGTCAGATGATAACCCGACAGGAAGTCTTAAATCGGCAGACCATCTTAAACTGGCAACCATCTTAAATTGACAGACCATCTTAAACTGGCAGACCATCTTAAATCGGCAAACAGTGATAACTGGGTGGCCAAGGGTTATGAAGCCTGAGACGTCATGAAGCCCATAAAGAGAAGTCAGAATAATTAAAGTCCGAGTTGGACTCCACACGTAACCCGCCCCTTCAACTTATATAAGGAGGGGCAGGGCTCCCCAAAGAGGGGGGCAAGAAGAAACAATCTCTAGGGCTAGATATAGCTAGAGGAGAGCCGGTTTACGGTGACTCCCTCATGATCATAATGAGACCTAGCCAAAAACAGCATGTAGGGTTATTACCGGATGATGTTTACCGGGGCCCAAAGCTGTCTAAATCTTTGTCTTGCGTGTTGCATCTCTCGATTCCGCTCAACCCCTCTCAAGCTACCACATAGATGCGTTGGCCTCACGACTAAGTCCTCACACTAAGGACATCTGACGTGTTAATTCCACGACACCACTTCTTTCATCTTAGGATTTAATCGTCGTTGAGGATCTCTAACTAGTTTGGCACCTTCCTCCAATTTAATTTTCTGTTGGCATAAGGTGGGACTAATGCCCTTAAGATCATTCAGAGTATATCCGATAGTAGCACGGTGCTTCTTCAGAGTTTTCAATAATCTTTCTTCTTCTTGCTATGAAAGGTTAGCACTAATAATAACAGGATATATTTTCTTTTCATCAAGATAAGCATACTTAAGATTATCAGGTAATGGTTTGAGTTCAAACATGGGATCACCCTTGGGTGGAGGGAGATCCCCTAGAATTTCAACGGGTAGGTTGTGTTTCATAATAGGTTCCTGTTGAAGGAACACTTCATCTATTTCCCTTCTTTCATTCATAAACATATCATTTTCATGGTCTAGCAAATATTGTTCTAACGGATCAGTAGGAGGCACGACAATAGAAGCAAGACCAAGAATCTCATCCTTAGTAGGTGATTCTTTATCACGGGGTTGTCTACGAAACTTAGCAAAATTAAACTCATGAGACATGTCCCCTAAGCCAATTTCAACAATATCCTTTTTGCAATCAATCCTAGCATTAATAGTATTCAAGAAGGGTCTACCAAATATAATGGGACAAAAATCATCTTGTGGGGTACTAAGAACAAGAAAATCAGCAGGATATTTAACCTTCCCACAAAGACTTCAACATCTCTAACAATCCCAATTGGTGAAATAGTATCTCTATTGGCAAGCTTGATAGTAACATCTATACCTTCCAATTCAGCGGGGGCAATACCATGCATAATTTCTTTATATAAGTCATAGGGTATTGCACTAGCACTAGCACCCATATCACATAAGCCATGATAACAATGATCTCCTATTTTAACAGAAATAACATGCATGCCTACAACAGGTCTATGTATCTTAGCATCTGGTCTAACAATATTAGCAGTCTCACCACAGAAATAAATAACATGCCCATCTAAATCATCATCCAAGAGATCTTTAACCATAGCAATACTAGGTTCAACTTTGATTTGCTCGGGAGGTGTATAAGTCCTAGTACTACTCTTACGAACAACAGTCGAAGTTTTAGCATGATCCTTTATCCTAACAGGAAAAGGAGGTTTCTCAACATAAGTAGTAGGAACAATAGGATCACTATAAGTGACAGTCTTTTCTTCAACTGTAATAGGTGCAACTACTTTTACATTAATGGGAGGATTATATTTAAACCACTTGTACTTAGGGAGATCAACGTGAGTAGCAAAAGATTCACAAAAAGCATCTACTATCTCAGTGTCAAGTCCATACTTAGCGTTAAATCCACGAAAAGCATCGGTATCCATAAAAGATTTAACACAATCAAACTTAGGTGTCATACCTGACTCCTTACCATCGTCGGAACCCCAATCTTCATAGTTGCGTTTAATTATTTCCAATAAGTCCCATTTGAATTGAATAGTCTTCATCATATAAGAACCAACACAGGAAGTATCGAGCATGTTGCGATCATTGGGAGAAAGCCGAGCATAAAAAATTTGAATAATCATTTCTCTGGAGAGCTCATGGTTGGGGCATGAATATAAAATTGACTTAAGTCTCCCCCAAGCTTGAGCGATGCTTTCTCTTTCGCGAGGCCAGAAATTATATATGTAATTACGATCACGATGAACAAGATGCATAGGATAGAACTTCTGGTGAAATTCCAACTTCAATAGTTTATAATTCCAAGATCCCGTATCATCACATAGCCTATACCATGTCAATGCATTTCCATTCAAAGATAAAGGGAAGACCTTCCTTTTGACAACATCATTGGGAATGCCTGCAAGCTTAAATAATCCACAAACTTCATGCACAAAGATAAGGTGTAAATCGGGATGCAATGTTCCATCTCCTGCAAAGGGATTAGCTAGCAGTTTCTCTATCATACCTGAAGGAATCTCAAAGTAAATATTTTCAGTAGGTTCAGTAGGTTGAGGAGCAACTCTTTACTCTTCTGGTCAGGGTGAAGATACCCGAACAAGCCCCTCAAAGGATTAGTATCCATAGTAACAAGTGACAGAAAATTTCAGCACACTATATAAATGTTTCCTTACCAAGTTCCACTCACCAAAGGCACTTCACTCCCCGGCAACGGTGCCAGAAAAGAGTCTTGATGACCCACAAGTATAGGGGATCTATCTTAGTCCTTTCAATAAGTAAGAGTGTCGAACCCAACGAGGATCAGAAGGAAATGACAAGCGGTTTTCAGTATGGTTTTCTCTGCAAGCACTGAAATTGTAGGTAACATATAGTTTTGTGATAAGGTAAATTGTAACGAATAACAAGTAATTAAAGTAAATAAAGTGTAGCAAGGTGGCCCAATCCTTTTTGTAGCAAAGGACAAGGCTGTATAATTTCTTATAATGAGAAAAGAGCTCCCGAGGACACATGGGAATTATCGTCAAGCTAGTTTTCATCATGCTCATATGATTCGCGTTCGGTACTTTGATAATTTGATATGTGGGTGGACCGGTGCTTGGGTACTGCCCTTACTTGGACAAGCATCCCACTTATGATTAACCCCTATTGCAAGCATCCGCAACTACAAAAGAAGTATTAAGGTAAACCTAACCACGTCATTAGACATATGGATCCAAATCAGCCCCTTACGAAGCAACGCACAAAATAGGGTTTAAGCTTCTATCACTCTAGCAACCCATCATCTACTTACTACTTCCCAATGCCTTCCTCTAGGCCCAAATAATGGTGAAGTTTCATGTAGTCGATGTTCACATAACACCACTAGAGGAAAGACAACATACATCTCATCAAAATATCGAACGAATACCAACTTCACATGACTACTAATCGCAAGACTTCACCCATGTCCTCAGGAACAAACATAACTACTCACAAGGAATATTCATGTTCATGATCAGAGGAGTATTAATATGCATTAAGGATGTGAACATATGATCTTCCACCAAGTAAACCAATTAGCATCAACCACAAGGAGTAATCAACACTACTAGCAACCCACAGGTACCAATTTGTGGTTTTGATACAAGATTGGATACAAGAGATGAACTAGGGTTTTGAGAGGAGATGGTGCTGGTAAATATGTTGATGGAGATTGACCCCCTCCTGATGAGAGGATCGTTGGTGATGACGATGGTGATGATTTTCCCTTCCCGAAGGGAAGTTTCCCCGGTAGAACAGCCCTGACGGAGCCCTAGATTGGTTCCGCCAAGGTTCCGCCTCGTGGTGGTGGAGTTTCGTCCCGTAAGCTTGCCTCTAATTTTTTCCAGGGTAAAAGCCTTCATATAGTAGAAGATGGGCACCGGAGGGCCACCAGGGGGCCTAGGAGACAGGGGGCGCCCCCAGTAGGGGTGGGCGCGCCGCCACCCTCCTAGCCAGTGTGTGGGCCCCCTCTGGTGTTTTCTTTGCTCAATAATTCTTATTAATTCCAAAACTGACTTTCGTGGAGTTTCAGGATTTTTGGAGCTGTGTAGAATAGGTTTCCAGTATTTGCTCCTTTTCCAGCCAGAATTCCAGCTACCAGCATTCCCCCTCTTCATGGTAAACCTTATAAAATAAGAGAGAATAGCCACAAGTATTGAGATATAATGTGTAATAACAGCCCATAATGCAATAAATATTGATATAAAAGCATGATGCAAAATGGACGTATCACACGTCTCGACGTATTAACAAGGATATAAAGTAAACGATTGATCGCTACAATAGATTGCCACACGTGCTTTAACCCGGCCTTAAACATTGGGGGCCATATTCGGCTCCGCATGCTTTTTCAAGTCCGAACATCTATAGCGTACTCTTGAGCGTCCCGAAGTTGCACTATATGCATCGGCTCCGAATCATGTCTTTGGTCTATAGTTGTGTTGCCCAGCTCCTATGCTTACCACCTTACGTTCCGCTCGTTCGGCTAAGGTAGTAAAGGGAGAACTACTGCGATTGTATTTCTGGTTCGTTCGGTCAAATACCTCAGTAGAGAAAGCCGAAAACTGACTTTCATGATAATGCGAGGGCTGGTTAGTGATTCAGCGACTTAGTCTTATACTACAAATTCTTAGTGGTTTACGCCATGTTATACGAGGGGCTGGTCTTCGTCGAGCCATGTGGAAAAGGCAGCTTAGTTCGGATTGCCACACACGCACAAGGGGCTACTACTTATCCCCACCGCCAAACTCCTATGGCTAAGTGAAAGTAATAAAGCCACATAGTCTGATTGCCTGGTTCACCTCGTGGACACCTCCTTCACGGACCAAGACGTTGGACAAAGTGCGGTCATGCGCTATGCCGAACACCCCCGCAACAACTATACGAGGGGCTAAAGCCGACGACTAGCAAATTTAAGAATTAAACAGCCGCACTGGAGGAAATTTGCTTAATATAAAAAGGCACACATATATTACAAGCCGATGATCATAACATAGTTCTTACAACCCATACACAACTAATCAAATATCACATCCTTAGAGCACTGGCCCTCCACTATTTGGGCCCCTACCAGGACGTTTTCAAAATACCTCTCCAACATGCGGTGGTTCTTGCCTTCGGGCGGGCCTGCAGTCGCCACATAGGTAGCCTTCATCTTTGCATAGTGCATCTTGACATGGGCGAAGTCCATCCGGGCACCTTCTTGTTGGGGCCTACAGTAGGGTGCGTCGACTGCAAATTAAAATTTTCCTACGTGCAGAACAACCTGGAACATGCTACGAGAGATGGATCACAGTTTGTTACCACTAGATGCGCTGTGCCGTGTAGCGGAAGAAGAGTTGGGACAGCACGTCCGCGTGGATCATCTCCTTCTTTTCCGATCTGCCTCGTACAGTCGGTCATCCGTTCCCACGTACAAGTTCGCTGGAGCGGTGCAAGTGCACCGCCTCTAACGGTATCCGCGCGTGCAGGAGGAACATCGTGCGGCAGACTGCTAGGTCCGATCACACAGTCGGCAGTGAGTGGAGGTGTCTATTCGCAACACATGCAAACCCTAGTGACAGCGCTGAAGTGATCAACTTCATAAGTGCGCCGCACCTTCACTATTTATAGGCATCCGTCGCGGGCTCAACACTTGGGCCTTGCATGGACCCTAAAGCCCAAAGTCTACTCAGTCGCGTTCCAAGTCCAGCTCAGATCACATCCGACCAGTGTCCTAAAAACCAACCTCGGAGTTTCCTTCCCTTAAGCGCGCGACCCCTTAGGTTCAAGTCGGCTTGGTCATAGTTAGGATATCCTCCGACCTGCATGGTTGGTAGCGGCCTCTAGCAAGGCGTGCCGACCACCAAGCAGACTATGAAGCTGGTTAGGCGAACCTGTACAATGTGTCATACTTCCACTACAAAAAAAGACACATCCGTGACATTTTGGGCCGAACGAATTTTTTTCTGTCATACATATGACACTTCTATGACGATAATTGTGACAAAACCCGGTATCATCATAGATGTGGTGGGCTCCTACTTCTATGACAAAAAATCATGACAGAAAATGGGGTTTTCGTCCTGGGCAGGCCGGAGACGCAGCTGCATGACATTCTTTGGGCCATCCATGGCGGAAAAAACCGTGGTAGAAGCGAGGACGAGGAAAATTTCGGGGAGTTCCTGGTTACGGTGGGAGGTCGGGAGCCGAGCGATGCGCGTTTATCTCGTACACGTACGTGCGTGTGTGCGAGGCGTTGGCTCTAACTGAACCCGAGCGAGGCGTTGGGCTCTAACTAAACCCGAGCGATTGCACTGCAGGCTACACGTTACTAAACCCAAGCGATCGATCGATGGCTGTTAACTGAACCCGATCGAGCGATTCATTCACTACTGCTGCTAACTGAAGCCGATCGATTGGATGAACAGTGAGTGTTGCAGGGGCAGGTGGATGAACAGTGAGCAGTGGCGTTGCCTCTGGATGAATAGGACCCCGTGGTGTGGAGGGCTGGATGAACAGTAGACGGTGGAGGGGTGCCCGTGGAGGGGTGGTTGAACAGGACCCCGTGGTGTGGAGGGCTGGATGAACAGTAGACGGTGGAGGGGTGCCCGTGGAGGGGTGGTTGAACAGTAGCCGGTGGAGTAGCGCGCGGTGGAAGCTGGATGAACAGGAGCCCGTGGAGGCTGGAGGAGGTCGACGGTAGCCCATGGAGGCTGGAGGAGGTCGACGGTGGAGATGAACAGTATCCCGTGGAGTCCTGTTTTATGGTATGCCACACCCCTCCCGATGAACAGGGCCCCCGTTTCGACCGTAGCGCTCCAACACGAGTCTGTTTTGTCCGTTTTGCGGTACGCCACGCCCCTCCCGATCAACAGGACCCCCGTTTCGACCGTAGGAGGTCCGTTTCCTCCGTTTGGCAGTACGCCACACCCCTCCAGATCAACAGGACCCCCGTTTCGATCATAGGAGGTCCGTTTCCTCCGTTTTGCGGTACGCCACACCCCTCCCGACGAACAGGACCCCGTTCCGAACGTAGGACGTCCGTTTCCTCCATTCTGCGGTACGCCAGGCCTCGTTTCTATCGCCTGTTCCATCCAAGCCCTCCCGATGAACATGACCACGCATTCCGTTCGGACCGAGCCGGTTGGCTCCCACGCGTTCCATTGCCTCCCGATGAGCACGACGCATTCCGTTGCCTCCCCATGAACACGACGCATTCCGTTGCCTCCCCATGAACACAACGACGATGTTGTTTCTCCGTTCCGACCCAACCATGTACACGAGCCCTAGCCGTACGTATGCGCAAGTAGGCATTCGAGACCCCGCCCATATGTACAAATACGTGCCCATATTTTCTTTCTTGCACCCTGGCCGTTGTACGTACATGTACATGCTACGTGAGCGCCTCTACTACGACACATGCGTGCCTCTACATCGACCAGTATGTACGTACACGTTTGCGACCAGAATGACAATGCTACGTACGCTTCGACCAGGTGGGTTCCGACTGTCAGGCACTTCCTTGCCTGCGAAGATGTAGCTGGTGGGTCCCAGCAGTCAGGGGGGCGAATCGTTTTGGTACTTCTCTTGCTCCTTCTCTTGCTCCAGGTCCCCGACGTGGTACGGGTGCATCACCCAGTTGGTCCTCTACTGGTCAAAGTTCTTGTTGGTGTGCAGCACCAGAACCTTTTTTGCTGCCCGTCTGCCGGCTGTTGACCATCACCGGCAAGGTATTGCCGGTCTTGTGCCACATCGCGTGCATGTCGCACTCCGACTGTATCTTGCGACGCGTCCACGTGCCCCTTTTGAATGCCCTAGAATTGCGCTGGAAAAAATGCTTCCTTAGGCCACTCGGTGTGATACCTACAGTATTGTGGAATACAGGTTTTAGTGTACCTAGTTGGCATTTTCATAACATCTTTGGCATGTTGCAGTCACTTGTTTCACTTTTTATTAACTGTCAAATTGTAATTGCTTCACCAGGTCTGCGTCTAAAAAGAAAAATAGAGCTATAAACAAAGGAATATGTTTGTGCAAGTAGATGGCCGATCGGTGTCTTACCTGGAAGTTTCTCAGGTTGGGTGTAGCATATGTCGTGCTCGCCGTCGATGGTTGGTATGAACAAATCGATGAGAGACTGAAATCTGGTGCTGTCAGCACTCACTTTGGCCTCAAGGTGCTCAATCAGCTCCTGATCCATGGGATCGACCTTGACGCCAGCCGGCAGCACCGGCCAATCCTTCTTCGACTTGCATCAGTAAGTCCAGTTATATGGTACTCAATGTATGATCAATCGACTATTTTAAGTGAATGATGAAAGATTTCGACAGATAAGTGGTACTCCAAATCTGAAGTCCAGAATACCCAAAGATGCCGCCGGGATTCTTGTGTCACCTCACGCACAGCGTGTTGTCACGTCAATTCAATGTGTGGACATGATGAATAATTTGACCGACGTATACTAGTACTGCTACTGTACTACTTACTAGTTGTATTTTGTGTCACAATTTGTACATAGGTTTAACTAACAAGTACGCACTTGAAGCCTAACTGATATATATATATATATATATATATATATATATATATATATATGGCTTCTGCACAGCATCTCCATCATCATTATCAGTACATCCTACGCAGGTGAGTTGGGATGCACTTGATCCCAGGAAGGTATCTATCCTTCAAACCAGAGGAGTGCTTCAAACTAACAATAGTACATAATATCCAACAAAAGAGGGTCGTGCTACAGCAGCAGAATACATGGCTGAGTCTAGATATCAGCATGAATCAAGTTGTGCATATTTGCTGTTGGCATGAACCACAACGCCGCATGACGGGTTTGCAAAAGCCATCCATCGCATGGAAGCTTGATGCCTTTCACACACTGAAGATTATCTAGCAACAAGTTGTGTCGACGAATCTCTGGATATGGTGATTCATGAAACCCATGGTATGATGTGTAAACACAGCCCCCCTCGCGAATGGAAGTTACATAGCACAGTAATCATCGTCGGTGATATGATCGATGATTGGTTGGATGATCGGATAATTGAGCCCGATGAACAAGGAGTGGTTGCCGAGGCTGTAAACCCGCCTCCGGTTGAATACGCCTGGCCCAACGGAGCTGGGATCTTTCTCGAACACGAAGCAGCCATAACCATCAATGTCACGAACGCCCCACGCATTGTACTGCATGTGGTTTGATGTAATGGTTTCGTCAATTTGGTACATGCGAATGAGCATCAAATGACCACCGTCAGCTGAACGAATGATAAAGCACCACCCATCGGCTGGTATGATTCTAGGTCCTGGAATCATGAAGGCCAGTGCATTTGCGTCTGCTACAACAATTCAACTTGGAGACCAAAAGGACAAAAATAAACAATCATGTTCAGAGTATGTGTGGAATTAAGATTATTATAACAGTGACACATATCATAGACAGAGAATTGCAATGCCGTGGTCATAATCATACCCCAAGTTAGAAAAAATAAGCCAATGGCTTTCATATTCTAGCAAAATGGCATGGTTCAAACATCATGTAACAATGAGAGGAAAACAGCTATGACAGCGCCTACTCATATTCTACCATAGTACTTACTACTACTGTTCTCATATCAACTGTAAGCAATAACATGCGTTGTTATAAAAATCTTGTAAACGAGAGTAACATATAGCAATCATGATGTTATGCTCACAATATGTATTCTAACAATCATTAGATGCCAATTGTTCTCATATCAACTCTAACAATAACATGTGTGGTCATAAAAATCTAGGAAATGAGAGGAACATATAGCAATGATGTGGTTATAGACATGGTATGCATTCTAAATTTGTAACAAATGAACAGGCAGTCGTATTCATAAGGTAAAGATGAGATGAGATAGAACAATTACACGACGATAGATTCCACCAGTATAGGTAGCCAATCTGTGCGTCGACCGCGTAAACGATGCCATTGTGCACTATAGCATTAGACAGAAATGTTGCCTCAACAGGATTGATGATGAGCCATAACCATGTATGGCGACTGGATTCCAGATAGACTAATCCCATGTTGAACAAGGCAATGAGCTTGTAATCCATGTAGTCTTCTGATGGTGTGGGCACTTCGCAGATTACAACTTTCTGCAAACAGAGGTCGAGCCAAAAGCTTGACGCGTCTCGTGCGTAGTAGGCAGGAGTGTTCGGTGGGCCGCGAGGCTCGATGGCGGCGGTATCCAACGATGGAAGGGTGATCTCTCGCTGGGTGTAGATATCCACGAGACGCCATGGACTACCGGTGTGGTGGATGAGGATGATCCAGTTGGCCTTCATGCCCGCCCAGTAGTGGTCGCGCGTGAAGGACAGGTGGACGGGTAGTGGTAGCATGTCGAGGGGCACCACGGCAACCTCCCTAGGATCGTCAAGTCGGTGTCCGGGCCACCTGCGAGGATCGACCATCAGCAAGCAGGGTGTCTTGAAAAGAGCCGGCCGGTTGCAGACAAGTAGACGGTACAAAGACACCGAGCATGCGACCATACGGATGGTGCTGAGTAGGTCCATATGACTACAGATCTGATCCAAGAGAACATCGGGGAGGGAATTCCAATCGCGGCTCTGCGTGTCAGTCAGTCCTGCCATTGGGGTTTTCAGTGCCTGCGAGCCAACGGGGAAGTGGATTCGGGCGGGCGAGCAAAGAATCTTCTCCTCGTGTGGCCGAGCAGTGAGCGGGGGGATACGGTACGCGCGAGCTACCAAGGAAGATGGCGCGGGTGGGCGAGCAGTGAGCGAGGGTAAATGGTGTGCGGCCGACGATGGGGAAGAGAGGAGGAAGAAGAAGAGTGGAGGAAGAAGAGTGGAAGACAGGGAAGAAAGTGCATTAAATCTCAATTCTACTAGTACTACTACCAGGATATACCGTCCTTCGGAGTTTAAATAGTTACACCGATGACATGTGGGTCTACCACAAGAGGGCGCATATGTCAGTTAATGGAGGACAGAGGTGCATAAGCGTATTTGCGGAAGCGTGCTCTACTAGCAAACATGATGGAAGTACTGGGTAAGGATGATTTATTAACACCAACACGTTGGTTCACCTTATTAATTACGTGTCCCATCTGCTGCAGCGTGTATTGTCACTTCACTACGAAGACTAGTTGAATAGTTCTCTCTGACCGAGATGGGGAATAATGGATCACGAGGACTTCCTTTCTACAGTATCCCTTTGCCTCTACGCTCACTTCACTCATTTTGCTCCGTACCTAGTCACTTGTTGAAATCTGTAGAAAGACAAATACTCCATACTTGGGAACAGAGGGAGGCTTTTACTCCGTACTATTTCGGAATAGATGGAGTATCACCATATGGAGGGAACAGAGGAAGCTTTAAATATGAACATGTCAATGGGAGGGAGTAAGCCCCATGCATGCATGCATGCATGCAACATGCAACACTCACACGTACACATGGTGGCACGTAACACTCACGCACCCATGCGGCACACAGCACACGATGCAACACACACGCTCACGCTCAAGTTCTCAACCTACTCCCTACGTCCGTGAAAGACTGTGCATTTAGAGATTTACACATTGACCAGGGCATAATTAACGCCCAAAAGTAGCAGACTTATGTGTGCATGCGACCATTGAGATAAGAAGATTAAATGAAGGCCATTGCATGCTGTAATTAAGGATAGACATGTAGCCTATAGCTACAGCACAAGTTGGTGCATTAGTCAATCAATATCAATTTAGATTAAAGGCTAAATGCATTGGAAGTGTAGATGTACATCATGTACTACACTCTTTGTTTTATAGCCGATGTACACTCTCTGTTGGAAGACCGAGGGAGGACACGTGCATGCACTCACATACACAGCCATGGCGGTTCGCGCGCAAGGGCTGGACTCGTGTCGCGCCTGCGTAAAGTTTTGTTTAACTGATTTCTTTGCTCTGCCAACTGGTAGGTGGGACCCAGAAACCAGGTGACAATTTAACCAGTCAACAAAGTGCCACGTCGACTATGTGGCCGGTCAGTAGGGTGTAATACGGTGCTCTACGATGAGCTAGTGATCGTATAATTGCTGCAAAACTATATATAGTGACCGTGAAGAGCGTATTGTTACATACGTTGACCGCCAGTGTATTTTTCTTGTTACAAATTAAGCCATATTAATTGGAAAGGAAGCAGTATGGATTACTACTAGTACTAGTATTGCTTTGATGTTTCCCGTCAACTCGCCGAACGAGGAGAAGCTTGCTTACTACGCCTCTCCCTCGCCCACGCGCACGGTGGTTCGCAGGACGAGGAGAGGGTTTTGACTACAGCGCCCTCTCCCTCTCCCTCTCCCTCTCCTTCGCCATCGCCCTCGCCCTCGCGGTGGACGTACATCAGTTCAATCGGTGTCAGATTGCCAGAAGCATATTGTACTGTAGTATCATCATTGTTGGACCTTCCGAAGAGGCGAAGACCCAAGTGCAAGGTTCACATGAGTACGAACTGTTGAACCTCCTGAAGAGGCAAAGAGCCTAGAGCAAGGGTTTATAGGAGTTTTTGTCCTAGTAGGAGTGTACTACAACTATAGCGAACGATGCTACTGTATGATGCCGCCACGTCACGTATGTCCAAAGTTGTGCCACCTTTTTTCTCAAAGAGCGTGTTGGAGCCCATGCAACAACCACACAAGTTGCACGTACACATAACACATTTACTAGTAATAAATTCTAAAGGACAAATGCCAGTATGCCACACAAGTTCATCTCCAATTCATGTGATAAACTTGTGCATGACTAGTCTACATATATTCACAGCGCTACCGTTCACAATTACCGTACTCCACTTACACGTTAAAGATGGGCTACATGTCCTCCTCCAGGTTCCAGTCCCAGGTGTTCTTCATGGATGGCATGATCCATAGCGGTGAGAAACGGGAATGATTGTCGCAGCTTTCTAGTCCGGTTCCACACGACGGAGACTCATCCAAGATGAAGTGGCATAAATCAGGGATAGCGTGTCCCAGCATGTCGTTCATCCGGCGGTGTGCATTGAAGACACAACCATGATTCATGAACGGCAGGCCTTCCGTGTCGTGCATGGAAGGTGACATCCGCTTCACAATGGGGTAGCTGTCCCCGATGAAAAGCGAGTACTCTCCAAGAGTGTTCCTCGGCACCCACGTAGCATCACGGGGGTCGAACTCGGCGTCGTTCATCTGGTACACGCGGCATCCCAGATCTGGAGACATGGTGACATACATAGTCAAGGTCCATGCATAATAATGTTGTGCTCAAATATGGCGGTCAGTAATACTATGCAGCAAATAGTACTACTCCGGTAAAATAACCGGCTTATTATATATAGCCACTCTTGGCTACATGGATGAGATAGTAAGACATGGAAAAACAAAAATGGTGGCAACTAGTGGGTTCAAGTCTTCAAGGGCCTAGCTAGCTATACGCGTCCTCCAAGGTAAAAAGTACTCCTACTAGTACTACTAAGTATACTACTAGTACAACAATGAAAGATAAGGCGAGAGGGTTAAAAAATGGAATACCTGGATAGATGGTGACGGTCCGATCTTGGTAGATTGTGTGACCATGTTGCACATCAGTGGTACCATGGGTAACGACTGCTAAGATAGTTGATCCCAATATGCCAAAGTCAGCTACAAGGTTCCAGGTTAGACCGAATCGCGGATGCAAATGCACATCCAGGATCGGCGATCTTATTTTGATCGGGGGATGACTGGTCCCTGCAAAATAATGGACTATCATTAGGGATGCAAATGATGGTTTGTGCATTCCGTTTGTAATCTCCCGTACTGTAGGATGGAAACCAGATGAAACAAGTCCCCTGGCTTGTCACCGCGAAGATGCGGTCTAAATGGCGCATGGCGTCTTCGAATGTGTAGGGGTACAAATCTGCCACCGCCAACATGCGCCAGCCTCTGCCATTACTGCCTCTTGCATTGATGGCAATCCTTATGTCGAACACCGCGATGAGATAGTAATCATTGTAGCTGCATCGCTTTGTCGACGAGTCCGCAATTGCTATCTTCTTCAATCTCATGTAGGCATCATCATACATATTCAAGCCCAGCCAGTCCGGAAGGCCGATCCCAATGGTGGAGAAGGGGTCTACCGGAACGACCGCACTGTTGTGGATGTTGTGCAAAATGATGGTGGTATCCGGCCGGAGGTATGCAAGCCAATATTCGTTGGCACCGACCCAGACCTATATATAAGACGGTGGGCACTGGAGAAATTACGGGATGGAAATGGAATAACTAAGTACTACATGATCAAACTCCATTACTAACCTGCTCATCGGACAAAATCCGACTACCTCTCAACGTCGGCAACTCTAGTGGAGTCAACGTGCAACCATGGCCAGGGAGCGGTGGAGTGTTCGAAGGATTGTCCCATAGAAGAACCTTCTCCTCGAGGACGCATGGAAGACCAACAAGCATGGCCTTTTCCCAAGCCTGTTTAAGCAGCATCTTGAAAAAGTTGGTGCATGAATCACCGAGTCTTGCGGCGGTGAGGACGTCGGAGCAGCGTGCGATTTCTCTCAGAGGATCATCTTCCAAAGTCTCCCAGCCCCGACGAGGAGGAGAACGGCTTGGCGAATCCATGGGAGCAGCAACGAATTGCCTTCTCTTCGGGGGGAGGGGAACTCGCGAGGAGGAGATAAGAGCGTAGTAACCGCAGGGCCTCGTCCCTTCCAACTGTAGATCGTTCCTCGGCGAAGGGGTGAGGCTATTATTTACTACTAGTACTAGCATTATGGAACATTACGGGATAGCATTATACTGTAAATAATAGCACTAGTAAGAATTTTTTTGGCACTAGGTAGTAGTTTTTGGCGTGGATTAAGAAATTTTGGGTATGTTTTTGACATTTTTTGTACACGCCAACTAGTGTCAAAAAACGTCTTACATTATGTGACGGAGGAGTACGTACTCGTACTATAGTAGTACTAGTACTACTTTTCTCAACTAGTAGTGCGATGTACTGTACTTCTAGTCTAGTCTAGTATAGTGCACCAGTTTTGAACTCTTGAATCTCAGGGCCAAGGAGCTACAGTTGGAAGTGGAGGGTACTACTGTTCTCTAGAACCATTGTTGTACTATCAATGCAGGGGAAGTACACCTGCGTAGTGGCCTAGTGGGTACTCTCGGTGCCCTATTCAGCCGCTCCTCTCACGTAGCTGGCCTACTCAGTCGCTCCTCTCATGCACACACTAGCAGCCTGTTTATCAGCGACTGTTACTATGGGGGCAGAACATTTGAGTTATTTGATACATCGAGACTAGGCTTTTCGCTTCCATTTATGGAGGTGTAATGAGATGAAGCAAAGCTTTTGCCTCCGTTTCAAAAAAACACGTCAAAAGGAATTTGTTCTATAGTAGAGCCGATAATGGAGTGAAGTCCATGCGTGCAACGCCACAAGCTACAGAGTACTACCTCCGTCCTAGTTTATTAGTCCCCTTTGTAATTTGTGCTAAATTTTGACCAAAGATTTAACTAACAAAATGTTGATGCATGTCAACAAAAACTATATTTTTGGATTCGTATTTGAACATAGTTTTTAGTGATATAATTTTTAGTAACATGCGTAAACATTTTGTTAGTTAAATCTATGGTCAAAATTTGACACGGATTACAATGGGGACCAATAAACCAGGACGAAGGTAGTAGTAGGAGAGCACTTTACGTACAGAGCCATATTGCACAGTTCCCAATGCCCCGCCAGGCTTTTCCGGCTCCTCGGGCTTAATTGGGAGGCGCTAGTTTAAATATGCTACTAGCTGATGAGGAAGCTGAAAGCATGGTGCGGCTAGGGCGAGCACGCGAGCCACGGGATGCTGGGAAGGAAAACCCGTTCATGTGGCTAGACTGTCCAGTGCACCCAGATTGTGGGGCCGCACATCCGTTTGACTTCAAAACTCAAACTACCCGTGTAAAATATTGGCTCGCAGCGAAGTGTAGTAGTACTATTTTTAAA
This sequence comes from Triticum timopheevii, assembly GCA_963921465.1. Classification (NCBI taxonomy): domain Eukaryota; kingdom Viridiplantae; phylum Streptophyta; class Magnoliopsida; order Poales; family Poaceae; genus Triticum; species Triticum timopheevii. The sequence goes on from OY997264.1 coordinate 351,681,649, forward strand.
AAAAAGGCCGCCGTGCGTTCGGCTGGGATCGAACCCACAAAACGAGGTATACACTCCCGAGACCACTAGTAGTACTCGTTGGAGTACAACGCAACCCAGAATCGCCTTTTGTCACTAGTAGTACGTACATTGTTCCTTACAAGAAACCCCTAATAATGCAAGAAACCACTAAAATGCCAAGAAACTACTACCACTTGCATACGTGTGGCAGACTTAAGATAAGACTACATTATCAACCATTGTACATGCTCTTACCAACAAAAATCCTCGAGTGACCTCCTACCTCTGGCCCGTCCACCTAGTCATCCTCGGCCATGGGACACAGCTACCGCCGCCGGCAGAAGGCGAGGTCAAAACCGCCGGCGGTGCGGAGCCCATGTTGCGGCAGCCCGGATGCCAGCTCCGTTCGGCGCTCGCGGCCGCTAGCTAGCCAAGATAGCTCCGTCCAGCTGCTTGTCTGCAAGGTTTGGTACCTAGACCGGCACGATAGCACAGCGGCTTGCTTGCGCGCGCCGCGCTAAGGCCAGCCATCTGGCTCGAGCGAAGGCCAGTGCGGTGGCTTGCTCGCTCGTGAGTCACGCTCGGGCCAGCCTACCAACCCGTGCGGAGGCCAGCGCGGCGTCTGCCCCGTCCGGCGGAGCGGCGGCCAACTCGCTCATCACCGGACCACCAACGAACACGCATCAGTACTGTTTGAAGTAATGTTCAGGAAAAATAATGATTTGAGGGGGAATAACAGGATAGAAGGTTAGATGTGGGTCCCTCGTATCAACGGTCAAACAAAATGTGTTTGTTTAAGCTGCCTCGTCAGCACGGACGTGTGGGCCAACCCTGTCATAAATGGGTTTAAACGAACCTAATCAATAGGAGTACTAGGTAGTAGTTTTTGGCGTGGATTAAGAAACTTTGGGTATGTTTTTGCTATTTTTTGTACAATAGATTCTTCCTAGGGCTGGTTGAAAATGGTAGTTTTTTGTTAAATACTCTACATATTGTAAGTAGGAGTGAAAGTTAAGCTTTGGAAGCCAATAAGCAAGGCTAGTTACATAGTGCATATGTGTACATGATTGAAAGTAAATATCAACCATGAGTGACTAATATCTTGATGGAAAACTCGAAACTATGGAATAATAGGAAAAAATGCATGGTTGGAAATACTAGCAATGTTCATGTCCGTTGCAACGAATCATAATTAGAATAATACTTATTCACAAACTTGGTACAAAACACTCTAATTTTGATATACATATGTCACTAGAGATATATTATGTTTCAATTAGAATATATACCTTGGGCTGTTTTGGTGAGGTCAGGGAGGGATGTTGTTGGTTTTAAGATACTAATTATGGGTTTTCTGCAAATTGGTAGACAAGTGGGATGTTGGTGAGAAAAGGCAACAACTTACCTCACAATCGTTAGATGTAGATCTAATGGTCAGAAACGACGGATGGCAGACACACCAGCATCACCAACTTAGTCTTGTGTAGGAGTGCTAGCAAGATCCGTGCATTGCACGGAACATCAAGATGCATTTTTTATAAAACACTTGTTGTGATTGACCCTTGCGGGAGTAATCCCATCTGTATAAACTAATGATATCTCGAGAAATATGAGATAAGGTGAAGAGGAGTGGGGTGTGGTGGTGGTTGGTGGTTGGACTGAGCGAAGGCATGGGGATTGACGATGCCGACATTAGCGGCCACCAGGCCAGTTTGTTCTAGAGGCTTCCTCTCTTAATTGCTCAACAATGAGGTTTGTTGGAGATAAGGATGAACGAGGGAAGGCCTTGTCTGCAAATGTGGAGAGGGGTGCGGGTATCTTTTACTTTAATTTCCATCCGCCAGATATAGATCGGACGGTCTATATTGCAAGATGGCACACGTACCATCATCACCAACTCGGTTTTTTATAAGAGAAGAAACATAAATATGGAGATACAAACGTATTATCCATACTTGCTTCCATAAACTAGCATCTACATTCTATTCAACGCCTCAGCATGTGGGGCCTTAGCACAATGACTTCTCGACTGTGTAAAACAAAGATTATCTCGTCGCCGACAAGGAGGGGGTGACGGCGGCGCGCTTTTTGGCTTTCTCTAGTCCTAGTAGTCATACTAGGTGGTCTAAGCATGTGTAGATTTATTCTTTTTCACGTCTCGTGTTCGCCGTACTGCCACGACTGTTGATGAATAGATGGTAAGTTATTCACAGGGAAACCCTTGTTGAGCGTGTTTGCGACAGAGAGAGAGAGAGAGAGAGAGAGAGAGTGTGCGTGTGTGATATGTTAGAGACCGAGGCAATGATAATAGATTCTTTGTGTCTATGTGTGTGGAGGATAGAGAGAGACATGTACATGGGGCTTTGTGTTGTGTAATGTGGAGACACATATACATAATTAGAGAGTGAGTGTGTGAGATACACATGCGGACATGGGGAGAGATGAGGATCCAGATAAATGGGTGTTTGTGTGTGTTTGTGTGTTTGTGCACGTGTTTGTGTGTGAGAGGGAGAGAGTATATGTGGAGTAGAGAGACCAGCGATGATGTAAACCTAGTATAAGGGAAGGGGGAATGGTGTGACATGTGTAGTAACGAGATAGCACGGGTGCGAGTGGGGGGAGTAGACTATTTGGAAGAGACATCGAGTGTGTGTGTGGGAGAGGGGTGTGAGAGCGAGAGAAAGAGAGAGCTAGCGACGGAGAGAGAGAGAGAGAGAGAGAGAGAGAGAGAGAGAGAGAGTGATATGTTAGAGACCGAGGCAATGATAACAGATTCTTTGTGTCTATGTGTGTGGAGGATAGAGAGAGACATGTACATGGGGCTTTGTGTTGTGTAACGCGGAGACACATATACATAATTAGAGAGCGAGTGTGTGAGATACACATGCGAACATGGGGAGAGATGAGGATCCAGATAAATGGGTGTTTGTGTGTGTCTGTGCGTTTGTGCACGTGTTTGTGTGTGTGAGGGAGAGAGTGTATGTGGAGTAGAGAGACCAGTGGTGATGTAAACCTAGTATAAGGGAAGGGGGAATGGTGTGACATATGTAGTAGCGAGATAGCACGGGTGCGAGTGGGGGGAGTAGACTATTTGGAAGAGACATCGAGTGTGTGTGTGGGAGAGGGGTGTGAGAGCGAGAGAAAGAGAGAGCTAGCGACGGAGAGAGAGAGAGAGAGAGAGTGCGCGTGTGATATGTTAGAGACCGAGGCAATGATAACAGATTCTTTGTGTCTATGTGTGTGGAGGATAGAGAGAGACATGTACATGGGGCTTTGTGTTGTGTAACTTGGAGACACATATACATAATTAGAGAGTGAGTGTGTGAGATACACATGCGAACATGGGGAGAGATGAGGATCCAGATAAATGGGTGTTTGTGTGTGTCTGTGTGTTTGTGCACGTGTTTGTGTGTGAGAGGGAGAGAGTGTATGTGGAGTAGAGAGACCAGTGGTGATGTAAACCTACTATAAGGGAAGGGGGAATGGTGTGACATATGTAGTAGCGAGATAGCATGGGTGCGAGTGGGGGGAGCAGACTATTTGGAAGAGACATCGAGTGTGTGTGTGGGAGAGGGGTGTGAGAGCGAGAGAAAGAGAGAGCTAGCGACGGAGAGAGAGAGAGAGAGCTAGCAACGGAGAGAGAGAGAGAGAGAGAGAGAGAGAGAGAGAGAGAGAGTGCGTGTGTGATATGTTAGAGACCGAGGCAATGATAACAGATTCTTTGTGTCTATGTGTGTGGAGGATAGAGAGAGACATGTACATGGGGCTTTGTGTTGTGTAACGTGGAGACACATATACATAATTAGAGAGTGAGTGTGTGAGATACACATGCGAACATGGGGAGAGATGAGGATCCAGATAAATGGGTGTTTGTGTGTGTCTGTGTATTTGTGCACGTGTTTGTGTGTGAGAGGGAGAGAGTGTATGTGGAGTAGAGAGACCAGTGGTGATGTAAACCTACTATAAGGGAAGGGGGAATGGTGTGACATATGTAGTAGCGAGATAGCACGGGTGCGAGTGGAGGGAGCAGACTATTTGGAAGAGACATCGAGTGTGTGTGTGGGAGAGGGGTGTGAGAGCGAGAGAAAGAGAGAGCTAGCGACGGAGAGAGAGAGAGAGCTAGCAACAGAGAGAGAGAGAGAGTGCGTGTGTGATATGTTAGAGACCGAGGCAATGATAATAGATTCTTTGTGTCTATGTGTGTGGAGGATAGAGAGAGACATGTACATGGGGCTTTGTGTTGTGTAATGTGGAGACACATATACATAACTAGAGAGTGAGTGTGTGAGATACACATGCGGACATGGGGAGAGATGAGGATCCAGATAAATGGGTGTTTGTGTGTGTCTGTGTGTTTGTGCACGTGTTTGTGTGTGAGAGGGAGAGAGTATATGTGGAGTAGAGAGACCAGCGATGATGTAAACCTAGTATAAGGGATGGGGGAATGGTGTGACATGTGTAGTAGCGAGATAGCACGGGTGTGAGTGGGGGGAGTAGACTATTTGGAAGAGACATCGAGTGTGTGTGTGGGAGAGGGGTGTGAGAGCGAGAGAAAGAGAGAGCTAGCGACGGAGAGAGAGAGAGAGAGAGAGAGAGAGAGAGAGTGCGTGTGTGATATATTAGAGATCGAGGCAATAATAACAGATTCTTTGTGTCTATGTGTGTGGAGGATAGAGAGAGACATGTACATGGGGCTTTGTGTTGTGTAACGTGGAGACACATATACATAATTAGGGAGTGAGTGTGTGAGATACACATGCGAACATGGGGAGAGATGAGGATCCAGATAAATGGGTGTTTGTGTGTGTCTGTGTGTTTGTGCACGTGTTTGTGTGTGAGAGGGAGAGAGTGTATGTGGAGTAGAGAGACCAGTGGTTATGTAAACCTAGTATAAGGGAAGGGGAAATGGTGTGACATATGTCGTAGCGAGATAGCACAGGTGCGAGTGGGGGGGGCAGACTATTTGGAAGAGACATCGAGTGTGTGTGTGGGAGAGGGGTGTGAGAGCGAGAGAAAGAGAGAGCTAGCGACGGAGAGAGAGAGCTAGCGATGAAGAGAGAGAGCTAGCAACGGAGAGAGAGAGAGAGAGAGAGAGAGTGCGTGTGTGATATGTTAGAGACCGAGGCAATGATAACAGATTCTTTGTGTCTATGTGTGTGGAGGATAGAGAGAGACATGTACATGGGGCTTTGTGTTGTGTAAAGTGGAGACACATATACATAATTAGAGAGTGAGTGTGTGAGATACACATGCGAACATGGGGAGAGATGAGGATCCAGATAAATGGGTGTTTGTGTTTGTCTGTGTGTTTGTGCACATGTTTGTGTGTGAGAGGGAGAGAGTGTATGTGGAGTAGAGAGACCAGTGGTGATGTAAACCTACTATAAGGGAAGGGGGAATGGTGTGACATATGTAGTAGCGAGATAGCACGGGTGCGAGTGGGGGGAGCAGACTATTTGGAAGAGACATCGAGTGTGTGTGTGGGAGAGGGGTGTGAGAGCGAGAGAAAGAGAGAGCTAGCGACGGAGAGAGAGAGAGCTAGCAACAGAGAGAGAGAGAGAGAGAGAGAGAGAGAGAGCGTGTGTGATATGTTAGAGACCGAGGCAATGATAATAGATTCTTTGTGTCTATGTGTGTGGAGGATAGAGAGAGACATGTACATGGGGCTTTGTGTTGTGTAATGTGGAGACACATATACATAATTAGAGAGTGAGTGTGTGAGATACACATGCGGACATGGGGAGAGATGAGGATCCAGATAAATGGGTGTTTGTGTGTGTCTGTGTGTTTGTACACGTGTTTGTGTGTGAGGGGGAGAGAGTATATGTGGAGTAGAGAGACCAGCGATGATGTAAACCTAGTATAAGGGAAGGGGGAATGGTGTGACATGTGTAGTAGCGAGATAGCACGGGTGCGAGTGGGGGGAGTAGACTATTTGGAAGAGACATCGAGTGTGTGTGTGGGAGAGCGGTGTGAGAGTGAGAGAAAGAGAGAGCTAGCGACGGAGAGAGAGAGAGAGAGAGAGAGAGAGAGAGAGAGAGAGAGAGAGAGAGTGCGTGTCTGGTATATTAGAGATCGAGGCAATAATAATAGATTCTTTGTGTCTATGTGTGTGGAGGATAGAGAGAGACATGTACATGGGGATTTGTGTTGTGTAACGTGGAGACACATATACATAATTAGAGAGTGAGTGTGTGAGATACACATGCGAACATGGGGAGAGATGAGGATCCAGATAAATGGGTGTTTGTGTGTGTCTGTGTGTTTGTGCACGTGTTTGTGTGTGAGAGGGAGAGAGTCTATGTGGAGTAGAGAGACCAGTGGTTATGTAAACCTAGTATAAGGGAAGGGGAAATGGTGTGACATATGTAGTAGCGAGATAGCACAAGTGCGAGTGGGGGGAGCAGACTATTTGGAAGAGACATCGAGTGTGTGTGGGAGAGGGGTGTGAGAGCGAGAGAAAGAGAGAGCTAGCGACGGAGAGAGAGAGAGAGAGAGAGAGAGAGAGTGCGTGTGTGATATGTTAGAGACCGAGGCAATGATAACAGATTCTTTGTGTCTATGTGTGTGGAGGATAGAGAGAGACATGTACATGGGGCTTTGTGTTGTGTAACGTGGAGACACATATACATAATTAGAGAGTGAGTGTGTGAGATACACATGCGAACATGGGGAGAGATGAGGATCCAGATAAATGGGTGTTTGTGTGTGTCTGTGTATTTGTGCACGTGTTTGTGTGTGAGAGGGAGAGAGTATATGTGGAGTAGAGAGACCAGCGATGATGTAAACCTAGTATAAGGGAAGGGGGAATGGTGTGACATGTGTAGTAGCGAGATAGCACGGGTGCGAGTGGAGGGAGCAGACTATTTGGAAGAGACATCGAGTGTGTGTGTGGGAGAGGGGTGTGAGAGCGAGAGAAAGAGAGAGCTAGCGACGGAGAGAGAGAGAGCTAGCAACAGAGAGAGAGAGAGAGAGAGAGAGTGCGTGTGTGATATGTTAGAGACCGAGGCAATGATAATAGATTCTTTGTGTCTATGTGTGTGGAGGATAGAGAGAGACATGTACATGGGGCTTTGTGTTGTGTAATGTGGAGACACATATACATAATTAGAGAGTGAGTGTGTGAGATACACATGCGGACATGGGGAGAGATGAGGATCTAGATAAATGGGTGTTTGTGTGTGTCTGTGTGTTTGTGCACGTGTTTGTGTGTGAGAGGGAGAGAGTATATGTGGAGTAGAGAGACCAGCGATGATGTAAACCTAGTATAAGGGAAGGGGGAATGGTGTGACATGTGTAGTAGCGAGATAGCACGGGTGTGAGTGGGGGGAGTAGACTATTTGGAAGAGACATCGAGTGTGTGTGTGGGAGAGGGGTGTGAGAGCGAGAGAAAGAGAGAGCTAGCGACGGAGAGAGAGAGAGAGAGAGAGAGAGAGAGAGAGAGAGAGAGAGTGCGTGTGTGATATATTAGAGATCGAGGCAATAATAACAGATTCTTTGTGTCTATGTGTGTGGAGGATAGAGAGAGACATGTACATGGGGCTTTGTGTTGTGTAACGTGGAGACACATATACATAATTAGGGAGTGAGTGTGTGAGATACACATGCGAACATGGGGAGAGATGAGGATCCAGATAAATGGGTGTTTGTGTGTGTCTGTGTGTTTGTGCACGTGTTTGTGTGTGAGAGGGAGAGAGTGTATGTGGAGTAGAGAGACCAGTGGTTATGTAAACCTAGTATAAGGGAAGGGGAAATGGTGTGACATATGTAGTAGCGAGATAGCACAGGTGCGAGTGGGGGGAGCAGACTATTTGGAAGAGACATCGAGTGTGTGTGTGGGAGAGGGGTGTGAGAGCGAGAGAAAGAGAGAGCTAGCGACGGAGAGAGAGAGCTAGCGATGGAGAGAGAGAGAGCTAGCAACGGAGAGAGAGAGAGAGAGAGAGAGAGTGCGTGTGTGATATGTTAGAGACCGAGGCAATGATAACAGATTCTTTGTGTCTATGTGTGTGGAGGATAGAGAGAGACATGTACATGGGGCTTTGTGTTGTGTAACGTGGAGACACATATACATAATGAGAGAGTGAGTGTGTGAGATACACATGCGAACATGGGGAGAGATGAGGATCCAGATAAATGGGTGTTTGTGTTTGTCTGTGTGTTTGTGCACATGTTTGTGTGTGAGAGGGAGAGAGTGTATGTGGAGTAGAGAGACCAGTGGTGATGTAAACCTACTATAAGGGAAGGGGGAATGGTGTGACATATGTAGTAGCGAGATAGCACGGGTGCGAGTGGGGGGAGCAGACTATTTGGAAGAGACATCGAGTGTGTGTGTGGGAGAGGGGTGTGAGAGCGAGAGAAAGAGAGAGCTAGCGACGGAGAGAGAGAGAGCTAGCAACAGAGAGAGAGAGAGAGAGAGAGAGTGCGTGTGTGATATGTTAGAGACCGAGGCAATGATAATAGATTCTTTGTGTCTATGTGTGTGGAGGATAGAGAGAGACATGTACATGGGGCTTTGTGTTGTGTAATGTGGAGACACATATACATAATTAGAGAGTGAGTGTGTGAGATACACATGCGGACATGGGGAGAGATGAGGATCCAGATAAATGGGTGTTTGTGTGTGTCTGTGTGTTTGTACACGTGTTTGTGTGTGAGAGGGAGAGAGTATATGTGGAGTAGAGAGACCAGCGATGATGTAAACCTAGTATAAGGGAAGGGGGAATGGTGTGACATGTGTAGTAGCTTGATAGCACGGGTGCGAGTGGGGGGAGTAGACTATTTGGAAGAGACATCGAGTGTGTGTTTGGGAGAGGGGTGTGAGAGCGAGAGAAAGAGAGAGCTAGCGACGGAGAGAGAGAGAGAGAGAGAGAGAGAGAGAGAGAGAGAGAGAGAGTGTGTGTGATATATTAGAGATCGAGGCAATAATAACAGATTCTTTGTGTCTATGTGTGTGGAGGATAGAGAGAGACATGTACATGGGGATTTGTGTTGTGTAACGTGGAGACACATATACATAATTAGAGAGTGAGTGTGTGAGATACACATGCGAACATGGGGAGAGATGAGGATCCAGATAAATGGGTGTTTGTGTGTGTCTGTGTGTTTGTGCACGTGTTTGTGTGTGAGAGGGAGAGAGTGTATGTGGAGTAGAGAGACTAGTGGTTATGTAAACCTAGTATAAGGGAAGGGGAAATGGTGTGACATATGTAGTAGCGAGATAGCACAGGTGCGAGTGGGGGGAGCAGACTATTTGGAAGAGACATCGAGTGTGTGTGGGAGAGGGGTGTGAGAGCGAGAGAAAGAGAGAGCTAGCGACGGAGAGAGAGAGAGAGAGAGAGAGTGCGTGTGTGATATGTTAGAGACCGAGGCAATGATAACAGATTCTTTGTGTCTATGTGTGTGGAGGATAGAGAGAGACATGTACATGGGGCTTTGTGTTGTGTAACGTGGAGACACATATACATAATTAGAGAGTGAGTGTGTGAGATACACATGCGAACATGGGGAGAGATGAGGATCCAGATAAATGGGTGTTTGTGTGTGTCTGTGTGTTTGTGCACGTGTTTGTGTGTGAGAGGGAGAGAGTGTATGTGGAGTAGAGAGACCAGTGGTGATGTAAACCTACTATAAGGGAAGGGGGAATGGTGTGACATATGTAGTAGCGAGATAGCATGGGTGCGAGTGGGGGGAGCAGACTATTTGGAAGAGATATCGAGTGTGTGTGTGGGAGAGGGGTGTGAGAGCGAGAGAAAGAGAGAGCTAGCGACGGAGAGAGAGAGAGAGCTAGCAACGGAGAGAGAGAGAGAGAGAGAGAGAGAGAGAGAGAGAGAGAGAGAGTGCGTGTGTGATATGTTAGAGACCGAGGCAATGATAACAGATTCTTTGTGTCTATGTGTGTGGAGGATAGAGAGAGACATGTACATGGGGCTTTGTGTTGTGTAACGTGGAGACACATATACATAATTAGAGAGTGAGTGTGTGAGATACACATGCGAACATGGGGAGAGATGAGGATCCAGATAAATGGGTGTTTGTGTGTGTCTGTGTATTTGTGCACGTGTTTGTGTGTGAGAGGGAGAGAGTGTATGTGGAGTAGAGAGACCAGTGGTGATGTAAAGCTACTATAAGGGAAGGGGGAATGGTGTGACATATGTAGTAGCGAGATAGCACGGGTGCGAGTGGGGGGAGCAGACTATTTGGAAGAGACATCGAGTGTGTGTGTGGGAGAGGGGTGTGAGAGCGAGAGAAAGAGAGAGCTAGCGACGGAGAGAGAGAGAGCTAGCAATGGAGAAAGAGAGTGAGAGAGAGAGAGAGAGAGAGAGAGGTGAGAGGGGTCGTTTGTGTCCATAAATGGCGTATAGATAGGGAGACAATGTTGATGTTGTCCGAAATTGGCCTAAGAACGGAGACGCAAGGGAAGCGAGTCATTGTGTGTGTGATAGGGACTTCATGAGAGATCTAGAATAGATGGTGTAGAGAACAATGAGTGAAATCGAGAACGATTATACATTAGGGAGCTATGCAAAGAGTCACGACATATATGTATACAGGGAAGGAGCTGGGGCAGGTCCGCATGTGGGAGAGATAGAAAGAGAGTGGTGCACAAGGAGGCAAAGTGTGCTTGTTTGCAGTGGGGGCGGTGTGTGAGGTGAGTGCATGAGAACCACATAACTAGGGAGATAGATGTTTGGGGGCGACGTTTTGTGTGTATGGAAAATATACACTCTACATAGTGCGTGTGCTTGGGTAAGAGAGATTGCGGGAGAACTAGAGAGTGAGGGAAGAGATGTGTGCATGCCCGAGAGACAAAGTGGTAGAGACCTATATTGGGGTCCAGACTTTACAAGAGAGAGGGGTGTTAATTTGCTCGTGTGTTGGTGTTTGGGGGAGAGAACGACTTCTCTGTGTGTGTGTGTGTGTGTGTGTGTGTGTGTGTGAGGTGGTGGGGGGTTGACTTCAGATAAAGACTGAGGTGTCTATATTTGAGGGACTTTAGCGTAATTGAGATATTGTGCACTCATGGTTGATCAATTTGTTTCACAGTTTGTACTATGAGATAACGATACTTTTGAACATGCGTGATATACCTTGATGTACCAGAATTACAAGCCTAAGATTGGAATTTTGGAATTCGACTCCATCATTAGCTTTTGTAATTCATTTAAACGGAGGTACATTTTTTAAGCCGGGATTTCGTGATTTCAAATTCATATATCAAACCTAGAGATATACACATACGGGCATGTTCAAACTGTATAATCATCCACTTTATTCATACACATACACATTTTTGCTTTTGTCATCATATTTAGGATAAACACATTTGGAATTTCATTTGAATTGGACCGTATGATGGTATTTGCTTGTAGTAGCTCAATGATCCATATTTGAATTGAATGGAAAATCTAAGTTTCGAGTTGGAGACATTGATTTTCAAAACTTGCACATTTTTTTGCGAGCAAAACAAACAAATTGTCGGCCATTATATCATAGTCGGCCGTACGAGAGCAGAATACTTATAATTTTAGGCGCCAAAAGCTTTCAAACTTCCCGCTCACATCGAAATATCACGTGCCCGAAAGTTTAGCCCTGCGATATTCCCTGTTTTACCCCTGCCAGATGAACGAAAAGGGCTGCTTTGGTAACTCCATTGTTTTCCCCTCTTTTCCCCCAACATTCTTCCCCAGAGCCCGTCCCCTTCCCCTCCCCGACCCCCGCAACCACAGCAAGCCGCCGAATCTAGTCCTCCGCCGCAGCGGTGGACCTCACACCCCGCCGGATCTACCTTCCGCACCTTGGAACCCCCAACTGCCAACTCACCAATTCACCGGAGCCGCTTCAGCGACTGGCTTGTCCACCGCTCCAGATCTCCTTGACCGCCATCATGATCCACCACACCGGATCTGCTTAACCGGCACCCTCGTCCACCACAACGTTGGCCCTTCACTAACTCCCTCGTCCGCCCCTTCGCTGGCCCTTCATACAAGCCCTCGTCCGCCGCAACAGATCCGCCTCACCGAAAGCACTGTACAACGCGCCCGCCGAAGCCTTCGTTCACTGCACCGGACCCGCTCCACGGACGCCATATTCAACTCCACCAGCCCTGCTTTACCGACGCTGCAGCCTCATCAGGTTATTTCGATTTGTACTCCTTCGGTTTTTCTCTTTATCGTGCAACTGTTCACTTACCACAGATGAGCTTTCTTGTATGTCGACAGGCGCCACAACGATAGCAGCGGAGCCGCTTCAGCGATGGCGACAGCCGGCCCAAACTCAACCGCAACACGAGCACCATCGACGATCCTTAGCTATCAAGTATGACAATGATACCCATACGCCGCCGAGAATCAGGTACTATTATCCAATGGCCGGCGCCTACGTTCACTTTCCTAGCATAAGCACCGCACCTTTGAATTTCTTCAGGGCATCATTCAGTTTTTCATGAGACACGTTATTCTGCTTGCACCTGTAGGGCCATACTTCTGACAGTGAACATGTTACATGTGCTAAATTACATACCAGTGCAAATATAGTTAATATGCTTTAGTTTTGTTCTGATTCCACCTATTGGTTCCATCAGACTGCTTAATGTTCTCTATGCTTAATTACACATCAGCAAACTAGCATGTGGTTCCACTGCTTTTTATTCGTTTTACCCTACATTTTCTGATGCTAGCTATTACATCACTGCTCCGAGCCTCTGCTCATTACTCGTTTGTGTGTTCTTGATCTTCCCAAGTTGCATGACTAATTTGATGCTTCTATTAATTATGGAGCTGCCAACCCCATCAAGAAAAATATTTGTTCTTTTGGGGCTGGCACCTCGAACAAGCATAAAAATAGAGGGAAGCAGATATATTGTCGTGTATGCACACACCCTTCTTTCATTAGTTTAGATGAACCATTGATGATCAATTCGGACCAGTGCATGCGATTAAAATTAATTTTACCTAAATAGATGGTGCAGAATAAACTACAACAACTAGATTTGCAACCACGGGATGCTGACGATATCTTCAAAGAACATTGCAACAACAGCTAGGCTTCATAGCAACATATGGTAAGCCAGTGTGTTTTATTACATGTGAAATGTAATGCGAGTGGGCTGCTTTCTTGGCTTCTGCCCTCAACGTGTAATCCTACCGAATTACAAATAGTTCAGTTCTCTGCTTTGCTGTATTGCTTGATTCGAATGCTTGCTTGTTGTTACGCTATACCTGAGTTGGCCAATATGTCAGCAGTGCCTGCTGTACTATCGTAAAGAAATGCATGCCTATTTCATTTGAGTCCTTAACTTTTCCTCTCAACTTCATCACAAGACTGTCTTCGTAGTTTATATGAAGCCACATTGTTAAGTGCTTTCTCAGATTATTTCAACTGCTTAGATGCCTTGGCAACTTAAATATAGCGGTGGTACACTCCCTTTCAATTAGGGATGTCAATTGGGTCCCGTTTAATCCCGATTAAAGTCCACTAGTGGTATGATAGTTCAAAAGAGTTTTTGTTTTTTGAGGAAAAAGAACTAGGGAGGTAGCAAAAACTAACTAGAAGGGACTGGCGGATGTCGTTTATTTTCCACTTACATCCCTAGTTTCATCTTACCATTTTAAGTTCTTTTTGGCTGATGCTGCTTCGAACAATTTAAATATAGTTTGCCATGCTCGGCAATAATTCGTCCGTCGTTTACCATGTAAGCTTACTGCCTGGATCATACGATAACTATCTCTTACTTATGTCCAGCGGAAACCTTTCAGGATGCCGTTCACACTAGGACACAATGTACAACCCTAGAATCTATTTGTGGAAGCAGTGCGCCATCCATGTTACCAGATGGTAGCAATTCAGAGGCAACACCGCCGGAGAGCAGTTTGAGCATAGATATTATAGTGCTTGAGGCTCTACTAGAGGCAGAAAGAGATGGTGTAGCTGCCATGAATGAGGTAATCTTTATCTTGAGGCTGGAACTTATGGAATTAGCGGCACACATTATGCAAGCAACCCAAGAATTGGAGGAAGTAAGAATGTTGCATTTGAAGCCGGAGGAGGTCCTGCTGTTTCTGCTATCTGAAGCCCAAGGTAATCCTAGTTCTTCTTTAGATACCAGTTGAAATTGTCATTAGATTATTGTACTTCCATGTTGTGTCATGTCTCTGAATGGATTATGTTGCAAGACCCCCTATGTTGTCCATGTGTTGTAATGATCACATTTTTTAGGCGAGGTAATCCTCAGTACTTGTATGATTGACATAAGGTGAACTGTTTTTCGTGTGAGCATATTGTATTGGATGAAATAACTGTTTGACTCAGAGTGTATCCAACCTACTGAATTCGAAGATCATGGCATTTCTAAATCATAATCATATATAAAGGTGGAATAAATCTTTGTTGTGGTTTTGAAGAAATAAATAACAAAACGTATAATTATCTGTGGATATTCGTAATCGAATACAAATTGGATTTGAATTTAGTTTGCCAGGTCCCAGGGCAAACGTGAATGCTAATTCTCCCAAGTTTTGAACGAAGCGGCTAAACACCCACTATAATTTGTGGGCTTCCCGAAGCAAGTGTTTGCGAGATGGAAATTACTGTCTACCCCTGACACTTGACATCCTTATCGACCGGATTTACACTGCTATCGATAGGGGTAGACTAGTAACTTCAATCAAACATGACACGACGGCCTCTGAGCCCATTCATACACGGTGGGCACCAAACATGGGCAGAAAAACACATTTGATTCAAGCTCGTCCGAAAGACATGTGTCTCTTCCTCCATTTCCCCATTTATACACAGTGGGCGGCAAAACAAACTCTCCTTGTCCGAAATCGATGTAGGCTAATATTTTAAATAGGGGCAGATGTGTAACTTCCATCAGACGTGACACAACCGCCCTACTTGTCAGCCCTGTTCATACACCGTGGGTGCCAACCGTGGGCGGCAAAACACTCTCCTCACCCAAAATAGTTACTGGCAAATATTTGGCAAATAGATTACCGTCCTATCCCCAACCGACGTGACATCTGAAATTTTAAACGGGGGATAAGTTCGTAACTTTCCCCCATTTAAGAGAAGCGCGTCCCAAAGTTTGAGATCCCCCTCCCCTCCATTTCCCCATTCATACACCATCGGTGGCACGACAACCTCCACACTGTGGCCAGCCTCCTCCGTCCGCCACCCAATCCTCCACCTTGCTGGAGCCGCTACCCCTACCCCGTCGTCCACTGCAAGAGATGGACGTCTCTCATCCACGCCGCTGGACCAGGATCCTTTCATCGCCTCTTCTCGCTTCATTGGCGTCGTCTTCCACCTTGCCGTTGCCGCTCCTATGACAGCCTCGTCCATGGCAACAGGAAATATCCCCCGACCCGTCCATCTGCCATCTAAAGTCTTCTTCCCCGCCGTCGACAGCCATCCCACCCGTAGCACCCTCAACGTATCGGCATAGGTGTAACGCCCCGGATTCGATGCGCCAGGTGTCCGCTAGTTATTCGCCGTCATTGCCATGTTATTTGCTTGCGTGTTGCATTTTGCCATGTCATCATCTGCATTTCATCTGCATGTTTTTCAAAACTTGCATCCGTTCGGGTTCCCCCGGTTCTCTCCGTTGTCCGTTCTGAGCCCAGCACCACTCGCACGCGCCCGCGCCACCTCCGAAATATTATTTTATTAGTGGCATAAAAATGTTCTCGGAATGGGATGCAACTTGGCATGCGATCTTAGTATAGTGTAGACAGAGCGCCTGTCAAGTTTCGTCACATTCGGAGCTCGCTTGATAGCCCAACCGTTAAACATGTAGCGGTACCGTTGCCGGTACATTCGTCGGGCGTTTTCGGTGTCCGGAAACTGTTGCCGGGCTGCCTTCTCTTCTCTCTTCTCAGCCCAACCCCCCTCCGCACAACCCATCTAACCCGGCTTAAGCCCCCCTCCGACCAGTGCCGTTGGATCGTCATCGGAGGCTCCAAAACCCCTCCAAAACCCTCAAACCCTAGCCCCTACCCTTTATATACACCTTCCCCTTCCAATTTTGGCAGCCTAACACCTCTCCTCCTTGTTTTCACCGCCTCCCTCCTCAAATTCCGTGCGCCCGAAAACTAGCCTCCACCACCTGCGCCGCCCCCTCCTCGTTTTCCGGCGCCGGCCAGCCACCTCCCGCCACTTGGCAGAGCCCCATTGGCCAGCCGCCGCCGCGCAGCCTCCCGCAGCAAACCACAGGGCGCCACGCGTCCTCCCGCGCCCCCGCAGCCCCCAGCGCCGCCGCGGCCCGCCAGGCCCGCGGGAGGCCCGCAGCGGACCAATCTGGGCCCGGCTCCCGCTCCCGCTGCCGCCAGGTCCGACCGCGCCTCCTGCTCCCTGCCTGAGCGCCCCGCGCCCAAGCCACTTCCTCGCCGCCGGCGACCAGCGCCTCGCCGGAGCTGACTCCGCCGCCACCGAAGCTTCTGACCAGGCCGGAGCTCCACCGCCGACTCCTTCCTCACCGTCCTGCACCTCTCCCTCACCCGGCTCTCCTCTCTTCCCCGCGGGGAACCACCGCCGCCGCCGCTTGCTGCCGTCGGCGTCCCCGCCTCGCCACCGGCCGGATCCTATGCCCGGAGGCCCGATCCGCCCGTTCCCAGCCTCCCCGCCTGTCCCTGGCCTCGCCGGACCTCATCCCTCACCGGCGTCGCCCCGCCTCCCGTCGCTGCCGCCGCCTGCGGATCGGGAGGAAGCCCAATCCAGGCGTCGTGCCCGCGTTAACCCCCGGATGGGCCAACGCCTCCCTGCGGCCCATCTCCTCCGGCCCGCCTCATCCTCCGTCCTGCTGGGCCAAGCCCAGGGTGAGAAACCCCTTATCCTCCGCCCCGTGCGTCGAATAGTTATTTAGCGCGTTTCATTTTTTTTAGAAAAACTGCTAAGTCCCCGATATTCATCATTCTGGTGCATACTTTGACCTGCTTTAACTTGATGTGTACTGCTCCGTTTAATGCGTGTAATATGTCAAATTGTTCATCTCGAGAAGTACTTCATTTCGTTCTATCGCATCATGTTCATTTGAGTCCATCTTGATGCCTGAATCATCGTTGAAAGAGTGCTATATGATGTTAATCTGCAGAAACTGTTATAAGTTGATGATTTGTCATTTTTGTTGCATTTGATGTGTGCATCTTATGAGCTTGAGCCCTACATGAGTTTTGATCTATTTCATGCCATCTTTAAAGGGGTTCTATCCATGTATTTTTGTGAGTTGTGTAGTGAGTGCATCAAGCTTGTTAAGTAGGGTACTTGCTGTTGCTATTTTGCTAGGCTGATTCTGTTATATTTTGTTGCTATGTTAACCTGCTGCCCCAAGTCATTCTATGCATAATCTGGAGATGTTCACTAAGGATGTTTTGTTATACATGTCATGCTCTATCCATCCATGCCTCTGGTTGCATTTATAGCATGCTTTAACCTGTTATAATCTTGCTCCAAACTTGCTAAATAATGTTGCTGTCAGCCTGTTAACATTAAGTTCAGTTTTTCCATGAGCTTTGCTAGTGATCCATGCACCCTATGAACTTGTTATTGCCATGCTTAGCTTCTCAAACATGTCTTCTTACTGTTGGTTGCTTTGTCATGCCATGTATTGCTGTGTGGTGAGTGGTTCAAGCTCACCAACATGCCTACTTATTGTTGTTCCTGCCATGTATGAATCTGTGATATAACTTGCCATGTTTATATGGGTGCCATCATATCTTCTGTGCCCTTTTAGCTCATGGTCAGTAAGGGACTTGTGACGCCCCCGATTCAATCGTACACTAATCATGCATGCAAACATGTACGATCAAGATCAGGGACTCACGGGAAGATATCACAACACAACTCTAAAACATAAATAAGTCATACAAGCATCATAATACAAGCCAGGGGCCTCGAGGGCTCGAATACAAGTGCTCGACCATAGACGAGTCAGCGGAAGCAACAATATCTGAGTACAGACATAGGTTAAACAAGTTGCAATAAGATGGCTAGCACAAACTGGGATACAGATCGAAAGAGGCGCATACCTCCTGCCTGGGATCCTCCTAACTACTCCTGGTCGTTGACAGCAGCCTGCACGTAGTAGTAGGCACCTCTAGGGTAGTAGTCGTCGTCGACGGTGGCGTCTGGCTCCTGGGCTCCAGCATCTGGTTGTGACAACCAGAAAGAAAAGAAGGGGGGGAAAGGGGGGAGAAAGCAACCGTGAGTACTCATCCAAAGTACTCGCAAGCAAGGATCTACACTACATATGCAAGAGTATATGTGTAAGGAGGCCATATCAGTGGACTAAACTGCAGAATGCCAGAATAAGAGGGGGATAGCTAATCCTGTCGAAGACTACGCTTCTGGCAGCCTCCGTCTTGCAGCATGTAGAAGAGAGTAGATTGAAGTCCTCCAAGTAGCATCGCATAGCATAATCCTACCCGGCGATCCTCTCCTCGTCGCCCTGTTAGAGAGCGATCACCGGGTTGTATCTGGCACTTGGAAGGGTGTGTTTTATTAATTATCCGGTTCTAGTTATCATAAGATCAAGGTACAACTCCGGGTCGTCGTTTTACCGAGGGACACGGCTATTCGAATAGATAAACTTCCCTGCAGGGGTGCACCACATAACCCAACATGCTCGATCCCATTTGGCCGGACACACTTTCCTGGGTCATGCCCGGCCTTGGAAGATCAACACATCGCAGCCCCACCTAGGCCTAACAGAGAGGTCAGCACGCCGGTCTAACTCCTATGGCGCAGGGGTCTGGGCCAATCGCTCATTGCACACGTGCATGTTGCGAGGGTGGCTGAAAGCAGAACTAGCCCCCTTAATACAAGAGCAGGCTTACGTTACAATCCGGCGCGTGCCGCTCAGTCGCTGACGTCTAGAAGGCTTCGGCTGATACCACGACGTTGAGTGCCCATATCTTTCCCACGTAGTTGGTTAGTGCGTATAGACCAAATGGCCAGACTCAGATAAAATACCAAGATCTCGTTAAGCATGTTAATTGATGTAACCACGGACACCAACCAGGGCCAGGCCCACCTCTCGCCTAGGTGGTCTCAACCTGCCCTGTCGCTCCGCCACATAGATCCACACAGAGGGCCGTCGGGACAAAGGTCCTTTCAGCCCCCAATCCGTGAATCATTCGCGGGTACTCTTCGAGCGGACCCGACTTTAGTCACCATCTGTAGTATGTACATATGTATAATATATACCCGTGATCACCTCCCGAGTGATCACGGCCCAATAGTATAGCAAGGCAGACTGACAAGAATGTAGGGACAATGGTGATAAACTAGCATCCTATACTAAGCATTTAGGATTGCGGGTAAGGTATCAATGACTGTAGCAACAATGACAGGCTATGCAACAGAATGGGAGTAATCGAACAGTAACATGCTACAGTACTCTAATGCAAGCAGTATAGAGAAGAATAGGTGATATCTGGTGATCAAGGGGGGGGGGGCTTGCCTGGTTGCTCTGGCAAGAAGGAGGGGTCGTCAACACCGTAGTCGAACTAGGGGTCGCCGGCAGTCTCGGGGTCTATCGGAAAGAAGTAACAGAGGGGGAACACAATAAATAATAGAGCAATCAAAGCATAACAAAGCGTAACATGGCAACACGCGGTGCTAGGTGTGCCCTAACGCGGTATTAGGTGATACCGATGAAGGGGGGAAACATCCGGGAAAGTATCCCCGGCATTTCGCGTTTTTAGACAGATGAACCGGAGTGAAATGTTGCAAGTTCATTATGCTAGGGACGCATGGCGGACGAACGGGCTGCGTATCTGGATTCGTCTCATCGTTCTGAGCAACTTTCATGTACAAATTATTTTAATCCGAGTTACGGTTTATTTTATATTAATTTTAAAAGATTTATTCATTTTTAGAATTTATTTAATTATTTAATTCTAACATTATCCAAAATAGTGTATGCTGATGTCATCATGACGTCAGCAGTCAACAGGGCGTTTGACTGGGTCAAACTGAGGTCCCGCATGTCATTGACTGATTAATTAACAATTAACTAATCAAGGTTAATTAGTCCTAACCAGTGATTAGGTTAATCTAAATAGAATTAGTTAAGTTAACTAATTAATTATTATTATTATTATTATTATTAATTTATTTTGAAAAAAACGTTTCAGGGGCGGGCCCCGCGCGTCATAGGCACAGGGGGCCTTAACGGGCACTGGGTGCAGGGTGGCCCGATCGGGCGCCCGATACGGCACTCGCCCAGGCCAACCGCGGGGCCGGGACTGGCGGGGCACGGTGGGGCGCCGGCGACGCAGGGAGGCAGGGGGCGTGCGCTCGCGGAGCCGGGCAAGGACGGCGACGAGCGGGCATGGTGGAGGCGGGGCCGCAGTGAGCGCAGCTGAGGCGCGGGCCCGGCGCGTCGAGCGCGGACGTGGCGCAGGCCGATGGCCGCAGGGGGTATAGGGGCTCCGGGGTGCCGGAGCACGGCAACGGGCGGGCGAGGCGGTGTGGTCTGGTGACCGAACGCGGCCACGGCGGGCGCGCGCGCAGACGATGCGGGGTGAGGCCAGTACGGGCTGGCCGGAGCCACGAGCGGTAGTGGGCGCGGCAACGGAAGGACGCGGACGGCAGTCACGGCGACGTCCAACACGGGAAGAGGGGAGTGGTAACAGGCCGGAGCCTCACCGTGATTCGTAGGGACGGGGCAGCGGGCTCGAGCTCGAGGAGGAGGACGGGGACGACGGGCTGTCGAGGAGGCAGACGGACGACGAGCTCCGAGCGGTGGCGTCGGAGGTGATGGTGGTAACGGCGTCCTGCGTGGTGGAGGAGGCAGGCCGGCGAGGTTGCGGTCCGACGGGGTGGCCTCCGGCGACGGTGATGGGGAGTGCCGGCGATGGCGTCCGACGGTGGATCGCAGGGGGGGGATCGAGCGGCGTGGTTGATGGGGTTGATTCCCCCGATCCAATCGAAGGGGGGGGCAGAGGGAGGAGCTGGGTGTGGGGAGGGAAAGTGGGGCGAGTGGGGTGGGTTTTCGATCTAGGGTTTCTGGGGGGTGGGGGATAAGTGGGACTGGGGGTGGGCCGGCCTGGGCCTGTTGGTTCGGCGGCCAGTTGGGCCGTTCGGCCCAGTTGGCCAAGGGGTTTCCTCTTTCTTTTCTTTCTTTTCATTTTCTGTTTTCTCCTTTTTTTTGTTTTTATTTATTTTTCCTTTTCTATTTTCTCTTATTTTCTAAATAATTTAGTTTTGGTAAAATACAAAAGTTGTACCTAATTTAGTATATTTAGTTATGTCACATTCCGAACATTTTAGTTTTAGCGTGTGAAAACTTTCGATGTTTGTCTTTATTTTAAATTTGAATTTGAATCGTTTTTGAACCATTGCGAGACTAACAACAGTAACGAAGGTGACGTGGTATCATTAGCGTGGAATCACTGTAGCCTGATTACCTGGGCGTCACAATTCTCCTCCACTACAAGAAATCTCGTCCCGAGATTTAAGCGGTGGAGTAAGGGGGGAAGGTGCTGGTAGCGAAAAACCCTACGAGTCTTCTCGGTATTGGCTCCCCATTCGAAGAGGTTGATCCCTTTCGTTGATGTCTTCATATCTCTGCTTCAAGTCACCATGATCAAATCGTCATCCTTTCTTCGGGATCTCCATCGTCCTACGGACGCGATCAAGGGGGAAAAAACTCCGGAAAAACGCATCTCCACAAAGCTGGGCATCTGACGGTGAACTCAATGGGAAATACACAAGGTACCTCACGAGTTGTATTTCAGTGAATTCGTTGAGTGCAATATACGATGGTACCAAAGTTCAAACGGGTAGGCAACCATTTGATGACTAGACAGAAGCTGGAGTGGGGGTTTGAACAACGAGAATAACATGTTGTTTGTTTCCATGATGAATAATGGTATAGCATTTAGCTTGTGAATCACATACGAAGCCAGGTGCAAAGGATACATTAGAATCCGGGTTGTGAAGAAGAGTCAGGTTTCGATCTAGTGGATCTATGGGTTATGGGCCCACCATGAGTGTTAAAAGCAGGAAGGGCGGTGACGTCTTGCACGATCATGTAAGTAAGGCATGTGAGAGGATTGTCTGACGGTTATGTCGGTAACAACATCGGTACCAAGGGCGAGGGACGAAGAGAACTATCTTCCCGCTCGTTGAATGATGCAGACCAATAGGCAAAGTTCTCGTCCATCGGTGGTTATCGGAATTTCATCAACAATAGTAACAGGGCCTTGCTGACAGAATTGTACACCGAGGTGTTTACATAAGCAGAAGAATATTACTGCTTAGATCATATAGAACACCAGAAAAGTTAAACAAATCAATGGAAAGGAAAAGGTGATCTTCAGATTAAACATAACAATGAAAAGGAAAATGTGTTTAATCACATATTTCAAGGGTATATCCTTCCCAAGGACAAACAGAGCATGATATCCATGCAGGATATAACGTAGAAAACCCTTTAGGAAAGGGGAGAGAAATTACATGACAGTACCCATACAACGGTGTTTGGATAATTGATAAAGAGAATTTAGCATTGTGCTTCAAATGCTCTTATTGATGATCGGAGTAGCACAGACATGCTTCGAGATAGCATTGACATGGTCTTCAAGCAAAGGTCGGACTTTGGATACACAAAGGATCCATCAGGAACAACTTGTAGAATAAGTTTTACAATTTCCTCATGAAAGAATGGGTAACATTTCAAAAGAGATACTATAACAATAGGTCCTCCGGTCAAGTGTGCTAGGCATGCCATCACCTAACCGGGTCATACAAGGACCAACGATATAACTCTTGAAAATATGCTCCAACCATCATATCCGACCGAGGTTCAGATCTGATTGGTGTTAGGATACCTCAGACTCAGGATGCCCGAGAAGAAAAGGTGCAAAACAAATTGACGAGATGACATGACAAGATTCTTGGGAAATGTACAATGGAAGTGAGTTCCGAAACAAGAGTTCCTCGTTAAATCAAGGAGAGGAAGAGGAGGTAGCTGATGAACTCTGCGACAATTCACCGAGATTTTCAAAAGATGGATTTCCACAAATATGTGAAAAAGGAGATATCAATTGTCACATCAAATGATATAATGAAGTATGTTCGAGAAAAACATCCACAATTAAACCTTGGTTCACAGGTGCACCTGAAATATGGGATGGGTTGCACGATAAATGTTTGAATGTTGATTCAATAAGCCATAGACATAGAATGAAACTATAGACCAATAACTTCATAGCAATAGGGTTGCTAGAAGTTTAGAATTTACACATCACAGACCATTTGTTGGTATTCCGGTTAGAAACAACACGAGGACCAAGAAAAGAATGGTGATGTTAATAAGTATCACTTGTATCAAGAATTCTTAAGGGTGGTGAATTTCCCATGACATTCTTGACATAGAAGATAGCAATACTCCAAGGTAGAACATAACATAAGTTGGGTAGCAAGGATCTCAAGGTACAACACAAAACACGAACAAGTTTGTGTTGGAGGGGAGGCATTAAAGTTGTCGATGACAACACAAATCATCGAGGGCAAGGATGATATTTCTCATCATGAATTCAATTGATATCCAAGAAGGAGTCAAGATGTTGATGATGATCACGAAAAATTTTGTCGAGAGGCTCCACGAAGATGTAATCCATCGGCGATGGCATCAAGTTAAAGGAATTATGAAGCAAAAGGTTATTGGAACCATGGGTATGACACAAACTTGAAATCAAGCCTGTTGTTCAAGGTGAAATCATATGACGAGGAAAATCGACGTAAGCTTAGCTCATCGTCGAAAATTGTGCTCCGGGAAGAAAGGACTAGGTAGCATAGTTAAAATTTAGCACAAAATGATATAGCCGATCAGGCTAGGAATGACGTGGAGTATTAAACTTCTCATCCACAATGTACTAGGAGTACTGAATCACAGGGGCGATTCGATTCACTAATCGGTGTCCTCGCTTGACGACAACCCAGAACCCATGGAGTGACTATGACGGGGAAAGGCACTACTTCATCAGAAATGCATAAGATGTAGTGCAATCGGTTGATATCCTCGAGATACTAGGGGGTTAGTACTCGAAGGTAGATCAAAATAGAGGTTGGATGGGTGCATTGATCTGTAGAGGACAAGTGGTTTAACTTGTCCGAGAAATGGAATCAAGTAGAAAATATGGTAGGATCCATGATTGCAAAGGATCAATTCATAGATTCCAAATGATATTATAACAAGGAAATAGTTATTATTACAAGAAGCTTCCATGATAGGATCTACATCGTGTCCATGGGCATGAACACAAAGTTCAAGGTCGACTCCCACTTCTTCAATGTATAACATTCCATTCACTTCTCGCTTTGATAAAGGCATTAGTGTTCAAAGTTTTACCTAGTGAAATACCAGATGAGTATGACTCGTGAAAACTTCTGAGTTCACACATATAAAGGAAGGCATAGGTTCAACTCGTCAGGGTATCATGGAAACATATACCACAAGCTTCAATAGTAAATACCACCAGCTCGAAAGCAGAGCATGGTTGGCCAAGCAGATGATACAGTTTACCAAAGGCACTATGTATCAGGGGAAGAACTCACAAGGTTATTGAATATGAAGGACACTGTCGGATAACAATCCAACAATGGATCGGGTGATCCACAACGGAGCTGATGTGAGTATCGGTACTCCATCAGAGGAAGAAAGAATGCACGAGCATCATATTATAGAACATCAGAATAATTTGATGCTTAGATAACAAAGGAATTACGATTTCCAAAACAAAGGATCAGAAGCAGTCGCTCTGATCAAGGATGGATAAGTTGGATAAACCAGAGGCACAATTGGCGACAAATAGTTTGGTCGAGAACCAGCTCATGTTCAAAAATGATGTTTGAGTCGGAAAGATAATTTAGAAGGGTTGATAGATGATTGTGTGCATTCGCACACATATTGAATCAATAGGATCAAAATGACGGTGTCAAAAATATACTAGTGAATATTGCCAGTGATATGGGAGCATCCATAATGTAAGCATACAAGTATTTGCAGAGCAATAGTTTGAAGAGGATGCTCAAAAGGTCAGATAGTATTTCAGAGTATCTTCTGAAGCATACGAACAACTGGGGATGAACGGATACACAATAAGTGCGAGGAATTTTCAATAGGGGTATTCATGTGGTAAAGAACTGCAACGCAGTAAGCTTAAAGGATTTTCGGAACAACGGAGAGCAATTTAGGGCATCTTGTAATAGCAAGAGCAACTGAGGATGAAGGTATGAATGACAAGTGTAGGTAGTTATCCATAAGGGTATATCGGTGGTAGGGGATTGTAAAGTCGGTGGGCACAAGGGTCTCGGGAAAAAAATCAGAGAGTATCTTCAAAATCTTCTGGTGCAGCCGGCGATCATCTGGACTGAAGGGGCTCTCCGGGAAAAAGTATTTTCGAGAACCTAAAGTTAGATTTTAGTAAAAATTGTTTAACCCGAATAGAAGAGAGATAAGAGTCCCAGAGTATAGGTCGAGGAATAAAAGATCCTAATACCACCCAATGGCGACGTGGGCCCGTAAGGCACACAGCCATGTTAGTAAAAGTTTTTGCAATGTCTAGACTCGACTTCGGCCACGGAGTGTGGAAGGGGGATTCCTACAGGCAGTCGGCTCTGATACCAACTTGTGATGCCCCCGATTCAATCGTACACTAATCATGCACACAAACGTGTACGATCAAGATCAAGGACTCACGGGAAGATATCACAACACAACTCTAAAACATAAATAAGTCATACAAGCATCATAATACAAGCCAGGGGCCTCGAGGGCTCGAATACAAGTGCTCGATCATAGACGAGTCAGCGGAAGCAACAATATCTGAGTACAGACATAAGTTAAACAAGTTGCCATAAGATGGCTAGCACAAACTGGGATATAGATCGAAAGAAGCGCATGCCTCCTGCCTGGGATCCTCCTAACTACTCCTGGTCGTTGACAGCAGCTTGCATGTAGTAGTAGGCACCTCCAGTGTAGTAGTCGTCGTCGACGGTGGCGTCTTGCTCCTGGGCTCCAGCATCTGGTTGTGACAACCAGAAAGAAAAGAAAGGGGGGAAAGGGGGGGAGAAAGCTACCGTGAGTACTCATCCAAAGTTCTCGCAAGCAAGGATCTACACTACATATGCAAGAGTATATGTGTAAGGAGGCCATATCAGTGGACTAAACTGCAGAATGCCAGAATAAGAGTGCGATAGCTAATCCTGTCGAAGACTACGCTTCTGGCAGCCTCCATCTTGCAGCATGTAGAAGAGAGTAGATTGAAGTCCTCCAAGTAGCATCGCATAGCATAATCCTACCCGGCGATCCTCTCCTCGTCGCCCTGTTAGAGAGCGATCACCGGGTTGTATCTGGCACTTGGAAGGGTTTGTTTTATTAAGTATCCGGTTCTAGTTATCATAAGGTCAAGGTACAACTCCGGGTCGTCCTTTTATCGAGGGACACGGCTATTCGAATAGATAAACTTCCCTGCAGGGGTGTACCACATAACCCAACACGCTTGATCCCATTTGGCCGGACACACTTTCCTGGGTCATGCCCGGCCTCGGAAGATCAACACGTCGCAGCCCCACCTAGGCCTAACAAAGAGGTCAGCACGCCGGTCTAACTCCAATGGCGCAGGGGTCTGGGCCCATCGCCCATTGCACACCTGCACGTTGCGAGGGCGGCCGAAAGCAGAACTAGCCCCCTTAATACAAGAGCAGGCTTACGTTCCAATCCGACGCGCGCCGCTCAGTCGCTGACGTCTATAAGGCTTCGGCTGATACCACAACGTCGAGTGCCCATATCTTTCCCACGTAGTTGGTTAGTGCGTATAGACCAAATGGCCAGACTCAGATCAAATACCAAGATCTCGTTAAGCGTGTTAATTGATGTAACCGCGACCAGGGCCAGGCCCACCTCTCGCCTAGGTGGTCTCAACCTGCCCTGTCGCTCTGCCACATAGATCCACACAGAGGGCCGTCGGGACAAAGGTCCTTTCAGCCCCCAATCCGTGAATCACTCGCGGGTACTCTTCGAGCGGACCCGACTTTAGTCACCATCTGTAGTATGTACATATGCATAATATATACCCGTGATCACCTCCCGAGTGATCACGGCCCAATAGTATAGCAAGGCAGACTGAGAAGAATGTAGGGCCAATGGTGATAAACTAGCATCCTATACTAAGCATTTAGGATTGCGGGTAAGGTATCAATGACTGTAGCAACAATGACAGGCTATGCAACAGAATGGGAGTAATCGAACACTAACATGCTACAGTACTCTAATGCAAGCAGTATAGAGAAGAATAGGTGATATCTGGTGATCAAGGGGGGGGGGGCTTGCCTGGTTGCTCTGGCAAGTAGGAGGGGTCGTCAACACCATAGTCGAACTAGGGGTCGCCGGCAGTCTCGGGGTCTACCGGAAAGAAGTAACAGAGGGGGAACACAATAAATAATAGAGCAATCAAAGCATAACAAAGCGTAACATGGCAACACGCGGTGCTAGGTGTGCCCTAATGCGGTAGTAGGTGATACCGACGAAGGGGGGAAACACCCGGGAAAGTATCCCCGACGTTTCGCGTTTTTGGACAGATGAACCGGAGTGAAATGTTGCAAGTTCATTATGCTAGGGACGCATGGCGGACGAACGGGCTGCGTATCTGGATTCGTCTCGTCGTTCTGAGCAACTTTCATGTACAAATTATTTTAATCCGAGTTACGGTTTATTTTATATTAATTTTAAAAGATTTATTCATTTTTAGAATTTATTTAATTATTTAATTCTAACATTATCCAGAATAGTGTATGCTGATGTCATCATGACGTCACAGTCAACAGGGCATTTGACTGGGTCAAACTGAGGTCCCGCATGTCATTGACTGATTAATTAACAATTAACTAATCAAGGTTAATTAGTCCTAACCAATGATTAGGTTAATCTGAACAGAATTAGTTAAGTTAACCTATTAATTAATTAATTAATTAATTAATATTATTAATGTATTTTAAAAAAAATGTTTCAGGGGCAGGCGCCGCGCGTCATAAGCACAGGGGGCCTTAACGGGCACTGGGTGCAGGGTGGCCCGATCGGGCGCCCGATACGGCACTCGCCCAGGCCAACCGCGGGGCCGGGACTGGCGGGGCACGGTGGGGCGCCGGCGACGCTAGGAGGCAGGGGTGTGCGCTCGCGAAGCCGGGCAAGGATGGCGACGAGCGGCCATGGTGGAGGCGGTGCCGCAGTGAGCGCAGCTGAGGCGCGGGCCCGACACGTCGAGCGCGTACGCGGCGCAGGCCGATGGCCGCAGGGGGTATAGGGGCTCCGGGGTGCTGGAGCACGGCAACGGGCGGGCGAGGCTGTGTGGTCTGGTGACCGAACGCAGCCACGGCGGGCGCGCGCGCAGACGATGCGGGGTGAGGCCAGTACGGGCCGGCCGGAGCCGCGAGCGGTGGTGGGCGCGGCAACGGGAGGACGCGGACGGCAGTCACGTCGACGTCCAACACGGGAAGAGGGGAGTGGGAAGAGGCCGGAGCCTCACCGTAATTCGTAGGGACGGGGCAGCGGGCTCGAGCTCGAGGAGGAGGACGGGGACGACGGGCTGTCGAGGAGGCAGGCAGACGGCGTGCTCCGAGCGGTGGCGTCGGAGGTGATGGTGGTAACGGCGTCCGACGTGGTGGAGGAGGCAGGCCGGCGAGGTTGCGGTACGACGGGGTGGCCTCCGGCGACGGTGATGGGGAGCGTCGGCGATGGCGTCCGGCGATGGATCGCAGGGGGGGGTCGAGCGGCGTGGTCGATGGGGTTGATTCCCCCGATCCAATCGGGAGGGCAGAGGGAGGAGCGGGGTGTGGGGAGGGAAAGTGGGGCGAGTGGGGTGGGGTGTCGATCTAGGGTTTCTGGGGGTGGGGGATAAGGGGGACTGGGGGTGGGCCGGCCTGGGCCGGTTGGTTCGGCGGCCAGTTGGGCCATTCGGCCCAGTTGGCCAAGGGGTTTCCTCTTTCTTTTCTTTCTTTTCATTTTCTGTTTTGTCCTTTTTTTTCTTTTTATTTATTTTTCCTTTTCTATTTTCTCTTATTTTCTAAATACTTTAGTTTTGGTAAAATACAAAAGTTATACCTAATTTAGAATATTTAGTTATGTCACATTCCGAACATTTTAGTTTTAGCGTTTGAAAACTTTCGATGTTTGTCTTTATTTTAAATTTGAATTTGAATCGTTTTTGAACCATCGCGAGACTAACAACAGTAACGAAGGTGACGTGTTATCATTAGCGTGGAATCACTGTAGCCTGATTACCCGGGCGTCACAGGACTTTTGTTCTATGGGTTTAGTAGATTCATGACATGCCTTTGTTTACCATGTTAAGTTCCTGTAGCATGTTGTTTGATAGCTCTAAACATTGCAACCTGATGTTATTTCTGCCAAGTCTGAAACTGTTATAGTTTGCAATCTTGCCATGTCCTTTTGAGCATGTTATAGTGTTTTCTGGAGTTAGCTCACTGTTCATGTTTTGTCATGCTTTACCTGTAATCATGCCCATGCCTTTTGTTCTTATGTTGGGGTGCTGTAGCATAGTGTTTTGATGCCTGCAAGATGCCTAGTTGCTGTTATGGACAGATTGTTGTGATACCTTGTATGGAGTGTGTGTTGAACCGTTGCTCCGTTTTGAGTGTGCTCTATATGAAACTTGCTTGGTTTTGCATGAAGTTTCATATTATCATGTTGCATCCTTGTTTTGAGGTGTTTGCTTGATGTTGGTATGCATTTTGCATCAATGCCATGCTTAACTTGTTTTGCTCATATCTTCTAGGCCGTAGCTCCGAATTAAATGAACTTTATATGTAACTTGACTAGAATTTCGTGTAGATCATCTTGGTGCATCTTAACTTGCTGTTTAACAACTTGAACATAAGGTTTATTCAGTTCTGGACCAATATCTAAATTAGCATATGAGGACTTACCGGAATTGTTATATGTTGTTTCCGGCCTCATTTAAACTTGCTTTGATGTGTTGCTCTTGTATGCATCATCTCTCGCCATGAGTAGCTTCATGTAGCTTGTCATGCATCATGCTTGGTTGTGCATCATGTCTTGTTCATGTGTGGTGTGTTTACTATGTTGTGTGCTTCTTCTCGATAGTTCCCGTTTCGTTGCGATCGTGAGGATTTGTTCGTCTACGCTTGGTTCGTCTTCGTGGCTTCATCTTCTTCATGGACTCGTTCTTCTTCCTAGCGGGATTTCAGGCAAGATGACCGCTACCCTGGATCTCACTACTATCATTGCTATGCTAGTTGCTTCGTTCTATCGCTATGCTGCGCTACCTATCTCTTGCGTATCAAGCCTCCCCAAATTGCCATGAACCTCTAACCTTTGACACCCTTCCTAGAAAACCGTTGCTTGGCTATGTTACCGCTTTGCTCAGCCCTCTTATAGCATTGTTAGTTGCAGGTGAAGTTGAAGATTGCTCCATGATGGACAGGATTATGTTGGGATATCACAATATCTCTTATTTAATTAATGCATCTTTATATTTGGTAAAGGGTGGAAGGCTCGGCCTTATGCCTGGTGTTTTGTTCGACTCTTGTCGCCCTAGTTTCCGTCATACCGGTGTTATGTTCCCGGATTTTGTGTTCCTTATGCGGTTGGGTGATTTATGGGACCCCCTTGACAGTTCGCTTTGAATAAAACTCCTCCAGCAAGGCCCAACCTTGGTTTTACCATTTGCCTCACCTAGCCCTTTTTCCCTTGGGTTTCCGGAGCCCGAGGGTCATCTTTATTTACCCCCCGGGCCAGTGCTTGTCTTGAGTGTTGGTCCAACCTGTCAGCCGCCGGTGGCCACCAGGGGCAACTCTGGGATGGCCTACTGGAAGTTTGGACAATCCGGTGTGCCCTGAGAACGAGATATGTGCAGCTCCTATCAGGATTTGTCGGCACATTCGGGCGGCTTTGCTGGTCTTGTTTTATCATTGTCGAAATGTCTTGTAAACCGGGATTACGAGACTGATCGGGTCTTCCTAGGAGAAGGAATATCCTTCGTTGATCGCGAAAGCTTATCATGGGCTAAGTTGGGACACCCCTGCAGGGTATTATCTTTCGAAAGCCGTGCCCGCGGTTATGTGGCAGATGGGAATTTGTTAATGTCCGGTTGTAGATAACTTGACACCAGATACGAATTAAAATGCATCAACCGTGTGTGTAGCCGTGATGGTCTCTTTTCGGCGGAGTAGGTAGGAGTTCAGGTTCACCTCTCGATCATTGCTAGTTTCACGACCGTTTCGTTTGCTCTCTTCTCGCTCTTATTTTCTTATGTTAGCCACCATATATGCTTAGTCGCTGCCGCAACCGCACCACTTTACCCTTTCCTTACCCACTAAGCTTTGCTAGTCTTGATACCCATGGTTATGGGATTGCTGAGTCCTCGTGGCTCACAGATTACTACAACAACAGTTGCAGGTACAGGTTATGCGATGATCATGATGCGAGAGCGATGTTTGCTTGTTTTGGAGTTCTTCTTCTAGTTCTTCTTTGATCAGGGGATAGGTTCCAGGTCGGCAGGCTGGGCTAGCAGGGTGGATGTCGTGAGTTTATGTTTGTGTTTCATCCGTAGTCGAATGGTGCTCTTATGTAAGATGATGTTGTATTCGTGTGGCATTGTATGCCACTTGTATGTATCCCCATCTATTATGTAATGTTGATGTAATGATATCCACCTTGCAAAAGCGTTTCAATATGCGGTTCTATCCTTGGTGGGACCTTCAAGTCTCTTTAGGATAGTATCGCATATTGGGCGTGACAATAGGCCTACACGGCGTCGCAAGAGAGGTGGTACTCTTCCATATGTGCTTAAGTTATTGATCTCACCCGGAAAATAGGTCGTAATTTGTTTACTGTACTTTTCTTGTCCGTACCAAATCGTAGTGGCTAGTTGAAAGCAAACATTGGTTGCAAAGTAGCTTTGTCCGGTTTGCACCTTCAGATCCGACATGGCACGGGCACTATACTCGTAAAGCTTATGGTTTCCCCCCTTTATATTCACTACCACCATCGTAGGTGCTTCGTGTCGTGCTAGCACTGCTCCTCAAGACCTCATCCCAAAGCTTACGTGTTGAAATACGAATGTGATATCATGCTCATATCACTAAAACAGAGAACGTTTAGTTGGTCACCTAATGTTCCTATATTCGTTTCGAAAAGCATGTGCGCCACCCACTGGTCCAGCTAGTTCCACTTTCCTGATTTTTCTCTTGATGCTTAGGGTTTTCCCCTTTTATCTACTCTACTATGATCTGCGTAGGTGCTTTCTGTCGTACTAGCATTACTCCACCCTTCAAGCTAAACAACACAACACTCAGAATTCGAAAGGTTAGTTGTTCAAATATGATTGTGATATGATACTGATATTAGTTAACCGACACATTTAGTTGGTTATCTAAAGGTCCCACTTGAGTTTCCAAATGCATGTCACGACATATAGAGAGATAGCATAATTGCATTTCTTTGTCACTTGTTGACCGTACTTTCTTGTCCATACCAAATCTTAGTTCTTATTTCAAAGCAAACATCAGTTGCTAACTACCCTTTGCACGGTTTGCAGCTTCAGATCTGCCATCCCACTGCCATGGTCAACACTATACTCATCATGCTTATGTTTTCCCCATTTTATGATGACCACAATCAGCCTACGTGGTTCATGTCGTAATAGCACCGTTCCACCCATCGAGCTAAACAAGCTTAGTTGTACAAATTCATATCTGATATTATTGCTGATATTAGTAAAACTGAGAGATGTTTAATTGGATAGCTAAATGTTCCTACTTTAGTTTCGAAATGCATGTGAGCCACATATGGAGAGACCGAAAAGAATAGTATTTCTCTGTGCGCTCTGGTTCATCATGGGTGGCCAACCGACAATGTATTAAAAGACTTGTAATATCTTCAATCTGCTTGCTCTTCTGCTCTTCTTTAAGATGATACTCTTCTCTTGCGGTCGACTGGTCAGGCCGAGTTATTCTCCCTTAGTATATTTTGAATCTGTCAGGTCAGGTCGACTTGTTCTTCTTTATTATATGTTGAAGCTATCATCTGCGAAGTGTCATCACTTCTGGAGCTCTCATATTTTGAGTAGTAGGCCACATTATATTAATGCACACAACAAATTACAGCATGCATGGCATCTTTTAAAATAATTGCAGATATAGCACAAAGGGGTTTATAGGGAGGCAGTGTTGGATTAGAATCACTTCTGCATTACAAAGAAAATCTCACTTGTTTTTATGTTTTCATGCATGTCAGATATTGAACATTATCAAAATGAATATGAGAATGGGCGCACGAGAGGAATATTGCGGAACAATCCACTGGCTAACAAACTTGGCATGGTGGAGGATGGCCTATCTTATTCACCCATCAAGGTGCTTGCTCTAACTTTGCAAAGTTGTATTAGTCGCACATATTTTGCATCCGACCTCTTGCATTACTTCTACTTTGTTACACCATCTGCTTAGTTTAAGCATCATATATGAGTATATGCCATACCTATCCATTTTCTGTACCTATTCCATGTGTCGTCACACTATGTTTTTCCAGTCAAATGTTGTTCTTTCGTAATAGATGCCCAAAAGGAAGAGGGTGAGTACAGATCCTCAAGGAGTACAAACTAGGTATTTGGAAAAGGTAGTGATACCTGTTAAATCGGATAGATCAGCAGCCATAGAAAACACAGGCCCAATTGTACCACACTTTACCCCTACTCCAGTGGCCAAACCCCTATTAGAACTGCTGGGAGCCCAGCGTCAGGTACTGTCTATGATATCAATTCAAAATTTGAACTCCTAAATTTCTGCTTGTGCCTTACCTTCTCTCTTGTATGAAAACTAATTTCAGATGAATCTCCTTGCTAAAAGGATCATACGACCTCAAAACAATAATGGGCTCTGCATTGCTCTTGTCAGTACCTCTCTCCCTTTTGCCTTGTAACGCTGTACTTAATTAATTGCTATTTGATTATGTATCATCAGTATGCACCTGAGCTTCATTATCCTCTATTTCTTCCAATATTATTTGATCTATATTTACTCTTTGCAAAATGTAGAATAATGGCAACGCTTATAAATAATTTTCTTTGGGGAATTTATTGAATTATCCTTCCATCAACATGGAGAAGGGCTTTGTCCAGCCCGTGTTAACATGTAATGTAAGTTCATCCTTCTCAAGTCTTCAAACTTTGTTCTAGTATAGATTTGGATAGGCATCATTTCCTCCACTGCTGTTTGCTTTGCTGTTTACATCTGATTGGATGTTTGCAACAACTACCAGTTTCAAATTGTAGTTGTAAAAACATGTTCCTTATGCAGAACAGATCCATTTATTTGCTTATATAATTGTGAAACCTGTTACGTGTCTCCTTGTTTCTCTTTCAGAGTCGTATCTCTTACGCCAGGCAGAACTTTAGGGAAGATAGTGAGCCAAACCATCTTGAGGACAGCGAGATGGCCCCAAGGTCCTGTCTTGATGAAGATAGTGAGTTGAAGCTACTCACCAGCAAGTGTGAGACAACCTCTGTGCAGTCGCTGCCTCAATCAGTTCGACTTCTTCAGTCTCAACTTAAAGCGGAAAGGCTTGCTTCAGCTTAGCTCCGACTTGAAGTCAAAGATGCAATGAAGATGTCACAAGACTGCCGTGCGCACCATCATGCCTTAAATCTAGTGTTGATGCATCTATCGTTGACACAACTGAGGTCTACTCAGCTTCTTCAGCTATTTGGGGGGGGGGGGCGACCTGGCCAGGCCTAGTGCCTTCTGAAGTGCTCTTAGTTTTGTATATTCTTTTGTCGGCGCGTTTATTTGCACTGGTGGCAAACTTTGATGCCCAGTGGATGTAATATGTGTGATAGCCGTGATAGCCTAGCGTAAGTTGCTTGCTTATTTATTTCCTTGTTGTCTTGTTTATTTGTTTGCTTGTAGTCATTGCAGTTCTTTTTCCGCGGTTTGCTAGTGGCTGCAATAACCTATTTTTTAAAAATAGGCCACAATAACCATGGGCTAATATTTACTGTAGTGACACTGGGCCTCCTACGTTCCGCAGAAACAGTGGGCCTTCTAGGGGCCGTAGAAACAGTGGGCCTTCTATGGGCCATAGAAACAATGGGCCTTCTACGGGCCGTAGAAACAATGGGCCTTCTATGGGCCATATCATCAATGGGCCTTATACGGGCAGTATGATCGATTGCCCAAACATGGGCCAATAACAGGCCGCATTATGGCCGTAAACGGGCTAGAGTTGGAATCGTCCGTTCATGGGCCGACCATAATGGGCCATCGTTAATAGGCCGTATTTCATGATGCTATAAAAACGGCCCAACGTATTAACGGACCACAAACGGGCCGACTGTAACCACGGGCTGAATTTGGCCCACAAGCAGAAAATGATAGTAATGGGCCGTAAGTAAACGGATGCTGGAAATGAGCCCAAGAATAAATGGGCTCTCAGAAGGCCCAAAGATAACATGGGCTGGAAACATCCCAACGGAATAACGGACCATTAATGGGTATAAAGTGATACACTGTTCATTACGGGCCAGTTTCACCACGGGCCATTAATGGGTCTAAAGTGATACACTGTTCATTATGGGCCAGCTTCACCATGGGCCGTTAATAGGCCAAGAGTTACATAGGGCCTTAGATGGGCCGAATGACGTCATGGGCCATACATGGGCCAGAAGTGAAAATGGGCAGGAATCATATTGGGTGGCCCAGATGATGCTACTGGGCCTAATTCGGATAGGGCATAATGGGCCTTGGGTTAGCGGGCTGTAAATGGGCTATAAGCGAACAGGCCGTTAACAGGCTTTACATGGGCCGACCCACCACCTTCTGACCAAGTCAAACGGGCCGACCTTTTCACAGGAATGAGCCTCTGTTTGGCCATGCCACGTGTCGACGTATCATAGGCGCCTTCTGTCCAATGAGTGGATGACATCTGTCCCAACGATGAGCCGACACGTGTATCCTCCAGCCAATGATGATTTTACACATGGAAAATCCCCATTGGCCGGGGCTGTTAACGGGTTATCGGATCCAAAACCCGACCCGATAGCTTAACGGTGTTCCATTACGGTGGTTGCCACGTGTCGGTCACCCTTGACGAAAGCACTTCTGTGACGCAGGATTTATCGTCATGGAAGTGGACACTTCCGTGATGATAATTTTGGTAATGTCATGAAACACTTCTACGACAACACAGGTATGACTATCTTGATTCTGTCATAAAATCGTCATGGATGTACATGCATGACAGAAAATGCGACCTACTGTGACAAACACGTATCATCACGGAAGTGTATTTTTTTTTGTAGTGTTCTGTTCCCTTTGCCGCACGATATATGTTGTCAGGCTCAAGGCGAGACTGTCATCCTTGTGCTAGCCCGACCTCTTTCTCATTCCAGTGATACCGACCACTATCCGGATTATCTCATAATCCTTGTTGCATGGCCATGCTTATCGTGGTCGGATCACATGAGGGTCCCAGAGTATGTCTCTCCTAATCGGAGGGGCAAATCACATCTTGCTTGACCATGTCTCACAGCATGGGATTGGACAAACCCGAAACCTACCCGGAGCCGGCGAAGCCACCGCAGCGGATGCCCACACTGAGGGGAGACGAGCGCTGACTGGTCGGCTGCGGGGTGAGGCTGACGTCGCTGGAAAATAACAGGATGTGTGGGTGGTTAGAGGGATGGCCTGGCGGCAGCACAGCCAGCCACGGGAGCAGGAAGCAGGCACTCCCACCGGCGCTGGTTTGGGCGGCTGGAGCAGGAAGATCAGAGATTGAAGAAACACGGCGTCCGTTGGATGGACATCCAATAGTCACTGTTGTGTGTTGACTAAGTTGACAAAGCCTTGCATACGCGTCAAAAAAAAATTTAGGACAGCGTCATCGTCAACCTAGTAGGCCCAGAAGTCAGCCTCCAAATATGTGGAAAACAGCATACAACCCATTAGCCATTATTTTCAATAATTTACAGCCCATTTGCTAATTCTTAAGGATATTTGAAGCCCATATTCTTTTTATTAGCATTACAGACCATATATTCTGGGCACTGCTAAAAAATTCAACAAAATTTTGCATATTTCGGTGGGGTCTGAACTCTTTTAATCACGAAATTTCGAGTCACGTTAAAAATAGTTTTCAAAAAATTATATCAAAATAAAATTCAAAAAACAATTCTCCGCAAAAAATGAATGAAATTTAGAATCTTAACTAGCAAGATGCCCGTTCGTTGCACGGAACATGAAGATGCATTTGTATGAGTAGTTTATCTTGTGGGAGAAAAGATGATATTTTAATGTAATTGCCAGTTGGCTTTGGTTTTTATAAGAGTAGAGAGTAGAGAAATCCTGAAAAATGATATTTTAATGCAATTGCCGGTTGGCTTTGGTTTAAAAATTTACATCCCATTTCTTACAACTTATAGCCCGTTTTCTGGGGAAGCCCATTTCTTACTACTTACATCCCTTCTCGTCTTGAAAGATTTGCAGCCCAGCAGGGCTGAGAAAAGCAAGTAGGCCTCGGTTTTCGTATTCTCCAAAAAAAGAACTGGGCTAGCCAATTTCAGAAAGGAAAAATATATCAACTGGGCTCGTCATGTGCTTAATAAAAGCGTAAACGTGGGCTAGACGGGCCACAGCCCCCGCACAGCGCGTAGTTGAGCTCCGTCTCTGAAACTGAAAAACAACTGGGCGAGCTGCTGGGTCCCTGGTGTTATCCGCTCGTTATGTAATTTTCTTGTTTATTGACTACATTGACAATGGCGTGGAACCTAGTTGTCAAACAATTAGGAGGAAGTATTTTTTGGCTTGTAATAACGAGGCACCTGCTTGCGAAATGCAATGACCCTGGTGGGTCCCTACTGTCAGCCTCTCCACGTACAGTCATCTCCTGATTCCTCTTGGTTGTTGACCATGTTGACAACGCCAGACGGCAGCGGGCACAGTGAGCTAACCAAGGCGGAGAACGACGGCAAAGCCTCGGACGGGAACGAACAGTGGCCATGGAAGATGCGGCAGTGTAGTGGCAGGTGGAGGGGAGTACGAGGGCAACAACATGCAAGTCAAGCATACAAATGGTACAAAAAGCCCAAGGATTAATTGTTCATCAAATTTTTAGACAAAACCCAGGTTGAACATGATAGTAACATCTAACCCAACCACTCTTTTTTGTAGTCACAAACAAATGGATCGGTCTGATCTATAAAATCAACATCATGTGCAATAAAATTTATTTCAGGATGTCTACAACTTATTGTAATTATAAGCCGAGCACGTTTAGAAGCCCATTTGTCCACCTGAAACTTCTTTTTTTGCTGTTCAACATGTTCGTCCGTGAGAAATCTCTTGCTATAAAAATTAAGCCTCATGGACAATAGTAACCTCGCGTTCAACACGAAGAATGTGACAAAGCTTCTGTTTGCCTGGTTGGATGCATATCGTCCCATCATTATTGTCCTCAAACGAATGTCATGAGAACTGAGAAAATCTTTTTGCTTATTACGCCAACGATTGGTTATATGTTTTTCTCCATGTGGTTCTCCCTAAGTAGACATGAAGATTGAAAACAGTTAAGGTCTGAAAAAAGAGTATGTCGAAAGAACGACAATTGAATAGTTAATTCTAGTACAATATATACGGGCTTTCAATGTGCATGAAATCGTCACTCTATGTATAAATTCTCCAGAGATCGAAAGCATCACAGCAAGCCAATAATTATGTCCAGATCAAAACTATACATTCTGATATATATGACCTTGACAGAATCTAGCAGCATTGATAGGCTAT
Source organism: Triticum timopheevii (assembly GCA_963921465.1). Classification (NCBI taxonomy): domain Eukaryota; kingdom Viridiplantae; phylum Streptophyta; class Magnoliopsida; order Poales; family Poaceae; genus Triticum; species Triticum timopheevii. The sequence continues at coordinate 351,720,469 of OY997264.1, forward strand.
CAATGGACGAACTCTTCATTGAGCATATAACATGATATTAGTACCCAAAGTGTACTCCAAGATGATATAAAACTTATGTGCACAAATGAAAAATGCAGCATATGATTACAAATGTGTAGATGATAATATACGGTACCTGAAAAAGTGAGGAGCCAAACACCAACTCCTTGTGATTATTAAATGGGTCACGAATTACACCCAAGGTCTCCAGTTTGGGCGCAGAGACGACAGTTATTTCTGAAGGTGTATAACAATTATGAAGGAGCAACCTTTCAAGTGAAGGGGCATCTTCGATGATGAGCTGCTGTCCTCTAAAAAAATTTCCAATGCTTTTAAGGTGAGGCGACTTTATTTGGAGACAACTGATACCAATTTCTATTCCCAAAACAATCAGCAAGCGCTCCAGGGCAGGGCAACTGGAGTGGATGATGCTGTGCAGTGAGGCCTCCGACAGATAAACCACCACAAGCGGAAGTATTTTTAGCAGTGGGAGTCGAAGCATTTGTACCAGATCGTCTGGTAGATGGCACCGGGCGAAGGTGGCAGTGTGGAGAGAGGAGGAAAACCGCGATATGGACAACGGTGGTGTGGGCACAAATTCTTGGTATGTTCGTGGTATGAAACTTTCGTGGTAATGGTAGAACTCAAACTACTGGAGTTTTCCGAATTCAGGGGATGTCAGCCAAGCGTCCACCTTGCCGGGTATGGACAGCAGGTAGCTTATCGGGATGCAGAGGCATTGAACGGGGCCCTGCTGGTGAGAAAAGACGATGGCTCTGATGAGATCAAATTCAGGAAGGACGTATATCTGACGACAGTCAGGATTGAGGGGCGCGGCAGCAATCCTTGGTGGGGAGAAGCGAGATGATCTCCTCAAGGATGACGCCCGGGAGATCGCTGATGCGGTCCACCGGTGATTCTGTCGGTTCCTCAGATCCGGGTGGGGGGGGGATCGCCGCTTCTGCCCGCGCTACCGGGTGCGGGATCTACAACCGGCGTCGCCGCTGGCGGGAGCCTCATCTTCTTGGCGCTGGGGCCATCCGACTCCATTTTCCTTGTGGGCGTCGCGCCGAGCTCACCAGTTTGAGCAGAGTAGCCAGAGACGAGCCTAGTGGCAGTGCGATTGGGGAAGAAGGAGGTCTGGGGATTTCTGTAGGAGTGGAAGAAGAGGAGCAGGCGTTTTCTGTGCGAGTGAGGAAGAAGGTGAGCGGGGTTTTCTGGACGAGTGAGGAAGATTGGGGAGCGGGGGGAATTGGGTGGGAGACGGAAGCGGGAGAGTGAGTTGTTCGTGTTTATAAGGCCCGCTGCACTAACTACTTGCTTTTCCCAAGAACCGCTCTCTTCTTTTGCGTTGTTGCATTGGAGCTGGCGCATGGGCTTGCCTGACTGGCCATGCATGCAGGATGCATGTGCCCGCCGGCCACTACATGTGCCTGGTTTGTTACTAGGCCTATTTAATAGGGTGGTTATGGAGTAAATTAAGGAGATTTATTTTCTCTTTGTGCATCCACCAAATTAGAGGATGCGGTACTGGATGCAGACACTCACATTAAACTAACATTCAGAAGAACAAAAGTTCAGCATGTCTATGCATCTCAATGATTCACCATATTATAACCAATATACAAAGTTGTGAGAAGGTATGGAAATAAATAAAATCGGTCGATGCTTCTCTGAGCAAAGGGCCTCCCTGCGCACACATTAATTTCCTGTGCATGCTTGTTTCTTCTCAATGTTGCGAGCACTTTGAGCATGTTGGCAACTCCATAGTTAGCTAGCTGCCTCATCTTGCAATTGATGCTGACACATTTGCAGCAAACACATGAGGCAATAGAGATGACTCAACATGGGTCCATATTGTGCAGTTCCCCTGATATCATATTCATTGTCCTGAATCTGAAAAGATAGGAAAACAGTAGCTATACTTAAACGGTGTTGCAAAATAGTAGCACATATCAATAGCTCGGCATGACAAAACATGATCATCTGGACGAAGGGGATACTTACCTGCCTGAGAAAGATTACATATAATTTCATAAGTCCTTGGTTGATTTCCACCTTCGGCTGCACAGCTTGTTTGCTCCTCCACACAAGACAGGATCGTTCCGCACTGCATTCAGCAAGTCAATGTATGAATAAGCTAATTTCATCTTGCGGTGGTCATTGTACCTAGTTACGAATGTAGGAATACCTGGAGCACCATGAGGTTAGCTAACAACAGGTAGATCCAGCCATATAAATTTTGTGTGGTGCTACCAAAATTGAGGTTTGTATCCCTTCCCGTTATGAGAATTCTCTTGAAGTTGGTAGAATGTGACGGCTTGTTCTTTTGCATCAAACTTGCCTTTCCCCTGAGATTTCTTCTTGTTGTTTTGGGGCTGGTTGGGCTGGAAGTTCTTCTCGTGTACCATGTGGGCACTAGAAGCTCTCAGCGACCCGAGCACGTGTGTCTTTTTCTCTCGCCTTCTCCTCAAAATCAAGAGTGATAATGAGATCCAAAACAGAAAACTCATGTCTCTTGTTTTTCAGAGAAGTAGCAAAATCATTCCATGAAGGTGGAAGCTTGGCAATGATGGTCCCAGCAACAAATTTGTCCGGCAACACACACTTAAAGTACTCAAGTTCCTTAGAGAGTGACTGTATCTCATGAGTCTGCTGAACAACAGAGCGCTCATCAGTCATCTTGTAGTCACAGAATTGCTCCATAACGTACAACTCGTTGCCAGCGTCCGAGGGCCCAAACGTGGCCTCGAGCGCAGCCCACATGTCTTTGCCGCTGTCAAACGACATATATGAATCCACAATGGAATCGTCAAGAACAGTCAGCAGGGCGCCTTTGAAGAGGGTATCCATGTTCTGAAAAGCTTCCTGCTATGTAGGATTAAGATTGCCCTCAGGCTTACCCTTAGTGGCATCATAGCAGTACATGATCTGAAACCAATATACTGCTCTTGTGTGCCACCTTTTATATTGCACCCCCTTAGAAGTAGGTGGCTTCAAAAGCGCAGCAAAACCACTCGGAGTAAATTGCCTATGATCAGGTTTTTGGATTGGATTGTTGAACATATGAGCAATTTAGTATGAGATTTAATCCGAATCAGTAGTAAATAGATCATGACGACAATTGCAAACATCAAAGTAATGATGCGGACTAAACCAGGAGGACAGAATCACATACTGTACAGTGGGAGCAGAACCGATGTGGTTGATGTTGTCACTCATGTCGTTGATGAAGAGGTTACCGAGGTCGGGGAAGAAGGCTGTCGTTGAGGAAGTTGTCACTGGCAGCAATCACAGGAGTGTGCTCCCCAAAAACCTGATCGCCCCTCTCCCATACAGGATCACGAAAGGCGGGGTTCGGAGGACTGCTATCCATTCTCGCAGGTCACGCCGGAAGGAGGGCTGGAGAAGAATTGCGTGGTGGTGCTAAGATCTGGAACGGTGCGAAACCATATGATACAGCGGCGGCTAGGGTAGACCATGTCAGGTCGGTCGTGCGAGTATAATAGTAGGCCTTTGGCCCCCAAACCCCACGTCCAAGTCAATAATAGCTCAAAAAAAAGTCAATAATAGCCCCACCAAGGTTTGTCTAAAAAACGGAGTAATTAAGGCATCTATTAATCCCTTTAGTATAAATACAATATCATTAATAATGGCCCCACCTTTTGTCTCACAAAGTATGTTGGAGTACAACCGGCTACACGTTTACAATCCGCTTCTCTTCTCTCTCCTCTTCTCTCTCCTTCAACTAAGCACAAATACTATATTTAAATCCTTATAGCATGCTTATTCCATCTAATTGTAGTACTTGCTCTAAAAGTTACTATCCACTGTGTAGTCTGAAATGCCGGGCATGCAGCAGGCGGTGCCCTCGGTCGGTGCGCCGCTTCAACAGTGGAAGCAGTGAGAGGTCGCGTCGCCCTGACTTGCCATCAATGTGGAGCGGCGGGCTCAGCTGGCGCCGGGTGGGAAGAGCGCGCGGGAGGGGGAGGGGTTTTTGTTGGGCCAAGAAGGTGAGAAGCCAACTTGGGATCGGTCCGGACGGGGAAATATCATGTGCTCCCATACTCTGCATATGACACTAGTCTATGTTACTACTCCCTCCTTTCCGGTTTATAGAGATGTTTAGAGTAACATAGTAGTATGTTACAGTACAAGTTACTCCCCACTATGACCAGCCTTGGCCTCTCCCAATGCTCCACCATGTATAGCTGCTAAGCCTGCCATGTAGGCATAAAATATGATGTGGCACCAATAAACTAAGCACCTATGCATTGAAGACTTGAGTTACTAAGCCATTTAATGCACTTAGCACCTCATCTAAAGAGCATTAATAGTATAGCCAGCTACTAGCTATAAGCCAGTGTCATGTCATCTACAGCCCATCTTATAGTCAACATGTACAATAGTAGATCAAAAGAGTGTACTACTACTTTTTTGTTCTGTGGCCCACCTTTCATTCTCACAAAGTGCCTAGGAGCACGTGCTAGAGCTGGCTCTTCACGAAGAGCCCGCTTACCTTCTCTCTCCTCTTCTCTTTCCTCCAACTAAGCAGAAATATACTATAGTTTATTCCTTATAGCCCGCTGACTCAGCTCTATTGTACTTGCTCTAAGCACATCTAAGCACTTACTAGCACCCCCTTGACCGTGGACCTTGACGGTGTACGTCACCTTGTGTCTCATAATTTTCCTCGTCATCATCTGAGTCCTAGAAGATCTCACCCACATCATCATTAGCATGTAGCCGCCTTGATAGACAACATGCGCAGAAGGAGTAGAGGCGACTGGGGACGCACCACCACCACATCGTGGGCACTCCGTATGTGCTCGTGTGCATGCAGCGTGCGTGTTTTTCCATCAGTGCTAGCTCTAAGGCCGAGGCTATGGTCGTCTTCGTCTCTGACTAGTAGTTGAGCAACAATGGCAAAGAGGTGCTGCAAGAGATGCGTATGCGCCATTACGTGCGAGCTTCGCCGTAGCATGATGAACCGAACGTCACCGCGGATGGCGCACACCTCCATGCAGCCGAGTGTGTGCGCATGCATGTGTTATTCACGTGCATTCTGCGGCCGAGCATGTGTGCATGCATGTCTTGCGTACGTGCGTTGTGTGCTCCATGCTATGCGTGTATGTGCATGAGTTGGATCGGATGGAGTTAGTGCGTTGGCTTGTGTACATGCGTGGCTGCATGCGTCCTATACATGCATGGCTTGTTGCGTGGTTATCAATAATTCAATATAAACTACTCCCTTCGTTCCTAAATATAAGTCTTTCTAGCCATTTCAAATAGACTACAACATACGGATGTATGTAGACATATTTTAGAGTGTAGATTCACTCATTTTGTTTCATATGTAGTCCCTTATTGAAATATCTAAAAAGACTTATATTTGGGAACGGAGGGAGTATAAAACATCTTCAACTTAGCATCCTGATGTACCGTTTCCAGTGGTTAGCGAAAAGTTCATGTCTTTTACTTGTTTATAGGTGGGCAGGCGACAAAAAATAGGGGAAAACGCGCAAGGTTCCTTGCAGATGCTCCACCGCGAGGTTCCTTGCTCCTCCTCGGTCGTCGGGAATCTATGCTCTTCAACTCTTTTCTTTTACATGAGCTTTGTTCATCCTTTTCCCAACACGCGAGACATCTAACATCAAGGTGAACGTGTCATGCAAGAAAATGGAGATAATCAGATAAGCAGTGCGTAAGTGAGTCGTGCGTGGGGGGGGGGAAGCAGAGGGAAACCCTTTTTCGTAAGTGATTCGTGCACTTCAATGGTACCTACGCAATATTTTTTCTCCTCGATGGCACGTGAATAGTGCACGTACTCAACAGCGGAGCACGGGATGGTAGCAATGACATGGTCAGCCCTTTTTTGGAGAGAGTACTGTCGGCATTCTGGGAACGGGGGTCCCCAGACTTGCCTGCCTGCGGCCTGCGGCGTGGCTCAAGTGGAGGCTCAGTGCAGCCCAGCTTCATCAGCTCAAGCTCAAGACCCTCGCGATGGACCAAGCCTCGTGGGGCGGACGACAGGAAGCTTCCTTAGGAGCGGCCTCATCAGGAAGGCTCGCGAGGAGGCGGAGAGATCAAGGCAGGGTACCTCGCGAGGTGCCCGTGATGCAAGCCATGACAATCGAGACTAGGCAGGCGCCAGGCGGGCGCCGGCCTGCGCAGTTTCCTTGTTTCCCCTTCGGTGCAAAGGGGGCAAGCACAGGCCAAGGCATCAGGCAAAGGTTACCGTTTTGGTGCAACAAGACCAAGACCAGCGGAGCGGCAGGATGGAGGTCACCGTGGAGCCCGGGACGGCGTCACCGTTAGAGTCTTTGGTAGTCGAAGACCAACTTTAGTCAGGATAAGTGTACTAGATGTTCCCCTTCAAAATGACCAATTGTTGGCGCCCTTCCCGCTCATTATTTGGGAAGAGGCCCAGGGCCTCTATAAATAGAGCTAGCCACCACAGAGTAGGGGATCCAGATTTTGGGTAGACTAGAGAGAGAGAGAGAGAGAGAGAGAGAGAGGCGACTGAACTCACCCAAGCAGTTCATCGCGTCGGCTCAAGAACACCTCTCGCGAGGCTGTTCTTCCTTTGTATTGTGCATCAGCCCCTTGAGGCAATCCACCACACAACACACTGGAGTAGGGTATTACACCACAATGGTGGCCTAAACCAGTATAAACCTTGTGTCCCTCGTGTGTTCTTCTTTCTAGCTTAGATCCCTTGCGAGGCTTTGAGATGTGAGTTGGTAGGGAGAGATCTTCGTGCGCACCCTAGAGTTCGAACCTCAAGGGTCTGCCGGAACCCAAAATCTGACATTTGGCGCACCAGGTAGGGGTGCGCCAGAATCCTTCTTCCACCGACTAGCGTTTCGTCATCCGTCACGCCCATGTCTGACGCTCGCTGAGCCCGCGCCGAGCGTCGGGCTGCTCTCGCGGCCCATGTCGCCCAGACGGCCCCCGTCGATGGGCCTCCCCGTTGTTCCCCGTCGCCTGCCGCCCACGCCGCCACCGGCCCCGGCGGGGAACGAGCAGCAGGTGTCATTGCTGCATCCCTCGGTGCAGCGGGAAGGCCGCACCGCCACCCCATCGCTGACTCCGGCAGGTCCGTCGTCGCACGCTCGTCGCGCTCCCGCGGACACGCATGCTGCGTTGCTCCTGGCACGTGAGCTCCTGCACTATCGCCCCGTCGACGACCTCTACGACGAGTGGCTCACTTGTATCACCGAGCTCGTCAACTCCGCAGGGGGCTCCCCTGCGCAGTCCCTATCGCTGCATCGCCCTTCGCCCTGCGCGGGCAACGCAGCTCCGGAGGCACCTCCACCACCTCCTCCTCAAGAAGGCGCCCTGGCCCCAAGGCGCGCGGCCCCTGGACGAGACCCACCGCGTCCAGCGCCCACGCAGCAAGAAAAGTGCTGCCAAGAGGTCCCTCGCCCTCAAGAAGTTGCTCGCGTGCTCACAGCGCCAGCACACCACGACCGCGTTCCTGCTCCAGCGCGCCAAGACCCCGCGCTGCTGCTGGCAGCAGCGTGCGGAGACCTCCAAGATCAAGCCCTTCGTCACCAAAGGCCCCCTGTAGCCACTACAGGCGGCTGCGCCTTCACCGTCGAGCTGCGCAGTGTGGCCTGGCCGGGCAAGTTCAAACCAGATCTGCCTCCTCGCTACGACGGTATTGCCAACCCCGCGGAGTTCCTCCAGCTCTATGAGCTGGGCATCGAGGCGGCCAACAGGGACAAAAAGGTTATGGAGAACTGGTTTCCCATGGCGCTCAAGGATGGCGCCTGCACCTAGCTCCTAAACCTGCCTCCTAGCACGATCTCCTCTTGGGACGAGATGCGTACTCGCTTCATTGCCAACTTCCAAGGCACTCGCGACCAGCCCCCGGCCATGAGTGACCTGCACCGCATCAAGCAACAGCCAGGAGAGACCCTGCAAAAGTACATCCAGCGCTTCAACAACGCCCGCCTCAAGATCCCCAGGGTGACTGAGGAAGCCATCATCTCAGCCTTCTCCGATGGCGTGCGTGACATCAAGATGAAAGAGGAGCTAGCAATCCATGAAGACCTGTGCACATCTCTGGAGATGTTCAACTTGGCGACCAAGTGCGCCAGGGCTGAGGAAGGGCGCCTCTCCCTCCTCGAGCTTCCAGCTGCTGATCCAGAAGAGAAGAAGCCCAAGGTCAAGGATGTGAAGCGCAAAGGAGCGCTGTCCTCGCAGCAGAGCCAGGCACCAAGCGAGGCAGGGAACATCCGGAGTCATCCAAGGGCAGCCGATACTGCGTGTACCACGACCTCCACACCCACAACCCCAACAAATGCCAAGAGCTCAGGGCTGTGCGAGATGGACGTATCGGCCCACGCCCCGAGCGCAACGATCGGAGCTATGGCCGAGGAGGAGGAAGAGGTGGAGGACGATGGGAAGTCCGTGTCCCTCGCCAAGGGTGGCGTGGCCGACCTCGCGAGGACCGTTGGCAGGACCAGCCTCGCGAGGGAGGTTGGAGGGATCAGCCTCGTGAGGACCGCCCGCAAGGCAACGCATGCCTCCCTCCTCTGCCACCACCGCCTAGGAGAAATGAAGACTAGCATTAGGACGAGGGGGCTGGGGGCTTCCAGGAGACGCGTGCAATCGCTTGCATCCTGGGCGGCGCCCGGTGTCACATCCCTGGTCCTGGTATGCAGTAGGCTAGCCCTTCATGTGTGCATCATGTTTAACTTTTCAAATGAACTTGAAATGGGGACTGATCAAACCCTAGCACCAGATCAAATCAAATAGGTTCAACATAAAATCATTTTCAATGAACCTGAAATGCCCTTCTGAAATGTTCATCATCTTTGCCTTGGTATAGAACCTCTGCCAAAAATGGTGCACATTTTCCTAGGTCACTTTGGATTTTTGAAATGAAGTCATAAAGTATTTGAATTGGAGCATTTAATTGCTATAAATATTATTAAATGCTCCAACAATTCTGAAAATAGCTAAGGGCCTCTGAGATAATTCAGTAATTGCCCATAATTAATTTCAGGATTTATAGAAGTGATTTGGTGTTTTACTAAATCAAAAACAAACTTGCAAATTAGAAAACAGAACAAAAGTAGAAATTAGAGAGAGAGAGAGAGAGTACCTGGGCCACTTACCTGGCCTTACCTGCAGCCGGCCCATTAGGCATCCCAACCCACCAGGCAGCCATGCCATCTTCAACATCTGCCAGTAGGCAGAGGCGATGACGCACGCGCTCGCTGGGAGGCCTCCACCTCCTGCTTCCACCGAGGCATTCCCGAGCCTCCCCCTCGCGCCACCCCGATGCCACGAACCCTCTGGAGCCCCTCTCACTCTCTCCCTTGAGCGCCCTCCCCCTCCCCTGCTCTAACCACCGAACACACCCTCCGCCGACGATGAGCACCATCACGGTCACAGACCTCCACACGCCTCCCCGAAGCGCCAAGAAGCTCCGCCGTTGACCTCTACGTCGTCCCCGCCAAGCCACGCGAGCGGAAGCGCCATGCAGCGTCATCCCCGACCTCGTATTCAACCTCCGGCAGCCAGCAACCTCGCTGTGGATTCGTCAGCTCCAGACCCTCCCCGACCTTGCCGTTGCCTCTGCTGGTTTCGCTGTGAGTTTTTCCGCATCTCCCCTCTCTCCATTTGCTCGCCCCCATGCCGTAGCATCGTTCCCCGACGTCATCGAAGCTCACCGGCGCTGCGTCTGTCATCACCGTCAGTAGCGGCCCCACCTGGCTAACCCGAGCACGCAGGCGTGCTCAGGGAGCTCCCGGTAGCCCAACGCGGCCATCAGCTCACTCGCTAGCGCGCTGCAGTCCTCGCGCCCATGGAGCCGTAGCTCCAGCCGCCGCCTTGCTCGCCGCTGGCGCTGCTCCCAGCCACCCCGCGGCCTCCCGTCCGGTCCTTTGGATGCGGACGAGCAAGAGATATTCCCTGGTGCCCTCATCTCGCCAAACCACCACACGTAGCTCAAATCCGAGCCGACCCGCCGTCATTTTGGTCGCCGTCGGCAAGACTCCGGCGAAGCCGACGTGGCACCGTCATTAACACTAATTACGGGGCTAACCACCCACCTCTTTCATTGACTACTAGGCCCCACGGCCCAAATTAACCCTTCTTAGCTCCTGTTTAGACTAAACTAACCCCACGGGCCCCACAGGTCAGTTTGACCTGGCCACGTCACCTATTGACTGGCCCCACACGTCAGTGCTAACTTGCTGACGTGGTTGTTGACCCGACCCCACCTGTCAGCGACACTAAGCAGCACTGGCTCACTGACTAGTGGACCCCACTGGTCAGTTTGACCTGGACCGTGCCCCGTTGACTCGCTTACGTCATCCTGACGTTATGCTGAGGCGTTAAGTCATTTACTGGATTTTGTTTAATTCTAAATAATCCAGGAAAATCCAGAAAATGATTTAAACTTCAAAAATTCATAGTAATTCAACCGTAACTCCAAATGAAAAGTTTTGTATATGAAAATTTATCAGAAAAATCCAATTTATCCATTTATGCTACTTTCATGCATGTTTAACCTACATATACCCCCTGTATAAGTGAAAACATGACAATGTCATTTTAAATACCCCTTATGGAGTTTGCATATGAACCCTTGGTTCATATGGACCTCATTTAAATTGTTTCTAGATGCATTAGTACAAATCACAGCATATTGCCATGTCATGATCATGCATCATATTGTTGCATTGCATTGATTGTGTTTCTTCTTTGTTTGTCAGTGTTTGTCCCGTCTCAGTAGACGTGTTCCGACGATGAGTTCGATGACACCGATGAAGAGCTATACTACCTTCAGAAGTGCCAGGCAAGCAAACCCCCTTGTTCATTCCGATACAATCCCAATCTCTTGCTCCTGCTCTCTTTTACTGCATTAGGACAACAATGATTCAACTGTTACATGCTGCGGTAGTTGAACCCTTTCCTTTGCATGACCTGTCATTGCCACAGTAAATAGATGACACCCACTAGCATGAGTAGGAGTTGTTTGAGCCCTGTTGTGCCTACTCATTCATGCTTGTTTGTCATGCCTGCTACTGCTTAGAGTTGAGTCAGATCTGATTCATCGGGGATGAATCAGAGGTGTGTGAACACGATTTGGTAAAGGTAGCGGTGAGAGGCCATGTAGGAGTACATGGTGGGTTGTCTCATTGCAGCCGTTCTCAGGAACTGAGTTCTGTGTTTGTGATCCATGAACAGCTACTACCACACATTGGGATCCTTAATTGACTCTGTCGACTTATTAATCAACCTGATCTCTGTCCAGGAGTTGCAACTAGTTTCTGGTGTTTCTAGGTAGCGTTAGTAGTCTACCAAGTGGCACCCGGTACAGGTGGGCTTGGGACAGACTAGGCACAGTGGCCCGATGTACCAAGTGGCACCCGGATGGTGGGCTTGGTAACCCTGCACACATCGTTTGGGGCCGTGAGCGACACCCCGGCCGGATCTCCTTGCGGATGGAACCCAAATAGGCGATAAACCTGGACGAGAGACTTGTGTGGTTAGTCAGGTCGTGGCCGACTCCCTCGCCAGGCTTCCGCTTGAAGGTTGCCGAGATACATGAGGTGTACATGGCGGTAACGTGTGTGAAGAAGTACACCCCTGCAGGGTTAACATTATCTATTTGAATAGCCGTGTCCGCGGTAAAGGACTTCTGGGTTGCCTGTACAGTTCATAGACAAGTGAAAGTGGATACTCTAAAATGCGCAAGATAAGCGTGAGTGCTATGGATGGCATTCTCGTAGGGAGACGGGAGCGGATCCATAGTGGTGTATTGATATGGTGAATATGTTGACTCATGTGCGCCACCTCAAAAGAGTTATATTGCAGTCGTAGTTCAGGATAGCCACCGAGTCAAAGCTGGCTTGCTGCAGTCAAACTCCACCACCCCCCTTTGTTGACAATGATGCATGTGTAGTTAGATCTAATGTAAATCTTGCTGGGTACATTTGTACTCACATTTTCCTATTTTATGTTTTTGCAGAGAGACTCGGTCTTGCTATTAGTTCCGCGTGGACTTCGACGTTTAGCTTGTTACCTCAGCTATGATCTTCTGCCCTCGGCAAGATCTTGTAGATAGTCAGGCTTCTCGGCCTTTTTCATTTGTAGATGTCTGTACTCAGACATGTTAAGCTTCCGCATGTGCTTTGACTTGTATGCTCTGAATGTTGGGTCATGAGACCCATGTTTGTAATATCTCGCTCCTCGGAGCCTATTGAACAAATACTTGAGTTGTAGAGTCATGTTGTGATGCCATGTTGTATTTGCACATATCGACCATATTGTGTGTATGATGTTGAAATGCTTGGTATGTGTGGGATCTGACTATCTAGTTGTTTATCCTTAGTATCCTCTCTTACCGGGAAATGTCTCCTAGTGCTTCCACTGAGTCATGGTAGCTTGCTACTGCTCCGGAACACTTAGGCTGGCCCGCATGTGTCCTTCTTCGTTCCTGTGTCTGTCCCTTCGGGGAAATGTCACGTGATGAATACTGGAGTCCTGTTAGCCCGCTACAGCCCAGTTCACCGGAGTCCTGCTACCCCAATGGTACAGCTTGGATTCACTCGCTGATGACCGACACATTCGATGCTGGGTCATGGATGCATGTCCCGGTAAGTTTGTGCCACTTTGGGTATACGACTAGCCATGTCAGCCCGGACTCCTTATCATATGGATGGTAGCGACACTATCATATACATGTGCCAAAAGGCGCAAACGGTCCCAAGCAAAGGTAAGGCGACACCCGTGGGAATACCGTGCGTGAGGCAGCAAAGTGATATGAGGTGTTACATACTAGATCGATGTGGCATTGAGTCGGGGTCCTGACAGCTTTGGTATCAGAGCTTGACTGCCTGTAGGATTACCAAGCCAAACTGGTCAAAGTTGAGTCTAGAAATTCTTTAGTTATATAAGGGAATTGATTGTGGGATGGAACGTAAGGCTCTTTTCACTCCTTATACCTTATGCCTTCTGATCCGAGTCAACCTATCTTTATTACGGGGTTAAGGAATTAGGCTTTCTCTTCTCTCTATCAGGATCACGTGTTACTAATCCGTAGAATCTTAGGATTGTTGGTTCCAGGCCTCAGTTCAGTTTCTACTACTTTGGTACGTTATCAATTGAACCAGAACCTTGATATGATGTTGTTGAGTGACTATGCAAATCCTTGTGAATGTCTCAATTTTTTTGAGCATTTACAGCCGTTATGTTGTCCGAGTCATCCCAGGTTTCTAAATAGTCTGAAGCATTTGCAAATCCCTCCTTCCCGTTCCCAATAATCCTTTGGGCCAGATTAACCACACTAATTGCTGAGTTGAGGTACTTTATTGCCTCGACATATATGTTGAGTTATCATTATGACCCTAGGTGTCTTAGAGTACCACCTAGTACCCTAGCCATGCTTTGTGTTTCTAGTGTGATCATTCTGGCCATCATTCTCAAAAGCATCCCGTGATGCAATTTAATTAGTAGGTATTCTATTCCTGGGTTCTTGAACCCGAGATTCACCCTAGTTACCTCATGTTGACAGTGTTTGCTCGTTCCGTTACGATATTAGCAACCTTTGCATTAGTCCTCGAGGTTCGTGGTATATCTTTCTTCCAAATACCATGAACTGCTCATGGCAGAAGTTCTTGAACCAATAGATCACAACAAGAGTGCTCTCGATGAGTTCCCCATTTTATATTGCGACCCTGCCAAACCTACCTCACTGCATGGGTTATCTGGAAGAAATGTTGAGCTTTGCTCGACACTCTAATCCATGCGTCCACAACTCAGAAAATCGTATGTTCTTTTGAGTTGTCCCCCTTAGTCGTCTTCTGACCCTCGTCTATCAATTGATAGTCAAGAGTATGCGTGCATTCGTTCATTAATGCCTATTACTCTTGTGGTCCGTCAAGCCATTCTATTCTGGAATGACTAGGAGAAACAAACTCCAGTGCCTCATCCATATCTAGGATTGGGTCAAAGGAGTTGTATTCCATAGACCAAATGCCAATCCAACCTCTGGTCTGTTCTACCTTGGAGTGTTACTCTCTTTACGTCGGGATTGTCATGAGAATTGCACCATCTCTTGTGAATTCTTGACGTAGTGATACTTCTCGCCATCCTTATTCATTCCTCGGTTCCGTGTTGTTGCAGCCGGAGTGCCGACAAGTGAATCGTGATGTGTGAACTCAATACTCCTTGCAACTCCGCTGCTTGGTAGTTAAAGGACAATAATTTCATTCTTAGCATGTTGGTTATTGAATCATCATTCTAAGATTGATCGTGCTACCTAGTCCATTCTCCTGGTGCACTCCTCGATCAATGAGTTAGGATTATTTGAAATCTTCGCTCTATTGATCATATCGTCTTGCCCTGAAAAGCAAGATCGTTCTCGAGCTTAGTAACATATCGATGGTTCGTGATTTCCCAAATATCTTCTCGGAAGTATTACCAGGTTGTCCCCTGACCCTTATGTTGAGTTCGTGATCAAGTTGGTTTATTCCTGTAAACCACCCTTTCTCCAAGAATCCATGTTGGATACCCCTGAGCTAGTTGGTTAAGCTAAACAACAACTTGGAGAGCTGGAAGATAAAGGCTTCTCCGACTTAGTTCATATTAAGGGATATCTTGTATGTATGTTGAAGAAAGATGATGTCTTCATCGATTGGTCCATGTGATCAGTTGTTGGACCTATTATCTTGTCAAAACTTTGATTTGAGTGTGGGCTATTCTCAAATCAAATCACAACCAACAATGTTCGTAATGTTGTCTTACTCGTTGTTGATTCCTCGAGCATACACCATTACATCTTTTGGTCTAACCAATGCTATCACCGTGTTCACATGATGGTGGAACTCCAGTTATATGGAAATTCTGATGAGTTGTTGTTGAGCCCACCATCAGCAGCATTTTCTCTCCTCCATGATTCGTGTTGAACATCCAGCTAGTGTAGGAAACTTGTGTAAGCATTTTCTTCATGCCCCGTTCATGAAGTATATGTTTGGAGAAAGAAGTGACTTTCTCCAAGTTCACGTGCATTAGGTGTAAGTTGCCGCCATGAATTTGAGAAAGGTTTGTTTTGTTTCCCCTGGAATCATCCCAAATTAGTCACACATGTGCAAAGTATACTATCGTTTGGTAGATTAATTACCTCCACTCCATATGTATTCCGTAGCACACCAAGCCACTGATTGATTTGTTCAAGGAGAAGAAGCTCCTTCTTAAGAGTATACCTTATGTAAGGACTTTGATATCCTCGATGATGATTCCCCACCGAAAATCGGTAGTGTTTTATTGTAAGACTACCATGTGATCATGTTTGTCTGAGACCACTGTTCACATGTGTGTAGCAGAACCGGCTCATGTTTTGGAGCTTGCTATCATAGTTCATTTCCCAAGAATCTCGCAACGTCATCTCGTCGGTTTGTGTTGCAAATTTTCATTTTTCTTTCTAGACTTGATGAGTCTGGAATATCATGTTACCAACCAGATCTGAATCTCAGGCAGATATGATGGTTGGAACCTTTCCAAGATCTATGATGTAGGTCCGGACAAGGTTGATGTTCTGGCCGACACACCTAGCCGAAAGATCTATCATTGTAGTATCTTGATTGAGCAAGTCGACCATCTTCTCCATGAGGATTTCAAGTGACTTATTTAGAAGTTGTTCCATATGGATCCTTTGTTCTCCCGAAGCCAGACCTTTACTTGATGTTCCAGATACCGACTGGTATTGGGTTAAGCTGGTACATCAAGGAGAACATTAGAAGCGGAGTGCTAAATGTTTCTCGGTCAATCATCCAGATTTTGATCCCTTGGCCTCGCTAAGGTGAAATCTAAGAAGGTGTTATCTTCCTTTGCATCTGCGTCCTTCACCATTATTCATCATGTTAGTAAGTTGTGTTGCCAGGATCCTTGCACGGATGTTGGTAAAACTTTGATGAATATGGAAAAGCTCAAGTTCTTGAAAGCACACTCAGTCACTAGGTTATATCCTTGGTATCAACTGGAATGTGCCTTCCATTTGCCGAGTTGTTCAATAACCATAGTTTCCTTTCCAAATTGGGTGTGCCATTCTTTTGAATTCTTTCAAACGATCATTTTTAAATTTCCTTAGGCTGGTATGAAGAGTTTCAATGATCTAGGTATCAAAAGTAATTCTTTTTGCCACTTAAGGGAATAAATCTACGAGTCACCTTCTCTAAGGTGCCCCGTTATGGAATCATGGCAATTATTTCATTGCTACTTTGAAGCCATGCACCATCTTACTCAAGCGTGGAATCGTGGCCTACCAACTTGAACCCTCGTCATCTGGTTCTTTCCTTCTCTCTCGATGTGTGTTTTGTGTCTCAGCTCGAGAGATGTTCCTATGTCTCACTCCGTGAGTTGATCCTGAGTTGCTTGATCTTGAGAAGATCGATTCTTCTAGAGTTTTCTCTTTCTTCTCGTTGTCATGTTGGATGGAGTTCTCAGAGCAAGACGTCGAGACAAAAAGGGTGATTGAATCAACGTTCATTTGAAGTGCAACCTGGGTCGTGAAGATTGCGTTAGTTGCGTTTCCCCTTCATTCTACTCTATGCTTGAATATCGGGACGAGACTCTTGTTTAGTGGGGGCGAGTTGTCACATCCCTGGTCCTGGTACGCAGTAGGCTAGCCCTTCATGTGTGCACCATGTTTAACTTTTCAAATGAACTTGAAATGGGGATTGATCAAACCCTAGCACCAGATCAAATCAAATAGGTTCAACATAAAATCATTTTCAATGAACCTGAAATGCCCTTCTAAAATGTTCATCATCTTTGCCTTGGTATAGAACCTCTGCCAAAAATGGTGCACATTTTCCTAGGTCACTTTGGATTTTTGAAATGAAGTCATAAAGTATTTGAATTGGAGCATTTAATTGATATAAATATTATTAAATGCTCCAACAATTCTGAAAATAGCTAAGGGCCTCTGAGATAATTCAGTAATTGCCCATAATTAATTTCAGGATTTATAGAAGTGATTTGGTGTTTTACTAAATCAAAAATAAACTTGCAAATTAGAAAATAGAACAAAAGTAGAAATTAGAGAGAGAGAGAGAGAGTACCTGGGCCACTTACTTGGCCTTACCTGTAGCCGGCCCATTAGGAAGCACAACCCACCAGGCAGTCGTGCCATCTTCAACATCTGCCAGTAGGCAGAGGCGATGACGCACACGCTCGCTGGGAGGCCTCCACCTCCTGCTTCCACCGAGGCGTTCCCGAGCCTCCCCCTCGCGCCACCGCGATGCCACGAACCCTCTGGAGCCCCTCTCATTCTCTCCCTCGAGCGCCCTCCCCCTCCCCTGCTCTCACCACCGAACACACCCGCCACTGCCGACGAGCACCATCACGGCCACCGACCTTCACACGCCTCCCCGACGCGCCAAGAAGCTCCGCCGTCGACCTCTACGTCGTCCCCGCCAAGCCACGCGAGCGGAAGCGCCATGCAGCGTCGTCCCCGACCTCGTATTCAACCTCCGGCCGCCGGCAACCTCGTCGTGGATTCGTGAGCTCCAAACCCTCCCCGACCTCGCCGTTGCCTCTGCTGGTTTCGCTGTGAGCTCTGCCGCATCTCCCCTCTCTCCATTTGCTCGCCCCCATGCCGTAGCGTCATTCCCCGCCGTCATCGAAGCTCGCCGGCGCTGCGTCTGTCATCACCATCGGTAGCAGCCCCGCCTGGCTAACCCAAGCACGCAGGCATGCTCAGGGAGCTCCCAGGAGCCCAACGCGTCCATTAGCTCGCTCGCTAGCACGCTGCAGTCGTCGCGCCCATGGAGCCATAGCTCCGGCCGCTGCCTTGCTCGCCGCCGGCGCTCCTCCCGGCCACCCCGCGGCCTCCTGTCCGGTCCTTTGGATGCAGACGAGCAAGAGATATTCCCTGGTGCCCTCATCCCGCCAAACCAACACCCGTAGCTCAAATCCGAGCCGACCCGCCGTCGTTTTGGTCGCCGTCGGCAAGACTGCAGCGAAGCCGATGTGGAACCGTCATTAACACTAATTACGGGGCTAACCACCCACCTCTTTCACTGACTACTGGGCCCCACGGCCCAAATTAACCCTTCTTAGCTCCTGTTTAGACTAAACTAACCCCACGGGCCCCACAGGTCAGTTTGACCTGGCCACGTCACCTGTTGACCGGCCCCACACGTCACTGCTGACTTGTTGACGTGGCTGTTGACCCGACCCCACCTGTCAGCAGCACTAACTAGCACTGGCTCACTAACTAGTGGACCCCACTAGTCAGTTTGACCTGGACCATGCCCCGTTGACTCGCTTATGTCATGCTGACGTTATGCTGACGCGTTAAGTCATTTACTGGATTTTGTTTAATTCTAAATAATCCAGGAAAATCCAGAAAATGATTTAAACTTCAAAAATTCATAGTAATTCAACCGTAACTCCAAATGAAAAGTTTTGTATATGAAAAATTATCAGAAAAATCCAATTTATCCATTTATGCTACTTTCATGCATGTTTAACCTACTTATACCCCCTGTATAAGTGAAAACATGATAATGGCATTTTAAATACCCCTTATGGAGTTTGCATATGAACCTTTGGTTCATATGGACCTCATTTAAATTGTTGCTAGATGCATTAGTACAAATCACAGCATATTGCCATGTCATGATCATGCATCATATTGTTGCATTGCATTGATTGTGTTTTTGTCGGTGTTTGTCCCCTCTCAGTAGACGTGTTTCGACGATGAGTTCGATGACACCGATGAAGAGCTATACTACCTTCAGAAGTGCCAGGCAAGCAAACCCCCTTGTTCATTCTGATACAATCCCACTCTCTCGCTCCTACTCTCTTTTACTGCATTAGGACAACAACGATTCAACTGTTACATGCTGCGGTAGTTGAACCCTTTCCTTTGCATGACCTGTCATTGCCACAGTAAATAGATGAAACCCACTAGCATGAGTAGGAGTTGTTTGAGCCCTGTTGTGCCTACTCATTCATGCTTGTTTGTCATGCCTGCTACTGCTTAGAGTTGAGTCAGATATGATTCATCGGGGATGAATCAGAGGTGTGTGAACATGTCCTACTGTGTGTGAGCCAAGTGTGTGAACACGATTTGGTAAAGTTAGCGGTGAGAGGCCATGTAGGAGTACATGGTGGGTTGTCTCATTGCAGCCGTCCTCAGGAACTGAGTTCTGTGTTTGTGATCCATGAACAGCTACTACCACACATTGGGATCCTTAATTGACTCTCTCGACTTATTAATCAACCTGATCTCTGTCCAGGAGTTGCAACTAGTTTCTGGTGTTTCTAGGTAGTGTTAGTAGTCTACCAAGTGGCACCCGGTATAGGTGGGCTTGGGACAGACTAGGCACAGTGGCCCGGTGTACCAAGTGGCACCCGGATGGTGGGCTTGGGAACCCTGCACACATTGTTTGGGGCCGTGAGCGACACCCCGACCGGATCTCCTTGCGGATGGAACCCGAATAGGCGATAAACCTGGACGAGAGACTTGTGTGGTTAGTCAGGTCGTGGCCGACTCCCTCGCCAGGCTTCCGCTTGAAGGTTGCTGAGATACATGAGGTGTACATGGCGGTAAGTGGCGAGAGCGTGTGTGAAGAAGTACACCCCTGCAGGGTTAACATTATCTATTTGAATAGCCGTGTCCGCGGTAAAGGACTTCGGGGTTGCCTGTACAGTTCATAGACAAATGAAAGTGGATACTCTAAAATGCGCAAGATAAGCGTGAGTGCTATGGATGGCGTTCTCGTAGGGAGACGGGAGCGGATCCATAGTGGTGTATTGATATGGTGAATATGTGGACTTGTGTGTGCCACCTCAAAAGAGTTACATTGCAGTCGTAGTTCAGGATAGCCACCGAGTCAAAGCTGGCTTGCTGCAGTCAAACTCCACCACCCCCCCTTTGTTGACAATGATGCATGTGTAGTTAGATCTTGCTGGGTACATTTGTACTCACGTTTGCCTATTTTATGTTTTTGCAGAGAGACTCAGTCTCGCTATTAGTTCCGCGTGGACTTCGACGTTTAGCTTGTTACCTCAGCTACAATCTTGTGCCCTCGGCAAGATCTTGTAGATAGTCAGGCTTCTCGGCCTTTTTCATTTGTAGATGTCTGTACTCAGACATGTTAATCTTCCGCATGTGCTTTGACTTGTATGCTCTGAATGTTGGGTCGTGAGACCCATGTTTGTAATATCTCGCTCCTCGGAGCCTATTGAACAAATACTTGAGTTTTAAAGTCATGTTGTGATGCCATGTTGTATTTGCACATATTGAGCATATTGTGTGTATGATGTTGAAATGCTTGGTATGTGTGGGATCTGACTATCTAGTTGTTTATCCTTAGTAGCCTCTCTTACCGGGAAATGTCTCCTAGTGCTTCCACTGAGCCATGGTAGCTTGCTACTGCTCCGGAACACTTAGGCTGGCCGGCATGTGTCCTTCTTCATTCCTGTGTCTGTCCCTTCGGGGAAATGTCACGCGATGAATACCGGAGTCCTGTTAGCCCGCTACAGCCCAGTTCACCAGAGTCCTGCTAGCCCAGTGCTACAGCCTGAATTCACTCACTGATGACTGACACGTTCGATGCTGGGTCATGGATGCCTGTCCCTGTAAGTTTGTGCCACTTTGGGTTTACGACTAGCCATGTCAGCCCGGTCTCCTTATCATATGGATGCTAGCAACACTATCATATACGTGTGCCAAAAGGCGCAAATGGTCCTGGGCAAAGGTAAGGCGACACCCGTGGGAATACCATGCGTGAGGCCGCAAAGTGATATGAGGTGTTACATGCTAGATCGATGTGGCATTGAGTCGGGGTCCTGACACCTGGGCCCTAGCCTCACAGTGCATCTTCAAGTAGTTTGCTCGCGAGGTGAATGCAGTCCTCCCCAAGCTTCAGGCCACGCACCCTCTCAGGTGGTCTGCGTGTGCTATCACGTTCAGCTCAGCAGATCAGCTCAAGTGCGCAGCAACGGCCAGAGTCCTCCCAATGCTTTGTTCCCCAGTCATCAGCAATGTGCAAGTCACTAGGACCCTCATCAATGGCGGGGCAGGACTCAACGTCTTGTCCGTCGAGACATTCAACAATCTCCAAGTTCCATATGATCAGCTTCAGCCCACCAAGCCTTTCTCAGGAGTTACTGATGGTTCCACTGTTTCGATAGGGCAGGTTCGCCTTCCTATCACCTTTGGGCAGCGCAACAACTACCGCACCGACCTCATTTAGTTTGACGTCGCCCACATTCGCCTGCCATACAATGCCATCCTCGGGTACCCAGCCCTGGCCAAGTTCATGGCAGTGACTCACCATGGCTACAATGTCCTCAAGATGCCAGGAAGCGGTGGAGTCATCACAGTCCCCTGTGAGGAAAAGGATGCAATGTGTTGTCTTGAGCGTGCCTTCGAAGCCACGGCAATCGAAGACCCAGATCACAGGAGCGGGAGCCTTCTCGAGGCAGTCCCAAAGAAGAAGAAGACTTCACCTGGATCAAACCATCAGGAGGCAGGCACCTCAAGAGGCATTGCGTCAGGATCCGCGCCCGTCCAAGGGGCGCCACCCTCTGTCGCATAGGAAGGCACACCCGGCGCCCTCCTCGGGCAAGGCTCGGGGGCTCTCTCCTGGAGGGACACCGACTTTGCCACGGTCACGAGGGAGGCGCTCGGGCACCACTTGGAGGTGTGCTTCAAAGCACATTTCCCTCAGGAAGGTATGAGGCAAGGAGGGCCAAACCCTCAGGAGTTCATCGCGAGAAACACTCAGGGGTTGCAGGAGTCAAGAGTCATGCTCGGCAGCCGCCGCTTACCCACCATAGCCCCCCATCCAGGTGAGGATGGTGGGCTGCGCGTCTGCATCGACGTGCCAGGGCTCAACCGAGCCGCGTCTCAGGGGCGCCTCTGGCCTTCACGCATGGGGCGTTGCGAGGGTCCACCTCACAGCTACGTTCGCATGCCTCTCGGCCTGCCGAACGCGGCCGCCGCTCATCAGCGCCTGCTGAGGAGCATTTTGGAGGCTCAGGAGGTCAGGCATTGCACAGTCCTGGCGGAGATGGAGATGGTCCTCGAAGATCCACCTGCGCCCCCGGAGCCTCCCGAGGCTCCTGGTCCTGGGAGCTCGTGAGGGTCGGCTTCCTCACCATGTGACGTCCGCTACTTCAGCATCCCTTCATCTCCAACGGTATCAGGTGACATCTTTCAAAGTTCCATTTTTAGCTGGGAGCGCCCACAGGGCTGCATCATTCCCAGGTCGCGTGGGTCCGTCCCTGCGGCATGTATCCGTTTTGCTTATGTTCTTTGCCTACCTTGTTGGGGGCGCCCCCCCGGGCTAAATTATCCCAAGTTGCTCGAGCCTGACCTAGTGGCGTTTGCTTTTTCTGCATCTATCTAAATGGATTTGCTCCTTCATGCTTAACCTGCTTGACTTCATCGCCTGCTTGATTGACACCTACCTTTGGAGCCGCTCGCTCTAGCACGGCGCTTGCGTATGGGTCCGTCCCTGCAACACCGACAAATCTGAGTGGCCGAGCTCTGGTCATGGCAACCCTGCAAGGCGCCACCTCACCAGGCCCTCAGTGCCCCAATCACTCCCTCGGAGCAACCGATGGTTGGCTGGCAACCGTAACAGCGGACCTTGTTTTCCCTCGTGATTGGTATGCAGGACCCGCTCCAGGAGTAACGCTGGGGGCGTCTCGAGCTTTCTCTCCCTCTCTCCGGCATGATCCGCTCGTGCGTCAAAAGGGGGCGCCTGAGCATCATGACTCATGGGCTCTTACTTGCTCTCCAGCCCTCACCCCCTGGCCTTGACCCACGGCATCGCGATCTGTCATACCACCGGCTGCTGAGCTCGCTCGAGGGCTGGAACCTGAGGACGTAGAGCATGAAGGAAGTGCGGGGAAGAGGGAAGAAGCTCACGAGGACCTAACCCAGCAACACCCTAGCTACCGCCACGCAGGCCCGGCGCCTTGCCGAAGAACTGCTCCAAACCTATGAGATAAGTCACGCAAAAGCTAAATCGACTCAACACTAAACCCTCGCCCACTGCAGCTCTGTCACGGCAACGTTGCCTGCCTTTCTCGCCCAGCGAAGGCTGCTTGAGCGCTAAAGGAGACCTCCTGAGCATCGCGACTCAGGCGTTCTCACTGGACCTTGGGCCGCTCACTTCCTGGCCTTGACCACGGCATCGCGACCTGGAATACCAGCGACGGATGAAGCCTGCCTGCGGGCCGGGACCTGTCGGCGTAGAGCACCAAGCCCTCGTGAGGAGAGAAAGTGGGAGCTGAGCCGGGGCAGAACGCGCCTCCCGCATCGTTTCATGATAAGGATGTACAATTCACAAAAGACATGGCAGGCGCCTTACATACCCCCATGGGGTGTCATTTCGATTCCTTGCAGGGAACAAAAGGTGCTAAGGAGCGATAACTACGCGCGCCTTCGCAGGAGAAGCCATCATCAACAGTGGGTCATCAGGCGCCAGCGCCAACCCCATCCAGATCAGCAGCACCGACGGCCTGATGCAGCCGCCCTGCTCTGGGCGCGACGCGAGCTCGGGGGCTCGTAGCTGTCGTCGCTTGTCTCCGGAGTCGCGTGAAGATCGGCGGAGTCGCTGGACCCTCCGACTCCGATCCCCCGGCCGCCTCCCTTGGGGCAGCATTCCAGCCGGCATCCTTCTGCATCGAAGACCTTGAAGAACATCAAGGAGGCGCCATCGTATTCAAGATGGACTACGAGGGCGCCCCCTATCCGGCAGACCCGGGCGATCTCGCCCTAGCCACGGGTTAGGAAGACCTTGCCCGGGGCGACAACCTGGACCTCCTCCTCGGTCGCGGGGGTGTTGCAGTCAGCGTGCTGCAGCCAGAGCTCCCGAGGCCCCCTCGGCGGAATCTCGAAGGCGAAGGAGGGAGGAAGGCGAATCCAAGATCGAGGAGGCATGGCGGCGTGAAGCACAAGCTCGCGAGAAGATCCCTCGGCATGGACTCCAGGGGGAACGACGCGCACCGCCGTAACTCGCCTGCGTCGACAGTTGCACCGTCGGTGTCGCTCGATGCCTTCTTCTCCAGGGCCCTTGATTCGGGCGTACAAGGGCAGCGGAAACCCAGGCGGCAGCAGCTCATACCAGGGCCTCGACGCCTCATGCCGAGCACCCTCATCTCGGCGGCAGGGGACTGGCCGCTTCTTCGACGGAAGCGGGTCGGGACCCTCTCGGGGGACCTTTCCCTTCTCTTCTGCAGAAAACCGGCGGATTGGCGCCATTGGCGTAAGGTGGAGCAAGGGCGAGGAAGAAGAAGTTAGGGAGTAGCAGGAAGGAATGAACTGGAAGGGCTCGTGTTGTTCCGTACTTATAGCCGGAGGAGGCCAATCGTCGGCCTCCACGATCGCAGGTAATCATGACCCATTTTTGCATGCAGGTACTTGTCAAGTCGTGCGGTTGCCGAGGCGTTGTGGGGAAGCGGAGACGCCCACGTCCAATCAATCGCCACGCGGCACCCAAGGCCGCAGGCTATTGGGGCCCGCGGCACTTCGCACTTGCCCCTTCACTCCTCTGCTAAGCCAAGTCCGGGCGCGCCTTGGGCCCGGGGACTACTATCAGCGTTCTGGGAACAGGGGTCCCTAGACTTGCCTGCCTGTGGCCTATGGCGTGGCTCAAGCGGAGGCCCAGTGCAGCCCAGCTTCATCAGCTCAAGCTCAAGACCCTCGCGAGGGGCCAAGCCTCGCAGGGCGGACGACAGGAAGCTTCCTCAGGGGCAGCCTCATCAGGCGGGCTCGCGAGGAAGCAGAGAGATCAAGGCAGGGTACCTCGCAAGGTGCCTGTGATGCAAGCCATGACGATCGAGACCAGGCGGGCGCCAGCCTGCGCAGTGTCCTTGTTTCCCCTTCGGTGCAAAGGGGGCAAGCATAGGCCAAGGCATGAGGAAAAGGTTACCGTTTTGGTGCAAGAAGACCAAGACCAGCGGAGCGGCAGGATGGAGGTCACCGTGGAACCCGGGACGGCGTCACTGTCAGAGTCTTTGGTAGTCGAAGACCAACTTTAGTCAGGATAAGTGTACTAGATGTTCCCCTTCAAAATGACCAATTGTTGGTGCCCTTCCCGCTCATTATTTGGGAAGAGGCCCAGGGCCTCTATAAATAGAGCTAGCCACCACAGAGTAGGGGATCCAGATTTTGGGTAGACTAGAGAGAGAGAGAGGCGACTGAACTCACCCAATCAGTTCATCGCGCCGGCTCAAGAACACCTCTCGTGAGGCTGTTCTTCCTTTGTATTGTTCATCAGCCCCCTGAGTCAATCCACCACACCACACACTGGATTAGGGTATTACACTACAATGGTGGCCAGAACTAGTATAAACCTCGCGTCCCTCGTGTGTTCTTCTTTCTAGCTTAGATCCCTTGCAAGGCTTCGAGACGTGAGTTGGTAGGGGAGAGATCCTCGTGCGCACCCAGAGTTCGAGCCTCAAGGGTCTGCTAGAACCCGAAATCCGACAAGTACGTACTACTAGTATATAAATTTGATGTGTCCCGTCAACTCGCAGAACGACGAGAAGCTTGATTATGCCTTCTCCCTCACCAACGCGTGCGCGGTGGCTCACAGCACGAGGAGAAACTTTTGCTTACAAGCGGTGGACGTGGAGCAGTTCATTTGGTGTCAGATTGCCAGAAGCACTACTGTAGAACCATCGACTTCCGGAAGAGGCGAAGAGCCAAGCGCAAGGTCACCTACTAACCATAGGCTAGGCGTAGTGGGAGTAACATAGGTAGGGGTACCTACTTTTTTTATTCTAGAAACAACCACACGCGAATATCAAGGTGCTGGTTACGTAGAACAAATTTCCTGCAGTCCGTGCTCAGCCCTCCTCTATCTCTCTTCTCAGCCAGCCAGCGGACGCGCAGTGGCCATCGTCTGTTTCCTCACATGCGGCCCCACATGTTAGTGAAAAGCAAGAGGACCCACTGAACCTGCACATCTTTCACCCCGACATGCTGGTGATGAAAAACAAATCCAATAAAGATCTTCGGTGGCCGCTTTTGGAGTTATTCAAGAGTAGTAAGATTCTATTTATAGTTTAACCCAAGATGCACCACTCTATTTTCATTCATGCCACGACCTGGATGCTGGATGTCCCACGTGTCGGCAAAAGGAGGAAGAACCCGACCAAATCTTCGGTTGTGCTCTCGGATTAGACTAGTTGTGCTAACTTAAAAAAATTATTGTGTACTCCCTCCGTCCCAAAATACATGACTTCCATTTGTCCAAAAATGGATGTACCTATATACTAAAACATGTCTAGATACATATATATTTTGACAAATAGAAGGCATGTATTGTGCAACAGAGGGAGTAGAATGGATGCAAGTTTTTGTATTGGGAAGAAGAGTACATCCATATATTGATAGAGCGTTGGAGTTGGCCTTACAAGTGGAACCGCAGTTGAGGAAACTGACTATTGGCAAACCCCCACCTCGCCCGCCACGCGATGGCCGAGTTAGAGAAATGATGAGGTTGAAGAGATTGCTCTAGCATGGACTCCAAGAAATATGGTGTCAGATGGAAGTCGTGCTGGCGGCGTGTGCTGTACTCCTGGACTTGAATGCTTGTTCTGGCCCATGCCACCCTACTACTCCTACTACTTACTATATAGTACTAGTATCGAGGATTCGAGGTGCTGGTTACGTACAATATGGCTACAGTAAAAACACCCGCATGATGCGCAAAGCATGTGAAGCTGGTACAAATAGTGTACTACTATTGTTGATTGGCCTCATCCGATAACCTGTTGCAATGCACGTACAATTATGTATTCGGAAAATATTTTTTTTCCTCGTCGCACCACTCACTCACATAAGTAACTCAAAAGCCATTCATAAATTTAGTAAGTTTATCACATGGATATCATTTTATTACACACAACAGGTCATCAACCCACATCGACAACGAGGATACATTATAAATACTAAAGTTTTCACCACACAACAAATAACAAACAATGAAATGAACTTCAACTCAACCATTCCTCGGCATTGGAAACGCTTGCTTTGAACCACAAGTGATTCTCTAGGACGGGCCATCTATTGTCGGTCTCGAGACCAACGCAGGACTGATCATCTAGGCTGAAGCGGCCTACTATATGAGTACCAGGGTAGGGAACCACGCTAATGTCCGAGGTATAGACACAATTGCTTCTCATAAATGGTGCTAGTAACATTGTGTCAACAGCAGTTGGATCACCTTTCACCATCATCGAATAGTTTTGTCCAAGGAAGAGCGAGTTTTCTCCAAGACTATCAATTCTGTACCAGGGAGAAGGTGTTGGCGCTAGCACACTAGTATCCATCCCGAATACCTTGCAACGGGTGTTGGAATAGGTCCGGAGAGTGCGACCATGGGAGACTACACATGCTTCCTTAGCAGTAACATCATCAGTGGGTTGTATACACATGAAAAGAGGCGATCCATCGGAATTAGTTGCCAGGCGCCAAAGAGTATATGGGTGCGGCTCGTCCTCATGCTTGAAACCATCGTCATCTCCCCCTTGGTTATAAAATTTTCAAGTATAGGTGGTGGAATTTTCATAGGACCTTGGAAACACAAGAAGAAGGTTAATTTGTAAAGGGAAACTTGCTAACCGCATGCATGTGGATGAAACAATTATAATTACGGTGGAAGACAAACGTACCGAAATCATAACGATTCCATGCAAAAACAGTGCCACGAGTGGTGGCAGCAAACACAAGGCCCTCGTATTGAATTGCATCACAGTACTCATCCTTGTACAGAAACTGATTTTTGAGCAATATCCATCGAGTCAAATCACCAAGGACGGAAACAAGATTGTCGAAGATAGCAACAACTTCATAGTTGTTGTAATTCCAAGAGCAGTTGGGAACTCGACAAATTGCTATCTTCCGTAGAAGACAGTCACCATGATTGTATTTGAACGTGCGTACAATACCGGTGTGCTCAACCTCTGGGCAGTCTGCTGAGATTTTTGGAAGTGGAGCCCGGTCACGAGTGTACACATTCACAAGTTCCCACTCGCAGTTGGACCCAATGTAAACAACCCAATCTCCATTTGCGCCTGCCCAAGCCATGCCCTCAAGCGATGGCATCTTAACATCATATGTATCATTATCAAGCGGCATCAACTTGCACAGAGCGAGGCCTCCGTCGTGATGGTGCTAGTCATCAGGGTCACGGCGAAGAAGATAGGGGAGATCAAACAGCTCCTTAACTCTTGGGTTCCTTGTAATGATGTTATTAGTTGAGTCGAGAATGGGCTAGAACGAACCTTCCATGCTAGCCGAGGTGATGACGTCGCACCGATCAATGAGTTCCTCCACCACGTCATCTTTCAGATCGGGGCAAGAATAACGGGGTCGTTTCCGTCCTCTTCCCTCCAAGGACAAGATGATCGAACAATGGCAGAAGAAAGGGTGAAGGGCTGAAGGAAAATGGAGGAGGGAGAGGAAGAGCGTGCGACAGCAGTTCCAAATCGAGAGGGAAAGGCGAAGAGTTGGTGGACGGTTGCCAGTTTGCCACGGTTCACGAAGGGGCGCCCCGACCTACACATTGGTTCGGAAATACTCCTACTACTCGCCATCGTCTCACTGATCTGTTGGAACGGGACCACATGTCAACGAAACATGGTGTGTAATTTCTCGTGCAAAATGCGATCTGGCCGTGTTGGCCCGAGGTGCCGCATTAGTTTTTTTTGAAAGTTTGCCGCATTAGTTATCGACCTTTATGTTTTTAACATGCAATCTGAATGGATAGCTCATGTGGTCATCACACGTGAGCGGATATAGTGATGGTTGATTCGCCCGAGCAACTTATTACTGTGGGAATATGGGAGTACCAGCGGATTCAAGGAACAGAGAAATGATGGTTGCTTCGTCCGAGCAACTTATTATGGCGAAGGTGGGGCTCTGTGATTTGACTGCTCACTAGTCATTACTACTGCGGTGCAACGACTGGGGTGAATATTTCCCTGAAGTTGTGTTGTGCACTCAATATTGCTGCATGGCAGGTGGAGCCGGATGAAGGATGTCCAACATGTCGGAGAAACGAAGTTGAATTGTTTCTGGCATTGCTATCAATCCTTCAGGACTTGTTTATATGTACGCATTATTTTGATGCTATGAAGGTTTCAACTTTGGTTCCCACAGGAAAAAAAGTTTTCAACTTAGGATTCATGTGTCTTGCCTCGAGATTATCTTGTTACAACATTCCATCAGATACAAATGAAACTACCATGGCTAATGCATCTCAATGGTTCGCAGATCAGCGCCAATATTCACTTCACAACTGAAGACAAAGTTGTGAGAAGGTGTACAAATAAAGAAAAAATATATAATTGATCGATGCTGTTCGTAGGCATGGCTCCATTTCCTTGGCACAATGTTCATTGCTTGGCAGCTAGTTTCACCCAGCTCTGTAGCCAAAAAAGAGGTGTATGTAGGACACCACAATCTGATCATTTTGTGCAGCTCCACTAAAATCGGGCGGACCATCCTTGTTTGCAAAGATATTCAGTCAGTGTGATTACAATAATAGTGGAACTAGATGATGAAATATAACACACATAAATAGAAGCCGATCACCTCTACGATCCCTCTTTAGGACTAACTTCTTGTTGGAGAAGATTAGGCACGGAGTTGGATGAGGAGGATAGCAAAACCAATATCCCTTTCCGCAGTCCCACAGAAATGTAAAAACGTTGCACGTGTGACATTTTGGCGGAACTGCACAAAACACTCTTCAGAAAAATGATTTGTGCAGTTCACCAAAAGGTCGCAATAGCAATGAGGTGAAAATGGATAGCCCTGTTTGCAAAAGGAGGTCGAAAGGAAACAATTACTGCCCAATAACACGAGTTGAAGACACATACACCGATAAAAAAGTAGCATGTTCCATGTAAAAAGGGAAAGATAGCACATGGTGGTTTATCAAAAATGGTTTGAGGACGATATTGCAAGATGGAAAGTACGCCGGCCGAGATATGATTTAAGCAAACAACTAAAGAAGATCCACATGCAGCAACGTGGGAAGATGGGCCGTGGAGCAAGGCCAGAGGAAGTTGTACCTGAGGGTCGTCTAGATGTTACTAGGAGGGCGCCGGCGGCCGGGATCTGCCCATACTGCGGCGGCGATCAAGTGGCGAAGGCCCAACCACGCTGGAGCTTGGTCATAGAGAACGGCGTGTACCACAGATCGGGACGAGCTACCTCAACGTCGTCGAACGGAGAGACGATGCACATCCTCCCTTTTTGCTGGCGGGCGGGATGCGGCCGGATCAGTGACCAACGCTGAGAGAGAGAGGCCACGGCGGCCTTGTGTGAGATGGTGTGACGAGAGACAAACTCATTTTTCCATTCTCCCCATGGCAATCATTTTATATTCTAGGCGTGGTACCCGACCCTCCTTCGAGTAAACAACCGCTACACGCGTCAAATTATCACGTGGGCTGCCTTTTCGTACAGAAACGAACTCCACCGTGTACCCGCGTGGGTGTGGCCGGGAACGAGACGTGAGTACGTGCGTCCTACATGCACTTCTTCTTTAGGTGCAGGTACATACGTGGGTGGGTGTGAGAGAGATGGTTTGTGTGAAACAGAGGCAATGTGTTGATGATATCTCAATCAGAAAAACGTAACATATGCAATGTGTGTGAAACGGAGTCATGGACGTGAGATATCGATAGAATTGAAAACAGGGATGAAGTGTGTGGCTGCGCCATCGATAAAGAGTGCCATCGAATTTGTGTTTGCCCACGTCAAAGATACAGGGCGGCTGGCCTACTGGAATTTGAGAGAGCAGAGGTGCAGTTCTTCTCCGTGGCATGGATACCTACCTACAACGTTTTGTCGGCATTCTGGGAATGGGGGTCCCCAGACTTGCCTGCCTGCGGCATGCGGCGTGGCTCAAAGGGGGGGCCCAGTGCGGCCCATCTTCGTCAACACAAGCTTAAGACCCTCGCGAGGGGCCAAGCATCGCGGGGCGGACGACAAGGAGCTTCCTCAGGCACGGCCTCGTCAGGATGGCTCACGAGGAAGCGGAGAGTTCAAGGCAGGGTACCTCGCGAGGTGTCCATGACGCAAGCCATGACGACCAAGGGCGCCAGTTGGGCGCCAGCCCGCACAGTGTCCTCCTTTCCTCTTTGGTGCAAAGGGAGCAAGCGCAGGCGAGAGCATCAAGCAAAGGCATCCATTTCGATGCAACGAGACCGAGACCAGCCGAACGGCAAGGAAGAAGTCATTGTGGAGCCCAAGCAGGCGTCACCACCAGAGCCTTTGGCAGGCGAGGACCAACTTTAGTCAGGATAAGTGTACCCGCTGTTCGCCTTCAAAATAGCCAATATTTGGGAAGAGGCCCAGGGCCTTTGCCTATAAATAGGACTAGCCACCCCAGGGTAGAGGCATCTGGACCTGATCTAGCAATCTGGTTCCTCACCAAGAAACCAGTAGATAGAGCGATTGAACTCCTCCTAGCAGTTCGTCGCACCAGCCAAGAACAGACCCTCGCGAGGCTGTTCTTCCTTGTATTGTTCATCATCAGCCCAAGAGGCAATCCACCACACCACACACTGGAGTAGGGTATTACACCACAATGGTGGCCTGAACCAGTACAAATCTTGTGTCTCTTGTGTTGTTCTGTTTGTTAGTTTAGATCCTAGCGATTCGGCGAGGAGGAGGCAGGTAGAGGGTTAAATCTCCACGCGCACCCCAGTGTTCGAACCTCAAGGGTCTGCCGGAACCCGAAATCCGACATTTGGCGCGCCAGGTAGGGCTGCGCCGGAATTTTCCTTCCTTCGTCTTGTTCTTCTCCGACCACCGCATCCATGTCTGATGCTCGTCGGGCTCGCGCCGACCGCCGAGCCGCCCTCGCTTCCCACGTCGCCCAGACGGCTCCCGTCGGCGGGCGCCCTCGTCGTTCCCTGTCACCTGCCGTCAACGCCGCCACCGGCCCGGCGGGGAACGAACAGCAAGCATCATCCCAGCATCCATCCATGAGGCGGCACGGCCGCACTGCCACACCCTTGCTCACCCCCGCTGGTTCTTCGTCACGCGCGTCACGAGCGGCCATGGAGGCCCGAGCTATGCTCATCGCGGCAAACGAGCTCCTGCGCTACCGCCCCATCGATGATGTCTATGAAGAGTGGCTCGACCGAGTCGCCGAGCTCGTCCGCGCCGTCGGGGGCTCCCCCGCGCCGTCCTTCTCGCTGCGCCGCGCCCCACCCTGCGCGGGCAATGAAGCTCCTGGGGCGCCTCAGCCGCGTCCTCCTCAAGAAGGCGCCCTGGCCCCAAGGCGCGCGGTCCCTGGGCGGAACCCGCTCCGTCAGGCGCCAGCGCAGCAAGAGCAGAGCTGCCAAGAAGTCCCTCGCCCTCAAGAAGCTACCCGAGCGCTCCCTGCTCCAGCACGTCAAGACCCTGCGCTGCCCCCAGCCGCGGCGCATGGGGACCCGCAGGACCAAGCTCTTCGTCGCCCAAGGCCTCCTGTGGCCACAGCGGGCTGCCACGCCTTCACCTCCGAGCTACGCAGCGTCGCGTGGCCCGGCAAGTTCAAGCCAGACCTGCCTCCTCGCTATGACGGCACGGCTGACCCTGCAGAGTTCCTCCAGCTCTACGAGTTGGGCATCGAGGCTGCCAACGGAGACGAAAAACGTCATGGCAAAGTGGTTTCCCATGGCGCTCAAGGACGGAGCCCGCACCTGGCTCCTGAATCTGGCCCCAGGCACGATCTCCTCCTGGGACAAGATGCGCACCCGCTTCATCGCCAACTTCCAGGGTACTCGCGACCAGCCACCCGCCGTGAGCGACATGCGCCGTATCAATTAGAAACCAGGGAAAACCCTGCAGAAGTACATCCAGCGCTTCAACAATGCGCGCCTCAAGATCCCCAAGGTGACGGAGGAGGCCATCATCTCGGCCTTCTCCGACGGTGTGCGCGACGTCAAGATGAAGGAGGAGCTGGCGATGCATGAAGACCTGTGCACCTCCTTGGAGCTGTTCAACTTGGCGACCAAGTGCGCCAGGGCTGAGGAGGGATGCCTCTCCCTCCTCGAGCTGCCTGCCGCTGACCCAGAAGAGAAGAAGCCCAAGGCCAAGGACATGAAGCGCAAGGGGGCTGCCGTACTCGCGGCAGAGCCAGACACCAAGCGGGGCAAAGATCAGACTGAATCCTCCAAGGGCAGTCGGTACAGCGTGTACCACGACCTCCACACCCACAACACCAATGAATGCCAAGAGCTTCGGGCCGTGCATGAAGGAAGGGTCGGCAGACGTCCCGACCGCAGCGACCGGGGCTACGGCCGAGGAGGAAGGAACGCAGGACGTTGGGAAGACCGCGGCCCACGCCAAGGGTGGTGTGACCGACCTCGCGAGGACCGTTGGCAGGACCAGCCTCGCGAGGGAGTTTGGAGGGATCAGCCTCATGAGGACCGCCCGCAAGACAATGCAGGCCTCCCTCCTCTGCCACCACCGCCAAGGAGAAATGAAGACCAGCATTAGGATGAGGGGGCTGGGGGCTTCCAGGAACCACGTGCAATCGCCTGCATCCTGGGTGGAGCTCAATCCCCAGCCTCTCAGTGCATCTTCAAGCAGTTCGCCCACGAAGTGAATGTAGTCCTCCCCAAGCTCGAGGCCACGCGCCATCTCAGGTGGTCAGCATGCGCCATCACGTTCAGCTCAGCGGATCAGCTCAAGTGCGCGGCCACAGCCGGATTCCTCCCAATGCTTTGTTCCACAATCATCAGCAACGTGCTGGTCACCAGGACCCTCATCGACGGCGGGGCAGGGCTCAACGTCCTGTCCGTGGAAACATTCAACAATCTCCAAGTGCCCTACAGCCAGCTTCAGCCAACCAAGCCTTTCTCCGGAGTCACCGACGGCTCCACGGTCCCGATTGGGCAGGTCCGCCTTCCTGTCACCTTCGGGGCACGCGACAACTAACGAACCGAGCTCATCGACTTTGACGTTGCCCACATTTGCCTGCCGTACAACGCCATCCTCGGGTACCCGGCGCTGGACAAGTTCATGGCCATAACCCACCACGGCTACAACGTCCTCAAAATGCCAGGAAGTGGCGGGGTCATCACGGTGCCCTGCGAAGAGAGAGACGCAGTGTGCTCCCTGGAGCAAGCCTTTCAGGCCGCATCACTAGAAGACCCGGACCGCGGAAGCAAGAGGCTTCCCGAGGCCGCCCCCAAGAAGAAGACATCGACCGGCCCGGCCCCTCAGGAGGCAGGCCCCTCAGGAGCTTAGGGGGAACCTCCTTCCATTGCATAGGGAAGCGCGCCCGGCGCCCTCCTCAGGCAGGGCTCGGGGGCTCTCCCCTGGAGGTCCGCCGACCTCGCCAAGGTCACGAGGGAGGCGCTTGGGCACCACGTGGAGGCGTGTTTCGAAGCACGTTTCCCTCAAGAAGGAGCAAGGCAAGTAGGGCCAAACCCTCAGGAGTTCATCAGCAAGGCCATTCAGGAGCTACAGGAGTCAAGGGTCATGAGAGGCAGCCGCCGCTTACCCGCTGTGCCCCCCCCCCATCCAGGCGAGGATGGTGGGTTGCGCGTCTGCATCGACATACCGGGGCTCAACCGAGCCGCGTCTCAGGAGTGCCTCTGGCCCTCGCAAGTGGGACGCTGCGAGGGTCCGCCTCACAGCTACGTTCGCATGCCTTATGGCTTGCCGAACACGGCTGCTGCGCACCAGCGCCTCATGAGGGCCATCCTGGAGGCTCAAGAGGTCAGACGTTCCGCAGCCCTGGTGGAGATGGAGATGGCCCGCGAGGAGCCACCAGGGCCTCCGGAGCCTCCTGAGGCCCCTGGGCCTGGGGGCTCGTGAGGATCGGCTCCGCAGCCCGCCGAGTCTGCTACACCAACACCCCTTCGTCCCCAACATCATCAGGTGACATCTTTCAAGTTTCATTTCCGGCTGGGAGCGCCCTCAAGGCCGCATTATTCCCAGGCCGCGTGGGTCCGTCCCTGCGGCGTGTATCCCTTTTATTTCATGTTCTTAGCTTACCTTATTGGGGGCGCCCCTTGGGCTGCATCATCCCCAAGTCGCTCGGGCCTGACCCAGCGGCGTGTACCCTTCTTGCGTTTACCTTAGGGCTATGCTTTCGACCCATCATGCTTGTTATTTGGTGCCTTTTCCTCTTGGGTGTCAGAATCTTGGGCGTTAAAGGGGGGGTGCCTGAGCATCGCGACTCAGGGCTCCTACCGGCTCTCCAGCCCTCACCCTCTGGTCTTGTCCATGGCATCGCGACCTGGCATGCCAGCGAAGGCTGAGACCAGCTCGAGAGCCGGAACCCGAGGACGTAGAGTTTCGACATCTAACCCAGCTTGCGCGTTAAAGGGGGGGTGCCTGAGCGTCGTGACTCAGGGCTCCTACCGGCTCTCCAGCCCTCACCCTCTGGTCTTGTCCATGGCATCGCGACCTGGCATGCCAGCGATGGTTGAGACCAGTTCGAGAGCCGGGACCCGAGGACGTAGAGCACCAACATCTGGCCAAATTTGCAGGAACACACTCCAAGATAAGGCCCAGAGCCAGGCGCAACCCACCTTGAGGTAGGGCCCCGTGAGTCCCGCGCAGGCTCACGGGTGCCCCAATACGCCTCGCCAGGCCTTTCGTGCCTCGTTGGCTCTCCAAAGCAACTAACGGCTGACTGTCGATTGCCACGATGAACTCTCGTTCCTTTTGTGATGAGCCTGCAGGGTCCCTCCAAGGAGCATCGCTAGGCGAGGCCCTCACGGTGCCTTCTTCGCTCTCGTCCGCGCAAACCACTTGCACGCTAAAGGGGGGGTGCCTGGGCATCGCGACTCAGGGCTCCTACCGGCTCTCCAGCCCTCACCCTCTGGCCTTGACCACGGCATCATGACCTGGAAAGCCAGCGACGGCTGAGACTCGCTCGAGGGCCAGGACCCGAGGACGTAGAGCAGAAAGGGGATCGAAGGCGAGAGGGGGGGAGCACGCGAGGACCTCGCCAAGCAACCCCTCATCGTCCAAGGCACGGATCCAGCGCCGCACCAGGAAGCGTTTCCTGACCCTCGAGATAAGTCACTCTCCGGAAACACTGGTTATCGCAGCACCGTCCCCGCACCAAGTGCAATCCCGTGTTAGCAATGTCGCTCTCCTTTATCACCGAATGACGGCTGCTTGAGCGCTAAGGGGGACCTACTGAGCATCGCGACTCAGGGGCTCTTATCGGACCTCGGGCCGCTCACCTCCTGGCCTTGACCACGGCATCGCGACCTGGCATACCAGTGACGGCTGAAGCCGCCTTGGGACTGGGACCTGTCGGCGCAGAGCATCAATCCCTCACGAGGTCTGAAAGGAGGAAACTAAGCTAAAACGGAATAAGCATCTCGCACTGCTTTGCAACAAGGATCATATTGACAAACGGAGCTGCAAACATCTTACAAGCCTCCGCGGGGTACATTCTTGGCTCCTCGCAGGAACAAAAGACGCGGATCCTAAGGAGTCCTAGCTACAAAGGCCAACGCGGCGGACGCCATCATCAATAGTGGGCCGCCCAGCACCGGCGCCAACCCCATCCAGATCAGGGGAGGCAGCGGCCTGACGAGCCCACCCTACTCCGGGAGCGGCGCAGGCTCCGGGGCTCGTAGCTGTCGTCGCTCGTCTCCGGAGTCGCGAAGAGCTCGGCGGAGTCGCTGGATCCACCGGCACCTTCACCGCCTGGGGAGCTGCTGGGGGAGCGGTTGGCCGGCCTCTGTCTCGCCGCGGCAGGGTCCCGACCGCCTCTTCCGGGGCAGCACTCCAGCCGGTGACCCTCCGCATCGAAGACCTTGAAGGACATCACCGAAGCACCGTCATACTCCAGGTGGATCGCGAGGGCGCCCCTTGTCCTGCAGACCCGGGCGACCACGCCCCAGCCTCGAGTCATGAAGACCTCGCCCGGGGCAACGACCGCGACCTCTACCCCGGTCGCGAGGGTGCTGCAGCCGGCGTGCTGCAGCCAAATCCCCAGGGGTTCCCCCTGCCAGATGACGGAGGCGAAAAAAGGGGGGAGATGAATCCAAGACTTAGGAGGCGTGGCGGCGCGAAGCACGAACTCTCGGCAGGAGCCCTCGGCATGGACTCCAGGGGGAAGACGCACACCTTCGTGACCCACCGGCGCCGACGGCGGCGCCGCCCGTGGCGTCCGGCGTCGGCTCCTTCAGAGCCATTGATATGCGGGTACAAGGGAAGTGGGAACCTTGGTGGTGGCCGCTCACACTAGGGTCTTGACGCTTCCTGGCGAGTGCCCTCGCCCTGATGCCAGAGAGCAAGCCGCTTCTTCGGGGGAAGCGGGTCAAGATCCTCTTGGGGAGCTTTTCCCTTCTCTTCCGTGGAGAACCGGTGGATCGGAGCCATTGCAGGAAGACGGAGCAAGGCCAGGGAAGCAGGATAAGCAGAGGGAGTAGACTGGAAGGACGCGCGTTGTTCCGTACTTATAGCCGGTGAAGGCCAACCGTCGACCTCCACGATCGCAGGTAATCATGACCCGCTTTGCATGCAGGGACTTGTCGAATCCGTGCGGTTTCCAAGGCATCGTGGGGAAGTGGAGGCGCCCACGTCCAATCAACTGCCATGCGGCGCCCAAGGCCGCAGGTTGTTAGGGCCCGCGACGCTTCGCACTTGCCCTTTCGCCTCTCTGCTCAGCCAAGTTCGGGCGCGCCGTGGGCCCGGGGGCTACTGTCGGCGTTCTGGGAACGGGGGTCCCCAGACTTGCCTGCCTGTGGCCTGCGGCGTGGCTCAAAGGGGGGGCCCAGCGCGGCCCATCTTCATCAACACAAGCTCAAGACCCTCGCGAAGGGCCAAGCCTCGCGGGGCGGACGACAAGGAGCTTTCTCAGGCACGGCCTCGTCAGGCTGGCTCACGAGGAGGCGGAGAGTTCAAGGCAGGGTACCTCGCGAGGTGCCCATGACGCAAGCCATGATGACCAAGGGCGCCAGTCGGGCGCCAGCCCGCACAGTGTCCTCCTTTCCTCTTTGGTGCAAAGGGAGCAAGTGCGGGCAAGAGCATCAAGCAAAGGCATCCATTTCGGTGCAACGAGACCAAGACCAGCCCAACGGCAGGGAAGAAGTCATTGTGGAGCCCAAGTAGGCGTCACCACCAGAGCCTTTGGCAGGCGAGGACCAACTTTAGTCAAGATAAGTGTACCTGCAATTCCCCTTCAAAATGGCCAATTGTTGGCGCCCTTCCCGCTTAATATTTGGGAAGAGTCCCAGGGCCTTTGCCTATAAATAGGACTAGCCACCCCCAGGGGTAGAGGCATCTGGACCTGATCTAGCAATCTGGATCCTCACCAAGAAACCGATAGAAAGAGCGATTGAACTCCTCCTAGCAGTTCGTCGCACCAGCCAAGAACAGACCCTCGCGAGGTTGTTCTTCCATGTATTGTTCATCATCAGCCCAAGAGGCAATCCACCACACCACACACTGGAGTAGGGTATTACACCACAATGGTGGCCTGAACCAGTATAAATCTTGTGTCTCTTGTGTTGTTCTGTTTGGTAGTTTAGATCCTAGCGATTCGGCGAGGAGCAGGCAGGCAGAGGGTTAAATCTCCGCATGCACCCCAGTGTTCAAACCTCGAGGGTCTGCCGGAACCTGAAATCCGACACATTCGACTATCGGTTTGTGTGGGGGGGCATAGAGACCGGTCGACTAGTATATGTGTGGGGAAGGAGAGAGACCTAGCTATGTACTGAGGGAGATCGATCGACATCCATGGGTATGTGTAGAAGAGGAATAAGGTTGGCAAAAAGACAAAGGTAGAGCGTCGGAGGGTTGTTGGTGGAGTGGCATGTCACAAATGGTGGGAGAGGCCTGCTAGACAAATGGAGGGTATGAGTGCAATATCAATAAGAGAGGGCGGGGGATGTCTGTCTGTCTATGCACGT
This sequence comes from Triticum timopheevii, assembly GCA_963921465.1. NCBI lineage: Eukaryota > Viridiplantae > Streptophyta > Magnoliopsida > Poales > Poaceae > Triticum > Triticum timopheevii. Next base: position 351,759,358 of record OY997264.1, read on the forward strand.
GCATGTGAGAGACGGGTCGGGAGGTATTCAAGGATGATGAGGGGAGAAGATATGGTTGTGGTAAGCATGTGTAACTACATAGGAAGATCAACCATCGTGTGTCCGAGAAAAGGAGAGACATAACTAGCGAGGTAAGTGTATCGGTGCTTGGTGAAAACGAATTATAGTCGACCTGGCTATATGTAGGGAGATCAGTTCATATACACGCCTGCATGTGTTAGAAGCAAATAAGATCGGGAGAGGCAGACAGGGGGAGAGGGTGTGGCTAGGAGGTGGTGCGAGAGGCCTACCATGTCGAGAGGGAGGAGTGTGCAAGCATGTGATTAATGAAAAGAGGGGCGGGAGTGTGCACCTGCGTGGAATCATATTGGACATATGGAGGCACGAAAGGTGAGAAGAGAAGAGGGGAAGTATATATGTGTTTGTTGTAGGCACACTTGGCTAGAGAGGTATATCGACCGGTGTGTGCCAGAAAGAAGGAGCCGGGGGCCTACACACACCGCTGGTGGATGACCTAAAGAGAAATAATGAACGTGCGCGATGGAGGGGACGCTAAGGGTGTGTGCGGGAGGCGGGCGTGTGCATGCACGATAGAAAGTTAGCGCTAGCTAGATACAAATAGAAGAGGATCGTGAAGGTGTAAAAGACGAACAAAGATCATAATTCATTATAAAAAAGTGGATACGGATACTTGAAGAAGATATCATAATGTAGAACATTGATTATAATTTGGGCAAATGTGTGGCTTTTGCAACTCAGGTCTAAATACTTGTCATAATGTAGGGGGCGGGGCACTATACTTTGAGTGATAAACACGGTTTACGTATGGAACATGGTTTAGATTATGAATATATAGTTAGTACATCAAATGTACTATTATTTGGAATCAACATCAAGTGTATTCAAAAGATAGAATTCGAGTTCATGTAGTACACATAGTTCATATCTATCTCTATAGTAATCATGTGGTGTGTTATTAAGGTAATACACAAATGATGGTTGAAGTTGGCAACAATCATGATTGTAGATTCTTCTTGAAATAGAGAAACGAATTCAAATTTAGTTCGAATTGCAGCGGTAGTATAGACATTTGCAATGCACTAAAATGTTGGTATGAGTAGGTTACATGCATTATACAGCAAGAGAAAAAATTTAATCTGACATAACATGGATTCATACTCCCTCCTTCCATCTATATAGGGCATAAAGAGATTTTTAAGACCGCCTTTGACTATTGACAAGATTAATAGTACATGACATGCAAAATGTGAAAATTATATCATTGAAAGAACCTTTCACAGACGAATTTAAAGGTGTGCTTTGTGTAAGTTGCATGTCATATATCATTGCTCTAATATTTGGTCAAAGTTAGCATCAAAAAACGCATTAGGCCCTACATAGATGGAAGGAGGGAGTAGTTTTGAATAGCATTTGTATAGTAAAATGGGGCAAGAATCTCTTTGTGTGGTGTGAATAGTTTTATTTTTTAGTTTTCTTTTTGGTTGAGGGAAGTGCGAATTGATTTGGTACGTACAAGTACAATATTACTAAACGTTAGGCTTGTCCCTAAAATTCAACCCGCATCTTGTTATATCCCGAAAATACAGATATCGTGCTCCCAAAACTGGTGCCTTCACAACCCGCGTCTTGCTATCCCGAAATTACAACGCGCGCGAAAACTCCCTCCAGCTGCCAAACGCCGACATGCGAAATCCCCCTTCTAACCCTGAGCCGAAAGGGCCGCTAGTTCAAATTGGTGGGGGGTACTTTTGTAACACACCCTACATTTTGGACAAGTGCGTCCCTAAGTCATGCTTCACCCCCTCCCATCGCCCCCTTTTCGCCATTCGAAATCCCAGGCCGCCATAACCTCTTTGCTCCAGCCGCAAAACCCCACCCTCCTCCGTCCGCCACGTCACCACTGCCTAGTCGGAGCCTCTTCCCCGACGACGTCGTCTACCGCAACAGCTTGACGTCCCTCGTCCACCTCCCGGATGAGGATCCGTCATCCATCTCGTCGTCCTGCCGGTTCAGCTGCCCCATCCTCCACCTCCAAGGAGCTGCTCCAACGATCGCCTCATCTATCGTGGCTGCTCCATCCCCACAGCGCCGCCTTAACCTGCTCCACCGGAACCGCAGCATCCTCACCGACTCCTCGGATGAAGTCGAGGCCCACTCGGCGCCACCAAAGAGGTTGTACACTCATCGCGCCGCACCTTCTCCTTAACTCGACCTTCCGGCGCCGACGGTGCTCCATCCCGCACCCCCATGGAGCGGCTACCTTGAAGCCGGCTCCGCGGGCGACATCTCCATGGCGGCTCTCCCCAAGTGCGAGGCCCCTTCGGCGGCGGCGTCCATACCAGCCGGATCTGCTGCTGCTGCTCCGACTCTCACTCGCTTGCTCGCGCTACTGCTGCTGCTCCGGCTCTCGCTCGATCGCTCGCTCGCCCAACTGTTGCTGCTCTCCCCCTCGCTCGTGCTGCTGCTCTGCTCCGATTAAGCCATACTTCAGTCGGCTGAACCGACTTTTGGGTCAGTCGATTTTCAGGGGTTGGGGGGGGGGGCTCGCCGGAGTTAAGGAAGAACCACCCGCAGCGGGGACGGGGGCTCGCCGGAGAGGTACCCCACTATCTATCTTAGGGTTCAGGGTGGGGGGCGGGGGCCTAGAGGGCTGGCCGGGGAGGCGGTGGTGAGTTGTTTCGGGGCGGCGAGGCGGCGCTGGGGCCGTCGGTTCGGCCGGTGGTGGCTGGCGGCTCAGGGGGGTTCAGGTTGAAGATGAACTGCATGCCCTCCCTAAACTACATGTCAAGTGCCTCTCTGCTACCATTGCGTTCAGTTTCGATAGTAGCATTCAGATTCCACAGTAAATTTCAGTTTCGACAGTTAAGTTCAAAGTCAACAACTTTTACCTCATCTGTTGTAGTCAGGTGGTTTTTGGTGATGTTAATTTTACATCCATTTTACATCATCTATTGGAGATTCTATTAGAATCCCACTTGAGATTGACGATGTCTGTCTTGTGCTGCTTCAGCCTTGACGTCTTACGGCTCACCGGAGCTGCTCCAACGATAGAACGATCCATCACAACAGAGCAGTGCCCTGGACGCCGTCTACAGATTCCTCAGATCATCCACCACACCTCCGACAGCCACCTCTACCTCAACTGCTTCAGCGACCAACCCAATGATGCTGAGGTCGACACGGCTACGGCAAAGAGGTTGTACACTTGTTGCATCACTTATTACTATACATTCACGTCAATCCATTAGGGCTATTTTGGTTCAATGGAGAAACATAGCAATAGGGAATTTTCCAATGGCACTCTAATATTCAATTATTCATGCATTTGTTGAAAGGAATGAAGCAAAACATCCACCTGGACCTACTTTTCAAAATCCTATGCATGAAAACAAGACCAAGTGCATTAGTGCCAGAATAACATTCTAACTGTACACGCTTTCATATGGTTTCACTTTATTTTGGCAATGTTTCTTTGCATTCCTCTGCTCTTCCAATTCCTATAAACCAAACACCCAAGTTGACAGAAATCCTGTGTTTACAAATGCTCTGTTTACCATGTGCATTTTCCTATCCTATTCCGGTGTTTTTCCTATCCCTGCATTTTAAGAATCATGCAAGCCAAATGAGCCCTTACAGAATTACTTCAATTACAGGTACGTGTCGAAGGGAACTTTGTGTGGTTTGTCCTGCTCCTGCCGCGACGTCGTCCACCTCACCTGAGCTGCTCCATCGACAGAAGCATCCACCAAACCAGACATCACGACTCCTGACCGTCTTTCGCCACCTCAGATCTCCTTCCCTGCCGCCGGCACCCACCGCAACGGCATCACCATCATCGACTCTGTAGATGAACCTGAGGAGTACATGGGTCCACAAGAGAGGTCGCACTCTTTTGTTTCTGCTTATGTTATGCATTGCTTAAACTTACTTGCTACTTTATCGTTCTGTTCAGCTCTTGGACTCCCAAGTCAGGTCCATATTAATGTTAAAACTTGAGTTCTAAATTAGTTGTGGGGCACATATCAAGGCAGCAATGAATAGTATGTCTGTCTAATATCTGGTTCACCTAGGGTATGCCCATGTTGTTCATCTTGGGTGGGAAACAAATAGTAAAGCAATCATCATCTGTCTTTTTATTAATTTAAAGGAATCATCAGCCTGCTATCATTATTTTTGGATCCATCCACTGGTTGTTACCATCACTCTAAATTCCTGCATGCTCTCCTTACATAATCTCACCATATTTTTTCGTATGCATGTCAGATATTTTACACAGTCATGCTGAACATATAGAGAAAAAGAGAAGAGTTTTGTGCGGCAATACAATGTCATGCAGACATCGCTCCATGGTGGGTTCAATGGCAAACCCTCCCCACCCCTCTCCAGATTTTAATCCAGAGGAAGATATCTATTCTGAGGCGGATTCAGACGCTGCTGACCACTCCTATTTACCCCCCAAGGTGTTTGCTCTACCTTGGCATGATGATGTTAGTCATATCATGAATATGTTGCCTTGCAGTGCCTACTTTTGACATCATATATGTCATCTGCTTAGTTTAGACATGTTCTGTAATGCCACCTGTTTAGTTTATATATCATATATGGGAATTATGCAGTCTCATGTCTTTTAGCCAGCCATAATATATGTGAAATGTGCAATGCCATCCTGTTTAACCAAGCATCGTATATTTGAATGATATCTTTCCCATCCTTTTCTTCATTACATTTTCATTTGTCGACAATGTTTGTACATTAAGCTACTCTTCCTGTGAATCAGCCATTTGGGTGGGAGATGGAAAAATCTGGAGTGAAAACAAGGCCTTCAGAGCAGACAGTGCTACCTGTCGAAGCAGATCTCTTGTTGGGTCCCGATAGCTCCTCAAAGATGGATTCAGAGACAGATGACCAGTCCTATTCCTCCACTGAGGTGTATGCTCTAACTTGGCACGGTTATACTTCTCATATCATGCATACGGTGTGTTGCATTGCGTAGTTTAGACATCATATACACAATATTCAACACCATGTTCATAGTTCAGACATCATATCGAATGCCCTCTGTTTAGCATATAAATCACATATGAGAATTAAATGATGCGATCCTGATTACTTAGATAACATGTAGGTGAATTATGTCATGCGATCCTGTTTAGTTATTCATCATATCTTTGAATTATGTTATGCTATGCTATCCAGTTTAGATAGACATCATATATGTGAAATTATGTCATGCTATCCGTTTTAGTTAAACAATATACATGTCAACTATTTCATGCCCTCTTTTTTCCACACTATCTATTGCATCTGTCTCTCATACAATGTCTATACATTCAACTATGTTTCCTATTTATCAGCCATTTGAATTTGAGCGGGTGATGCCAGTATCTAGCAGAATAAAATATGGTCTTCAAATAAAACAGTTCTACCTCTTGGTGGAGATAGCACCCCGGTTGTACATGCACAAGAACCAGCCCTACCACACATAACCCAAACTCTCGCAGATTGTACCCCTACTGTGATGGACAAAGAACCAGCTTCACCCAATCTAACCCCAACCCTAGCCGATAGTAAGCCAGTTCCTGTTGACACAGCACCATCTCCACCACAGAGCTCCCAAACAAGAGCAGTTAGTAAGGCAGCTCCATTTCCCAAAGGGCCTGCACTATCACAGCAAACCCCAACTCCACCAGTTAGTACGCCTATTCCTGTAGAGAAAGCACCACGTTCTAGTCGTAGTTTAGCATCTATCGCATTTGATGTTGTTAAATCGTATGTGTGTATCTTCCCATCTTGGAAATATTATACTGAAGATGAAGGAAAATGCCAGTTGCAGGTGTTTGTCCAGGAGTTATGTGTAAGTCATGTTATTCATGGCAATTACTTTGCTTCGTCCCATACATCCTACCTCCATGATGGTTATAATACAGCAAATTTTCCCATTTTTCTCTATAGAGAAGGACCGATTTGGAAACTCAGGATGAGGTAACCTATGCTAATACCTCTGCTATCTTCAAGAATGCTTGGTGGCAGTATCGGAATTACCAGAAGAAAACGTACTTCACCGGCAAAGAAACTCATCAAATTCCCTTACGTTCTCCTGAGACACATTTACTGGACGATGACTGGGAACACCTTGTTCTGTACTGGTCCTGAACCAAGAATGTGGTAAGGGCTGAGCTCATTTTCTATTTTTAAGTATTATATTCTTGCGTCTTACTGTACTCTATTCATGTAGAACAAGTGCCTAAACCTGAAGAACAACTGTTCTAATTTAAGATTCCATTGCTATCATAGTTCAAAAAAGCACTAGGCGTTAATTGTGCATTTTGGCACCGCCTTGCGCTTTACTGACCAAAGCGCATGCTTATGCGCAGTTATGCACAGATTAAGCGTAGTTATGCGCAATGCATTTTGCCAACGCCTAGAGCCTAGGCGCGCTTAAGCGCTCGCTTAGGCGTGCCTTTTTTAACTATGATTGCTTTGCTCTTGTATCACTGTATTTACTGATACAAACATATTTTTAAATTGAAGGATCCAATCGAAACTCCAATGGTACAGCAGGTATGTTCACGCATGTTTCTTTAACAGGTTTGCTCTTATCAATAGCTCTTTTGATTTCAATTTCAATTGTGTATACAGTTGACTTTCATATCATGCACATTACTAGCATCACAACAGAGCCAATAGTGTTGTTGTACATGTAGACCCATGGTACCCATCTGAAATCTTGTTGTGCCGTGTAGTTTCCCACGCTTTGTATTCTTTCACTGCTGCTTTGTCTTGAACTGATATGATTTGAACTGTGTCTCTATTTTGATTTGGCAAGACAATGCAGTGACCATAGGACATAGATATATGTTTGTTTGATGTTTTTATTATGTACTAGTACTTGGCAATAGAAGACTTGGTAGTATAATCCTGTCCACCTTACTAATGAACTGGTTCACCGAAATGAGTTTCATATACTAGTACATGCTAAACTTGTTATGTGTCTGCTTGTTTCTTCTTTTAGAATGCTGACAGAATATTGGGGAAGAGTGCCTTATTAAGCAATGGTAAAGGAATTAATGTAGATAAGATTCAGGATAGTGACACATCCTTGTTGGTCTCCAACAAAGCTGATAAAACAGCTAAGGAAGACTATCTTGAAGACAGCGAGACAACCCCAAAGTCCTGTCTTGGTTTAGTGTTCGAGTTACTGGCCACTACCGCTTGCACAAGCTATTCAAACTCACTGTCTGAATCAGTTCGGTTTCATGAGTCTCAACTACAAGCTGAAAGACATCGATCAGCTGTGCTGCGACAAGAAGCGGAAGGACTGCGGAAGTCCCTGGAGCATCCAGATGCATACTTTCTGGTGCAACAGCAAGCGTTGGAGGATTTTAGTGCCAAACAGGACAAAGCTAATCAGCTTGCTAAGCCTATTGCCAGCATGGTGGATACCCAGGATAACGTTTCTTGAGATCTTCTGAAGTTGTTTTAGTTATGCTCTTGTTTTGCTGCCATGTTTAGTTGCACTGGTGGCCTATTTTGACGGCCAGTGTATGTAATATGTTGCTTTGTTCCCTATATTTGCAATGGTGGCGAACTTTGATGCCCAGTGGATGTAATATGTGTAATAGCGGTAATAGGCTAGCATTAATTGCTTGCTTATTTATTTCCTTATTGTCTTGTTTAGTTGTTTGCTTGTAGTCACTGCAGTTCTTTTTCTATGTTTTTCTAGTGGCCACAATAGCCTATTTTTGGTAACTAGGACAAAATAATCATGGCAACACACGGACTGTTGTAACCATGGGCCTCCTGCAGGCCGTATGATCCATGGGCCTTATTCCGGCCGTAGGATCCATCGGCCTTCTATACGGGCCGTAGGATCCATTGGCCTTCTATACGGGCCTTAGGGTCCATGGGCCTTCTACGGGCCATAGGGTCCATGGGCCTTCTACGGGCCGTACGAGCCATGGGCCTTCTACGGGCCATGATCCATGGGCCTCATACGGGTCGTAGATCCATGGGCCTTCTACGGGGCGTATCATCATTTCGCCAATCGTGGGCCGTACAATTCATGGACCATAATGGGCCGTTAATAGACCGTATTTGATAACTCTATGAAAACAGCCCAACGGTTTTTTTACATGAAAATGGCCCAACGTATTAACGGTCCGCAAACGGGCCGACTGTAACGACGGGCTGGATTTGGCCCACAAGAAGAAAATGACAGTAATGGGCCGTATGTAACCGAATGCTGCAAATGAGCCCAAGAATCAATGGGCCCTGAGAAGGCCGAAAGATAACTTCGGCTGGAAACGGCCCAATAGAATAGCGGGTCGTTAATGGGTATAAAGTGATACATTGTTCATTACGGGCCAGTTTCACCACAGGTCGTTAATGGGCCAAGAGTTACAAAGGGCCTCATATGGGCCGAAAGAAGTCATGGGCCACACATGGGCCGGAAGTTAAAACGGGCTGGAATCATATTGGACGGCCCAGATGACGCTACTGGGCCTAATTCAGATAGGACTTAACGGGCCCTGGGTTAGCGGGCTGTAAATGGGCTATATGCGAACATGCCGTTAACAGGCTTTCCGTGGGCCGGCCTGCCACCTTTTGACCAAGTCAAACGGGCTGGCCTTTTCACAGGAACAGGCCTCTGTTGGGCCGTGCCATGTGTTGCCGTATCATAGGTGCCTTAGGTCCAATAAGCGGATGACATCTGTCCCAACAGTGAGCCGACACGTGTTTCCTCCAGCCAATGATGATTTTACACGTGGAAAATCCCCATTGGTCGGGGCTGTTAACGGGTTATCAGATCCAAAACCCGACCCGATAGCTTAACGGCGTTCCGTTATGGTGGATGCCACGTGTCGGTCACCCTTGACGAAAGCACTTCTATGACGCGCGATTTATCGTCATGGAAGTGGACACTTCCGTGATGATAATTTTGGTAATGTCATGGAACACTTCTACGATAGCACATGTATGACTATCTTGATTCTGTCATAAAATCGTCATGGATGTACATGCATGACAAAAAATGCGACCTACTATGACAAACACGTATCATCACGGAAGTGTATTTTTTGTACTGCTTGCTCCGGGCATGACGCGGGCTCGGGGGCATGTATCTGTCGTCGCTCATCTCCGGAGTCATGAAGAGCTCGGGAGAGTTGTTGGACTCCCAAGCATCACCACTGCTGCCAGAGGAGCCGTTGGGGAAGTGGGTGGCAGGCCTAGCCCTTGCCACATTGATGTCCTGGATGCCTCCTCTGGGGCAGCACTCCAGCCGGCGGCCTTCTGCATCAAAGACCTTGAAGAGCATCAAGGAGGCGCCATTGTATTCAAAATGAATCACGAGGACACCCCCTGTTCGGCAGATCCGGGCAATCTCGCCCCAGCTTCGGGTCATGTAGACCTTGCCCGGAGCGATGACTTCTACCTCCGCTCTGGTCGCCGGAGTACCGCAGTCGGCGAGCTGCAACCAAAGCTCGAGAGGCCCCCTCGGCGACATCTCGAAGGCGAAGAAGGGAGGAAAGCGGATCCAGGTGCTCGGGGGCATCGCGGCATGGAGCACGAGCTCGCGAGAGGAGTCCGCGGCGTGGACTCCAGGAGCAACGGCGCGCACTGCCATGGTTCGTCGACCTCGCCTGCGGCGCGGGCGGCGTCGCTCATCGTCCCTTTCTCCAGGGCCCTCGTCCCGGGCGTATAAGGGTAGCTCGCACCAAGGCCTCGTCATCTCCAGCCTCGCAACATCGTCGCGGCAGCCAGGGACCGGCCGTTTCTTCGGTGGGAGCGGGTCAGGCCCCTCCTGGGGGGGCTTTCCTTTCTCCTCGGCTGAGAACCTACGGATCGGTGCCATTGGCGTCGAGAGAAAAGATGGAGTAGGAAGAAGAAGCAGGCGGAGCAAGAGGAGATAGACAACAGGGGCTCACGCCTCTCCGTACTTATAGTCTAGAGGAGGCCAACCGTCGGCCTCCACGATCGCAGGTAATCATGACTCTTTTTGCATGCAACAGGGAGTCGTCAAATCAAGCAGTTGTCGAGGCAGCGTGGGGAAGCGGAGATGCCCACGTCCAATCAACCACCATGCGGCGACCAAGGCCGCAGGCTGTTGGGGCCCGCGGTGCTCCGCACTTGCGCTTTGGCTTCGCTGCTAAGCCAAGTCCGAGCACACCTTGGGCCCGGGGGCTACTGTCGGCGTTCTAGGAACGGGGGTCCCCAGACTTGCCTGCCTGCGGCCTGCAGCGTGGCTCAGCAGTGGCACAGTATGGCCCGTCTTCATCAACCCAAGTTCAAGACCCTCGCGAGGGGCCAAGCCTCGCGGGGCGGACAACACAAGGCCTCCTGAGGGGCGGCCTCACCAGGCAGGCTCACGAGGAGGCGGAGAGATCAAGGCAAGGGGTACCTTGCGAGCTGCTCATGACGCAAGCCATGACGATCAAGACCAGGCGGGCGGCAGCATATGCAGTGTCCCCATTTCCTCTTTGGTGCAAAGGGGGCAAGCGCCGGCGCGGAGTATCAAGGCATCAAGCAAAGGTTTCCATATCAGTGCAACGAGATCAAGGCCAGCAGAGTGGCAGGACGGAGGTCACCGTGGAGCCCAAGATGGCGTCATCGCCAGTGCCTTTAGCAGTCGAAGACCACCTTTAGTTAGGATAGGTTGTACTAGTTGTCCCCTTTCAAAATTGCCATTGTTTGCTCCCTTCCCGCTCAACATTTGGGAAGTGGACCAGGGCCTCTATAAATAGAGATAGCCACCACAATAGAAAGGAGGATCGGATCAAGAGCCCATAGAGACGGATCAGTTCCTCTCCAAGCACACCACCACAAGAACACCCCTAGCGAGGTTGTTCTTCCTCTGTACTGTTCATCATCAGCCCCAGAGGCCATCCACCACACCAAACACAGGAGTAGGGTATTACACCACAATGGTGGCCCGAACCAGTATAAACCTCGTGTCCCTTGTGTTGTTCATCGTGCTAGCTTAGAATCGTGGCGAGGTTTTGGGGCGTGAATTGGTAGGGAGAAGATCTTCGTGCGCACCCTAGAGTTCGAACCTTAAGGGTTTTGCCGGAACCCAATATCCAACACAATTCGCTTGATATTCATGAGGGATCATTCTACCATTCTAACATGCATAGAAACAAAGACGCATAACAATCACAAATAAACACATATTGTGAAATAGTATGGCTCCTTCATGGACGATCTTCTAGGTTGGCTCCGACTCCGATGACCATCTAGGAACTCCATATTGTTTGTCACGCTGGGATGCCAAGCCACCAACTTGATCTCCATTATCCAACTACTACAACTAGTAATGAATTTTACATAGAGTCACAAGTCGACATGCAGGTCATTATACAATATAATGGCAGCACTTTGGCTCCTATCGGCTGACAAACATGACATGCAGGCCACGTATAAATTACACACATGCATCACATATACATGAGCCACACTATTCACATCAAACCTGCAAAACAAAGTTATGCATAGAATCATATTCTACCGGTTTGTGTGTCGGGTACGAAATACATGGTGCTACGCACACGGCGGTCTACGGTAGGGTGCGTCGACTTCAAATTAAAATTTTCCTATGCGCAGAACAACCTGGAACATGCTACGGGAGATGGATCACAGTTCGTTACCACTAGACGCGTAGTGTCGTGCAGCGGAAGAAGAGTTGGGGCAGCATGTCCGCGTGGATCGTCTCCTCCTTGTCCAATCTGCCTCGAACAGTCGGTTGTCCGATCCCACGTACAAGTTCGCCGGAAGCGGCGCATGTGCACCGCCTCTAACGGTATCCGCGTGTGTAGGAGGAACACCGTGCGGCGAACTGCTAGGTCCGATCACATAGTCGGCAGCGAGTGGGGGTGTCTATTCGCAGCACATGCAAACCCTAGTAACAGCGCCGAAGCGATCAACTTCATAAGCGCGTCGCACCTCCACTATTTATAGGCATCCGTCGCGGGCTCAACACTTGGGCCTTGCACGGACCCTAAAGCCCAAAGTCTACTCGGTTGCGTTCCATGTCCAGCTCGGATCACATCCGACTAGTGTCCTCCGAACCGACCTCATAGGTTCCTTCCCTTAAGAGCGTGACCCCTTAGGTTCAAGTCGGCTTGGTCACAGTTAGGATCACCTCCGACCTGCACGGTTGGTACCGGCCTCTAGCAAGGTGTGCCGACCACCAAGCAGACTATGAAGCTGGTTAGGCAAACCTGTACAACGTGTCATATTTCTGTTCCCTTTACCACACGATATATGTTGTCAGGCTCAAGGCGAGACTGTCATCCTTTTGCTAACCCGACCTCTTTCTCGTTCCAGTGATACCGACCACTATCCGGATTATCTCATAATCCTTGTCGCATGGCCATGCTTATCCTGGTCGGATCACATGAGGGGCCCAGAGTATATCTCTCCTGATTAGAGGGAAAAATCCCATCTTGCTCAACCATGTCTCGCAGCATGGGACTGGACAAACCCGAAACCTACCTTTGTAACTACACAGTCACGGAGTAGCGTTTGGTCAGCCCAAAGCAAGTCTATCATCATCCCGAGTACATGTGTCAGCTCAGGTCTTAGGACATAGAACATATGTTGTACTAGAGACTCACAGATGACATATCGTTGTGTCTCATAGTTGGGTCTGTCCGGCTCGGACCTTATCTCGACTCGGATCCAACTACGTCGAATCCGACCAGACCTTTCCAAGTCCATATTATCCGGTTAGCATCCAATGCTCCATGGCTAGTGAGACCGAGCCATCGACCGTGTCATATGCTAGTCTAGTTGGATGCGCGTCCACACAGCCCTTTCGACTAGGGACCTTTTGGGACAGTCATCATACAATGCATAGTCCCACAAACAAGTCACGTACTTGCTGATACACATGATTGATATTGTCCAAGGACTATCTTTATTCATAAACTCATAGGAAATATCATCATACATGATTGACTCTAGGGCATATCTCCAACACTTCTATGCAGGCCGAGGGCTTCATAGCTTCAATCCGGGGCAGCACGTCGATGAGTCGCCTTACCAAACCTAAGTAGCTACTAGGAATGGGTTCGGCTGGCCAATGCCGGACTACTAGATCCTTCATGGACAAGCCAGCCACCCTATGCAGCTCCATTAGCTGCTTAAGCTGGTCATTCAGGGGTGTCGGGTGCTCCAGCGCAAGAAACTACGACCAAAACAGCTTCTCGGTCGAGTTCCCCTCCCGAGCTCAAAAGAACTGTGCGGCATCGGCAGTGCTCCTCGTAAGATCCGCAAATGCGTTTGGAGAACTCCACACCTGGGTGAGCAAAGCATATCTTTGACCTCTGAATATACTCTGCAAAAGAAAGGCCTTACCAGCCGCTATCTGCTTCGCCTGCTGGATCTCCCCGCGAGCACCCCGGGACTCGACATGCGCCTCCTTAGCCTCCTGGAGAGCTTTGGCGAGTTTGGTCGCTTGTGCCCAAGTCTTATCCTCCAAATCCTCACATTTGAGGATGGCATCCTTGAGCTCCTGCTCGACCTCGGCCACCTGAGCTTCATGTTGGCGGCGGGCGGCCTGGTCGGTCTTCAGTTTCGCAGCCGCTTTGCCAGTGGCTGCCTTGTTTGCCTTCGCATCTTTCTGGGCTTGGGCAAGGGCGCCTTTGAGGTTCTCGACCTCGGCTGCACCAACTATGCTCATAATCAAAGCATTACACAAGTTAGTCTTTGAATACAACTATCACTTATGATATACAACCAAACTTTTAAACACTATACGCGTGCCTTGCGTCTCATCGAACCGCTTGTTAATGCGGTCAATCTCTTCATCGGCCACGCGAAGCCTCTGACTAAGTTCGGAAACTTCAGCAGTCTAGGCGGTTGCCGTCAACATGGAAGCCTATTACAATAACAAAGAAGCATGTTAGCTTTCCCAAATTTTATGTGGATCCTCTGTCCGGTCTCTTTGCCACTAGACAGAGTCTCAGGGGCTAGTAATTGTATATAGGTCTATTCCTCTATATATGCAAAAGCAGCATTACGCCGCATACCTCGAAGCATGTCAGTAGGTTGGTGAGACGTCTCCGTCGTATCTACTTTTCCAAATACTTTTGCCCTTGTTTTGGACTCTAACTTGCATGATTTGAATGAAACTAACCCGGACTGACGCTGTTTTCAGCAGAACTGCCATGGTGTTATTTTTGTGCAGAAATAAAAGTTCTTGGAATGACCTGAAAATCCACGGAGCAACTTTTCGGAATTAATAGAAAATACTGGCGAACGAATGAGCGTCAGGGGGCCCACACCCTGTCCACGAGGGTGGGGGGCGCGCCCCCTCCCCTAGGGCGCGCCCCTATCTCGTGGGCCCCCTGGACGTCCACTAACCTCAACTCCAACTCCATATATTTGCTTTCGTGGAGAAAAAAATCAGAGAGAAAGTTTCATCATGTTTTACGATACGGAGCCGCTGCCAAGCCCTAATATCTCCCGGGAGGGCTGATCTGGAGTCTGTTCGGGGCTCCGGAGAGAAGGATTCGTCGCCGTCATCATCATCAACCATCCTCCATCAGTAATTTCATGATGCTCACCGTCGTGCGTGAGTAATTCCATTGTAGGCTTGCTCGATGGTGATGGGTTGTATGAGATTTACCATGTAATCAAGTTAGTTTTGTTAGGGTTTGATCCCTAAAATCCACTATGTTCTGATATTGATTTTGCTATGACTTTGCTATGCTTAATGCTTGTCACTAGGGCCCGAGTGCCATGATTTCAGATCTGAACCTATTATGTTTTCATGAATATATGTGAGTTCTTGATCCTATCTTGCAAGTCTATAGTCACCTATTATGTGTTATGATCCGACAACCCCGAAGTGACAATAATCGGGATACTTCTCGATGATGACCGTAGTTCGAGGAGTTCATGTATTCACTGTGCGTTAATGCTTTGGTCCGGTACTCTATGAAAAGTAGGCCTTAATATCCCTTAGTTTCCACTAGGACCCCGCTGCCACGGGAGGGTAGGACAAAAGATGTCATGCAAGTTCTTTTCCATAAGCATGTATGACTATATACGGAATACATGCCTACATTACATTGAGGAACTGGAGCTAGTTCTATGTCACCCTATGTTATAACTATTACATGAGGAGTAGCATCCGACATAATTATCCATCACTGATCCAATGCCTACGAGCTTTTCACATATTGCTCTTTGCTTATTTACTTTACCATTTCTACTGTTACAATTACTACAAAACTGCTACTGTTACTTTTGCTACCGTTACCGTTACTTCCATATTACTTTGCTACTAAATACTTTGCTGCAGATACTAAGTTATCCAGGTGTGGTTGAATTGACAACTCAACTGCTAATACTTGAGAATATTCTTTGGCTCCCCTTGTGTTGAATCAATAAATTTGGGTTGAATACTCTACCCTCGAAAATTATTGTGATCCCCTATACTTGTGGGTTATCAAGACTATTTTCTGGCGCCGTTGCCGGGGAGCATAGCTCTATTCTTTGAGTTGCTTGGGATTTATATCTGCTGGTCACTATGAGGAATTTGAAAGACGAAAGAACTAAGATTTATCCGTCAACTACGAGGGGAGGTAAGGAACTGCCATCTAGCTCTACACTAGATTCTCCTTCTGTTATGAGTAAGCTTGCGACACCTAAACCTGCTTCTGCTATTAATTCTGATATGTTGCATGTTATTGATGATGCCACTTCTACTATGCATGATACTTATGATGAAACTACTTCTGAAACTACTTCTGTGCTTGATACTACTGTGCCATTTGGTGATTTTCTTGATGAACAACTTTCTAGGGCTAGAGAGAATGAAATTCTTGAAACTGATATTATTGAAGATAGTGATGATAAAGGTTCTCCCCCTAAATATGAATTGCCTGTTGTTCCAGAGGGTTATGTTATGGATGAAGAAACTGCTAGAGATTTTTTTGCTTGCAATGATAGATCTGATCTTAAGAAGTTATTAGCTAAACTGAAACAGAAATCTCTAAATGCTAGAATGAAGTATGACCTTGCTTTTGCTACTTCACCTATCTTTGTTACTGTCGGTGTACTAAAGTAGGGGTACCTTAGTATCCCGAACTTGTGCACGGGCAGTCGCAGCGCCCCGCGGCAAGGCTTGCCGGGTGACCGCCAAGGTCCTCTGTGGTTCCTTTGGAGCCATTCAAGAACAAAGTGTTCAAGACAAGACCCCGGCAAGAGGAGCTTGCCGGGAAGGCCAACCAAGGCACTTGCCGCGACGCACCACACGTCCCAGTAAGGCCCGTTGAGTGACAAGCTTCTGGGCGCGACAAGACAACGAACGCGGCAAGGCGCTTGCCGCGGCAAGCTACCTCTCTGTACCCGCGCTCCAGTGCATCTGTCAACGTGTCGCCATGGGACCTTTCCAGGCACGCGTGGAGAGAGGCTATGCAGCCAGCGATGCGAGGTGGCGAGCGGCGCTGACAAGATTGCCATCGTGGCGAGCGGTGGCGCCCCTGACGGTCCCTTTTCTGCATTGTTTGGGTGACACAGACGGGCATTTAATGCCTTTGTCCCCTGCCGTCAGGGTTAGGTAGGATACACTGTACAAGTAGTTGTACCAACCACTCCTTTTCCACTTTTACCCTTGCCTACGTTGCCACCTGTCGGTGACCCCTTGAGCATATAAAAGGAGGCCCATGTGCAACGTAGAGGGTGGGGGAGGCATTCGAAACCAGAAACACTCACGCTCCCGAGCAAGACCGGAATACAAACCACAAAGCAGCAGTAGGAGTATTATCTCTCCGGAGAGCTCCGAAGCTGGGTAAAATCGCTCGCGTGCTTCGCCTTGATCTGCTCTTCGTGCGATCTCCGCCCCCCGCCGGACCGAAAGGGGCTCCGGTCCCATAGGTGTTCGTTCCCACGACATCTTTGGCGCACCAGGTAGGGGGCGTCGAGGTTGTGTGAACCTGATCCGGCATTCACACGAAACTAGATCTTCATCATCTTCATCGACATGCCACCGAAGAAGAAGGCTTTGGAGGTGGCTGCTCCGTCCACGTCGATCCCACCACCACCGGAGCAAACGGGTGGTGGGGTAGACGCCGGCAGAGGAACGGGCGTCGACGAGAGAGCTCACGATGCTGCCAGGTCCAAGGACAAGGCTGCGCAGACCTCGGCATCCGTACATGCACCGCGCCCATCTCAGGAGGCGCGGGACCGACAGCGTCATGGTACCCGCGGTACCATACGCTCGTTGGATCAAGATCGAGCTGGTGGATCTCGGGGCGCTCAAGACCAGCATGCATGCCAACATGCTGGCACGAGCAAGTCACGGTCGCCTGGACGAGATGCTGCTCCTTCCAACCCAGTTGGAAGTCCGAGCATATACCACTCCTCGCACCGTTCGCCGCCGCCACCGAAGACTCCAGAAGAAGCGTTGGCCCGAGCCCAACTGCTCCTGGATTACCCTCCAATGGCGGACAAGATCGACGATTGGAGGGCCACCATTCAGAGTCTCATCGGCTTCGCCAACGGCGATACTCCACGGCAGCCGAGTACATCGAAGTCGCGGCAAGATTGCCGGGCACGAGCCGATGGCGACAAGACCGGTGGGGGTGCAACCACCGTGCACTCTCCACCCCGAAGGCCAAGATCGCCGACTCGCTGGGTCAACCTCAACACTGACTCCACTGCATCATCAGACCCGCGAGCTCGTCGCGATCAGCACCAAGTTCTTCAAGAGCGGCAGCAAGAAGACCGTCGTACCCGCGTCGAGCACCGAAGAGAAGCGCGGCGTCAATCAGACCAGCGCGCTGGGCCCACTGTCGACATGCATGCACCAGGGGAACCAGGCGACTTGCTGTACGTGGTAGGTTGCCCTGCGTTCACTCGTGAGCTGCGGCAAGTCCAGTGGCCCAGCGCAAAAAATTTCAAGCCAGATGTACCAGAGAAGTACGACGGCAGGTTGCATCCGTCGGAGTTCCTAAGCATCTACACCATCGCGGTGCAAGCTACCGGAGGGCGCGACGACAAGATCCTTGCCAACTACTTCCCGCTGGTGCTCAAGCCCAATGTCAGATCCTGGCTCATGCACTTGCCAGACAACTCCATATCCTCATGGTAGGATATGTGCCATCAGTCTGTCGGCGCCTTCACAGGCGGTTACAAGCCTCATGGCCAAGAGAGCGATCTTCATCTGCTCGCCCAGAAGGAAGGAGAGCCCCTGCGCAAGTATATTCAGAGATTCAGCCAAGTACAGCGCAACATCCCAGATGTCCACCCTGCCGCGGTCATCAGCGCGTTCCATCAGAACGTGCGTAACCGCAGGATGCGGGAGGAGATGGCGATGTGCAAGATCAGAGACGTCAGTGAGCTATATGCCCTGGCCGACAAGTGTGCATGTGTTGAGGAAGGGAGGAGACTCCCCGGAGAGAATACAGGAGCAGGAGGGTCTGACAGCGAGGATGTCGCCCCGGCAAAGAAGAACCGGCGGCGGAATAACAGAAAAAGGAAAGGCAAAGATGTGCTAGTTGTTGAGCAGTCCGGCAACGGAGGTCGCGCCGAGAAAGCCAAAGTTGGTAGCTCCGGCGAGGCTGTGGCGGCCGCCGACAAGCAGGAAGGCTCCGGCAAGCAGTATTGCAAGATCCACCGCACCAAGGGCCATGATCTCCAGAGCTGCAAGAAGGTCGAGCAGCTTGTCGAGCAGCAGAAGGCTGAGTACGAGCGACGCGACAAGGAGAAAGCCCAAGAAGGTACTGGAGGATCCGGCAAGAAACGTCCCGGCCGGGGAGGACGCCGCGGCAAGGCCAAGCAGCGGCAAGGAGACAGACCTCCCCGCGGCCGCGACAAGGATGAAGATGACGATGAAGACGAAGAGATGGATGATGATGAGGCCGATGAGAAGGAGTTCCAGAAAGCCACAGAGGTCTTGTGCGTTGACGGCGGTGCTTCTCTGCATACTTTGCACCGCCAACTCAAGCAGTGGGTACGGGAAGTCAATGCAGCAGAACCACCCATTGAGTCACGCAAGCCTCTGAAATGGTCCAGCACGCCTATCATCTTTGATATTGAGGACCACCCTGATCGCATAACTGTGGTCGGGTGCTTGCCGATGTTGGTGTCACCAACTATCCGCAACCTCAAGGTCACAAAGATGCTAGTTGACGGCAGGGCCGGCTTGAACCTGATCTCCTCCGCGGTACTCCAGAAACTCCAGATCCCCGACAGCGAGCTCGAAGAGATCGGTACATTCCAAGGAATCAATCCGGGAAGGAGCAAGCCGAAGGGGAAGATCACGTTGCCGGTGACATTTGGCAGCGAGCTGAACTTCAGGACTGAGAGGGTCACTTTTGACGTTGCTGATTTTCCATTGCCTTACAATGGAATACTCGGCCGTCCAGCGCTCTCCAAGTTCATGGCAGCCTCTCACTAAGCCTACAACGTGCTCAAGATGCCAGGTCCGATAAGTGTCATCTCTGTCCCTGGCGACAAGAAGGATGCTCTTATCTGCACCCACAAGATCTACCGGGAAGCAGCAGCCGCAGTAGAACGCAAGTCACTTGCCGCTGAAGCTCCCGGAGGGAAGAAGAAGACCAAGTCTGGCAAGAGCTCTGATGCCCACTCCGGCAAGCGCACCTCTTCGGAGTGCTGCGCTACCGTCGAGGACGCACCATCGAGCTCCACCGGCAAGTGTAAGAAGACGAAGGCAGCTCCGCCAGAGACCAAGAAGGTGTCCGCCAAGGAGGACGGCACTGGTGGTACCTTCACCATCAGTGCCACTCTCGACCCTAAATAGGAAAGCGCGCTTGTTGCTTTCCTGCGAGCGAATGTCGACGTGTTTGCATGGCAACCGTCTGACATCCCTGGTGTACCCAGGGAAGTAATCGAGCACCATCTTGCCGTTTGTCCTCATGCGCGGCCCGTCAAGCAGAAAGTCAGGAAACAGGTAGTGGAGCGCCAAGAATTCATAGCAGAAGAAATCAAGAAGTTGGAAGCAGCAGGCCTTGTCAGAGGAGTGCTCCATCCTACGTGGTTGGCCAATCCTGTAGTCGTGCGTAAGGCAAACGGGAAATGGAGGCTTTGTATCGACTTTATCGATGTTAATAAAGCTTGTCCCAAAGACCCATTCCCCTTGCCGCGCATTGACCAGATTGTTGACTCCACGGCCGGATGTGACTTGCTTTCATTTCTTGATGCATACTCAGGATACCATCAGATCTTCATGGCAGAAGAGGATGAGGAGAAGACCGCATTCATCACTCCATGTGGCACATACTGTTTTGTACGGATGCCTTTCGGATTAAAGAATGTTGGTTCAACATTTGCAAGGGTAGTCCATGACGCTTTTGAGCCACAGTTGCACAGAAATGTGGAAGCCTACATGGATGACATAGTGGTCAAGAGCAAGGACAGGGCAACTCTGATTCAAGATTTAGATGAAACCTTCACAAATCTGTGCAAGATCAACCTCAAACTTAACCCCGAGAAGTGTGTGTTCGGAGTCCCCTCCGGCAAGCTTCTCGGGTTCTTCGTGTCTCAGTGGGGAATTGAAGCCAACCCCGACAAGATCAAGGCCATTGAGCAAATCGAAGCACCGAAGCGCGTCAAGGATGTACGAAGGCTGCTGAGCAGGTTTATCTCTAAGTCTGCTGAGCGCGCCCTGCCATTTTTCAAAATTTTGAAAAAGGCAGGTCCAATGAAATGGACTCCGAAAGCGGAGGCTGCGCTGCAGGACTTGAAGAGGTACATGTCCTCCACTCCGACACTTGTCGCACCTAAGCCACAAGAAAAGTTGCTGCTGTACTTAGCGGCAACCAATCAAGTGGTTAGTGCTGCGTTAGTAGCGGAGAGGGAGGCGGATGATGAGCCAGCGACCGCGGCAGATGCATCCAGCGACAAGCAGAGGGCTTCCCCGACAAGCTCTGGTCCCGACAAGGATGGATCTGCGCAGGCACAGGAGGAGAAACAGAAGAAAATGGTGCAGAGCCCAGTTTACTTTGTCAGTTCCCTTCTGCAGGGGGCTAGGTCAAGGTACTCTGGTGTGCAGAAGTTGCTTTTCGGCCTTCTCATGGCCTCGAGAAAGCTGCGCCATTACTTCCAAGCACATGAGATCACAGTTGTCACTAGTTTTCCGCTGAAGAGGATACTGCAGAATCCAGAAGTAACAGGCAGGATTGTCGAGTGGGCACTGGAACTGTCAAGATTTGGCCTCAAATTTGAGAGCACTTCCACTATCCAGAGCCGAGCATTGGCAGAATTCATAGCAGAATCGACGCCAACTCCAGACGAAGAAATTCCAGAGACGAGCATCCCCGTCAAAGAAGCAAGCAAAGAGTGGCTGATGTACTTTGATGGTGCCTTCTCGCTGCAAGGCGCCGGTGCGGGCGTGCTGCTTGTCGCACCCACCAGAGAGCACATCAAGTACGTCGTCCAGATGCACTTTCCCAAGGAGCAAGCGACAAACAATACTGCAGAGTATGAAGGTTTGCTTGCCGGTCTCAGGATCGCGGAAGACCTTGGGATCAAGAAGCTCATTGTCAGGGGTGACTCGCAGCTTGTCGTCCACCAAGTAAACAAGAGTTATCAGAGTCCGTTGATGGAAGCTTACATTGATAAAGTGAGAAAGTTAGAAGAGCGCTTTGACGGCCTACAGATGGAACATGTTCCGAGAGCTTAGAACGACATTGCCGATGGCCTGTCAAAGTGCGCCGCACTTAAGTTACCTGTGGAACCAGGGATCTTTGTGCTCAAGCTGACTCAACCTTCTGTGATGCCATCAGCTGGATAGAGCAAGAAGAGGAAGTTGATTTCTGGTGACTATTTTCCGGCAGAGCTCCCCGAAGCCGCCGCCAAGAAGGTCCCCAAGATCAACGCCAAGAGTGCTGAGGAGCTGTCTGCTCCAACAAGCCCTAGGGTTTGTTCCGTTGAAGCAGACGCTCCCGACAAGTTTTGCTCCGGCAAGCTTGCCGGGGAACATCAAGCTCCGGCTGAAAACCGCAGGTTCTTGCCGTAGAAGCGGATGTTCCCGCAGCAGCATATGTGCCTTTAGTCCTTGTTGTCGAGCCGCAAGCTCCAGCATGGGCACAGCAGATTGTCCGTTTCCTTTAGACAGGAGAACTTCCCGAAGAGCAAGAAGAAGCGGAAAGAGTAGCCCGGCAGTCAAGTATGTACCAGTTTTTCGACAACACACTGTACAGAGGTAGACTCAACGGTGTGAAATTGAAGTGTATTCACCGGGAAGATGGACAGAAGCTGTTGGCGGAGATACATGGAGGCATATGTGGTCACCACATTGGCGCAAGAGCACTTGCCGGCAAAGCATTCCGGCAAGGTTTCTTTTGGCCGACAGCCCTCCAGGATGCAACTGCACAAGTGACCAAGTGTGAAGCGTGCCAGTTTCATTCCAAGCAGACACACCAGCCAGCTCAAGCTCTCCAGACAATCCCTTTATCCTGGCCATTTTCAGTCTGGGGGCTCGACATCCTCGGCCCCTTTCCCCAAGCTGTCGGGGGCTTTGAGTACTTGTACGTCGCAATCGACAAGTTCACAAAGTGGCCGGAAGTGGAGGCAGTGAGGAAGGTGACAGCACAGTCAGCAGTCAAGTTCTTCAGGTCGATTGTTTGCCGTTTCGGGGTACCTAACAGGATCATCACCGACAACGGTACGCAATTCACGAGCCGCACCTTCATGCAGTATGTCCAAGATCTTGGCGCCAGGGTCTGCTTCGCTTCTGTTGCTCATACGAGAAGCAACGGTCAAGTGGAGAGGGCAAATGCTGAAGTGCTGCGCGGGCTCAAGGCCAGGACTTTCGACAGGCTGCACAAGTGCGGAAAGAACTAGATCGAGGAGCTGCCGGTGGTTCTTTGGTCGATCAGAACGACGCCAAATCGAGCCACTGGCCAGACACCTTTCGCTCTAGTCTATGGAGCAGAGGCAGTTCTCCCCACGGAACTCGTATACGGGTCGCCTCGAGTGCTCGCTTATGATGAGCTTGAGCAAGAGCAGCTGCGACAAGATGACGCGCTGCTCCTTGAGGAAGACCGTCTTCAGGCTGCTGTACGAGCTGCTCGATACCAGCAAGCTTTGCGCCGCTACCATAGCCGCAAAGTTAATGCCAGAAGTCTCGAGGAAGGCGACCTTGTTCTTCGGCGCGTTCAGTCCGCCAAAAATTCCAACAAGTTGAAGCCGAAGTGGGAAGGCCCTTACCGGGTGAAATGAGTCACTAGGCCTGGCGCTGTCCGCCTTGAGACCGAAGATGGCTTTCCGGTGAGCAACTCCTAGAACATTGAGCATCTTCGTAAGTTTTACCCGTAAGGTGCGGTTGCCGGAACCTGTTCCGGCAATCACCTTTTTTACAAGTCTTGCCGCTGTTGCATGTAATCCTTTGTACAAAGCCGGGCGCAGACCCCGTGCATAAATAAAGCTAATAAGCTCCGCACATCTTGTCAATTTCACGCTTTCTATTTTTTGTATGTGTTATCTGACACCTTGTGCAGCACCAGCCCCCGGTAAGCAATAACGAGCCATAGGGCTCCATATCTTTATTTTCTCTTCTTTCTTTTTCTCAAAGAAAAGGAAGGTTCCCTCGCCCACAAGTTTACCGGGGGGGGGGGGGGGGGGGAAGGAGAAGATAATGGTGTGGACCAGGCATCGTTCAAGAAAGTTTTGCCTTGCCGGGACGCAAACGACAGAAAAGCTAAGTTGCCAAAGTTTGAGCAATTAGTCTTAAATTTTTTTTAGTTATCTTCCTTGAACGACCGTGCTTTGTATGGAAAACCTGTGCGCGGAGGAACCAACTCGTAGCTAGTTGCGCCCATACTTTGTTTCGAGTCCGCTCAACAACTTAAGTGAGCCGCGACTAGTTGTGACAAGGTTTCTTGTTGGTGGCAGCATCGCCAGCAGGCTACTGATGTCCCGCACTCAGTGCTCGCGGCTAATGTGCCTGCACCGGCAAGTTCCCTAAAAGCGTAGGGCGAAAACATACAAAGGAAGGAATCAAGTAAAGGAAATAACATAGCAGTTGATACCCAAAATAAAGTTATATTACAAGATAGCTTGTCGCGGCTCTAATAAATTGTTCTCGCAACATGATCAGCAGCGGCAAGAAAAGGAGGAAACGGGCGGCCTAATCTACGCGATCGCCGTCGACCCTCTTGACCTCTTTCACCTTGTCCACAATGGGTGCGACAAGGGCCTTGAGCACGTCCAAATCAGCATCCGCCGGCAGCTTCTTGAGGACGTTGGTGAGGTTGAGGCCTGGGTTGCGGAAGGCCACCTTCACCAACACCTTCTGCAGAACCCTCGCGCAGATCGTGCGCGACTCGTCGGCCAGCTGCTTTGGGATCCTTTCCCGGAGTCGCTGGAGAGCCGTCGCCACGCCCTTGAAGAACAAAGTGAGCTTGGCGCTGGGCTGGAGGTTCTCATCGGAGGAATACCCGAAATCCTCCATCCCCAGCTGCTCCAGCTCCTTGTCGATGACTGCGGCGATATTCACGAGACCCTCCGTCCAGAGCTCCATAGTCTCCCTAAGGGTGTTCTGGGTGACAGCAGCACTCGCCAGCAGCTCCTCGTTGGCCTTGATCTCCTCCTTCAAGGCCACCTCCCGCTCCTTGGCGCCGTCCAGGGTCTTGGTCAGAGTAGCCAATTTCAGCTCGAGATCTGCGTTGGAGTCCTTGGCGGCGCTGAGCTCCTTGCCCTTCTCTGCTAGACGACCATGCAGCTCACCATGGGCATGGGCGTCCTTCTCGCGCTCACGCTGGAGCGCGGCAACCTCTTCATCCCTCGCCTTAAGATCGGCCTCTAGCTGCGCCACCTTCGTCTCCAACTCCTTCTTGGCGGCCTCAGCAGATGCGGCAGCATCTTTTGCCTCCTTGAGAGCCCCGCCAAATGTCTGCTCTCGCGCGGCAAGCTCCTCCTCGTGGCTGTCCAGATTGACCTTCCGCTGCGCCAACTCGCCTTCCCGCGCAAACAGCTCCTCGGCGACAAGCCGCTGTTGCTCTTCAGCTTCGGCCTTCTCGAGGAGAAAGGCTTTCCGTGCCTCGCCGAGTTGCGCCCGCTCCTCTGCAATGGACGGGAGGGCTTCCTGGTTGCGGCTCCGGAGCTCCTCCGCATGCTTCTCAATATCCACTCCCGCCTGCGTGACAAGCGCTTCCCGGGATTCCACCTTGGCTTGTCGGGCGCGGTAGAGTGACACCAGTTTCCGCAGTAGTTGCTCTTCCTCAGACTCGCCGCTGCTACTGCTTGGCGCGTCAACTAGCGTCAGCCCAGCGGAGGCGAGCACTTCTCCATCAAAAGTTTCTCCTTCCACCGGCGCCCTGGAGCTTGACGCCCAGGGGAGCTTGATGAAGACACCATCGCCGGCCTTCAAATAGGCGCCGGGCTGGGGCTCCTCGAAGCCTGGCGCTGCAGTAGCGGCGGAGGGATCGGCGGTCGGTGTAGCGCCTGGCATTCCTGCGGCCTCAGGGCCGTCAGTGCGATCACCAGATCCCTCGCCGGCTCCTGCGGTGGCATCTTTGGCGGCCTCTTCACCGGCGGGCTCATCAGCGCCAGCTCCTTCTTCGGTGGCAGCGGTGTCATCGGTGTTGCCGCGTGCGTTCTCCTCGCCGGTGGCCTCAGTCTCCATCGGCTCCGTGGAAGATGGATCTGACGAACGGGAAAAGAAAGAAAAAGTCAAGTAAAAATCCAAAAAGAAGATCAGAAGAAGAAAGACACAAGGGAAGTTTTCAAGAAGGAAGGGTTACCTGCACTGGGATCTGCAGTCATGGGCTCCACCACCGGGGGGTCGCTGGTGTTGTCCCTTGCCGGAGAACCGTCCCTTGCCGGAGAACGCTCCCTTGCCGGAGAGCGCTCCCTTGTCGGGGAATCCTCCCTTGGCGGCGCATTTGAAGCAGATAGCGTCTTGGGGGCGGCTTCCGGGCGCTCCTGGTGAGGCTGCTCTGCTCCTACACAAACCAACAGTCAGATGTCAGCAAATAAAGAGCACCCATGCACGCCTAACAGCAAAAAAGTAAACCATATACTTACGCTGGGGGCTGCTTTGGGGAAGGGTTGCCGGGTCTGGCGAGGTGGTCTCGGGCGCGCCCCCTGCTGACGCGGTGGGTTCGTCCTCGATGATGATCACCGGGGCCTTGGCTCTCTTCGCCGCTCTCTGGGCCAGGGTCCTGAAAAGGAATAAGTTCAGAGTAAAGCAAATCAGATACAAGACAAAACAGCAAGAATTGAAGAACTACAAGTACAGGAAAGAATCTTACTCTTCTTCTTCCTCGTCGGAGCTGAGTGCGGAGAGGTCGAAGTCCGGCCCTCTTTCGGCGCGACGAGGCGGAGGAGTAGGCTCCCTCGACCGCTTGGCAGGGGCAGCGGCAGGACCAGAAGCGCCGGCCCAGGAGGACCCCGCTCCAGTTGCCGCAGCGGTGCGAGACGCTCCCGTGGCAACAGTGCTTGTCGCGGTGGAGCGTGTCCCGTGGCGCGGCGGCTGTTGACCCGTCTGCCGCCCTGCTACATCCCCGGCCCTGCGGAGACGCCTTCTTGGTGGAGCTGGGGGTGCGCTAGGGGCTCTGCCTGCGGCAAGCCGCTTGAAGAAGGCCGGCCGCTTGCACCCTTGGCGGGCTCGCTCGACTCGGCTTCAGGCTCGGCAAGCTCCCCCTCACCGGCAAGCTCTCCGGCAAGCTCATCTCGATCGGCAAGGCTTGCCGCCTCTACTGCCTCTGCCTCCTCCACGGTGGATCCAAACTCACCCGCGGCAGCGGCTGCCGCCGCCTCTTCCGCCCTAGTGGCGGTGCGCCGCATCTCCTCATCGGTGGTGTCGCGGATGAGGCTCTTCTGTTCGTCGGCGTGGACTGCCACTTCCACCAAGCCGTCGAAGAACTGCTGCACGACGTCATCCGCAGGCTCTTGCCAAGTTGGGACAAGTCCATGCGAGTCGCACAGCGGCATCATTGCACGGATGCGGTCGAGCGAAGAATTGTTGCACAGTGGAACGACACCCTGCGGCAACCTGAACCATTCGGGATGCTGGGGGTCGTGCTTCAACAACTCCTTGAGCATCGCATCCAGCTCCAGCACAGTGAAATTGAAGTTGAGGCCCGGGCGCAGCCTCATGATATCCACCGGACCCCCGAATTCCCAGGCGGGTCTCCTCCTCTCTTGCAGGGGGGCGATGCGGCGGCGAAGAAAATCCGCACTTACGGCGCCTACAGTAAGCCCGGCAAGCCTGAGCCGCAAGTTCCTGGTGATGGCAATCTTCAGCTTATCGTCGTTCGCAGCCAGGGCACTCCAATCGTTGCCACGCACTACTGGGGCTTGGCGCTGGGCGGTGAATGGCTGCGGGTTCTCCTCAACAGTCCAGCACCATTCTGCTCTCCACTCCTCCCATTTGCTGCGGAGCTCTCCTTCCAGATACGACTCCTTCTTGCCAGCCCTCGAGATCCAGGCGATCCCGCCGGCTAAGGGCTCCCCTCTCTCGACCTGGGGCATAAAGAAGTGGCGAAAAGGGCTACGTTTGGGTGGACTCCGACAAAGTTTTCGCAGAGATGTGCGAAAATCCCCATGGTCAGGACAGCATTGGGGGTGAAATCAAGGAGGTGGAACCTGTAGTTGTTCATGATGTCGCAGAAGAATTCAGAGAAAGGCGGGTAGAGCCCGAAGTAGAAGAACAGCGCGAAAAAGGGATACCCATTCGGGGCCCGTTCCGAAGCGGCGGCGGAGAGTACCTTTGTGCGCGGATGCGCTCGCGTCTCCGTCGACCAGAAGAGATAGTACCACTCCCTCAGCTCCTTCGCGGCGAGCTCGGGGGGAAAAGTTGCCCGCTCCTTTCGCAGCGCCTCGAGCCGCAGCGCCTCGGCCGACTTCACGCCCTTCCCGGCTTTCGGAGCCATGGCGGAGGTAGTGGGGGAGATCGAAGGCGTTGGTGGCACTGGCGGCGATGGGGGGCGGAGCGCTGCTCTCTTTCGACTTTAGAAGAAGGGGGGAGCGGCGGAGATTTCTGAGATTGGAAGTAGCAACGGGCGAGGTGGGCGAACTGCCCCTGTTTCCCCTGCTTATAAAGAGGGAGAGGGGCGGACGTTCCGCTTTTCCGAATAAAGAACCACCCACGATCTCTCCCACGACGCCGCATTCAACGCGTGCCATTAGGGGAGAGCGCGGTGGATACGGAGTAAGATACGGCGTAACCCAGGCCGCGCGTGCCCGTACCCTGTTTTGGGCCTGGCCCAACAGCGCTCGGCACCGTGTGTGGCCCAGGCCCGGGGGCTCCTGTCGGTGTACTAAAGTAGGGGTACCTTAGTATCCCGAACTTGTGCACGGGCGGTCGCAGCGCCCCGCGGCAAGGCTTGCCAGGTGACCGCCAAGGTCCTCCGTGGTTCCTTTGGAGCCATTCAAGAACAAAGTGTTCAAGACAAGACCCCGGCAAGAGGAGCTTGCCGGGAAGGCCAACCAAGGCACTTGCCGCGACGCACCACACGTCCCGGCAAGGCCCGTTGAGCGACAAGCTTCCGGGCGCGACAAGACAACGACCGCGGCAAGGCGCTTGCCGCGGCAAGCTATCTCTCTGTACCCGCGCTCCAGCGCATCTGTCAACGTGTCGCCATGGGACCTTTCCAGGCGCGCGTGGCGAGAGGCTGTGCAGCCAGCGGTGCGAGGTGGCGAGCGGCGCTGATAAGATTGCCATCGTGGCGAGCGGTGGCGCCCCTGACGGTCCCTTTTCTGCACTGTTTGGGCGACACAGACGGGCCTTTAATGCCTTTGTCCCCTGCCGTCAGGGTTAGGTAGGATACACTGTACAAGTAGTTGTACCAACCACTCCTTTTCCACTTTTACCCTTGCCTACGTTGCCGCCTGTCGGTGACCCCTTGAGCATATAAAAGGAGGCCCATGCGCAACGTAGAGGGTGGGGGAGGCATTCGAAACCAGAAACACTCACGCTCCCGAGCAAGAACGGAATACAAACCACAAAGCAGCAGTAGGAGTATTATCTCTCCGGAGAGCTCCGAAGCTGGGTAAAATCGCTCGCGTGCTTCGCCTCGATCTGCTCTTCGTGCGATCTCCGCCCCCCGCCGGACCGAAAGGGGCTCCGGTCCCATAGGTGTTCATTCCCACGACAGTTACTGATAAGGATTATGAATTCTCTGTCGATCCTGAGATAATTACTTTGGTTGAATCTGATCCTTTTTATGGCTATGAATCTGAAACTGTTGTGGCACATCTTACTAAGTTAAATGATATAGCCACCCTATTCACTAATGATGAGAAATTTGCTACTATTATATCCTTAAGATATTTCCATTCTCATTAAAGGGTGATGCTAAAACTTAGTTTAATTCTCTTGATCATGGTTGTGTGCGTAGTCCCCAGGATATGATTTATTACTTCTCTGCTAAATATTTCCCTGCTCATAAGAAACAAGCTGCCTTGAGGAAAATATATAATTTTGTGCAAATTGAAGAAGAGTGTCTCCCACAACCTTGGGGGAGGCTTCTCCGATTACTTAATGCTTTGCCTGGTCATCCTCTTAAGAAAAATGAAATACTTGATATCTTTTATAATGGACTAACTGATGCTTCCAAGGACCACTTGGATAGTTGTGATGGTTGTGTTTTCAGGGAAAGAACAGTCGATCAAGTTGAATTGCTATTGAATAATATGTTGACTAATGAAAATAATTGGACACTTCCTGAGCCAACTCCTGAGCCAATTCCTAAACCAACTCCGAGGAAAAGGGGAGTTCTATTTCTCAGTCCCGAAGATATGCAAGAGGCAAAGAAATCTATGAAAGGAAAAGGTATTAAAGCTTAAGATGTTAAGAATTTACCTCCTGTTCAAGAAATACATGGTCTTAATATACCACCTATTGAAGAAACACATGGTCTTGATAACCCGACACAGGTAGTAAAGGTAAATTCTCTCTATAGATATGGTAAAGTTGAAATCCCGTCTACTAAGTTTGCTAGCCAGTGCTTGGATGAATTTGATGACTTTATGGCTAGACAAGAAAACTTCAATGCTTATGTTGGTAGAGAATTGAAGAGTAATGCTTACATGATTGGACACTTGAGTGATTATATGGCTAGAGTTAAAGGTGAACTTAAACTCATTAGTAAATATGCTTCTATGGTTACCACTCAAGCAGAACAAGTACTTAAAGCTCAAAGTGATTTGCTCGATGAATTAAATAATAAAAATGACTTTACTGTTAGAGTGGCTACTAGAACGGGTAAAATGACTCAAGAACCTGTGTATCCTGAAGGCCACCCTAAGAGAATTGAGCAAGATTCCCAGAGAAATAATATAAATGCACCTAGTCCTTCTAAAAAGAAGAAAAAGAAAAATGATAGGACTCTGCATGCTTCTAGTGAACCTGTTGTAGACACACCTGAGAATCCCAATGATATTTCTATTTCTGATGCTGAGACACAATCTGGTGACGAACATGAACCTAGTGATAATATAAATGATAATGTTCATGTCGATGCTCAACCTAGCAATAATAATGATGTAGAGATTGAACCTGTTGTTGATCTTGATAACCCACAATCAAAGAATTAATGTTATGATAAGAGAGACTTCATTGCTAGGAAGCACAGTAAAGAAAGAGAACCATGGGTTCAGAAACCCATGCCCTTTCCTCCTAAGCCATCCAAGAAAAAGGATGATGAGGATTTTGAGCGCTTTGCTGAAATGATTAGACCTATCTTCTTATGTATGCGCTTAACTGATATGCTTAAAGTAAATCCGTATGCTAAGTATATGAAGGATATTATTACAAATAAAAGAAAGATACCAGAAGCTGGAATTTCCACCATGCTTGCTAATTATACTTTTAAAGGTGGAATACCAAAGAAACTTGGAGACCCAGGAGTACCAACTATACCATGCTCCATTAAAAGAAACTATGTTAAAACTGCTTTATGTGATCTAGGAGCCGGTGTTAGTGTTATGCCTCTCTCTTTATATCGTAGACTTGAATTGAATAAGTTGACACCTACTGAAATATCTCTGCAAATGGCCGATAAGTCAACTGCTATACCTGTCGGTATTTGTGAGGATGTGCCTGTTGTGGTTGCAAACATTACTATCTTAACGGACTTTGTTATTCTTGATATTCCCGAGGACGATAGTATGTTGATTATCCTTGGTAGACCCTTTTTGAATACTGTAGGGGCTGTTATTGATTGCAACAAAGGCAATGTCACTTTTCATGTTAACGGTAATGAGCATACGGTACACTTTCCGAGGAAACAACCTCAAGTTCATAGCATCAATTCTATTGGAAAAATTTCGTCAATCATTATTGGAGGTTTTGAATTTCCTCTTCCTACTGTCAAGAAGAAATATGATATTCTTATAATTGGGGATGTTCATATCCCCGTTGAGGTAACCTAGTGTTATTTGAAATTTCTCCAGTTCCATGTTATTCGGAATGAGTTTGTTAACAAGACTTGATCAACCTTGTTAGTGGATTCCTATTGATGATCATGAGGTGGATGAAGTTAGAAGGCACAGCCTTCTGTACCCTCTTTTTACTTTCTGTTATTTAGACTAAATAAAGCAAAAATAGTATTTTATGTCTGTTTTCTAAATTATCCATGCAATAAAAAAGTACCCCGAAAATAAAAGTTCTCCAAATGCCCTGCCAATTTAATATGATTTTTTCTCTGGAATATTTGAGAATATTTGGCACTGAGAAGACAACAAGGGGAGCTGGCATCTGGCCATGAGGGTCCAGGGCGCGCCCACCCCTACAGGGCGCGTCCCCCTGCCTCGTGGGCCCATGGTGGCCCCCCTCCACTTATTCCTGCACCCATGCACTTCTTCCTCCCAAAAAAATCCCTATCCAACTCAAGCACGACTTCTAGCTCACTTTGCTGCCATTTTCAATCTCCTTGCTCAAAGCTCCATTCACAAAGCTGCTTTGGGGGGTTGTTCCTTGGTATGTGACTCCTCCAACGGTCCAATTAGTTTTTGTTCTAGTGCTTTATTCATTGCAAATTTTTGCCGCCTAGGTGAACTTGTTCTTGAGCTTGCATGTAAAATTTATGAGGTCCCAAGTAATTCTAATGCATGATATAGGCTCTAGGCACTTGTGGGAGTAGTTGTTGTCAATTTTGCTGAGTTTGATTCACTTTTATTTTGAGTTACTAAAAATTTCAGAATTTTTCAGAAAAAGATGAAGAGATTTTTCTTGAGGGGCTCTTCTAGCCAGGGCTCTAAGGATAAACAAGCTAAGGAGAATGAAAAGCCCAAGTATAATCTCCCTCGTGTTGCGGAAGTGCGGCCGTGTGAATGGCCTTGTGATGATTTCTTGAGAGCAGCCGGGATTTATGATGATTTTTATTCGTTGGCTGATAATGCGGGCCTCACCAACTTCCTCCACGACTAGATCGAATAGTATCTCTTACTCACCAATACTTTCGTGCAAAATTTCTACTATTATCCTAAGAAATCACCTCCTTCAGTAGGGTTTCATTTATATGATGTGGCTAGGGAGATGTCGCTATATGAATTTTGCACGGTTTGCAAGATACCTTTCGGGGGCAGCTTAGAGGAGCCACATCGCAAAGATGTGGATGGATGTATTGATACTATTACTGTAGGGGAAACGAGGAAGGTTTCCGATGCAAGAATTACTAGCATACATTTTCCTGTTTTACGCTACTTTGCAATATTTGCTAGTCGATGCTTAATTGGTCGCGGAAACTATGGAAACCTTAGTGTTCTTGATATTATTATTTTGTTCCATGCTTTATTTCGTGATAACTCTGTTAGTATGGGTGCTATTATTGCTAAACGATTAAGCCTGAGCCGTACAAAGGGCCCCATCTTTGGAGGTATCTATGCTTCACGCCTTGGTAAACATAACAGGATACCAATTAGGCATTTTGAGAAAGAGGAAAAGTTGTTGCCCCCTACCTTTCTAGAATATAAGAGCATGGTAGAACATGAGTTTATTGTTAAAAATGATGAAAAGATGCTTTTGTATAATTTGACATTTCATAAGAAACACAGTGAGACTATTATCTTGCCTGCGCCATCTTGCTTTGATTTAACTACAGGCCCTTACCTCGTCTTGCCGGAGGCCGTCTATGCGCTCCGTGGCCAGACATCAGCTCCATAGCCTAAGCTGGAACCACCAATTGACCCTTATCGACCATCCTGTTATCAGTGGGATCCAGAGGAGATTGTCAGCCGGTGGCAGTATGATGACACTCCTCAGTACACCGGAGAAAGTAGCCGTGATCCATGGCCATAGACCAACTTAGGCCAAAAGCCTAAGCTTGGGGGAATTCCAGCTTAGTCCAATGCACGTGCACTATTATTATTATGCACACCATTCGGTCGTGCAAGTGAAAGGCAATAATGACGATATATGATGAACTAATTGAGATGAGAGAAGCTGGTATGAACTCGACCTCTCTTGTTTTTGTAAATATGATTAGCTAATCGTTCCTGATTCAGCTTATTATGAACAAACATGTTTGCAATGACAATTAGAGATTATATTTGCTTATTCCATGCTTAATTAGCTAGGAGCTTATAATGGATTACCTTGTGTGCCAACATGCTATTAAAATGGTTTTGATGTGGTATGATAGGGTGGTATCCTCCTTTGAATGATTTGAGTGACTTGACTTGGCACATGTTCACGCATGTAGTTGAAACTAAATCAACATAGCCTTCACAATATTTATGTTTATGGTGGATTATATCCTACTCATGCTTGCACTCGGTGTTTCTTAATTTTAATGCATGTTCTTGACTGTTGTCGCTCTCTCAGTTGGTGGCTTCCTAGTCTCTTGCTAGTCTTCACCTGTACTAAGCGGGAATACTGCTTGTGCATCCAAACTCCATAAACCCCAAAGTTATTCCATATGAGTCCACCATACCTTCCTATATGCGGTATCTACCTGCTGTTCCAAGTAAATTTGCATGTGCCAAACTCTAAACCTTCAAATGAAATTATGTTTTGTATGCTCGAACACCTCATGTATCAACTAGGGTTGTCTGTATCTTCCATGTTAGGCGGGTTATTCTCAAGAGGAGTGGACTCTACTCCTCATTCACGAGAAAATGGCCGGTCACCGGGATGCCAGTCCCATGTTCAAATCAAATCAAAACAATTAAACAAAACTCCCCAAGGATTATTGTTAGTTGGAGGCACCCGTTGTTTCGGGCAAGCCATGGATTGATGCTTGTTGGTGGCGGGGGGAGTATAAACTTTACCATTCTGTTTGGGAACCGCCTATAAGGTGTGTAGCATGGAAGATATCAAGATCTCTTAGTTGTTATGTTGACAATGAAAGTATACCGCTCAAAATGTTATTTATCTCTATTTCAAAATCGAGCTCTGGCACCTCTACAAATCCCTGCTTCCCTCTGTGAAGGGCCTGTCTATTTACTTTTATGTTGAGTCCTCACCCTCTTATTAAAAAGCACGCGCTGGAGAGCACCGCTGTCATTTGCATGCATTATTATTAGTTTATATTGGGTATGACTATGACTGGATCTCTTTTACCATGAATTACAATGTTTAGTTAGTCCTTGATCTTTAAAGGTGCTCTGCATTTATGTTTTGCGGTCTCAGAAAGGGCTAGCGAGATACCATCTTGTTATATCATATTATGATTGTTTTGGGAAAGTCTTGTCATCAGAGTTTTATTATTATTGCTCGCTAGTTGATTATGTCATTGATATGAGTAAACATGAGACCTAAGGGTTATTGTGAATATGGTTAGTTCATAATCTTTGCTGAAAATTTGAATGCTGGCTTTACATATTTGCAACAACAAGAGCAAACAGAGTTTGTAAAGTTTTTCTTTATCACTTTCAGTTTGTCAACTGAATTGCTTGAGGACAAGCAAAGGTTTAAGCTAGGGGGAGTTGAAACGTCTCCGTCGTATCTACTTTTCCAAACACTTTTGCCCTTGTTTCGGACTCTAACTTGCATGATTTGAATGGAACTAACCCGGACTGACGCTGTTTTCAGAAGAACTGTCATGGTGTTATTTTTGTGCAGAAATAAAAGTTCTCGGAATGACCTGAAAATCCACGGAGCAACTTTTCAGAATTAATAAAAAATACTGGCGAAAGAATCAGCATCAGGGGGCCCACACCCTGTCCACGAGGGTGGGGGGTGCGCCCCCTCCCCTAGGGCGCGCCCCCTGCCTCATGGGCCCCCTGGACGTCCACCGACCTCAGCTCCAACTCCATATATTTGCTTTCGCAGAGAAAAAAATTAGAGAGAAAGTTTCATTGCGTTTTATGATACGGAGCCGCCGCCAAGCCCTAATCTCTCTCGAGAGGGCTGATCTGGAGTCCGTTCGGGGCTCTGGAGAGGGGGATTCGTCACCATCATCATCATCAACCATCCTCCATCACCAATTTCATGATGCTCACCACCGTGCGTGAGTAATTCCATTGTAGGTTTGCTGGACGGTGATGGGTTGGATGAGATTTACCATGTAATCAAGTTAGTTTTGTTAGGGTTTGATCCCTAGTATCCACTATGTTCTGAGATTGATGTTGCTATGATTTCACTATGCTTAATGCTTGTCACTAGGGCCTGAGTGCCATGATTTCAGATCTGAACCTATTATGTTTTCATGAATATATGTGAGTTTTTTATCCTATCTTGCAAGTCTATAGTCACCTATTATGTGTTATGATCTGACAACCCCGAAGTGACAATAATTGGGATACTTCTCAGTGATGACCATGGTTTGAGGAGCTCATGTATTCACTATGTGTTAATGCTTTGGTCTGGTACTCTATTAAAAGGAGGCCTTAATATCCCTTAGTTTCCACTAGGACCCCGCTGCCACAGGAGGGTAGGACAAAAGATGCCATGCAAGTTCTTTTCCATAAGCACGTATGACTATATTCGGAATACATGTCTACATTACATTGATGAACTGGAGCTAGTTCTCTGTCACCCTATGTTATAACTATTACATGAGGAATCGCATCCGACATAATTATCCATCATTGATCCAATGCCTATGAGCTTTTCACCTATTGCTCTTTGCTTATTTACTTTACCGTTGCTACTGTTACAATTACTACAAAACTACTGCTGTTACTTTTGCTACCATTACCGTTACTTCCATATTACTTTGCTACTAAATACTTTGCTGCAAATACTAACTTATCCAGGTGTGGTTGAATTGACAACTCAACTGCTAATACTTAAGAATATTCTTTGGCTCCCCTTGTGTCGAATCAATAAATTTGGGTTGAATACTCGAAAGTTGTTGTGATCCCCTATACTTGTGGGTTATCAGCTGGTGAGGACCTCGTTCAGTACGCTCTTGACAGACTGAACCTTCTCTACCAACAGACCCGTTAGGGTGCGGTGCTCTTCCACAATGGAAGCACGTTGCAGTGCTTCCGCTAGAGAGTTTGGCCCTCCAAATTAGTGGAGGTCGCCGATGGAGCAGATGCTCCCCCCTCCTTCGAGGGAGGGTGCTCACCTGATCCCAGAGCCACATTGGTCTTCGGGAGAGCGTCCAGCTGGGGTTTGTATTGTTGACGGTCCCCACCATCGGTTGCCATAGGGGTAGCCTCCCCTATGTCTTTGGCGACCTAGGTATTACCCTCGGGCGCTTTCTCCACAGCCTCGCCCGCCTGTCCTTGTCCAGGAGAGGTCCTTCGGGATAGCACCTCGGTGTCTTCCATGGTGATAGGCGAGGGGGCTCGTGGCAGCGTCTCGCTCTCTCCATCTCAGGTGGCAGAGAACTCCCCTCCAATAGCAAAGCATTCGGGAGATCACGGGGAGGGCTAAAAGGTGCATAAAATAATAGATCATATAACAGGAAGACCAGAGACAAACAGTAGACCTTTTGATACTTACGTTTCAACCAGGGGCTTCGCCCTGGGAGGCTTTTTGCGGACCAGTTCAGCATCTGAGTCTAAACTATCTTGGAGGGCCATCTTCCCCCTCTTGGGCGCCTCCCCCTTGGGGTGTTCGGAGGCCGCCCTCCTCTTCTTCCTCCCCTTACGAGGGGAGTCGCTTTCCGCCTCCTCCCCCTCTTCCTATTCTTTGCCTCCCTCATGGGAGGAGGGGGATTCGGTCTCTCCGGATATAGTGTCTGAAGGACCCTTATGGCGGGGGGCGCCCTTGGCCTCCTTGCCCTTCTTCTTCTTGGCCTTCTTCTTAGGCGCCCGATATGGCGTCGGGACCGGCATCTCCATCAGCTAGGGTGTGGTTGGGTCTTCAGGCAGTGGTGCCGGAGACTTGATCCACTCCACCTTTGTCGTCTAGCATTGCACGAAGACCAGCTGATATACTATATCTAGACCTATTTACCAAATGGGTACTCGGGAAAATCATGCCTACCGGTGAGGCCGGATTCTCGATGTCGAGACCAATGTCTTCGTTCCTCTTCAGCCAGGTTTTTTGGGCCTTCAAGAGCAACTTCCAAATGTCTTTGTGCATCATGCCGAAGAAGTGCTTCAAAGTCCATGGCTCCTTCGGATTAAACTCCCACATGTGAGAGGCCCGGAGTTGGCAAGGGAGAGTCCGGCGAAAGAGCATCACCTGAATCATGTCTGTGAGACCGATATTTTTGCCTATCATGTTGGTGATGCTCTTTTGCAGCATCTGCACCTCCGCCGTGGACCCCCAGTCATGGCCCTTAGCGGTCCAGGAGGTGAGCCAAGTGGGGGTTCCGGACCTGAAATCGGGTGTGGCCGCCCAGTTGGTATTGTGGGGTTCGGTGATGTGGAACCACTCCTGCTATCACACCTCGACCGTCTCCACTAACGCCCCTTTGGGCCAGACGGTGTTGGGAAGCTTGCTCACCATGGCCCCACCGCAGTCCACGTGCTATCCGTCGACCAACTTCGGCTTTTGATTGAAAACCTTGAGCCACAAGCCGAAGTGTGGTGGGATGCGGAGGAGAGCCTCGCACACGACGATGACCACCAATATGTGGACAAAGGAGTTTGGGGCTAGATCACGGAAATCCAGCCTGCAATAGAACATGAGGCCGCACACGAAGGGGTGAAGGGGAAACCCTAGCCCGCGAAGGAAGTGGGGAATGAACACCACTCTCCCGTTGGGCTCCGGGGTAGGCGTGACCTAACCCTTGTTGGGGAGCCTGTGTCTGACGTCCGTGGACAGATACCCTGTGCCTCAGAGCTCCTTGACGTCCTTCTCAGTGACGGAGGAGACCTCCCACTTTCCCTTTGGAATCAGATCCAGACATGGTTGTGGAGGTTGGAGGCGGGGGGGGGGGAGGTTGAGGCTTTGGGCACTCGAGCTCAGAGGAAGGGAAGGCAGGAGCTAGAGGGAAGGCATGGGAAAAAGGAGGAATCTTTACCCTCTTATAGGTGGTCAAATACCAAATGTCCCCCTCTTAAGCCTTAAAACTTGCCTATTCCCAAAGAGATCATGCGAATGGCACGGTTGGATTACTCAAAACCGTATTGGTGAGGATCTTGTAATGGGCAGGCACGATCTCTATTGTGGCAAGATGTGCCAATGAGGACTATGCCTCGAAACGCGAAGCGGGAGGTGTGAAAACAGTTTGAAATGTTAAAGAGCCAGATGTGACGCTTCGCCGAAAAAAGTTGTCAGTAAAAGACACTGCGTTGATATCTTGCCTTCATGGCTAAGGGTTATATTGATTATACAGAGCCGGATACAGATCCTTTTTGCAGGGAGTTATCTTAAAATGTTTAAAGAGGCGGAACCCGCCTTGCGATGCCGAAGACAATCCACGTGCCGAACACATCATCATCGAAGACTGGTTTAGGGGCTACTGAGGGAGTCCTGGATTAGGGGGTCCTCTGGTGCTCAGACCATTTAATATGGGCCAGACTGATGGGCCGTGAAGATACAAGCAGAAGGCTTTCCCCCATGTCCGGGTAGGACCCCTATATGCGTGGAAGGCTAGCTTGGTGTCCGGATATGTTATTTCCTTCCCCCACAACCCGACTCTGTAAAACCCTAGATCTCTTTGTTGTGTATATAACTGAAGGGTTTAGTCCGTAGGGACTATCAGAATTCTCATAGGCTAGACAGCTAGGGTTTAGCCACTACGTGAGGTAGATCAACTCTTGTAACCCATATATTCATCGAATACAATCAAGCAGGACGTAGGGTTTTACCTCCATTAAGAGGGCCCGAACCTGGGTAAACATTGTGTCCCACTTGTCCCTTGTTACCCTCGATTCTCAGACGCATAGTTTGGGACCCCCTACGCAATATCTGTCGGTTTTGACACCGACACCGGGTAGCTTCCTTCCCTCCTCCATTTGAGCACACTTATCCACCAAGGTGTAAAGCTCCTTCATAGTCTTGGGCAACCGCACTTGCGCACATTGGACTAGAAGGAAGCTATCACAGCCGTCGGATGGATATTTAGGATGTTCCTATGGACCTTGCTGAATCTTTGTAAATACTTATGGAGGGTCTCTCCTTCCTTCTGTTGGAGAAGGTGCAAGTCGCTGGGTCGGCCTGGATCTTGATGGTCGCCGGTGAAGGCGCCAATGAACTCATGACACAAGTCAGCCCACGGCGAAACGGAGTTCTCCGACAGGTGCATCAGCCAAGACCTCACATAGGACTTCAGGGCCAAAGGGAAGTAGTTGGCAAACACCTTCTCATATGTTCCCCTGGCAGCCTGAACAGTGATGATCAGAAACTCTGCCGGGTTCAGCCTCCCATCGTACTTCTCGGGTATCTCTGGCTTGAACGTGCGAATGGACGGCCAACGGACTTGCCGTAGCTCACGAGTAAAGGCAAGGCACCCAACCTTGAAAGGTAGGCACCCGCCAATACTGAGCGCAGGCTCATCGACATTGGGGCCATCGCGCCCTTCGGTCCGGCAGTGGTCATCGCGGCATCACTCGACAGCGACGCGCACGTCTCCCCTTCGCCTATCCTCCAGGGTTCGCCATCGGCCTGGATGTGCTCGAGGGTCAGAAGAGGCCATCGAGACATTGTCAGGTTCTTGATTCTGCAATGCTCGCATTGGCTGCTGTGGTGGGGACTGCATCATGAGGGTGGCCCCTTCCATATAGCCAGCAGCACGAGCTGTTGTTGTCGCTTAGGGAGGCCATGGCGGGCCAGCTTGCTGTGAGCCCCCAGCCTTGGCGAAACCGAGCAGGCTTTGGATGGTGGCTCGCCATTCGTCCATCTGCTCGGCCGCTGGCGGAAACTTCAGCAGCACCTGAGCCCGTGCCACGGCTTCCGTGGCTATACATGGCATGGGTGATGATGAAGCAGGTCGCACCATCGCTCGGCTCCTGACGGTGCCAGCGGTGTCAGCATCGCGCCCCCGCTATTGCAGAGCGGCCACCTGGACGGCAGGGTGGTGCGGTGAAGGCGCTCGAGGGCCAATGGCTCCATCGGGCGCAGCGATTTGGTCGACCCGTCCAGGGGAGGTGCACGTGCTGCGGTCGCTTCCATGGTGGGGGCGGCCGGAGGGCGGCGATTCGCCCCAAACCTAGCACCATTGCTGCGGCTATGCCCGTAGGCGAGAGGAGGGGGCACGGACGGAGTAACCCCCTCACCCGTACCATCTGGAGCGTGGCCCTCGAGGCACTGCTAATGTTGTTCTCCTTTGATGTCTCCTACTCCTGTGTCGGTCGCGGGGGAAGTGGTGATGGTGCCGCCTGCTGCAACCACATCCCCAGCAGCGTCCATGTCCTCGCGTGCCTCCGCCAGATTAGAGGCCGCGGGTGGTGGAGCCTTCAAGGTGGATGGATGAGCCGAAGCACCAGATTTCTTCGTGGGCGCGATGGTCATTGGCACCGACGAAGGTGAAGACGGTGATGAAGATGACGCGCTGCACATGCCTTCAGGTTCGCGCAAGCCAGTCCCCTATCTGGCGCGCCAAAGTTGTCGCGGGAAACCATGGCCACCTATGGGACCAGAGGGCCCCTTGCTGGTTCGGCGGGGGGGGGGGGGGGGACGTCGCATTGCACAAAGATCAGATGAGCGTGGGGCAGCACGGCTGAGATCACGCGGGCAATTTTACCCAGGTTCGGGCCGCCGTGAGGAGTAAAACCCTACTCATGCTTTGGTGGATTAATGGTGGAAGAGTCATGGTGGAACGTAGTACACTTGCCCGGCAAGGGCAGCAGTGGCTACGCGCGTATGGGCGTATGTGTTATCCAACCTTCTAACCCTTTCTATGATTGCCATGGGCCTCCTTTTATAGATTAAGGGGTTACCACAATGGCAAAGTAGTCATTATGCACTGAATAGATAGCAAACAATGCTATCATACCTAACTCTGTAGGCTGACAGGGTGCATCAAATGCATCGCTTAACGTCACGTTGTTGGTTGCCCGGCAAGCCTAGCTGGGCTATTTTGCCAGCTTCACACCTGCTCGCTTGACACGTCGCAGGACGGGTGTCGTTCTTGGGCATCTTCTATAGAGAAAAGCTGCCATGTGGGGAATGGCTGCCACTTAGTCACTTTGCAGCTTGATACTGCACTGATTGACGACGTGGGTCGTGGTGGAGTAGTTGGGTGAGGTGGTTTTCCTTCGTGAGTTCGGGCAAGCCCCGCCGGGACGTCTTGGGTGCCTTCTTCCAGGGGCAGCCCCGTCCCTGTCGAGCTCGTCTGCCCGGTAAAGGAGGCTCTCGTCCGGATGGTATCTTATTTCTCTGGCTTGACCGTGGTCCTCTTGGTCTGTATGTTGGTCCTTTGAAACCCTTGGTCTCTTGCACTCTGACTTGAGTTGGTGCCTCAACCTTGTTCATGTGCCTGTGCACAGTTTGGGCCCAGACCCAGGGTTTGTTGCATCGACACATGGTCTGGTCAGACTTGCGCTTGGTCATAACATCATGTTTATGTCGACCTACTCCATTCCTCTTGGAGGTGAAAAGATAGTTATTCATGGGTGGTCTCAAATAATGAAGGCTCGTCCATCTTGGAGAATAGGACAGAAGGTTATGATCATGCTTTTCCATGGCTCTAAAACGAATATCTTGTTTATTGACCACATTGCGAGATGAAGCCGCTTTCAGAAGGTTGTGGATGCGCGGGGTGGTGCCTGGGCCTTATCCCGGGGCTTGGCGGCCTCACCCTTGGCTAACTATAGGCAAAGTAACACTATTCAAGGCATGCTTTGTACGGTTGAACCTGTATAAGTACTCATACTGCTTTCAGCTATGGTTGTTAAGTGCCCCTGCTGGTTTCAGTTAAGATTGTTAAGTACTCCTACTGCTTTTATAGTCTGTTGTGTTTCTTCAGTCATGTCTTCCTCCAGCCATCAAAACCAAACCAGCGCCAGCGGAGCTGCCTGCTTCTGCCTCCCACGACTGGCTGTGCCTCAGCGCACACATTGCCGCCCCACTGTCTCCTAAATCATTAATGGCGTCGTCCTCCGCGCGCTTTGTTGCGCTCGCCACGGTGCCGCCCTCTCACGTTGTCAACATGGTCAACAAACAAGAGGAATCGGGAGAGGACTATACATGGAGCGGATGACAGTAGAGGCCCACCATGTCCATGACCATATGCAAGGAAGTTCCTCATTTTTTGTTATATATACTCCATTGTCAGCCTATAGAAAAAGAAAACACTTCCTCCTAGTGGTTTCCTAACATCTGGGACCCACGACATTGTCAGGGTATATAGTCAATAGAAAAGAGAACAACACAAGATTGGCTGACACCTGGAACGTAGGTGCTCGAGCAGTATTTTTTTGTTATTGTTGAGACGGAGCAGGGTTTCAACTGGGCTTTGGCCCGTCTAGCCCGGGCTTATATTTTATGTTCACCACATGACCAGCCTAGCTATTTTTTTCTTTGTGAAAATGAGCCCGGTTTATTTTTTCTGAAGAATACCCAATCCAGTCCTAGTTATATTTCTACGCCCTGATGGGTTGCAACTGTTTCAAGACGGATGCAAATCTTGAAAGTAATATGAAATGGGTTGCAAATATAAAAACATACGACAAATTGGCAATTACTTTATAATTTCTGAATGTTTTCACATTTTGAGATTCCAATTTCACTGGGCTTTAACCTAATTTAAATGTATCTTCAAAGTACTTTAAATCTAGCTCGATATTTCGGTGTTAAAAATAGTTTGGACCCCACAGAAATATGCAAAATTTTGTTTAAATTTTTAACCCTGGCCCTGGCCAACAAAAAATGGACTGCAATAAATTGCATAAGAAGTTGCAATGAGCTGTAAATTATTAAAAAATAGGTAATGGTCTGACTTGTGGGCCTATTAAGTTGACGCGTATGCAAGATTTTTTTTACTTATTATATACGTCAACAAACGATTCTAGCAAACATAACCATTGGATGTCAATCCAATGGTCGTCGTGCTTCTTTAATCTCTGATCTTCTTGCTCCAGCCGCCAAATCCAGCGCTGGCGGGACCGCGTGCTCCCGCCTCCCATGGCCGGCTGTGCTGCCGCGCAGGCCTCACCGCCCCCTACTACTCCCACCGCTGGCTAGGCCATCCCTCTACTCACCCACGTCCCTCCATTGTTGTGGCTTTGCCGCCTCCGGGTCATTCCCTTCCTGGGTCTCGCCATCATCCATCGCGCTGGTGTTCTCGGCACGGTGTGGTCAACGTTGTAAACAAACGACAACATCAGACGAGGGATGTACATGGAGAGGCTGATAGTTGGGACCCACATGGTCCATGGCCGCACGCAAGCAAGTACCTCCTTATTACGCCAAAAAGAATGAATCCTCCCAATGACAGC
Organism: Triticum timopheevii; assembly: GCA_963921465.1. Lineage (NCBI taxonomy): Eukaryota > Viridiplantae > Streptophyta > Magnoliopsida > Poales > Poaceae > Triticum > Triticum timopheevii. The sequence continues at coordinate 351,803,023 of OY997264.1, forward strand.
TGGGACCCACCAGCTATATCTTGGCACGGAAGGAAGTGCCTCCTTATTAAGCGAAAAATAATGAGTGCTCCCCATGATAGCTAGGGCCCACCAGATTTGGAGGCTAACTTGTGGCCCTACTAAGTCGACGCGTACAGAGGGCGTTGTCAACTTAGTCAACCAATGATTCTATCACCAGTGACCGTTGGATTGTTAACATCCAACGGTCGTCCTGCTTCTTCAACCTCCGATTTTCTTGCTCCATCCGTCCAAACCACCGCGTGCTCCTTCCTCCCGTGGCTAGTTGTGCTGCCGCAGAGGCCTCACCGCCCCCTACTACTCCCACCACTAGCCAGGCCATCCCTCTACTCACCCACACCCCTGATACGTCTCCAACGTATCTATAATTTTTGATTGTTTCATGCTATTATATTACCCCTTTTGGATGTTAATGGGCTTTATTTTACACATTCATATCATTTTTGGGACTAACCTACAAACCGGAGGCCCAGCCCATATTGCCGTTTTTTGCCTATTTCAGTATTTCGAAGAAAAGGAATATCAAACGGAGTCCAAACGGAATGAAACCTTCGGGAGTGTGATCTTTGGAACGAACGTGATCCAGAGGACTTGGAGTGCAAGTCAAGAAGCAATCGATGCGGCCACGAGGGTGGAGGGCGCGCCCACCCCTACAGGGCGCGCCACCCTATCTTGTGGGCCCCTCGGGCAGCCACCGACCTACTTCTTCCTCCTATATATACCCACGTACCCCGAAAACATCCAGGGAGCCAACAAAAAACAATTTCCACCGTCGTAATTTTCTGTATCCACGAGATCCCATCTTGGAGCCTTCGTCGGCGCTCCGCTGGAGGGGGGATCGACCATGGAGGGCTTCTACATCAACACCATAACCCCTCCGATGAGTTGTGAGTAGTTTACCACAGACCTTCGGGTCCATAGTTATTAGCTAGATGGCTTCTTCTCTCTTTTTGGATCTCAGTACCATGTTCTCCCCCTCTCTTGTGGAGATCTATTTGATGTAACTATTTTTGCGGTGTGTTTGTCGAGATCTGATGAATTGTGGGTTTATGATCAAGTTTATATATGAGAAATATTTGAATCTCTTCTGAATTCTTTTATGTATGATTGAGTTATCTTTGCAAGTCTCTTCGAATTATCAGTTGGGTTTGGCCTACTAGATTGATCTTTCTTGCAATGGGAGAAGTGCTTAGCTTTGGGTTCAATCTTGCGGTGTCCTTACCCAGTGACAATAAGGGTTGCAAGGCACGTATTGTATTGTTGCCATCAAGGATAAAAAGGTGGGGTTTATATCATATTGCATGAGTTTATCCCTCTACATCATGCCATCTTTCTTAATGTGTTACTCTGTTCTTATAAACTTAATACTCTAGATGCATGCTGGATGGCGGTCGATGTGTTGAGTAATAGTAGTAGATGTAGGCAGGAGTCGGTCTACTTTTCACGGACGTGATGCCTATATACATGATCATGCCTAGATAATATCATAATTATTCACTTTTCTATCAATTGCTCAACAGTAATTTGTTCACCCACCGTAATACTTATGCTATCTTGAGAGAAGCCACTAGTGAAACCTATGGCCCCTGGGTCTATCTTTTATCATATAAGCTTTTAATCTACTTTTATTTGCATCTTTACATTTCCAATCTATATTATAAAATACCAAAAATATATTTATCTTATCATACTATCTCTATCAGATCTCACTTTCGCAAGTGTCCGTGAAGGGATTGACAACCCCTTTATTGTGTTGGTTGTGAGTTCTTTGTTTGTTTGTGTAGGTGCGTGGGACTTTTGAGGAGCCTCCTACTGGATTCATACCTTGGTTCTCAAAAACTGAGACAAATACTTATGCTACTATTGCTGCATCACCCTTTCCTCTTCAAGGAAAACCAACGCAAGCTCAAGACGTAGCAAGAAGGATTTCTAGCGTCGTTGTCGGGGAGGTCTTCGCTCAAGTCAAGACATCCAAGTACACATCACAAACTCATCTCCCTCGCATTTACATTATTTTCCATTTGCCTCTCGTTTTCCTCTCCTCCACTTCACCCTTGCCGTTTTATTCGCCCTCTCGTTCCCAATCTCCTCTCTCTCTGTTTCGCTTGCCTTTTTCCGTTTGCTCTTATGTTAGACCGTTTACCTTGTCTTAATGGATAGTTCCTTGTCCGCTCCTATGTCTCCCAAGTTTGAGGTTCTTCACTTCAATCAAAGTCAAGGAGAAAACTTAAAAGTTGCTTGGTATAGGATGATGAAATCTTATCGTAATTGCACCCTAGAGGTGAATTTTAGAATTCTTCTTTGCAATTTTTATGTTGGGCTAAATATGTCGCACCGACAACTCTTGGATTGCATTGCGAAAGGAAATTTTATTGAAATTGATCCTAGTATTGCGCATGAAATTATAGAGGGGATAGTGGTAAAACTACCTCAAAAAGGGGGATCACATCCTACCCAAGAAGAAACACAAGTTTTTGGAAAGATTTGCGAAGTAACAAAAATATTACAAAAGTCTCTTGAGCCTCTTAAAAGTGTTAGCGGAAATCTTCACCGCATGAATATGTTGATTACTCTTTGCAATAAGCGGTTGGATTCTTTAGATCTAAAAATTTCCGAGTATGAAGGGAAACGTAAAGAACCTCCTGGATTCGAGCATGACTCCGCTAAAAAACTGAAAATCAAAGATGGCACTAATTAGATCTATCTTCGCTTTTATGCCTAGCTAGGGGCGTTAAACGATGGCGCTAGTTGGGAGGCAACCCAAATTTATTTGTGCTTTTTGTTTTTGTTTCTGTTTAGTAATAAATTTTACATCTACCTTCTGTTTATATGTGTTTTTATGTTTTAGTAAGTGTTTGTGCCAAGTAGAACCTATAGGATAACCTATAATGATGGTTGATTTGATTCTGCTGAAAAACAGAAACTTTGCACGCACGGAATTAGTTTTGTTAAATCACAGAAACGTGCTTTTGTGTTTATTCTTTTTTCTGTAGATCAATAGACAAATTGGCCAGGACTTCCTATTTTGATAGGATTTTTAGAGTTCCAGAAGTTTGCGTTACTTACAGAATTCTACAGACTGTTCTGTTTTTGACAGATTCTGTTTTTCGTGTGTTGTTTGCTTATTTTGATGCATCTATGGCTAGTATTAAGTGGTATGAACCATAGAGAACTTGGAATACAGTAGGTTTAGCACCAATATAAATAAATAATTAGTTCATTACAGTACCTTATGTGGTGGTTTTGTTTTCTTTCCCTAACGGAGCTTATGAGATTTCCTGTTGAGTTTTGTGTTGTGAAGTTTTCAAGTTTTGGGTAAAGATTTGATGGACTATGGAATAAGAAGTGGCAAAATCCTAATCTTGGGGATGCCCATGGAACCCCAAGATATTCAAGAGTATCCAAAATCCTAAGCTTGGGGATGCCCCGGGAAGGCATCCCCTCTTTCGTCTTCGTTCATTGGTAACTTTACTTTGAGCTATATTTTTATTCGCCACATGATATGTGTTTTGCTTGGACCGTCGTGTATGATATTAGTATTTGCTTTTTAGTTTTCTAAAATAATCCTTGCTTTACACACCTTTTGGGATAAGCCTACTTTATTAGAATTTATTAGAATACTCTATGTGCTTCACTTATATCTTTTCAGCTAGATAGTTTTTGCTCTAGTGCTTCACTTATATCTTTTAGAGCACGGCGGTGGCTTAATTTTGTAGAAATTTCTAGTCTCTCATGCTTCACTTATATTATTTTGAGAGTCTCTTAGAACGGCATTGTTTTTTCTATGATTATAAAATTGGTCCTAGAATGGTAGGCATCCAAGTTGGGTATAATAAAAACTATCATAGGAAGTGAATTGGATGCTATGATCAATTTGATACTTGATAATTGTTTTGAGATATGGAGGTAGTGATATTAAATTCATGCTAGTTGGGTGATTATGAATTTAAAGAATGCTTGTGTTGAAGTTAGCAAGTCCCGTAGCATGCACGTATGGTTAAAGTTGTGTAACAAATTTGAAACATGAAGTGTCCTTGGATTGTGCATCCTTATGAGTGGCGGTCGGGGACGAGCGATGGTCTTTTCCTACCAATCTATCCCTCTAGGAGCATGCGCGTAGTGCTTGGTTTTTGATGACTTCTAAATTTTTTCAATAAGTATATGAGTTCTTTTGACTAATGTTGAGTCCATGGATTATACGCACTTTTACCTTTCCATCATTGCTAACCTCTTCGGTACCGTGCATTGCCCTTTCTCACCTTGAGAGTTGTGCAAACTTCGCTGGTGCATCCAAACCCCGTGATATGATACGCTCTATCACACATAAACCTCCTTATATCTTCCTCAAAACAGCCACCATACCTACCTATTATGGCATTTCCATAGCCATTCCGAGATATATTGCCATGCGACTTTCCACCGTTCCGTTTATCATCATGACACGCACTACTTTTGTCGTATTGCCATTGCATCATCATGTAGTTGACATCGTATTTGTGGCTAAGCAACCATGCATAATTTTTTCATACATGTCACTCTTGATTCATTGCACCATCCCGGTACACCACCGGAGGCATTCATATAGAGTCTTATCTTGTTCTAGTTTTGAGTTGTAATTCATGTGTTGTAAATCAATAAAAGTGTGATGATCATCATTATTAGAGCATTGTCCCCAAAGAAAAAAAATAAAGGCCAAAAGAAAAAAAGGAAAGGCCAAACAAAAAAAGGCAAAAAGAAAAAAAAGAGAAAAAAAGAAAAAAGAAGAAGAAAAAAGGGGGCAATGTTACTATCTCTTTTTCCACACTTGTGCTTCAAAGTAGCATCATGTCCTTCATATAGCGAGTCTCATATATTGTGCTTCAAAGTAGCACCATGTTTTTCATATAGAGAGTCTCATATGTTGTCACTTTCATATACTAGTGGGAATTTTTCATTATAGAACTTGGCTTGTATATTCCTACGATGGGCTTCCACAAAATGCCCTAGGTCTTCGTGAGCAAGCAAGTTGGACGCACACCCACTTAGTTTCCTTTTGTTGAGCTTTCATTCATTTATAGCTCTAGTGCATCCGTTGCATGGCAATCCCTACTCCTCATGTTGACATCAATTGATAGGCATCTCCATAGCCCGTTGATTATCCTCGTAAATGTGAGACTTTCTCCTTTTTTGTCTTCTCCACACAATCCCCATCATCATATTATATTCCACCCATAGTGCTATATCCATGGCTCACGCTCATGTATTGCGTGAAAGTTGAAAAAGTTTGAGATTATTTAAGTACGAAATAATTGCTTGGCTTTTCATCGGGGTGTAAAATTTGGGAACATTTTTGTGTAAGGAAAATGAAGCATAGCCTAACTATATGATTTTGCAGGGATGAACTTTCTTTACCCATGTTATTTTGAGAAGACATGATTTCTTTTATTAGTATGCTTGAAGTATTACTATTTCTTTTGTCAATATGAACTTTTATTTTGAATCATCTGGATCTGAACATTCGTGCCACAATAAATAAAATTGCATTGAGAATTATGCTAGGTAGCATTCCACATCAAAAATTCTGTTTTTATCATTTACCTACTCGAGGACGAGTAGGAATTAAGCTTGGGGATGCTTGATACGTCTCCAACGTATCTATAACTTTTGATTGTTCCATGCTATTATATTGCTCCTTTTGGATGTTTATGGGCTTTATTTTACACATTTATATCATTTTTGGGACTAACCTACTAACCGGAGGCCCATCCCATATTGCTGATTTTTTTGCCTATTTCAGTATTTCGAAGAAAAGGAATATCAAACGGAGTCCAAACGGAATGAAACCTTCGGGAGCGTGATTTTTGGAACGAACGTGATCGAGAGGACTTGGAGTGCAAGTCAAGAAGCGATCGAGGCGGCCACGAGGGTGGAGGGCGCGCCCACCCCTATAGGGCTCCCCCTATCTCGTGGGCCCCTCGGGCGGCCACCGACCTACTTCTTCCTCCTATATATACACACGTACCCCGAAAACATCCAGGGAGCCAACAAAAAACAATTTCCACCGCCGTAACTTTCTGTATCCGTGAGATCCCATCTCGGACCCTTCGTCGGTGCTCCGCCGGAGGGGGAATCGACCATGGAGGGCTTCTACATCAACACCATAGCCCCTCCGATGAGTTTTGAGTAGTTTACCACAGACCTTCGGGTCCATAGTTATTAGCTAGATGGCTTCTTCTCTCTTTTTGGATCTCAATACCATGTTCTCCCCCTCTCTTGTGGAGATCTATTTGATGTAACTCTTTTTGCGGTGTGTTTGTCGAGATCCAATGAATTCTGGGTTTATGATCAAGTTTATCTATGAGAAATATTTGAATCTCTTCTGAATTCTTTTATGTATGATTGAGTTATCTTTGCAAGTTTCTTCGAACTATCATTTTGGTTTGGCCTACTATATTGATCTTTCTTGCAATGGGAGAAGTGCTTAGCTTTGGGTTCAATCTTGCGGTGTCCTTACCCAGTGACAATAAGGGTTGCAAGGCATGTATTGTATTGTTGCCATCGAGGATAAAAAGGTGGGGTTTATATCATATTGCATGAGTTTATCCCTCTACATCATGTCATCTTTCTTAATGCATTACTCTGTTCTTATGAACTTAATACTCTAGATGCATGCTGGATAGCGGTCGATGTGTGGAGTAATAGTAGTAGATGCAGGCAGGAGTCAGTCTACTTGTCACGGATGTGATGCCTATATACATGATCATGCCTAGATAATCTCATAATTATGCGCTTTTCTATCAATTGCTTGACAGTAATTTGTTCACCCACCGTAATAGTTATGCTATATTGAGAGAAGCCACTAGTGAAACCTATGGCCCCAGGTCTATCCTTTATCATATAAGCTTTCAATCTACTTTTATTTGCATATTTACTTTTCCAATCTATATTATAAAATACAAAAAATATAATTATCTTATCATACTATCTCTATCAGATCTCACTTTCGCAAGTGGCCGTGAAGGGGTTGACAACCCCTTTATAGTGTTGGTTGCGAGTTCTTTGTTTGTTTGTGTAGGTGCGTGGGACTTTTGAGGAGCCTCCTACTGGATTGATACCTTGGTTCTCAAAAACTGAGGAAAATACTTACGCTACTATTTCTGCATCACCCTTTCCTCTTCAAGGAAAACCAACGCAAGCTCAAGACGTAGCAACCCCCTATTATTCTACAGCGACGGCAGCCTCACACCGTAGCCGAACCAGTCAACACTCGTACTCCTCTCCGCGTGGGCATCCACCGCTGCGTCTTCCCCGGCTCCACGTCGTCCCCTTCCTAGGCCTCGCTGCCATCCACCGCCTTGGTGCTCTCGGTGTGGCATGGTCAATGTGGTCAAGGAACGACTTCCATCGGAAGAGTACTGTACGTGGAGAGGCTGACAGCCGGGTCCAAGGCCGCAGCAAGGAAGTGCAACCTTATTACGCATAATATAATGATCCCTCAACTTGACAGCAGGGACCCACCGGACGAGCCAGCATATTTCGCGAAAAAATGTTTCCCTCCTGACTGCTGGGACCCACCAGCTACATCTTCGCACGCAAGGAAGTGCATCCATATTATGGGCAAAAAAATGATTCTCCCCGTGACAGTTGGGACCCACCAGCAATAACTTCGCACGCAAGGAAGTGCCTGTCGGATTTCGGGTTCTGGCAGACCCTTGAGGTTCGAACACTGGGGTGCGCGCGGAGATTCAACCCTCTACCGGCTCGCTCTTCGCCGACTCGCTAAGATCTAAACTACCAAACTGAATAGCACAAGAGACACAAGATTTATACTGGTTCAGGCCACCATTGTGGTGTAATACCCTACTCCAGTGTATGGTGTGGTGGATTGCCTCTTGGGCTGATGAGGAACAATAAAAAGGGAGAACAGCCTCGCGAGGGTCTGTTCTTGGCTGGCGCGATGAACTGCTAGGGGGAGTTCAGTCGCCTCTCTCTCTCTCTCTGTGTGTGTCTTCCTATCCTTGTTCTCTCGATCCGGTCTAGCTGCCTCTACCCCGGGGGTGCCTAGTCCTATTTATAAGCAAAGGCCCTGGGCCTCTTCCCAAATATTGAGCGGGAAGGGCACCAACAATTGGCCATTTTGAAGGGGAACAGCGGGTACACTGATCCTGACTAAAGTTGGTCCTCGCCTGTCAAAGGCTCTGGTGATGACGCCGGCTTGGGCTCCACAATGACTTCCTTCCGGCTGTTGGGCTGGTCTTGGTCTTGTTGCACCGAAATGGACACCTTTGCTTGATGCTCTTGCCTACGCTTGCTCCCTTTGCACCAAAGAGGAAAGGAGGACACTGCGCGGGCTGGCGCCCGACTGGCACCCTTGGTCGTCATGGCTTGCGTCATGGGCACCTCGCGAGGTACCCTACCTTGAACTCTCCGCCTCCTCATGAGCCAGCCTGACGAGGCCATGCCTGAGGAAGCTCCTTGTCGTCCGCCCCGCGAGGCTTGGCCCCTCGCGAGGGTCTTGAGCTTGCGCCGATGAAGATGGGATGTGCTGGGCCTCCTTTGAGCCACGCCGCAGGCCGCAGGCAGGCAAGTCTGGGGACCCCCGTTCCCAGAATGCCGACAGTAGCCCCCGGGCCCATGGCGCGCCCGAACTTGGCTGAGCAGAGAGGCGAAAGGGCAAGTGCGAAGCGTCGCGGGCCCTAACAGCCTGCGGTCTTGGGCGCCGCGTGGTGGTTGATTGGACGTGGGCAGCACTGTTCCCCCATGCCTCCTTATTTTGTGCCTTGCTAGGCGGACTCGCTGCCGCACACAGCCTGTCCTTTCTTCTCTCAAACTCCAGCTCCTGCATCCAATCCAATCTCGAATCTCCCCCATCCCCTTCCTGTCATCATGGCCCCGCCGAGGAAGGGAAAAGGGAAGAAGCACGTGCCGCCGCCTTGCTCGTTGTCGACGGCGGCCCCCGCCGTCGATTGGCCGGTCATAACCAATCAAGAAGGCCTGGGCAAGGTCCGCTCGGCCCTGGCCACCATCTTCAATGAGTGCGGGAGGACGACGGCCTGGCTCGCGTCTTGCTTCTCCGTTGACAGGATTCCCACCGAGGTCCGATATTTTGCTGACGCCCTGTGGGCGGGACTGGTTCCCCCCTTCTCTGATTTCTTCAACGCCGTGCTTTCCCATTATCATATCCATATGATGCATCTGGGTCCTGAATCCATCACCCTCCTTGCGGTATTTGCCTTTGTTTGCGAGGCAATGACGGGCATCCTTCCTTCGGTTGCCTTGCTGCGCCACTTCTTCTCTCTGCGCCTTGTCGACCCCACCCAATGCTCGAGGTGCGTGAGCTTCATTGTTGCGCCTGAGATAGCGGCTTCCAGAATTGACTTCAGTCTTCCTCCGCCCGCGCCTGGGTTTCACGAGCAATGGCTGTACGTGGACGTAGGGGTGCCCAGCCCCTTCTGACGGAGCCATCTTCGCCTGCTGTCCCCAACTCAGGCTGGGGCCAAGTGACGGTCGCGAGCCCCCGGCTCGCCTTCGTCTGGCACCGCTTCGAGTTCCTGAGAAAGCTTGGCGTGACGGTGCCCAAGGTGGTGAAGGAGTTCTTGCTATGCCGCGTTGCCCCTCTCCAGCGCCACTCTCACCGAATGTGGGCCTACAGCGGTCGTAGGGACCGTATGCGGCTCCAGGAAGGGGACCTGACGCCTGAAGCTCTGAGGAAGGTTCTCTTGGTCTTGACTGGGGATCCTTCCCCCGGCGACATTCGTAAAGGGGGGGCCCTGCTGTACCTCTGCTCAAACAGAGGCGACTTTGTGAGCCAGATGCCCATCTTTGATGAATGGGGGCCGCGCCCCGCTGGCCTCCAGGGGCCTCGCGAGAACCCTGGGGTGGTGGTTGCCCTCGCAGCCGCCCGGGGCGACTCTTCCTCAAGTGGTGGTGCAGGGAGGCAAGAGCCTCCGGAGGCCGAGGGTGCCCTCGCCGAGGCGACAGCGCTGGGCGGCGCTCATGAGGGAGCGGCTGCCGAGGCCCATGCTACCGCAGTTGAAGGTGGCGAGAGGCCGCTCGCAGTGCCTGAGGCTGAGGCTCCCGAGGACCCAGCCGCTCTTCTTGGTGAGGCGACCAGCAGCGCGCATCAGGCGGACGCCCCCGACGCGAGTCGCCTTGATGCTTCCTCCTCGTCGCAAGCAGACCCCTGCGCTCAGCTCTTGGGTCGCTTCCGCGTGGACTTTGAGGCCCTACGGAAGAGGAGGGAGGCCCTGGGCGATGACTACCCTTGCCGCCTGCTAAAGCGTAGGAAGTACTATGCCATCGACGAGTAAGCCTTCCCCCTTTCCTGCTCCTGACTCTTTTGTTGCTTGTTCTGATCCTTGCCCTGCAGGGCCCTTCCTTCCGAGCTCACGGGGGTGGATGAGGAGCCATCCCCTTCGCCTCCACTTTTTCCGTCGTCTTCGACCATCCCGAGCAACCGGGCCCTCGTGGTGAGGCCGGTTGGCGAGACGAGTCATCCTGAAATGCAACTTGGCCCTGCGCTCCCCACGGTCTTCCTCCGCGGGCCTTCCCATGGCATAGCCAGCCTGCCATGGGCTTCTCATCTAGCTATGGACCGCGATTGGCTGGGGTACTCCCGGCGCTCTTTACTTGGAGATGGGATGGCTTTAGGTCGGGCCTTCGGCAGGGCGCGCCCGGTCGTCTCGAGGGCGCCAGCCCCCAGCCCCCTGCCCGAGAGGGGAGTGCTAATCCGCGCCCCATGGCGCTTGCTTGAGGCGGATGATGGTGTGGAGGACGTACTTGACCGCGCCCGGGAGCGTCGCACTCTTCGCCAAGGGTTTCTCCGAAGGGCGGCTGACGCGGTGAGCCTGCTTGGTGAGGAACTTGCTGATGAGGACGCGCGCCTTGAGGCTGAGGGCCTTCGGCTGGTTGCGGAGAGGCGCGAGCTGGAGGCGGCTGCCGCCCTTGCGCACCGTCGGCGCGATCTTGATGATGAGGAGGCCAAGGCGTCGCTGGCGGCCTCTCGGGAGGCCCGTGCCCAGGCCGTTGAAGAAGCCTGGGAAGCTGACTGGCGGCGAGAGGCCACGGAGGAGCGGGCACAGGAGCTCTTGGCCCGGTGCCGCTCACTGGAGGAGCAGGTGGAGCTGCGCGAGGCGGCCCTTGCATCGATGAAGGTGGCCTCCGGCGACCCAGCGGAGCTCCAGAAGCGTGAGGAGGCCTTGACGCTGGAAGCCGCCGAACGCGCGCCCGAGCACGAGCGCCTGGAGACGAGGGAACGCTGGGTGACAGGGCGGAGGACGATGTCGCTGCGCGGGAATCCCATGTCGTGGAGGAGGTCAGACGTCGGGTGGCGACGGCGCGCCTGAATCTTGAGCCTGAGCTCAAGGAGAGGCTGGAGTTGGTCCGAACCAAGGCTGAAGGTAGGACCAACGCCCTCAGGGCCAAACTGGAGGAAGCAACGAGGCAGGCCGATGCCTTGCGAGTCGCACTTGAGGCAGCACAGAGGGAGTCAGCTACTTCCCATGCCGAGGTGCTTCTTCTTCGCCGACAGGTGGTTGAGGCCGAGGCTGTCGCTCGCCAAAACGCGGACGAGATGCGTCAGCGGCGGCTCTTGGAGCATGAGCACACCCCCATGCTCTCCACGCTTCGAGAGAGGGCCAACACGGCCTTGGGTAACATATGCGAGGCGGCCGTTGGCGAGCCGCGTGCTATTAACTATGCCGGCAACCTTCAGTTCTTCACTGACATCGTGACGCAGCTAGAGGCACGGTCGGTTCGTGCCAACAGGTTGGTGGAGGAGAGGAGTCGAGCATTGCTTGGGCGCGCCTTCTCCCACGTCTTCAGCAATCTCCGGAACATGGATCCTCACTTCGATTTTGACGCTGCCATCGCCCCAGTCCCCCAGGCCGTCCGAGACGACCTGGCGTATTGGGTGGAAGACCACGTGGACGCCCTCGTCAGGGCCTTTACTTCAGACAACGACGGCGTGATCGTGGCCGCCGACGAGGGCGGCATGGTGAACGGCCCTGACGCCGCTGGCGGCAACGCGGAGGGCGATGGCGAGGCCAGCGACGCCAGCGACAGCTCAGGCGGCGCTCCTGAGGATGCATTGGGGGATTTATTCGACTAACAGCACGTCGCTCCTGTTTCCTTATCCTGCATGAATAGAACTCAGGCTTTTGTCCCGATGGTTGTGAGAGCATTTTGGGAGGGGGTGCCCCTCATGTAAAACCAATGTTTCAGCGCCTTAGTCAATGCTACATTGCTCATAGGCCCGTGCCAAGTGGTTGGCCATGTGACGAGTCGGCTAGTTAGTTTACCTTCGTCCTGCGCGGGTCCTGAGATAATTTGTGGGAGGCTGCGGTGCCTCGAACGCCTCCTGATCGAATCCGTAGGATCTGCAGTGAGAAAACCTCCTGAGAGGGAACGTCAGCGGCAGTCTGGGCTGCACGCAAGCTAGGACAGACCCGGCTCGCAAGGAGCCCGCGAGGAGAGGCAGCTGAGGTGAGGTCGTAACCGAAATGCGAGAGATTGCTCGAACGAGACTAAGCACCCCTTTCCCAACACACACAAATCTCAAATCCGAGTTCAACTTAAATCCAGCGGGGGAAAGCAACAACCAAGGGAAAAGCAACGAAAGCAAACAAAAGGCCGCGTTCGACACCTAGTCTAGTCTTGGACGTCTTCTCACCAGCGCGGAGCTAAGTGCTGCCACTGGGCGTGGGAGGGAGCCCCAGGCCCTGAGGCCGGCACCCCTAAGACTCCGGGGCGTGTACAGCCCCACTCATTATTACGTGAGAGTGTCACGGGGCGGCGAGCTTCACAGGCACTATGCCTTCTTCACAGGTACCGGCCTTGCTTCATATCGCCAGACGAGGGCCCCGCCTTGCGCCACACTCTAGTGCCATCAACAACGACCGGGAACCAGGACGCTGCCGATGGGGTAGAGCGGTCGCCAGTGGTTCCCCCGAAGACCACGGGTCCTCCGCCAGGGGCAGGCCCTAAGGCACCTCCCCAGTGGAGGGCCTACCTCCTGGGAACGCCTTGCTCCGAACGCCGTGGTGGTGATGCCGGATCTCGGCCCCTCTCCTGCAGCACCCGACGCACTCCTCCTGAGGGGTAAGAGACTGCTGGAGTGAGGCAGCTGCTCGCTGTGGCGACCTGCACCTCCTGCGACCAATGATTAGTGTATGCCTGCTCCTGAGGGATTAGTGGTACCCGATAATCGTCGCTCCCAGCGTGGCCGGCGGGGCCATCCCGGGGTTCCTGGAAGAGCTCAGCTTCTGGCGCCTCGTCCCCCCAGCTTGGGCTGAGGAGCGAGCCTTGTTCGCCCTCGCGCGGGTGCCCTTGATCCATCATGTGGGGCACATACTCTTCCGCGGCCGTCACCCCGAAGGCTGCGCCGTAGGGATCCGCGTGCCATGCAGCTCTGCTTGACGTGCCGGCCTGGTGATGGTGGCACAGCAGCCCACGGGGGCCGTGGGTCGCAACGAGTCCTTCTTCACAGACGGGGAGCAGAGCCGGTGCCGCCGCCGGTCCTGTGCTGACGGCTTCACTGTTGTTGGAGTAGCTTTGGAGCCCGCGGTTGCACGTGGGGCCCCCGCGCGGGCCGCCCTGGGCCTGAGGCGGGAGCGGGGTGCAGAAGGGGTGAGCCCCCGAGGCGGCGAAGCCCAGGAGCTCCGCCACCCGCTCTAGCAGCACGTCGCGGCCGCCTTCCATCAGCCTGCACTGCAGCAGCTCTCGGGCCACCGTGAGCGCGGCCCTTGAGTTCGCCTACTCCCGGCGGGTGTACAACGTCGTTGCCACGGCGTGGTTGGAGGCCCTCGCTGCCGACCGCGTCTTCCGTGGTGTTAGAGCCGTCGAGGTCTGTCCGCGTCGCCCACGGCCCGCAGCGCCCTGCGGATCGCGAGCTGCCTGGGGCATGGGGTCGCCTGGGGCCAGCGGCTCTGCGCGGGCGGGCCAAGCCGCCCAAGGATCTGGGTTGCCCGCCTGGTTGCCGGACATGGTGATGACGATGCAACGGGGTGCGAGGCAGCAGAAGGCAGATCCCGGCACACCCCTACCTGGTGCGCCAAATGTCGGATTTCGGGTTCCGGCAGACCCTTCAGGTTCGAACACTAGGGTGCACGCGGAGATTCAACCCTCTACCGGCTCGCTCTTCGCCGACTCGCTAAGATCTAAACTACCAAACTGAACAGCACAAGAGACACAAGATTTATACTGGTTCAAGCCACCATTGTGGTGTAATACCCTACTCCAGTGTGTGGTGTGGTGGATTGCCTCTTGGGCTGATGAGGAACAATACAAAGGGAGAACAACCTCGCGAGGGTCTGTTCTTGGCTGGCGCGATGAACTGCTAGGGGGAGTTCAGTCGCCTCTCTCTCTCTCTCTCTCTGTGTGTCTTCCTATCCGTGTTCTCTCGATCCGGTCTAGCTGCCTCTACCCCGGGGGTGCCTAGTCCTATTTATAGGCAAAGGCCATGGGCCTCTTCCCAAATATTGAGCGGGAAGGGCGCCAACAATTGGCCATTTTGAAGGGGAACAGCTGGTACACTGATCCTGACTAAAGTTGGTCCTCGCCTGTCAAAGGCTCTGGTGATGATGCCGGCTTGGGCTCCACAATGACTTCCTTCCGGCCGTTGGGCTGGTCTTGGTCTTGTTGCATCGAAATGGACACCTTTGCTTGATGCTCTCGCCTGCGCTTGCTCCCTTTGCACCAAAGAGGAAAGGAGGACACTGCGCGGGCTGGCGCCCGACTGGCACCCTTGGTCGTCATGGCTTGCGTCATGGGCACCTCGCGAGGTACCCTGCCTTGAACTCTCCGCCTCCTCATGAGCCAGCCTGACGAGGCCGTGCCTGAGGAAGCTCCTTGTTGTCCGCCCCGCGAGGCTTGGCCCCTCGCGAGGTTCTTGAGCTTGCCCCGATGAAGATGGGTTGTGCTGGGCCTCCTTTGAGCCACGCCGCAGGCCGCAGGCAGGCAAGTCTGGGGACCCCCGTTCCCAGAACGCTGACAGTGCCTCCTTATCCTCCCTGACAATCAGGACCCACCTGGTCAAAGCATACGTAGCGTTCTCATTTTGGTCGGAAACGTGTACGTACATACTGGTCGATCGGTCTGTCTACAAGCTGCAGCGATGAACCGTGGCCGAGTAAGGAAGGGCCCGTGGCGTAGTAGACGCACGGGCGTAGCATGTCAGCAGTCCCGTCAATATCGTGTACACATACGTACAACCAGGATGCGAGAAATTAAATATGGTATGTATGTACATACGGGCAGGGTCTCGAACGCCTACTAGCGCGTATGTACGGACAGGGCTCGTGTACATGGAGAGGCAGCAGAGAGCACTGATCGTGTCATGTTCATCGGCAGCCAACCGGCTGGGTCGGAACAAAGAAACAATGTCATCGTGTTCATCGGGAGGCAACGTAATGCGTCGTGTTTATTGGGATCCAACCGGCTTGGATGGAACAGCCAAAACGAGGCCTTGCGTGCCGCAGAACGGAGGAAACAGCCTTGTGTTTGACCGCCTACAGTCAAAACAGGTTCCTGTTCACCAGGAGGGGTCTGGCGTACCACAAAACGAAGGAAACGAACATCTCTTCAACCTCCTACGGTCAAAATGAGGTCCTATTCATCGGGAGGGGTGTGGCGTACCGCTAAACGGAGAAAACGGACTTCTCTTTGACATCCTACGATCGAAACAGGGGTCCTGTTCATCAGGAGGGGTGTGGCGTACCGCAAAACGAGACTCCACGGGCTACTGTTCATCCACTGTCTACTGCCTCGCTCCAGCCTTCATGGGCTACTATTCATCCACCGTCGACCTCCTCCAGCCTCCACCTGCGACTGCTCCACGGTGCCTCCGTCCTTCCTCCACTAGCTGTTGTTCATCCACGGGCTCCTGTTCATCCAGCCTCCACCGTCTACTATTCGATCAGCCCTCTCCATGGGGTCCTTTTCAACCAGCCCTCCATGGGCTACTATTCATCCAGCCCTCCGCCGTCTACTATTCAACCAGCCCTCCACCGGCTGCTGTTCATCCAGCCCTCCACGAGGTCCTGTTCATCCACCCCGAACCGGCTAGATCGGGGTCCTGTTCATCCAGCGGCAACGACCTCTACTACCATGGGGTCCTGTTCATCCAACCCCCACCAGGAACTGTTCATCCGTCGCCTGCCGCCCACGCCGCCACCGGCCTGGTGGGGAACGAGCAGCAGGCGTTGTTGCTGCATCCCTCGGTGCAGCGGGAAGGCCGCACCACCACTCCGTCGCTGACTCCAGCTGGTTCTTCATCTCACGCCCGTCGTGCTCCCATGGACGCATATGCTGTGTTGCTCCTGGCACGCGAGCTCCTGCACTACCATCCCGTCGACGACCTCTATGAGGAGTGGCTCGCTCACATCACCAAGCTCGTCAGCGCCGCAGGGGGCTCCCCTGCGCCATCCCTCTCGCTGCCTCACCCACCGTCCTGCATGGGTGATGCAGCTCAGGAGGTGCCTCCGCCACCTCCTCCCCAAGAAGGCGCCCTGGCTCCAAGGCGCGCAGCCCCTGGACGAGACCCACCGCGTCCAGTGCCCGCGCGACAAGAAAGGAGCTACCAAGAAATCCCCCGTCCCCAAGAAGGCGCTCGCATGCTCCCTGCACCAGCACATCATGACCGCATCCCTGCGCCAGCACGTCAAGACCCCGCGCTGCCCCGGGCGGCGGTGCGCGGGAACCCCCAGGAGCAAGCACCACGTCAATAAGGAGCTCCAGTGGCCACCGCAGGCTGCCGCGCCTTCACTACCGAGCTACGTAGTGTCGCCTGGCCGGGCAAGTTCAAGCCGGATCTGCCTCCTCGCTACGACGGCACTGCCGACCCCGCGGAGTTCCTGCAGCTCTACGAGCTGGGCATCGAAGCGGCCAACGGAGACGAGAAGGTCATGGCGAATTGGTTTCCCATGGCGCTCAAAGATGGTGCCCGCACCTGGCGTCTGAACCTGCCCCTGGCACGATCTCCTCCTGGGATGAGATGTGTACCCGCTTCATCGCCAATTCCAGGGCACTCGCGACCATCCTCCATTCATGGGCGACCTGTGCCGCATCAAGCAGCAAGCTGGAGAGACCCTGCAGAAGTACATGTAGCGCTTCAACAGCGCTCGCCTCAAGATTCCCAAGGTGACTGAGGAGGCCATCATCTCAGCGTTCTCTGATGGCGTCCGTGACGTCAAGATGAAGGAGGAGCTAGCCATCCACGAGGATCTGTGCACATCTCTGGAGATGTTCAACCTAGAAACCAAGTGTGCAAGGGCTGAGGAGGGACGCGTCTCCCTTCTCGAGCTCCCAGTTGCTGACCCGGAAGAGAAGAAAGCCAAGGCCAAGGATGTGAAGCGCAAAGGAACAGCTGTGCTCGCAGCAGAGCCAGACATGAAGCGCGACAGGGACCAGCCAGAGTCGTCCAAGGGCAGCCGGTACTGTGTGTACCACGACCTCCACACCCACAACACCAACGAATGCCAAGAGCTCAGGGCCGTGCGAGAAGGACGTGTCGGTCGATGCCCCGAGCCCAACGATCGGGGCTATGGCCGAGGAGGAGGAAGAGGTGGAGGACGATGGGACGACCGTGGCCCTTGCCAAGGGTGGCGCAACCGGCCTCGCGAGGACCGCTAGCAGGACTAGCCTCGCGAGGGGGCTCGGAGGGATCAGCCTCGTGAGGATCGCTCGCAGGGCAACGCAGGCCTCCCTCCTCTGCCACCATCGCCTAGAAAGAATGACGACTATCATCAGGACGAGGGGGCTGGGGGCTTCCAGGAGCCACGTGCTATCGCTTGAATCTTGGGCGGTGCCCAGGCCCCAGCCTCTCAGCGCATCTTCAAGCAGTTTTCTCGCGAGATGAATGTAGTCCTCCCTAAGCTCGTGGCCACGCGCCCTCTCAGGTGGTCCACGTGCGCCATCACGTTCAGCTCGGCGGATCAGCTCAAGTGTGCGGCAACAGCCGGGGTCCTCCCAATGCTTTGTTCCCCAGTCATCAGCAACGTGCAAGTCACCAGGACCCTCATCGACGGCGGCACAGGACTCAATGTTCTGTCCATCGAGACATTCAACAATCTCCAAGTGCCATATGATCAGCTTCAGCCAACCAAGCCTTTTTCAGGAGTCACTGATGGCTCCACCATCCTGATAGGGCAGGTCCGCCTCCCTGTCACCTTTGGACAGCGCAAGAACTACCGTACCGAGCTTATCAACTTCGACGTTGCCCGCATTCACCTGCCATACAATGCCATCCTCGGGTATCCAGCCCTGGCCAAGTTCATGGCAGTGACTCACCATGGTTACAATGTCCTCAAGATGCCGGGAAGCAGCGGAGTCATCACAGTCCCCTGCGAAGAGAAGCATGCGGTGTACTCTCTCGAGCGTGCCTTCCAAGCTGCATCAGTTGAGGACCCAGACAGCAAGAGTGGAACCCTTCCCGAGGCAGCTCCCAAGAAGAAGAAGACATCACCCAGCTCAAGGCCTCAGGAGGCAGGCGTCTCTCGAGGCACCGCGTCAGGATCTGCGCCCGACCAAGGGGCGCCTCCCTCGATCGCATAGGAAGGCGCACCCGGCGCCCTCCTCGTGCAAGGCTCGGGGGCTCTCTCCTGGAGGGCCTCTGGCTTTGCCAAGATCACGAGGGAGGCGCTCAGGCACCACTTAGAAGCATGCTTCATGGCACGTTTCCCTCAGGAAGGCATGAGGCAAGGAGGGCCCAACCCTCAAGAGTTCATCACCAAGGCCATTCAGGAGCTGCAGGAATCGAGAGTCATGCGCGGCAGTCGCCGCCTACCCGGCGTAGCCCCCCATCCAGGCGAGGATGGCGGGCTGCGCGTCTGCATCGACTACCCAGGGCTCAACCGGGTCGCGTCTCAGGAGTGTTTCTGGCCTTCACGCGTGGGACGTTGCGAGGGTCCACCCCACAGCTACGTTTGCATGCCTTTCGGCCTGCCGAACACGGCTGCCGCTCACCAGCACCTGATGAGGAGCATTCTGGAAGCTCAAGAGGCCAGACACTGTGCGTTCCTGGAGGAGATGGAGATGGACCTTGAGGAACCACCCGGACCCCCGGAGCCTCCCAAGGCTCAAGGCTCGGAGGGCTCGTGAGGTTCGGTTTCATCACCACGCATCGTCAGCTACTCCAACACCCGCTCTACAAAGATACCAGGTGACATCTTATGAGTTTCATTTCAGCTGGGAGCGCCCTCAGGGCTGCATCATTCCCAGGTCGCGTGGGTCCGTCCCCGCGGCATGTATCTATTTTGCTTATGTCTTCAGTTCGCTTTACTGGGGGCGCCCCTCGGGCTGCATCATCCCCAAGCCGCTCGGGTCAGACCCAGCGGCATGTATCTTTCCTGCATCTATCTAAGCTGATTTTCTCTTCATGGTTAACCTGCCCGTGATAATCACCTGCTCGATTGACACCTACCTTTGGAGCCGCTCGCTCTGGCGCAGCGCTTGTGCATGGGTCCGTCCCTGCAACGTCGTTGAATCTGAGTGGTCGAGCTCCGGTCGCGGCAGCCCCGCAAAGCGCTACCTCACCAGGCCCTTAGTGCCCTCATCACTCCCTCAGAGCAACCAATGGCTGGCCAGCAATCGTAATGGCAGACCTTGCTTCCCTCGTATTGGTTTACAAGGTCCACCTAAGGAATAACATGGGGGCGTCGTGGGCCCTCTCTCTCTTACGCAAATGATCCACTCGCGCGTTAAAAGGGGGGCGCCGGAGCATCGCGACTCAGGATCTCTTACTAGCTCTCCAGCCCTCACCCTCTGGCCTTGTCCATGGCATCGCGACCTGGCATACCAGTGGCGGCTGAGCTCGCTCGAGGGCCGGGACCTGAGGACATAGAGCATGAAGGAGAGTGCAGGGAAGGGAGGAGAAGCCTACGAAGGCTTGACCCAGCGACATCCCAGATGCCGACACGCAGGCCCGGCACCTCGCGAAGGAACGGCTCCGTGCATTCAAGATAAGTCATGTGCCTGGAACAGCTAATCAACGCAACACCAAACCCTCACTTAATGCGGCTCTGTGATGGCAGTGTTGCCTTCCTTTCTTGCCCAGCGGCGGCTGCTTGAGCGCTAAAGGGGACCTCCTAAGCATCACGCCTCAGGGGCTCTTACTGGACCTCGGGCCGCTCACCTCTTGGCCTTGACCACGGCATCACGACCTGGCATGCCAGCAACGGCTGAAGCCTTCCTAGGGAACGGGACCTGTCAGCATAGAGCACCAAGCCGCCGCGAGGTTAGAAAGGACAGGACAAGCATCTCGCACCACTTCATGATAAGGATAATGTCAACAGAAGCCACAACAGACGCTTTACATGCCCCCGCGGGGTATTTCCTTGATTCCTCGCAGGAAACAAAAGACGCAAATCCTAAGGAGCCCTGACTACATGTGCCTCCACAGCGGACATCATCATCAACAGTGGGCCACGAGGGGCCGGCGCCAACCCCATCCAGATCAGCCGCGCTGGCGGCCTGATGCAGCTGCCTTTCTCCGAGCATGACGCGAGATTGGGGGCTCGTAGCTGTCGTCGCTCGTCTCCGGAGTCACGAGAAGCTCGGGAGAGTCGCTGGACCCTCCAGCGTCTCTGCTGCTGCTAGAAGAGCTGCTGAGGAAGTGGATGGCAGGCCTAGCCCTTGCCACACCGCCGCCTTGACCGGCTCCTCTGGGGCAGCACTCCAGCCGGCGTCCTTCCGTGTCGAAGACCTTGAAGAACATCAGGGAGGCGCCATCGTATTCCAGATAAATCATGAAGGCACCTCCTGTCCGGCAGACCCGGGCGATCTCACCCCAGCCCCGGGTCATGTAGACCTTGCCCGGACCAACGACCTCAACCTCCGCTCCAGTCGCGGGGGTACCGCAGTCGACGTGCTGCAGCAAGAGCTCAAGAGGCCCCCTTGGCGGCATCTTGAAGGTAAAGGAAGGAGGAAGGTGAATCCAAGAGCTTGGAGGCATGGAGGTGTGAAGCACGAGCTCGCAAGAGGATTCTGCGGCATGGACTCCAGGAGCGACGACGTGCACCGCCGTGACTCGTCGGTGTCGCCGACGGCGCGGGCGGCGCCGCTCGGCGTCTTCTTCTCTGGGGCCCTCAACCCGGGCATATAAAGGGAGCGGAAACCCAGGGGGTGGCCACTCGTACCAAGGCCTTGACCTCTCCGGTTGAGCGACCTCGTCACAGCGGCCGGGGACCGGCCGCTTCTTCGGCGGGAATGGGTCGGGCCCCTCTCGGGGGGCCTTTCCTTTCTCCTCTGGTGAGAACCGGTGGATCGGCGCCATTGGCGTCAAGAAGAAGGAGCAGAGCAAGAATAGATGGACTGCAGGGGCTCACGCCTCTCCGTACTTATAGCCCCAAGGAGGCCAACCATCGGCCTCCACGATTGCAGGTAATCATGACTCGGTTTTTCATGCAGGGACTCGTCAATCGGGGAGTTGCCGAGGCAGCGCGGGGAAGCGGAGACGCCCACATCCAATCAACCGCCACACGGCGACCAAGACCGCAGGCTGTTGGGGCCCAGGGCGCTCCGCACTTGCCCCTTCGCTTCGCTCCTAAGCCAAGTCCGAGCGCGCCTTGGGCCCGGGGGCTACTGTCGGTGTTCTAGGAACTGGGGTCCCCAGACTTGCCTACCTGCGGCCTGCGGCGTGGCTCAAGGGGTGGCCCAGTACGGCCCATCTTCATCAACTCAAGCTCAAGACCCTCGCGAGGGGTCAAGCCTCGTGGGGCGGACAACGCAAGGCTTCCTCAGGAACGGCCTCACCAGGAGGGCTCGCGGGGAGGCGGAGAGATCAAGGCAGGGGTACCTCGCGAGGTGCTCGTGACGCAAGCCATGACGATTGAGGCCAGGCGGGCGCCAGGCGGGCGCCGGCCTGCGCAGTGTCCTTGTTTCCTCTTTGGTGCAAAGGGGGCAAGCGCAGGCATGGTGTACCGAGGCGTCAAGCAAAGGTTACCATTCCGGTGCAACAAGACCAAGACCAGCAGAGCGGCAGGACGAAGGTCACCGTAGAGCCCAAGACAGCGTCATCGCCAGTGCCTTTGGCAGCCGAAGACCAACTTTAGTCAGGATAACTTGTACTAGATGTTCCCCTCAAAATGGCCGTTGTTGGCGCCCTTCCCGCCCAATATTTGGGAAGAGGACTAGGGCCTCTATATATAGAGATAGCCACCACAGTAGAAGGCAGAGAGATCTCACCTAGAGCCAACAGAGACGGAGCAATTCCTCTCCAAGCACACCACCACAAGAACACCTCTCGCGAGGCTGTTCTTCCTTTGTATTGTTCATCATCAGCCCCTGAGGCAATCCACCAAACCACACACTGGATTAGGGTATTACACCACCAAGCTGGCCCGAACCAGTATAAATCTTGTGTCCCTTGTGTTGTTCATCGTGTGCTTAGATTCTCAGCGAGGCGTTGGGATGTGGATCGGTAGGGGGAAGGTCTTCACGCGCACCCCAGAGTTCGAACCTTAAGGGTTTTGCTGGAACCCGATATCCGACAAGAGATACTCTCGAAGTGGCCTTTGTTGGAGAGTTGGATGGCAACCTTTACATGGTTAATTTCTCAAAAGAGAGCACATTCCATGCAACTTGTCTAATGGCTAAGGCCGACAAGGGGTGGCTATGGCATCGCCGGCTAGCCCATGTCGGCATGAGAAATCTTCAAGATCTCTTAAAGGGTAAGCACATCCTTGGACTAACCAATGTCTCTCTTGAGGAAGGTCGTATGTGTAGTGCATGCATAGCCAGGAAGCAACATCAATCAAAGCACCCACCCAAGAATATTGTATCAACTTCAAGGCCTTTGGAGCTCCTTCATGTGGATCTTTTTAGCCTCCTTCATGGGATAGTCTTGGTGGGAAAAAATATGGACTTGTCATTGTTTATGATTACTCAAGATATACATGGGTGCTTTTTCCTCAAGTCCAAGGACGAGATGAAGATCACTTTCATTGATTTTGCCAAGCAAGCACAACACAAGTTTGACAATGAAATCTTGGCAATAAGAAGTTATAATGGCTTCGAGTTCAAGAACTACACCTTGGAAGAATTTCTTACTGTCGGTGTACTAAAGTAGGGGTACCTTAGTATCCCGAACTTGTGCACGGGCATTCGCAGCGTCCCGCGGCAAGGCTTGCCGGGTGTCCGCCAAGATCCTCCGTAGTTCCCATTGATGCCATTCAAGAACAA
This sequence comes from Triticum timopheevii, assembly GCA_963921465.1. Taxonomy (NCBI): domain Eukaryota; kingdom Viridiplantae; phylum Streptophyta; class Magnoliopsida; order Poales; family Poaceae; genus Triticum; species Triticum timopheevii. The sequence continues at coordinate 351,826,195 of OY997264.1, forward strand.
AGTGTTTTAACTGAGAAGACAAGACCCCGGCAAGAGGAGCTTGCCGGGAAGGAAAAGGCCCCGGCAAGAGGAGCTTGCCGGGAAGGCCAACCCAGGCACTCCAAGGAACTTGTCGCGACGCGCCGCGTGTCCCGGCAAGAACCGACGAGCGACAAGCTTTTGGGCGCGAAAAGACAACAACCGCGGCAAGGCGCTTGCCGCGTTGAAGCCACCACTCTGTGCCCACGCTCCAGCGCACCCGTCGATGTGTCGCCCTGAGACCATTCCAGACGCACGTGGCGGGAAGCTGTGCAGCCAAGAGGTGCGAGGTGGCAAGTGGAGATGACGAGAAGGCCATCATGGCAAGCGGTGGCCCCCCTAACGGTCGCTTTTCTGCATTGTTTAGGCGACGCGGACGGGCATTAAATGCTCTTGTCCCCTGCTGTCAGAGTTAGGTAGGGTGCACCGTAGATGGCAGTTGTACCAACCACCCTTTTTACATTTGTACCCTCGCCTGTGTTGCCACCTGTCGGTGACCCCTTTAGCCTATAAAAGGAGGCCCATGCGCAACGTAGAGGAGGTTCGACTCATTCGAAACTAGAACACTCCCACACTCTCGAGCAAGAGCATAATACAACCACAAAGCAGCAGTAGGAGTATTATCTCTCCGAAGAGCTCTGAAGCTGGGTAAAAATCGCGCACGTGCTCCGCCTCGATCCGCTCATCGTGCGCCCTCCGCTCCCTGCCGGACCGAAAAGGGGCCCTGCCCCATAGGTGTTCATTTCCCACGACATCTTTGGCGCGCCAGGTAGGGGGCGTCGAGGTTGTGTGAACCCGATCCGGCGTTCACGCGAGCCAGTTCATCATCATCTTCATCGACATGCCACCGAAGAAGAAGGCTTCGGAGGTGGCTGCTCCGTCCGCGTTGATCCCACCACCACCGGAGCAAACGGGCGGTGGGGTAGACGCCGGCGGAGGAGCGGGCGCCGACGAGGGAGCTCACGTCGTTACCAGATCCAAGGACAAGGCCCCGCAGACTTCGGCGTCCGTACACGCACCGCGCCTATCTCAGGAGGCGCGGGATCGATAGCGTCATGGTGCTCGCAGCACCGTACTCGCATTAGAACAAGGCCAAGCTGGTGGATCTCGGGGCGTTCAAGACCAGCATGCACGCCAGCATGCTGGCACGAGTGAAGTACGGTCGCCTGGACGGGGTACTGCTCCTTCCAACCCAGTTGGAAGTCCGAGCATATCCCGCTCCTCGCGCCGTTCACCGCCGCCACTGAAGACTCCAGAAGAAGCGTTGGCCCGAGCTCAACTGCTCCTGGACTACCCTCCAACGGCGGACAAGATCGACAATTGGAGGGCCACTATACAAAGCCTCATCAGTTTCGCCAACGGCGACACTCCATGGCAGCCAGCTACATCGCAGCCGCGGCAAGATTGTCGGATGCGAGCCGATGGCGACAAGACCGGTGGAGGTGCAACCACGGTGCACTCCCCGCCCCGAAGGCCAAGATCGCCGACTCGCCGGATCAACCACGACACCGACTCCACGGCGTCATCAGATCCACGAGCTCGTCGCGATCAACGCCAAGTTCTTCAAGAACGACAACACGAAGACGCTCACACCCGCATCGAGCGTCGGAGAGAAGCGCGGCGCCAATCAGACCAGCGCGCTGGGCCCGCTGTTGACATGCATGCGCTAGGGGAACCAGGCGACTTGCCATACGTGGTAGGTTGCCCTGCGTTTACTCGTGAGCAGCGGCAAGTCCAGTGGCCCAGTACCAAGAACTTCAAGCCAGATGTACCGGAGAAGTACGATGGCAGGTTGCATCCATCGAAGTTCCTCGGCATCTACACCATCGCGGTGCAGGCTGCCGAAGGGCGCGATGAGAAGATCCTCGCCAACTACTTCCCGTTGGTGCTCAAACCTAACGTCAGATCCTAGCTCATGCACTTGCCGGATAACTCCATCTCCTCATGGGCGGATCTGTGCCATCAGTTTGTCGGCGCCTTCACAGGTGGCCACAAGCCTCATGGCCAGGAGAGCGATCTGCATCTGCTCGCCCAGAAGGAAGGAGAGCCTCTGCGCAAGTACATACAAAGATTCAGCCAAGTGCAGCGCAACATCCCAGATGTCCACCCCGCCGCGGTCATCAGCGTGTTCCATCAGAACATGCGTAACCGCAGGATGCGGGAGGAGATGGCGATGTGCAAGATAAGAGACGTCAGTGAGCTCTACGCCCTGGCCGACAAGTGTGCACGTGCTGAAGAAGGAAGAAAACTCCCCAGAGAGAACACAGGAGCAGGGGGGTCTGACAATAAGGATGCTGCCCCGGCAAAGAAAAACCGGCGGCGGAACAACAGAAGAAGGAAAGGCAAAGATGTAGCAGCTGTCGAGCAGTCCGGCAACAGAGGTGGCGCCAAGGAAGCAGAACCTGTGGCGGCCGCCGACAAGCAGGGCGGCTCCGACAAGCAGTACTGCAAGATTCACCGTACCAAGGGCCATGATCTCCAAAGTTGCAAGAAGGTCGAGCAGCTCGTTGAGCTGCAAAAAGCTGAGTACGAGCGACGCGACAAGGAAAAAGCCCAGGAAGGTACGGGCGGATCCGGCAAGAAGCGTCCCGGCCGGGGAGGACGCCGCGGCAAGGCCAAGCAGCGGCAAGGAGACAGGCCTCCCCGCGGCCGCGACAAGGATGAAGATGAGGATGAAGATGAGGACATGGATGATGATGAGGCCGACGAGCAGGAGTTCCAGAAAGCAACAGAGGTTCTATGTGTTGATGGTGGTGCTTCTCTGCATACCTCGCACCGCCAGCTCAAACAGTGGGTGCGAGAAGTAAATGCAGCAGAACCATCAGTTGAGTCACGCAAGCCCCTAAAGTGGTCCAGCACGCCTATCATCTTTGACATTGAGGATCACCTTGACCGCGTCACTGCGGTTGGGTGCTTGCCGATGTTGGTTTCACCAACTATCCGCAACCTCAAGGTCACAAAGATGCTAGTTGACGGCGGGGCCGGCTTGAATCTGATCTCCTCCGCGGTACTCCAGAAGCTCCAAATCCCCGACAGCGAGCTCGAAGAGACCGGTACTTTCCAGGGAATCAATCCGGGAAGGAGCAAGCCGAAGGGGAAGATCACGTTGCCAGTGACGTTTGGCAGCAAGCTTAACTTCAGAATAGAGAAAGTCACTTTTGATGTTGCTGATTTTCCATTGCCCTACAATGGGATACTTGGCCGACCAGCGCTCGCCAAGTTCATAGCAGCATCCCACTATGCCTACAACGTGCTCAAGATCCCAGGTCCGATAAGTGTCATCTCTGTCCCTGGCGACAAGAAAGATGCCCTTATCTGTACCGACAAGATCTACCGGGAAGCAGCAGCCGCAGCCGAACGCAAACCACTTGCCGCTGAAGCTCCCAGGGGGAAGAAGAAGACCAAGTCCGGCAAGAGCTCTGATGCCCACTCCGGCAAGCGCACCTCTTCGGAGTGCTGCGCTACCGTCGAGGATGCCCCATCGAGCTCCACCGGCAAGTGTAAGAAGGCGAAGGTAGCTCCGCTAGAGACCAAGAAAGTGGCCGCCAAGGAGGACGGCACTGGTGGTACCTTCACCATCAGTGCCACGCTTGATCCTAAATAGGAAAGCGCGCTCGTTGCTTTCCTGCGGGCGAATGTTGATGTGTTTGCATGGCAACCATCTGACATCCCCGGTGTTCCCAGGAAAGTAATTGAGCACCACCTTGCCATCTGTCCTCACGCGCGGCCCGTCAAGCAGAAAGTCAGAAAACAAGCAGTGGAGCGCCAAGAATTCATTGCAGAAGAGATCAAGAAGTTGGAAGCAGCAGGCCTGGTCAGAGGAGTGCTCCATCCAACATGGCTGGCCAATCCTGTAGTCGTGCGCAAGGCGAACGGAAAATGGAGGCTTTGTATAGACTTCACTGATGTTAATAAAGCTTGTCCCAAGGATCCATTTCCCTTGCCGCGCATTGACCAGATTGTTAACTCCACGGCACGATGTGATTTGCTTTCATTTCTTGATGCATATTCAGGATATCATCAGATCTTCATGGCAGAAGAGGATGAGGAGAAAACCGCATTCATTACTCCATGTGGCACGTACTGCTTTGTGCGGATGCCTTTTGGACTAAAGAATGCCGGTTCAACATTTGCAAGGGTAGTTCACGAAGCTTTTGAGCCACAATTGCACAGAAATGTATAGGCTTACATGGATGACATAGTGGTCAAAAGCAAAGACAGAGAAACTCTGATTCAAGATTTGGACGAGACCTTTGAAAATCTGCGCAAAATCAATCTCAAGCTCAACCCCGAGAAGTGTGTGTTTGGAGTCCCTTCCGGCAAGCTTCTCGGGTTCTTTGTGTCTCAGCGGGGGATTGAGGCTAATCCCAACAAGATCAAGGCCATTGAGCAGATCAAAGCACCGAAGCGCGTCAAGGATGTGCGAAGGCTTGCCGGCTGTGTAGCTGCTCTCAGCAGATTCATCTCTAAGTCTGCTGAGCGTGCCCTGCCATTTTTCAAAATTTTGAAAAAGGCAGGTCCAATGAAATGGACTCCGGAAGCGGAGGCTGCGCTGCAGGACTTGAAGAGATATCTGTCCTCCACTCCAATACTTGTCGCACCTAAACCACAAGAGAAGTTGCTGCTATATCTAGCGGCAACCAATCAAGTGGTTAGTGCTGCGTTAGTAGCGGAAAGGGAGGCAGATGATGAGCCAGCAACCATGGCAAGTGCATCCAGCAACAAGCAGGGGGCTTCCCCGACAAGCTCTGGTCCCGACAAGGATGGATCTGTGCAGCCACAAGAAGAGAAGCAGAAGAAAATGGTGCAGCGCCCAGTTTACTTTGTCAGTTCCCTTCTGCAGGGGGCTAGATCCAGGTACTCTGGTGTGCAGAAGTTGCTTTTCGGCCTTCTCATGGCCTCGAGAAAGCTGCACCATTACTTTCAAGCACATGAGATTACAGTTGTCACTCGCTTTCCGTTGAAGAGGATATTGCAGAATCCAGAAGCAACAGGCAGGATTGTCGAGTGGGCACTGGAATTGTCAAGCTTTGGCCTCAAGTTTGAGAGTACTTCAACTATCCAGAGCCGAGCATTGGCAGAATTCATAGCAGAATGGACGCCAACACCTGATGAAGAAACTCCAGAGACGAGCATCCCCGTCAAGGAAGCAAGCAAAGAATGGATCATGTACTTTGATGGTGCCTTCTCGCTGCAAGGCGCCGGTGTGGGCGTGTTACTTGTCGCACCCACCGGAGAGCACCTCAAGTACGTCGTCCAGATGCACTTTCCCAAGCAGCAAGCGACAAACAATACTGCAGAGTATGAAGGCTTGCTTGCCGGACTTAGGATCGCGGCAGACCTTGGGATCAAGAAGCTTATTGTGAGGGTGACTCACAGCTTGTCGTCCGCCAAGTGAACAAAGATTATCAGAGTCCGTTGATGGAAGCTTACATTGATGAAGTGAGAAATTTGGAAGAGCATTTTGACGGCCTGCAGATGGAACATGTTCCAAGAGCCCAGAACGATGTTGTCGATGGCCTCTCAAAATGCGCTGCATTAAAGTTACCTGTGGAACCAGGGATCTTTGTGCTCAGACTGACTCAACCATCTGTGATACCATCAACTGGATAGAGCAAGAAGAGGAAGTTGATTTCCGGTGACTACTTTCCGGCTGAGCTCCCCGAAGCCGCCGCCAAGAAGGTCCCCAAGATCAACACCAAGAGTGCTGAGGAGCAGTCTGCTCCGACAAGACCTAAGGTTTGTTCCGTTGAAGCAGACGCTCCCGACAAGTTTTGCTCCGGCAAGCTTGCCGGGGAACATCAAGCTCCGACTGAACCGCAGGTTCTTGCCTTAGAAGCAGATGTTCCCGCAGCAGCATTTGTGCCTTTAGTCCTTGTTGTTGAGCCACAAGCTCCGGCATGGGCGCAGCAGATTGTCCGTTTCCTTCAAACAGGAGAACTTCCTGAAGATCAAGAAGAAGCGGAGAGAGTAGCCCGGCAATCAAGTATGTACCAGTTTGTCGACGACATACTATACAGAAGGAGATTCAACAGAGTGAAATTGAAGTGTATTCCCCGGGAAGATGGACAGAAGCTGTTGGCGGAGATACATGGAGGCATATGTGGTCACCACATTGGCGCAAGAGCACTTGCCGGCAAAGCTTTCCGGCAAGGTTTCTTTTGGCCAACAGCCCTCCAGGATGCAACTGCACAAGTAACCAAGTGTGAAGCGTGCCAGTTCCACTCCAAGCAGATACATCAACCAGCTCAAGCTCTCCAGACGATCCCTTTATCCTGGCCATTTTCGGTCTGGGGGCTCGACATCCTCGGCCCCTTTCCCCAAGCTGTCGGGGGCTTTGAGTACTTGTACATGGCAATCGACAAGTTCACAAAGTGGCCGGAAGTGGAAGCAGTGAGGAAGGTGACAGCACAGTCAGCAGTCAAGTTCTTCAGGTCAATTGTTTGCCATTTCGGAATCCCTAATAGGATCATCACCGACAATGGCACACAATTCACGAGCCGCACATTCATGCAGTACGTCCAAGATCTTGGCGCCAAGATCTGCTTCGCTTCTGTTGCTCACCCGAGAAGCAACGGTCAAGCGGAGAGGGCAAACGCTGAAGTGCTGCACAGGCTCAAGACCAAATCTTTCGACAGGCTGCACAAGTAAGGAAGAAATTGGATCGAGGAGCTGCCAGTGGTTCTTTGGTCGATCAGGACGACGCTAAATCGAGCCACTGGCCAGACACCTTTTGCTCTAGTCTATGAAGCAGAGGCAGTTCTCCCCACGGAACTCGTATACGGATCGCCTCGAGTGCTCGCTTATGATGAGCTTGAGCAAGAGCAGCTGCGACAAGATGGCGCGCTGCTCCTTGAGGAAGATCGTCTTCAGGCTGTTGTACGAGCAGCTCGATATCAGCAAGCTTTGCGCCGCTATCATAGCCGCAAAGTCAATGCCAGAAGTCTCGAGGAAGGTGACTTTGTTCTTCGGCGCGTTCAATCCGCCAAGAATTCCAACAAGTTGACGCCAAAGTGGGAAGGCCCTTATCGGGTGAAATGAGTCACTAGGCCTGGCGCTGTCCGCCTTGAGACCGAAGATGGCTTTCCGGTGAGCAACTCCTGGAACATTGAGCATCTTCGTAAGTTTTACCCATAAGGCGCAGTTGCCGGAACCTGTTTCGGCAACCACCTTTTGTACAAGCCTTGCCGCTGTTGCATGTAACCCTTTGTACAAAGCCGGGCGCAGATCCCGTGCATAAATAAAGATCATATGCTCTGCACATCTTGTCAAATTTCATGCTTTTTCTTTTTTGCATGTATAATCTGACACTTTGTGCAGAACTTGCCCCCGGTAAGCAATAACGAGCCTTGAGGCTCCATATCTTTATTTTCTCTTCTTTCTTTTCCTGAAAAAGAAGGTTCCTTCGCCCACAAATTCACCAGGGGGGAAGGAGAAGATAATGGTGTGGACCAGGCGTCGTTCAAGAAAGCATCGCCTTGCCGGGACGCAGACGACAGAAAAGCTAAGTTGCCAAAGTTTGAGCACAATCAGTTTTAAAAATTCTTAAGTTATCTTCCTTGAACGACCGTGCTTTGTATGGAAAACCTGTGCGCGGAGGAACCGACTCGCAGCTAGTTGCGCCCTTACTTTGTTTCGAGTCTGCTCAACGACTTAAGTGTGCTGCGACTAGTTGCGACAAGGTTTCTTGCCGGAAGCAGCACCGCCGGCAGGCTGCTGATGTTCCGCACTCAGCGCTCGCGGCAAGGGTGCCTGCGCCGGCAAGTTCCCTAAAAGCGTAGGGTAAAAACATACAAAGGAAGGAATCAAGTAAAGGAAATAACATAGCAAATACTGCCCGAGATAAAAGTTATATTACAAAAATGACTTGCCGCGCTCTAATAGATTGTTCATGTGACGTATCTGACAGCGGCAAGAAAAAGGAGAAAATGGGCGGCCTAATCTATGCGGCCACCATCAATCCTCCTGACTTCATTCACCTTGTCCACAATGGGTGCGACAAGGGCTTTGAGCTCTGCAAGATCAGCACCCGCCGGCAGCTTCTTGAGGACGTTGGTGAGATTGAGGCCCGGATTGCGGAAGAGCACCTTCACCAACACCTTCTCCAGGACTCTGGCGCAGATTGCGCGCGACTCATTAGCCAGCTGCCTTGGGATCCTTTCCCGGAGTTGCTGGAGAGCCGTCGCCACGCCCTTGAAGAACAGGGTGAGCTTGGCGCTGGGCTGGAGGTTTTCGTCGGAGGAGTACCTGAAGCCCTCCAGTTCCAGCTGCGCCAGCTCCTCATCGATGACCGCGGCGATGTTGACGAGGCCCTCCGTCCAGAGCTCCACAGTAGCCCTGAAGGTGTTCTGGGTTTCGGCGGCCCTCGTCAACAGCGCCTCATTGGCCTTGATCTCTCCCTTCAAGTCCTCCTCCCGCTCTTGGCGTCGTCCAGCGTCTCAGTCAGTGTAGCCAGCTTCAGCTCGAGATCGGCATTGGCGTCCTTGGCGGCGTTCAGCTCCCTGCCCTTCTCAGAGAGACGGCCCTGCAACTCGCCATGGGCAAGGGCGTCCTTCTCGCGCTCGCGCTGGAGCGCGGCAAGCTCTTCATTCTTTGCCTTGAGGGTGGCTTCTAGCTCCGCCACCTTCACCTCCAGCTCCTTCTTGGCGGCCTCGGCGGCTGCAGCAGCATCTTTCGCTTCCTTGAGGGCCCCGCCAAGTGTCTCCTCGCGCGCGGCAAGCTCCTCCTCATAGCTGTCCAAGTTGACCTTCCGCTGCGTCAGCTCGCCTTCTCGCGTGGACATCTCCTTGGCGGCAAGCCGCTGCTGCTCTTCGGCTTCTGCCTTCTCGAGGAGGAAAGCCTTCCGCGCCTCGACAAGTTGTGCCCTTTCCTCTGCAATGGACCGGAGGGCCTCTTGGTTGCAGCTCTGGAGCTCCTCCGCATGCTTCTCTATGTCTACTCCCGCCTGCGCGACAAGCTCTTCCCGGGACTCCAGTTTCGCTTGACGGGAGCGATAGAGTGACACCAACTTCCGGAGCAGCTGCTCCTCCTCAGACTCGCCGCTGCTGCTGCTTGGCACGACAACCACTGTCAGCCCAGCGGAGGCGAGCACTTCCCCGTCAAATGCCTCTCCTTCGACCGGCACCCTGGAGCTCGACGCCCAGGGAAGCTTGATGAAGACACCCTCGCCGGCCTTCAAGTAGGCGCCGGGCTGGGGCTCTTCGGAGCCCGGTGCTGCATCAGCGGCGGAGGGATCGGCGGTCGGTGTAGCACCTTGTGCTCCTGCGCCCTCAGCGTCGTCAGTGCGATTGCCGGACCCCTCGCAAGCTCCTGCGCCAGCAGCCTTGGCGGCCTCTTCGCCGACGGGATCATCAGCGCCGGCCTCTTCTTCAGTAGCAGCGGCATCGCCAGTATTGCCGTGCACGTTCTCCTCGCCGGTGGCCTCGGTTTCCATTGGCTCCATGGAGGGAGGATCTGAAGACAGGAAAAGGGAGAAAAAGTCAAGCAAAAAACCAAAAAAGAAGATCAGAAGAAGAAGAACCAAGGGAAGTTCTCTGACAAGAAGGATCACCTGTGCTGGGCTCTGTAATCATGGGCTCCACCACCGGGGGATCACTGGTCCCGCCCCTTGCCGGACAGCGCTCCCTTGTCGGGGAGTCATCCCTTGGCGGCGTAGTGGAAGCAGATAGCACCTCAGGGGCGGCTTTTGGCTGTTCCTGGTGGGCCTGTTCTGCTCCTACACAAGCAAATTAACAATTAGGATATCAGCAAGGAAAGAACACCCGTGCGCACCTGACAGCGGGAAGGAAAATTATGTACTTACGCTGGGGGCTGCGCCGGGTGCTGCTTCGGGGAGAGGTTGCCGGGTCCGACAAGGTGGTCTCAGACGCGTCCTCTACTGTCACAGCGGGATCGTCCTCGATGACAACCACGGGGACCTTGGCCCTCTTCACCGCTCTCTGGGCCAGAGTCCTGGAAAGGAGCAAGGTTCAGAAGAAAGCAGATCAGATACAAGAAAAGAAACAGCAAGAATCAAAGAAATATAAGTACGACAGAAAGAAAGTCTTACTCGTCCTCCTCTTCTTCCTCCTCGTCGGAGCTGAGCGCAGAGAGATCGAAGTCTGGTACTCTTTCAGCGCGACGAGGTGGAGAAGTAGGCTCCCTTGGACGCTTGGCGGGAACTGCGGCAGGATCGGAAGCGGCGGCCCAAGAAGACCCCGCTCCAGTTGCCGGTGCGGCGTGAGATGCTCCCGCGGCAACGGTGCTTGTCGCGGTGGAGCGTGTCCCGCGGCACGGCGGCTGTTGGCCCGTCTGCCGCCCTGCTGTGTCTCCGGTCCTGCGGAGGCGCCTTCTTGGTTGAGCTGGGGGCTGCACTGGAGGCTCCGCCTACGGCAAGTCGCTTGAAGACGGCTGCCACTTGCGCCCCCGGCGGGCTCGCTCGCTTCGGCTTCGGGCTCTCCCTCGCCAACGACCTCCCCGACAAGATCCTCTCGGTCGGCAAGGCTTGCCGCCTCGGCTGCCTCTGCCTCCTCTAAAGTAAACCCGAACTCGCCCGCGGCGGCGGCCGCCGCCGCCTCCTCCGCCCTGGTGGCGATGCGCCGCATCTCGTCGTCGGTGGTGTCGCGGGTGAGGCTCCTCTGCTCGTCGGCGCGGATCGCCACCTCCACCAAGTCGTCGAAGAATTGCTGCACGACGTCGTCGGCGGGCTCCTGCCAGGTTGGGATAATCCCATGCGAGTCGCACTCCGGCATCATTGCGCGGATGCGATCGAGCTGGGAGTTGTTGCACAATGGGACGACGCCCTGCGGCAGCCTGAACCACTCGGGATGGTTGGGGTCGTGCTTGAACAGTTCCTTGAGCGTCCCATCCAACTCCAAAACAGTGAAGTTAAAATTGAGGCCTGGGCGCAGCCTCATGATATCCGCCGGACCCCCGAACAACCAGGCGGGTCTCCCCCTCTCTTGTAGAGGGGCGATGCAGCGGCGAAGAAAGTCCGCGCCAACAGCCCCTACAGTGAGCCCGGCATGCCTGAGCCGCAAGATCCGGGTGGTGGCGATCTTCAATTTAGCATCATCCGCCGCCAGGGCGCTCCAATCGCCGCCGCGCACTACTCGGGCTTGGCGCAAGTTGGTGAATGGGTGCGGGTTCTCATCAACAATCCAACACCACTCCGCTCTCCACTCCTCCTATTTGCTACGGAGCTCCCCCTCTAGATAGACCTCCTTCATGCCGACTCTCGAGATCCAGGCGATCCCGCCAGCTAAGGGCTCTCCTTTCTCGGCCCGGGGCATGAAGTAGTGGCGAAAAAGGGCAACATTTGGGTGGATTCCGACGAAGTTCTCGCAGAGATGTGCGAAAACCGCCATGGTCAGAACGGCGTTGGGGGTGAAGTCAAGGAGATGAAACCCGTAGGTATTCATGATGTCGCAGAAGAAATCGGAAAAGGGCGGGCAGAGCCCGCAATAGAAGAACAATGGGAAGAAGGGGTATCCTTTTGGACACTGTTTCGAGGTAGAAGCTTCGGCGGAGAGTACCTGCGTACGCGGATGCGCCCGCGTCTCCGTCGACCAGAAGAGATAGAACCACTCCCGCAGCTCTTTCGCGGAGAGCTCGGGGGGGAAAAGTGCTCGCTCCTTGCGCAGCGCCTCAAGCCGCAGTGCCTCGGCCGACTTCGCACCCTTCCCGGTCTTCGGAGCCATAGCGGAGGCGGTGGGGAGAGCGGGGGCGTTGGCGGCGACGGCGGCGATGGGCGGCGGAGCGCTGCTCCCTTTCGGCTTTGGGAAGCGGAGGGGAGCGGCGGAGATTTCTGAGGAAGCAACTACAAGTGGCGAAGGTGGGGGAACGGCCCCTGTTTCCCCTGCTTATAAAGAGGAGGAGGCGAACGTTACGCCTTTTTCGATTAAAGAATCGCCCATGATCTCTCCCACGATGCCGCGTTTGACGCGTGCCGTTACGGGAGGGCGCGGTGGATACGGAGTTAGATTTGGTGTGGACCCAGGCCGCGTGTGCCCGTGCCCTGTTTTGGGCCTGGCCCAATAGCGCTCGGCACCGTGTGTGGCCCAGGCCCGGGGGCTCCTGTCGGTGTACTAAAGTAGGGGTACCTTAGTATCCCGAACTTGTGCACGGGCATTCGCAGCGTCCCGCGGCAAGGCTTGCCGGGTGTCCGCCAAGATCCTCCGTAGTTCCCATTGATGCCATTCAAGAACAAAGTGTTTTAACTGAGCAGACAAGACCCCGGCAAGAGGAGCTTGCCAGGAAGGACAAGGCCCCGGCAAGAGGAGCTTGCCGGGAAGGCCAACCCAGGCACTCCAAGGAACTTGTCGCGACGCGCCGCGCGTCCCGGCAAGACCCGACGAGCGACAAGCTTTTGGGCGCGACAAGACAACGATCGCGACAAGGCGCTTGCCGCGGCGAAGCCACCACTCTGTGCCCACGCTCCAGCGCACCCGTCGACGTGTCGCCCTGAGACCATTCCAGACGCACGTGGCGGGAAGCTGTGCAGCCAAGAGGTGCGAGGTGGCAAGTGGAGATGACGAGAAGGCCATCGTGGCAAGCGGTGGCGCCCCTAACGGTCGCTTTTCTGCACTGTTTAGGCGACACGGACGGGCATTAAATGCTCTTGTCCCCTGCCGTCAGAGTTAGGTAGGGTGCACTGTAGATGGCAGTTGTACCAACCACCCTTTTTACATTTGTACCCTCGCCTGCGTTGCCACCTGTCGGTGACCCCTTTAGCCTATAAAAGGAGGCCCATGCGCAACGTAGAGGAGGTTCGAATCGTTCGAAACTAGAACACTCCCACACTCTCGAGCAAGAGCATAATACAACCACAAAGCAGCATTAGGAGTATTATCTCTCCGAAGAGCTCCGAAGCTGGGTAAAAATCGCTCGCGTGCTCCGCCTCGATCCGCTCTTCGTGCGCCCTCCGCTCCCTGCCGGACCGAAAAGGGGCCCTGCCCCATAGGTGCTCGTTTCCCACGACACTTAGTGATGAAGGGATTGACCATCAATATTCCGCACCATACACTCCTCAACAAAATGGTGTAGCCGAAAGGAAGAACCGTACACTTGTGGAGATGGCAAGGTCCATGTTGGATGAATACAAGTTGCCACATAGTTTTTGGCCGAGGCTATAAACACCGCATGCCATGCATCAAACCGGCTCTTCCTCCGCACAATATTGGAAAAGACTCCATATGAGATCCTAACTAGGAACAAGCCAAATGTCAAGTACTTTAATGTATTTGGGTGCAAATGTTTCATCCTCAAAAAAAGAGAACGGTTAAGAAAATTTCAATCCAAAACAATTGAGGGCATATTTGTTGGCTATGGATCAAACTCTCACGCCTATAGAGTCAACAACAAATCCAATGGATGTGTTGTAGAAACTTGTGACGTGGTGTTTGATGAATTTAATGGCTCCCATGGGGAGCAAGTTGATCTAAGTGATGTAGGTGAAGAAGATTCTTCTCAAGATATTTTGACCATGGGATGTTGGTGCTCTTCTTCCAATGGAACAAGAACCTCATGATGATGAAGAAGAAGATGGAAGCTTCACACACCATCAAACCACTTCAACACCCATACCATCACAAGCTCCTATTGTTAAACCAATGCCCGTAGTTCAAGTACAAGAAGAAGATCAAGTTCCTTACCATGATCATCTTCAAGACCAAGATCGTCACCAAGAGCAAGAACAAGAAAGTGCAATCATTGACGATGAACCTCAATAAATGCAATATGAATAAGAAGATCTTCCACCACACATTAATGATCCATATGTTGAGGATGTGGATGATGGACATGAAGTTGAACCTCGCGAGACCCTAACCTCCATCATGCCCTGAGTGGCCGGTTGTGTTGATGTTGATCAAATTCTTACCGTCATATTGGAAGGTAGAGTCACTCAGAAACATTTGACAAATTTTTGTGCTCACTTCTCGTTTGTCTCTAGTTTTGAGCCACTTAAGGTACAAGATGCATTAATGGACAATGATTGGCTCGTTGTTATGCAAGAAGAGTTGAACAGTTTTGAACGCAACCAAGTGTGGTCATTAGTCAAGAGACCAACTACGGAACACAATGTCATTGGAACAAAATGGATTTTCAAGAAGAAGCAAGATGAGAATGGCGTAATCATCCACAACAAGGCAAGGTTAGTGGCACAAGGGTACTCACAAGTTGAAGGTTTGGACTTTCGTGAGACCTTTGCTCCCGTTGCCTGTCTTGAATCTATATGCATCTTACTTGCCTATGCTGCTTTCAATGGTTTTACATTACATCAAATGGATGTGAAGAGTGCTTTCCTTAATGGTCCTCTACAAGAAGAAGTATATGTATCACAACCACCTGGGTCCGTTGATCCCGATCACAAAGACTATTGTATAAACTTCACAAGGACTTGTATGGCCTCAAACAAGCACCTCGTGCTTCGTATAATCATCTTAAGAATTGTTTACTCGATGATGGTTTTGTGAGAGGGGAGATCGATCCCACTCTTTTTACTAAGAGGGACAAGGGTGATATGATCTTATGCCAAATCTATGTAGACGACATCATTTTTGGTTATCCTAACATTCATTTGTGCAAGAAGCTTGCGGCTTCCATGACCAAGAACTTTGAAATGTCACTCAATGCGGACTTGAAGTTCTTCCTCGGATTTCAAATACAATAATTTCAAGAAGGAATTTTCTTGTTTCAAACAAAATACCTCAAGGATATTCTAGAGAAGTTTGACATGACAAATGCTAGCCCATGTAAGACACTGTCACACCCTGATTTTCATGCGACTACACTTAAGCTAACAATCATGATAAAATGTGGTTTGACAAAAACTTTTGAGTGTTTTGGACCTTGCCTTGATTGGGTTTTTTCTGCTGTTTGCAAGTGCTCTAAAAATCAAATAAATCCTCCAACTCCTATACTTCATATCCTTGCTCCAAACCTTTCCCAATGATCATGCCATGTGTATAGGACATAAAAATAATTTCTTACAAAAATAATTTGGCCAAATAGTATTTTCAAAAATTAGTTTTCCAAAAACCCCTGAATTGAGATTTGCACTGCAAGTACTTAATTAAGGGCAGTAAAAATCTTTCCAAAAATATATTTGACTCCTATTAGGTATATGACTACCAAAAACAACAAAAATATAATTTTAAAAGGTATTTTCCTATTTTATTTAAAGGTTTTTTCTTAAGTCCATAAATGGTATTTAATAGGTTAAAATTATTTTAAAGCTTTGCAAATATTTGAGAAAAATCAGGGAAACTTAGTGGACATATATTTTCCATATATAAGAGGTTCAGCACATGGTCATGTTCAAAATATTGGTCAAATCCCTCAAAAACCCTTTCTGGATATCTCAAGATTTTGAAATATTTACAAAGTAAATACTCTCCAAAAATTCCAAGAAAATTCTAGCATGTCACATATGACATGTCTGATGATCTTGACAAGTATCATGTCATGGAGAATAGCATAACCCCATGAAATCCCCTTAAAACCATTTCTGTCGATTTTGAAGTTTGAGCAACTTTACATTGCCAAACATGTCCAAATGTTCTCAAACCTTGTGAACATGCTCAAATGGTCTAATCATTCCTCTAGACCAAATGGAACAAGTTGGAGAAAATGTTATATTGATCAAAGTGCCCCAAAACCCTTCCTGTCCAGAACCAAATTTGAACAACTCTACATTGCCAAGTGTGTCCTTTTGATTTGAATTTTTGTGGACATGTTCAAATCCCCAAATGATGACACTACACCAAGTGGTGCATCAAGGAGAATGGTTTTGCATGACTAGATCTTGGAAAACCCATTTCTGTTGATTTCTAGGGTTTACAAAAGTTGCATTGGCAACTTTGCTCAAATGAAATCAATCTTGGTGGAACCTCTTATTTTCTCGGGCCATTTGACCCTGTCAAGCCTCATGACAAGGAAAGTCCATTTGCTTTCCCAAACCTACATCAAACATCTTCTGATAGAAATTTAAAATGCATGTTTTGGCCATTTCCACTAATCTCCATGAGCTAAGCTTTCTCCCACAGCATCATCTGGTCCTACTCTAACCCCTGCATCTTTCCCTGCCCGAGGAGCCATGATTATGGGGGTGAAAAGCTCTTTTTCCCTCTCTAGACAGCTACATTTCTCCCCTTTTCTCACCTCTCTCTCACTCCTGCCAGGTCCCAGAGCATCCAAGGCCTCTTCCCCCCTTGTTTATTCTTACTGCAGCCACTAGACGCAAGTGGACGTGCGAGTGCGCGCGGAAAAGCCACGGATGCCGGCCATTTGCGCGCTTTGGAGCACGTCAGCGTGCTCCCGACTGTTGACGCCGCGTCCCCCAACCACCTCGAGCCTCCCCCTCGCGCCAGTCGAGGTGCCTCGACATCCGCAACACGCCACCATGCAGGCCCCTCGTCTCTCCCTCTCTCTCACCTCCTGCGGCGCGTGCCCAGAGCCACCCGGCTCGGCCAATGCATGGCCTCGCACGCGCGAGCACCAGAGCCTTGCCCCGCTCCTCCTCTCTCTCCCAGAGACCTATTCCACCCCCACGAGCGTCGAGGACAACCCCGAGCCTCCTCCCATGGCCACCACAGCCATTTCCGCGGGTGCCCGTAGGCCGCGTCCACGGTGAGCCGTGGCCTCGCCATATAAGGCCGCCTCTGACCTCCCTTTGGAGCTCCTTTGCTCTCTCTCTCTCTCCCGTGTACCCCCTGGACCAACCTGCACCTCCTCTCGTGCCCTCCTGCTCCCTCCATGCCCGGAGTGCCACCGTTGGTCTCTGCCCAAATTGTCGCAAACCAAAGCCTCCCCTCACCTCCTTTGGACACCAATGGAGCCACCGCACGCCGGCGAGGCTCCTCCGCCCTTTATCTCTTCCTCTAGCGCCCCGCAACCCCAGAACCCCTCTCGCCCGACGCCACCATCCGCCACGGGCGAAGACCTGCTCTCATCCGGTGACGCAGGCACCCGTGGTGGGGTCTCCCAGGTTCGTCTCTCTCCGCTGAGCACGCAGGTGGCCGGACCTCCGAAAACGATGACCGGTAGCGCCAACGGCCGCCGTCGAGCACTTGCTCTGTCTCCCATCGAGCCCGCGTGGGAGGTAGCGGACGAACCTGTAGCTGGGCCCTGCCTGTCGGACGGCCAGTGCGAAAGGGCCACTGACGGGTGGGCCACGCCTCGCCCGCTTAAGTGGAGGCGGCATAGGCCGCATGCCGTTTTCTCCACAGGGAAGCGTACTCCTATGTAGGCGCCATCGGCGTGGCCCCCAGCACGCGCGTGGCCGTGCAGCTGGGCCGGCCCAGTACGCTGCGGCGCTATGCTGCACCCAGTGCACAGCATAGGTATAACCCCCCCTTCCTTTGTCTCTTTCTTTTTCCAGAAACTTATAAAATCTCCCAAATATCCATATTACCTCCAAATTTGATGATTCAAATTTCTGGTAACTCCATAGATCATGCTCTAGCTGTTCGTGCAGCATGAACATTTTTCTAGAACACATCTCTTCACAAAAATCCAATAAAACCCCATTTTCCAATTCTGTGATGAACTTTAGAAAATCACAGAGAGCTCAAAATTGATCCAAATGCCATGATTTGAAATCCTTGATACTTCTATGTTCATAACTTAGTTTTTCAACATTTTTCCTAATACTTTATGTGCCACACAATATAATGAGCCATTTCTTCATATTAGCCAACTTTGCAAATTCATAGGAAATTCATTTGAACTCCAAATCCAGTGAAACCAACTCCTAGATGCTTCTAAGATTATTCCTTGTTAAATGGATGCCTTTGATCATTTTTTCAAATAGTTCTTCTGTACACTTCTTGCAAATCCATAAACCCCTTGATTCCATCATATCGAAATGTTTAGAAATATCCATTGATCCACTTCCAATGAAATCACCTTGGTCATTCCTCATATGACCAGAGGTACCCTAGAAAAGGAAAACTCACATTTTATAGAGCACTTTTATTTTTGCCTTGTCGTGTTGCTTATTATGGCTGTTTTCGATGATAGTTGATGAAGTAGACGAAATGCTCGGAGTTGGACCAAAGATATTTGAAGACCTCAAAGACTTTGTTAAAACAGGCAAGCAGCCCTTTGACCATGTCTAAGAAACCCTTTTTATGCATGTCATATGGCACTTTTATTGCTTGCATCGAAGTCATGATAAAATGGTGACCACTTGAGGTGGTTTGCCTCCGTTGCTTTTCTCGTTGACACTTGCATGATGTATGACCCTACCTTCTATGAGGGTTATGCCGATGGGAGTAGATAGGATGCTAAAGTAGTTGCTACACAAAAAGGGGATGGGTATATGCATGGTGATGGAAGCAAGATTGTTTTCAAAAACTTTTCGAAAACCCCATCGGGTGCCACTTATGCTCGAGGGAGATAATGAGTTGGGTAACCACTTGATGACGAAGTGGTGTACCGAGGCAAGTGTGTGTGTTGTTTCCAAAACGGATTGGTTTAAGTTGTGACCGTTATTCCAACCTTACATGTGCAACCACTCTACCCTTATATGGGAAAGGGCATTATTGATTACCTAGGCTGATACTAGCTTGGAGCCCGCATTACTAGTGACGGGGGAGAGTTGGTGCTCTCTCTCGGGATGGGGTCGTGCCAGGTAGGGCGGCCATGACTGTTTTTACAGGGCACCGGATACACTGTTGCGTCCCCTCTCGGATGTTATGATCTTGAGTGAGTCTCGTATGATGTACATCGTGAGGATACGGAACAATGAGTGGACTCCTTGTTAGTGTCGTCTAGGGAAAGATAGTGATCGGGTGCTTACCCCGGGTACTTGAGGTACCGCGGGTCGTGGCTGACATGGAAGTTCCCCGGATCTTGTGGGTAAAGTGTGCAACCTCTGTAGAGTGTAAAACTATTCGAATAGCCGTGTCCATGGTCAAGGACAGTTGGGTAACCGCTCTTGGGCTACATCCACATGTTTACAAACCAGTGTGTGTTTGGATAAGTGGGAAGATCTACTTGGGTCAAGTCAAAGGACTTGACATGATTGAGTTGGGTTGATGCCCACTCTATCTATGTTGATATCTGTAACCTATCCTCATGGTTACTTGAATTCTCCTGATGCATGTCTTACAAGTTGTTGAACATGTCATTGCACTCAAAACTAGCTTTCTGCAAAAATTTACCTATATCATGCATTGTTGTATCTTGAACCAAAAACATGGGTTGCTTGCGAGTACATTCAAAGTACTCATTGGCTTGCCACTGGTTATTTTATTGGCCAGGCATGAAAGAATAGGATATGATGAAGAATACTTCGGTGACGAACATGCGAGCTAGGATGCTTCCCAGTCAGAATGCATGTAGGGTTAAGGCAGATGGCATGGGTCCAAGTTATCGACGAAGATTTCCGTTGCAATGTTATACTCAAGACTTGACCATAATGGTCCTACTTGTGTAATACGGTATGTATGGATGTAAGCCTCTTGTTATTCAGCTTCTGTGTGTTCAGTGAGCATTGATCTCTGGGATCACTGTACACGTGCATTCGGTGATCACGACTTATGAGTCGGGGTCCCCACAGAGCTGGTATCAGAGCCATCCTGACTGTAGGGAGCCTTAGTTAGCATGGTCGTTAGTTAGGGTAAAACTATTTCCAAAACTATTACAAGTTTTCAAAACTATCTATACTTCTCTTGCCTTCTCAGTTTTTCAAAAACTAAGGTATACTTTCCCCATCGATCTCTTCCCTTCAAAACTATTGCAAACGGTCGCTAGCACCCTCAAGCCCTTGACCACGGGATTCCTTGTAATCCTCGTGGATAGCCTAGAAGGAGTACACCTTGCCAAACACTCACCCACCTCTTTTGAACCCAAGATTCATGACACCACAACAAGATGATGCCAACAGAAGATACGCCTTTGAAGAATGAGGACATGAAGACCCAGAGGATGGTGACACCTTTGAATTTGCCCCAGGATGATGCAACCTTGTCCTATGACGATTAGGGTGTAAGATATGCAAGACCATGATAGACATCGCTAAAAGAGCAATCATGTCCTTACCGTTGTTGTATCGGCAACCACCGGTGGATGAGAACCTCGCCGTTTGGTCCGCCTCACTACAATGAGCAGGAAAGATGGTTCTCGGCATCCCCCGCTCTCGGTGATGATACTGGCAAAAGTGTGTCTGGCAGGTTGGACCTCTACTATGCCTTGTCAATATCATTGCATAAAGGATTGCCTACCTGGTACCATCAACGCCTTAGAAGCCCAAAGGAATCATCATGATTAAGAAGACCAAGTCAATGCCAGCTACGAGGAGCCACCTTCACCCCATCACTTCAACAGGCGAGAAGTTGTTGAAGACTCTTCAGGCTCAACCCAGATCGTTTCATCGAACAACTACAAGAGACGTAGCAACACCTGAGGAAAACTCAGAAGACTGCACGAGGCACAAGGCACGACTACTGAGTCTGAGAACCCCTAGGGTAGGATGAGTCGTGTACTCCCTATGCGCAGTCGAGTCCGTATGATGGTTCAAATAGAATTGTGATTGTGTGTTGCTTGTTTTTATTTGTTTGTGTTTTAAGATAGGTCGCAACTTTTGCCCTAGGCAACAAGTACGCGACTATATCACCTTCCTTACCTTGTTTCTTTTGTTTGGCCCTTTCGGCACTTGTTTGTATGCACTTGCACTATAGAACCCCTTTAGGCATCCCCCTCCTCTATGCTACTTTCCCCTCTCATCTCTCTCCTCAACTGAAGACCGGCAAGACGATCTACACTAAGGATTCTGCCTCGGCAACCGACTAGCAATGAAGACTTCTGCTACAACCTCCACGATCAAGTGCAACCCCGTAGAATTATGATTTAACCCTCCAGACTAGAAACCCATTCCTAGACCCTTCGAGACTTCACAAGATACCCCAGCTCGAATCCTTAACCATGTGCTTAACCCACAGAATCGCAAGAGAACCAGTTAAGCCCCCGTAACCTTGCTTATCACTGGGTTCAATATGGAACTAGTGGACATAGTAAACTAGCACATTACGATCCTAATATAGCACGAGAACTGACGATGCCATAGGGAAGACCAATTTGAGGATGTAGGAACAGAGGACAAATGACTTGATGAGTTTATATCAGTGACCTTGAGGAATTATCTGAGACTCTTGGGTGGATTGCAAGGCTTTCATATTGGAAGAAGAACTTGGTGGGATCAGTCAATAGAGTAGCATGACTCTTTTTGCCCCTAAGTAAATTGGATTTAGTAGGACAATAATAATCGCAAGATAAAATCCTTGGAAGTATAAGGATTTGACTTAGCCAGGGGATATTGATAGGAGATAGTTGATATTACGATAATGACTTGGGGGAAAGTGTGGAAATTCTCGTTGGACACAAGATTTGGATTTAAATAGGTGATCCTAGTTGAGTATGGATGCTGAGTAAGTCTACATGGTTCAGAGTAAATTGGAATTAGACCGATAATCTTGATCGTGAAACCATGTTTCTCGGTGGACAATAAACTAGGAGATTGGATTAATTGTTGGAGTTGATATAAACTTGACCTTGGAGGTTACTTGACCATGATAATGGAAATTGGTGGACTGACTATAGTAGAGATAGCCTTTTCAAGTATTTGGGGATTATAAGGACTTTAGAAGATCATGTGGAACACCATAAGCATTGGATTTGTAGAATTAATGGATTGTGTAGTGATTGATGGAAGTTAATGGGCTGCTAGAGTTGATTCATAGGAAGGAAACAAGATCTTGGAGTGGCTTACGACGTGTTTCCTTAGGATAGAGGTGCTTTATCTTAGACCTTGGAAGAATAGGCTGAGCACTTGGATTGTCATGTTCAAGCTTAGTAGCTTATATGATCTACCTATGGATTTTTAGGGGTAGACATACATATGGGTTTGGGGATTGTAGACATGTATGATTTTGTTAGACCTCCTCTCGAGAGTCATGAGGATATGAGTCACATGAGTGATGATAGGAGTTGACCTATACGAAATGATATTATCAGTGATATGATGTGATTTGTTTAAGGGACTATATAGCACAATTGGCATCTCAGAAACTGTGCTTAAGGATAAGGTGATAAATGTTCACTCGCACACTAGAATCCTTGAAACCCTTAAGCCCTACCAAGCCACAACATGGTCAGATCATGACCACAGGCTTTGGCTCTAGGTCAATAAGACCTTGGCCAATACTCAACCGTGGCCACCACCGATACCCCAACCTATACCCTATGTACCTCGTGGACAAGCTTGCACGAGTACTCAAACGAGCTGGTTATCATCGTTATTTGGAGATATACTTGTCCACCTGAAGACGGAAAGAGTTGTTCAGCTGGTTAGGGAACATCTGAAGACTGCCATTTCAAGGAGGAACAACTATACCAACCACCATCGTCAAGAAGTGAACTTCCTCGTCGAAGATCGTGCGTATCTGCAAATCACTCCTCTCTAAGGAACCAAGCATTTCCATGACAAGGAGACCCACACCAAGATTCATCGGGCCCCTTCGAGATCACTCCAAGATTTAACAACCCCCTATGAGATCACTACAAGACGAAGAGAAGACAGTTACCAGCTGGAGTTGCCACCTGAGTTACCTGATGTGCACAATGCTTTCCATGCATCACAACCCCGGAAGTGTTTCCAACTTCCTAACTTGCCCGATCTTTACGAGGGCATTAACCACCGAGCCATCGACCCCTATCCCAATCTAACCTACCGCGAGCTACCCATTAGCAACCTGGATCAAGAGGAGCGTCATACACGAAGCCACACCATCAAGTACTTCAAGCTCAATGGAGCACTACACGGAAGCAGAAGCAACATGAGGACTTGAAGACTACCCCAGATCCAAGTTTCTGTATCCCTTTCCGCGCCTAGTTTGGGAATCTCGGGGACGAGATTCTTGTAAGGGGGGTAGGTCTGTCACACCCTGATTTTCATGCCACTACACTTAAGCTAACAATCATGATAAAATGTGGTTTGACAAAAACTTTTGAGTGTTTTGGACCTTGCCTTGATTGGTTTTTGTCGGTTGTTTGCAAGTGCTCTAAAAATCAAATAAATCCTCCAACTCCTATACTTCATCTCCTTGCTCCAAACCTTCCCCAATGATCATGCCATGTGTATCGGACATAAAAATAATTTCTTACAAAAATAATTTGGCCAAATAGTATTTTTAAAAATTAGTTTTCCAAAAACCCCTGAATTGAGATTTGCACTGCAAGTACTTAATTAAGGGCAGTAAAAATCTTTCCAAAAATATATTTGACTCCTATTAGGTATAGGACTACCAAAAACAACAAAAATATAATTTTAAAAGGTATTTTCCTATTTTATTTAAAGGTTTTTTCTTAAGTCAAAAAATGGTCTTTAAAAGGTTAAAATTATTTTAATGCTTTGCAAATATATGAGAAAAATCAGCGAAACTCAGTGGACATATATTTTACATATATAAGAGTTTCAGCACATGGTCATGTTCAAAATATTGGTCAAATCCCTCAAAACCCCTTTGTGGATATTTCAAGATTTTGAAATATTTACAAAGTAAATACTCTCCAAAAATTCCAAGAAAATTCTAGCATGTCACATATGACATGTCTGATGATCTTGACAAGTATCATGTCATGGAGAATAGTATAACCCCATGAAATCCCCTCAAAACCATTTCTGTCCATTTTGAAGTTTGAGCAACTTTAGATTGCCAAACATGTCCAAATGTTCTCAAACCTTGTGAACATGCTCAAATGGTCTAATCATTCATCTAGACCAAATGGAACAAGTTGGAGAAAATGTTATATTGATCAAAGTGCCCCAAAACCCTTCCTGTCCAGAACCAAATTTGAACAACTCTACATTGCCAAGTGTGTCCATTTGATCTGAATTTTTGTGGACATGTTCAAATCCCCAAATGATGACACTACACCAAGTGGTGCATCAAGGAGAATGGTTTTGCATGACTAGATCTTGGAAAACCCATTTCTGTTGATTTCTAGGGTTTACAAAAGTTGCATTGGCAACTTTGCTCAAATGAACTCAATCTTGGTGGAACGTCTTATTTTCCCAGGCCATTTGACCCTGTCAAGCCTCATGAGAAGGAAAGTCCATTTGCTTGCCCAAACCTACATCAAACACCTTCTGGCAGAAATTTAAAATGCATGTTTTGGCCATTTCCACTAATCTCCATGAGCTAAGCTTTCTCCCACAGCATCATCTGGTCCTACTCTAACCCCTGCATCTTTCCCTGCCCGAGGAGCCATGATTATGGGGGTGAAAAGCTCTTTTTCCCTCTCTGGACAGCTGCATTTCTCCCCTTTTCTCACCTCTCTATCACTCCTGCCAGGTCCCAGAGCATCCAAGGCCTCTTCCCCCCTTGTTTATTCTTCCTGCAGCCACTAGACGCAAGTGGACGTGCAAGTGCTCACGGAAAAGCCGCGGATGCCGGCCATTTGCGCGCTCTAGAGCACGTCAGCGTGCTCCCGACCGTTGATGCCGCGTCCCCCGACCACCTCGAAGCTCCCCCTCGCGCCAGTCGAGGTGCCTCGACGTCCGCAACATGCTACCGTGCAGGCCCCCTCATCTCTCCCTCTTTCTCACCTCCTGCGGCGCGTGCCCAGAGCTGCCCGGCTCGGCCAATGCATGGCCTCGCACGCACGAGCACCAGAGCCTTGCCCCGCTCCTCCTCTCTCTCCCCAGAGACCTACTCCACCCCCACGAGCGCCGCGGACAACCCCGAGCCTCCTCCCGTGGCCACCACGGCCATTTCCGCGGGTGCCCGTAGGTCGCGTCCACGGTGAGCCGTGGCCTCGCCATATAAGGCCGCCCCTGACCTCCCTCTGGAGCTCCTTTGCTCTCTCTCTCTCTCCCGTGTACCCCCAGACCAACCTACACCTCCTCTCGTGCCCTCCTGCTCCCTCCATGGCCGGAGTGCCGCCGTCGGTCTTCGCCCAAATTCCCGCAAACTGAAGCCTCCCCTCCCCTCCTTTGGACACCAACGGAGCCACCGCACGCTGACAAGGCTCCTCCGCCCTTTATCTCTTCCTCTAGCGCCCCGCAACCCCAGAACCCCTCTCGCCCGACGCCACCGTCCGCCGCGGGCGAAGACCTGCTCCCATCCGGTGACGCAGGCACCCGTGGTGGGGTCTCCCAGGTTCGTCTCTCTCCGCTGAGCACGCCGGTGGCCGCACCTCCGAAAACGATGGCCGGTAGCGCCCACGGCCGCCGTCGAGCAATTGCTCTGTCTCCCGTCGCGCCCGCGCGGGAGGTAGCAGACGAACCTGCAGCTGGGCCCCGCCTGTCGGCCGGCCAGTGGGCAGGGGCCACTGACGGGTGGGCCACGCCTCGCCCACTTAAGTGGAGGCGGCATAGGCCGCATGCCGTTTTTGCAACAGGGAAGCGTACTCCTATGAAGGTGCCACCAATGTGGCCCCCAGCACGCGCGTGGTCATGCAGCTGGGCTGGCCCAGTACGCTGCGGCGCTATACTGCACCCAGTGCACAGCATAGGTATAACCCCCCTTCCTTTGTCTCTTTCTTTTTCCAAAAACTTGTAAAATCTCCCAAATATCCATATTACCTCCAAATTTGATGATTCCAATTTCTGGCAACTCCATAAATCATGCTCTACCTGTTGGTGCAGCATGAACATTTTTCCAGAACACCTCTCTTCACAAAAATCCAATAAAACCCCATTTTCCAATTCTGTGATGAACTTTAGAAAATCACAGAGAGCTCAAAATTGATCCAAATGCCATGATTCGAAATCCTTGATACTTCTAAGTTCATAACTTAGTTTTTCAACATTTTTCCTAATACTTTATGTGCCACACAATATAATGAGCCATTTCTTCATATTAGCCAACTTTGCAAATTCATAGGAAATTCATTTGAACTCCAAATCCAGCGAAACCAACTCCTAGATGCTTCTAAGATTATTCCTTGTTAAATGGATGCCTTTGATCATTTTTTCAAATAGTTCTTATGTACACTTCTTGCAAATCCATAGACCCCTTGATTCCATCATATCAAAATGTTTAGAAATATCCATTGATCCACTTCCAATGAAATCACCTTGGTCATTCCTCATATGACCAGAGGTATCCTAGAAAAGTCCAACTCAAATTTTTTAGAGCACTTTTATTTTTGCCTTGTCGTGTCGCTTATTATGGTTGTTTTCGACGATAGTTGACGAAGTAGACGAAATGCTTGGAGTTGGACCAAAGATATTTGAAGACCTCGAAGACTTTGTTAAAACAGGCAAGCAGCCCTTTGACCATGTCTAAGAAACCCTTTTTATGCATGTCATATGGCACTTTTATTGCTTGCATCGAAGTCATGATAAAATGGTGACCACTTGAGTTGGTTTGCCTCTTTTGCTTTTCTCGTTGACACTTGCATGATGTATGACCCTACCTTTCTATGAGGGTTATTCCGGTGGGAGTAGATAGGATGGTAAAGTAGTTGCTACGCAAAAAGGGGATGGGTATATGCATGGTGATGGAAGCAAGATTGTTTTCAAAAACTTTTCGAAAACCCCATCGGGTGCCACTTATGCCCGAGGGAGATAATGAGTTGGGTAACCACTTGATGACGAAGTGGTGTACCGAGGCAAGTGTGTGTGTTGTTTCCAAAACGGATTGGTTTAAGTTGCGACTGTTATTCCAACCTTACATGCGCAACCACTCTACCCTTATATGGGAAAGGGCATTATTGATTACCTAGGCTGATACTACCTTGGAGCCTGCATTACAAGTGACGGGGGAGAGTTGGTGCTCTCTCTCGGGACGGGGTCGTGCCAGGTAGGGCGGCCATGACTGTTTTTACAGGGCACCGGATACACCGTTGCGTCCCCCCTCGGATGTTACGATCTCGAGTGAGTCTCGTATGATGTACATCGTGGGGATACGGAACAACGAGTGGACTCCTTGTTAGTGTCGTCTAGGGAAAGATACTGATCGGGTGCTTACCCCGGGTACTTGAGGTACCGCGGGTCGTGGCTGACATGGAAGTTCCCCGGATCTTGTGGGTAAAGTGTGCAACCTCTGCAGAGTGTAAAACTATTCGAATAGCCGTGTCCACGGTCAAGGACAGTTGGGTAACCGCTCTTGGGCTACGTCCACATGTTTACAAACCAGTGTGTGTTTGGATAAGTGAGAAGATCTACTTGGGTCAAGTCAAAGGACTTGACATGATTGAGTTGGGTTGATGCCCACTCTATTTATGTTGATATCTGTAACCTATCCTCATGGTTACTTGAATTCTCCTGATGCATGTCTTACAAGTTTTTGAACATGTCATTGCACTCAAAACTAGCTTTCTGCAAAAATTTACCTATATCATGCATTGTTGTATCTTGAACGAAAAACATGGGTTGCTTGCGAGTACATTCAAAGTACTCATTGGCTTGCCACTGGTTATTTTATTGGCCAGGCATGAAAGAATAGGATATGATGAAGAATACTTCAGTGACGAACATGAGAGCTAGGATGCTTCCCAGTAAGAATGCCTGTAGGCTTAAGGCAGATGGCATGGGTCCAAGTTATCGACGAAGATTTCCGCCGCAATGTTATACTCAAGACTTCACCATAATGGTCCTACTTGTGTAGTACGGTATGTATGGATGTAAGCCTCTTGTTATTCAGCTTCTGTGTGTTCAGTGAGCATTGATCTCTCGGATCACTGTACACGTGCATTCGGTGATCACGACTTATGAGTCGGGGTCCCCACAGACACCCATGCCAACAAAAATTATACTCACTGAAGACACAAACGGTATCCCTTTCGACACATCTATTTACCGCTCTATGATTGGTTCATTGCTTTATCTTTGTGCATTTAGAACAGACATCATGTTTAGTGTGTGCATGTGTGCTATATTTCAAGCTTCCCCTAGGGAAAGTCATCATAAGGCGGTTAAGCATATTCTTAGATACCTTGTTCACACCCAAAAGTTGGGTCTATGGTACCCCAAGGATGCTAAGCTTGATCTCATTGGGTACACGGATGCGGATTGGGCTGGTGACAAAGTGGGATGGAAGTCCACCTCTGGTGCATGTCAATTTCTTGGACGCTACTTGGTAAGTTGGTCCTCAACAAAGCAAAAATTGTGTTGCCCTCTCCACCACTGAAGCTGAATACATTGCAACCGCCAGTTGTGCAACTCAATTACTATGGATGAGGCAAACTTTGAAGGATTACGGTATCACATATAGACATGTGCCTCTTCTATGTGATAATGAAAGTGCCATCAGTATTGCTGAGAATCCCAAAGATCATCTTAGCACCAATATCATTGATATTAGGTATCATTTCTTGAGAGATCATGTGGAAAAAGGTGACATTGATATTGCTCATGTCCTTACAGATATGAAACTTGCAGGCATTTTCACCAAACCATTGGATGAAGCAAGGTTTTGTCAACTTAGGCATGAACTTGGTATCTTGGAGCTTGACAACATCATGTGAAATCTAGTACCCATGCATGCATTTACTTCATGTCTTGTCTAGATATAGGCATGTGTTTAGGGGGAGACATTCAACTCATGAGTTATCTCACCCTATATGATGCATAAACAAACCAAACACTCTCAAAGCTACTATGTTTTCACTCTTGTGACTTAGTACTTTAAATGTTGGAGTTGTGATGTTGGGCTCAAGGTTAAAATCTTCCCAGTGCCAAGTCACATATACTCAAACATGGTGGACTTGTCCACCGCCCTCTATTTGGGAGGTTGGACTCATTCTTCATCTCCTTTGGTGTGTTTGTCCGGTGTTTTCTCTCTGATTGAGTTTTCTCGTTGTTGCTCTTGAGTGTTGTCATTTGTGTTGCCCATAGCTCAGGTTCTACCCAAGCCTCTCTCATCTCGCGACCCTCTGATATTTGTCTGGTTCACAAGCTTCAATCCAACCACATAAATGTTGATGGGGTGTGTGGTGGTCTTGGGAGCATTCGGACTCTCTCCCTCTACTTCTCAGGAGTTCAGAGAGACTGTATTCTCTCTGGAGATCCCGGAACTTCCGGGGTGGTGTCCGGAACTTCCGGCCGTTGGAACTTCCGGCCTTGCCCGGAACTTCTGAGCGTCGTGGGTTTTGGGCACATAATGTGGGCAGGGGATGACAAAGGGGTATCTTCCCCTTTTTACCTCTATTCCTCCCTCTGCTCTCACCATGCGGTGCCTCTCACCCATCGGCGACTTACGGGTGAGCTGTCGGCCCCCGGAACCTCCGGCTCCTTCTTCCCATCATCGTGCTTGGAGGGCATCTATGCTCTCCACCATCTCCATGGAGGAAGGTAACCTAAGCATTCCCCTGCTCTCTCTGGATATTCTCAGGGATTGTAGACTACGCTTATGGTTGTAGGATAAACACAAGCATCAAATCCCGAGTCCTACATCCACTTTAGATCCGCACTGCTCTCCTCTCATTTATCTTCCATTATAGGATATATGTATGTCCCCTCCTCAGATTCGGAAGGAGCCCTATGACCATGCCGGTGCCCAGAACTTCCGGCCTCGCTAGGGTTTCCACGTCCGGGCAAGGGCCGGTACTTCCGTCGGCCAGAACTTCTGGGCTCCCTTCCGGCCGCCGGAACTTCCGGCCTGCCCCCGGAACTTCCAGCCTAAGCATAGTTCTTTCATGTTTTTTGCATAATGAGATTCTTTGACTTTTTTCTGTTTTGAAGCTTGTGTACTTATTCTATCCCCATGCTATTTCTCTCATCTCTGTCAGCAGGAGGGTCTGGCTCATGTGCTCGCCCATCCAAGGTCTATGAACGGGAATCCAAAGAACGGGTCAAGAAGACCAACACTGTTGTTTTGGGGCATGAGAACATGTTTGACTGCCATCCTGAGGAAGATGCTGAGGCTAAAGACAGTGCATCTCCTCCTGCTGCTCCCATTCACTCCAGGAAGTGGAAGACTACTTCCAAGAAGGCCAAGTCAGCAAATGATCAACCTCCTCCTCCTGAGAAGATCACAATGAGGGAAATGCTCGCACCTGAGTGGATTGCTCTTCGTCGAGTCAATCCTTATCCCCATGACCGTGACCATGCGGCTGATCCCAAGTTTTGGACTCTATTCCAACAACACAACTATGAGGAGATCTTTTCTCAGTTTTTCAACAAGTGTGTCATTCAGAAGTGTATCAACATTGCTCACTTTGACAAGACTCCCACAAATTCTGCTTACTTTGATGGGATCCAGAGCATGTGTGTCAAGCTCAACCTCCTTCCGCTTATGCGCTTTCAACAGGATGTGTCTCCACCTCTTGTGGCTCAGTTCTATGACACTGTGCATTTTGGGACTGATATGCAACACACTCTTACTTGGATGAGTGGTGAGGAGAAGTGTTCTGGTCCATTCTTAGTGCTGGCCGGTCTTTTGGGATATGAGTATACTGACACTACTGTTGACCGTGGCTACAAGATCCACGACAAAGGGGTATATCAGGCTCTTCATTTGGCTGATTTATATCCTCCATCCGGAAAGGTTGGATCTGTTGGTGATCTTTTGCCTTTCTATGACATCATGCACCGGATCTTTAGGGAAACTCTTGCTGTCAAAGTGGGTGACAAGAACAAGATTCGTGGCCACCTCATCAACCTTCTTCACTACACTTGTCACAACTCCGAGCATGGCCGCATTGATGTGATGGACTTTATGTGGCATGAAATGTAAAGTATGGTGATGAACCACAAGGTTCCTATCTATGCTCCCTATATTACTGCCTTGATTGCTGAGACTGCTCCTGATGCATTTGCGGGTTGGCGTTTGGCTGTTCACTCTAGTGTTAGCTTGTTGGTTAATAAGGTCAAGGCGACTACTAATGAGGGAGATGATGAGGAGGAAGAGGAGCTACATGCTGGAGATCCACACCACTTTGAGCTTTGTCCCCGCTCTCATGCTTTTTATCATGGGGAGCCTAGTGACTCCGGGTCAAGGAGGAGCAACAAACTTTGGCGTCTTCTCAAGAACATGTTCTGTCTACAGCAAGATATTCACAATAAGAAGTGGGAGGAGCACAAGTCTAGCAAGAAGGGCATTAAGGCTCTTAAGGATGGTATGCATGCATCTGGTATGGACATTGCTCATGATTCCGAGTCTAATGTGACTCCTTTTGAGAAATACCAGTCCAAGTTTGCTCGTTTGATGTTGAAGCTGGAGATGAAGCCTCTTCTCACCGCCCTCACGGCCCAGGGTCTTATCGAGAGTTGTCTGACAACCCCTTTGCATCCCTATCCCAGGGGTTGTTTATGGTTGCCTCCATCTTTCCTTTCTGCCATCATGGTGACAAAAGGGGGAGGTGTTGTGGTGCTTGATAGGTTTTATTGTGGTGCTTGATAGGTTTTATTGTGGTGCTTGATAGGGCTTATCGTTTATCATTGTTTATCTCTTGCCTATTTTATGTTGCTTGGTGAACTGTTGAACCTTTGCTCTTATTTGGTCCTATTTGGATGTTATCTTGTTATTTGAAATGTCCCGTTAACTATCTATCTTTGTGTGAGCATTTCATGGCAAGAGGGTTACATGGCATATTTTATATTCTCGTATTGTGAGAGACATCTATCAGGCACTGATATATCTATATTTGTCTCATCACTATGAAAAACAAGGTTACTAAAGCATTCCATGTCGATATATCATTCTTGTGTGGGTATGCACAGTGATAGGGGGAGTTTCTTCTAACCATGTCATTTAATTCAAATGCAATCCTAAAATAAGGCATGGGTTGTGGAGGAGTACCTACCCTTCATTAAAACTGCTTTATATCTTATATATTTTATGTGATTACCCTCTCAAGCATTGTTGTCATTTATGTAAAAAAAAGGGGGAGATTGAAAGTGCATCGTTGCACTAAATTGTTTTTGATATCTATGACAACTTCATTTGTGTTTCTAACCACATGCTCTAGTGTAGACATCACTGATTAAGTTAAAGTGAAGCATGGATGGTTATTCCCTATCTTATTGGAAAAAGGAAAAGTGGAGTCCCCAAGAAAAGCGGAGTACCATAGTGTTTTCTTGTTTCTTGAGTCTTTAGGGCAGCCGCACTATTAAGAGTGGGTGCATCATAAAAACATCTAGGACACAACTTGTCTTCTCACATTGATCTGAAAAATCTCGCAGTGTAAAACTTTTGTTCAGGCCGGAACTTCCGGGACGGTGGTACCCAGAGAAACTGCTCTTTTGTGCAATCTCTCTGTGTAGCCCGGAACCTCGCCGAACCCTAGCCGGAACTTCCGGGCTCTGGAACTTCCATCCCCTGTTTCAACAGATTCCGGGGTACTACAAAGTGGATGCAAACTCTCTTTGTAGCCCGGAACTTGGCCGGAACTTCTGTGTGTGGCCGGAACTTCTAGGATACGCAGAAATCTGTCTCCAATGGCCAGATTCCATCCCCGCCTATAAATAGTATTCTTCTTCCTCACGAATAACTTGACGACTCCATTTCTCTCGCCTCCATTTTAGACCTTGATTTCTTGGAGATATCCCTCCTTATCCACCCAAAGCTCTTGATCTTTTGGGAAGCAAAGGAGAAGTGCTCGATCTACACATTCACCAAAGCAAAAGTTGATTCACCCTTGTTTTTGTGGTGCATCTTGTTACTCTTGGAGGTTGGAGACTCCTAGGTGGTAGGAGTGCTCCGACAAGGAATCGGCCATTGTGATTTCCCCCGGAAAGTTTGTGAGGATTTGGAGAGCATCCCAAGGTCTACCACTAGTGGTTGAGAAACGCCTTCGTGGTGTTGTCTCAAAGGGAAAATAGGGTGAGCCTTCATGGCATTGGTGTGCCTTCGTGATAACATCCACCTCACTAATGATGACGTAGTTTCCCTGCAAGGAAGTGAACATCTACATACATCCTTGTCTCTCGGAGTTGCGGTTATTTCTAACTAACTCTCCACTTGAGGTTATTTGTCTATTAGTCTTCACTTATGTCATATTGTGCTTTCTTATTCACTTATTTGTGTTACTTGTTTACCTTTCTTAGCTCTTAGCATCAAACTTGCAATTGTTAGGCTCACTTTCATATTCCGCATTATTGCCTAAAATTGCTAAGTAACAATTAAAATTTGTAATTTTACCTATTCACCCCCCCCCCCCCCCCTCTAGGTCCATCTAGATCCTTTTATACGCTGGTGACGGGTTAGTGCTTGGACGAAGATGGAGGGGGTGGACCGGCGGCGGCGGGTACGGAGGTAACTGCGGCAGCGGCCGAAGAAGAGTGGCGGTGGCGGCCTGGCGGCGACGGTTGCGGCTAGGTTGGTAGTGCGGCGGTGGTGCTCGAAGTAGGCGAGGAACCCGACAGCATGACGAAGATCGGCGCGTACGATGGCGTTCCTGCGCCAAGGGAGGCGGCGCGGCGCATACCACGAGAGGTTGACGCGCGGGGACGACGGTGGACCCCGTGCCGTGGCGCTATGGCCCGAAGGGGCGATGCAGCGGCGGCAGGCAGGTCGGGGCAACGGAGGAAGACCTCGAGGCGGTTGTGAGGACCGCAAGCCATAGCACTACAGCCTGAAGGGGCAGCGCAGAGGCGGAGCGCGGGTCAGTGCAACCGCGGGGACGTCCTTAGAGCAGCGGAGGGACCCCGTGTCACGGCACTACGGCTCGAAGGGGCGATGCAGCGGCGTCGTGCGAGTCGATGTAGACACGAGGAGAACCACAGGGCGGCGGCGCTACGGCCCGATGGGGCGACGCAACGGCAACCCGTTGCTCGATCGGTGGAGGGGCACGCTGAACTCGAAGACGATCGTCACGGGACCTGCGGAGGTGCGCGCAAGCGACGGGCCAGATCGGTCACGCGACGCGGATGATGCGTAGCGGATCACATATGCTTGGGTGATCAGTCCAAATGTCCATAAAGTCGAAGTGTCCGCTTGGCGTGATTTAGACAGACGTGGCAGGAGGAGCCCGCAGCCATGAAGCTGTAGCGGCGTATGTCTGCGCTGCCGGATAAGCCAATAGTGTGCGGCCGCGAATGGGAGCACAAGCACACCCGCACGTGGTGCAACACAAGCAATCATCAAAATCTAGAACAGGATACATGCACGTCCACGCGCGGGATGATGAGCCTGTGCATGACCACCACAGTAGTACACGCGTATGCATGAACCTGCGGAGCCGGCAACCTATCCAGGCGAAGGCGGAAGTTGATGGAGGCCGCGATCTGATCAAGGCGAGGACGGCCGGCACACAGCAACGTGCGAACAGTCATGCGGACAACGCCTTTTACGGGCCGCCGCATGTCGCAGACGGTCATGTCAAAGAAGAGGTCGGTGTAGTCGACGCGGGTGTCGGAGTAGAGGTGCAGGGTTCGACAGTAGCGACGGGTGACGCAAACCAATCTTAGATCGAAAAACCAAAAAGCAAACACCGATCAAAGCGACTAGCAAGAGAGAGAGAAAACCCGAATGAAGATCATGAAAAAGACTCTCTAGGGCAGCCGGTCAACACGACTGGCGGATGAACCCTAGGTATGGGCGGCCCGGCCCCCGGCGGCGCTCATGGAGGACGACCGCCCCGGGGGCGGCACGCGGGGCGGAAGAAGCGGGCGACGGCTAGGGTTTGAATAGGTTAGGTTGATACCATGTTAGAAGGGATAGAGAGGGATTGTTGCGGAATATGATGGATGTATTATTAAGCCTCGAGAGCGAGTACATATTGAGTACAATACTTGGAGGGCAAGACACTTAAGATGAAAATAACTCTATCTAATCCCAGACAATCTCTACTACCAAATATATCTCTAACAAGGCCTGCCCCGAACACATCATTGAAAAGGTAGCAAAATCTATACTGGAACTTCTTCGCCATTGAATTATGCTTTTTCATCTCTTCTGGCGGATCTGTTTATGTTGGATCGAGCACCATATGACCTTCTTCTTAGTGTCCATAATGTACAAAGACCAGTAGTCCATGAAGTACATCGGAAACATGAACTGATTTTTTGATTTTCTGGTACAGAAGAGAAAATTCAGAATTTGGATCAGGACTTTGCTACAAATTTGCTAACACTCTATACTTTCAAAACATTTACCTTCACTGGTCATTCGATTTTGAATCCCATGGCCTTAGAGTCCATCATCTTTGTAGATATAATCCCAATCCTTATCCTCGTCATCCTTACACAAGTCATACTACAAATAATTTTCTGACAACAAACGTTAGCACATACTATTTTTTGCTACAGTTCAAGAATCTGCAAATTTCTTGACTTTGAACAGTGAGAGTACCTTTTTCACTAATATGCAAAGCTTGCGTATCATTCCATTGATAGAGGAAGAAGAATGAGTACAGAGGGTACAACACATGACACAAACACATGCAGGAGTGAGTATGGTGCCCGAAGCAGAGAGACAAGGAATGCTCGGCCCAAACACAAGATACATCACAGCTAAACCTACCAAACCCGAGGCAAGAGCGGCACTACCAAACCAACGAGAACTCCAACATCATCCGAGCCAAGACCGGGGACACCGCCGAGCGAGCAAGATAGTGCCTTCAAGAAGGAGAACGGCGCCACTATCCAGTCTGGAGACCCGGACCTAGGGTTTCCTCTGAGCTCGAAGAGAGGCGCACCTGAAGAAGGCCTTGGCAACGCCTCGATGGAGGAAAGCGACACCACAAAACAAGGATAAGAATGCCTCTCCATCTATCAAGCCAGCCTCAATACATTCTTTTCTCTTTTGCACATAGCATGCCTTGTATGCATCACATCGGGTCTACTATCAACTCCCCCCTAGAGTTAGTTCGTCCTTAAGGTCCTTGCCTGACACCACCGCTAGTATTAGATGAAAGTGCTTGAACCATTTCCTGCAAATTTTGAGCAATTTTATTTTTTTCAGATGTCCAACAAAAAATAGAATGAAACTAATGGTACCGTGTCATCCTCAAGGGTTCTTACTTTTTAAGAACTCCATCAGGACACTGCCTCATGTTTGTATTGAACTTCCCAATGTCTTGATCAGACGGTTCCACATGGTACAAACCAACCAATGGTGGGTACTTCTCCTCCCACTGACTTTTTGTACATGTGTTGTTGTTGTAGCGTGCTAGCACCTTGAAGGGTTCGTCGGCTCGTGGTAGAAGTTTGGACTTGCATTCGTTGGGGAAGCGTTCCTTTCGAAGGTGTAGACACACAAGATCTCCGATGCTGAATATCATGGGTTGCTTGTTGATGTTGAGCTTGGTCGTGAGTCATTGTACTTGGCACTCGATGGTGTGCCTTGTATCTTCATGAATCTTCTTGAGGTAGCTTGCTCGTGCACTCGCGTCCATGTTGGTGCGCTCTTGTAGTGGAAGAGAAAGAATGTCCAATGGGGACAACGGGTTGAAACCGTAGACGACCTCGAAGGGGGACTTGCCGGTAGTCGAATGTCTTGCGCGGTTGTAGGCGTACTCGGTGATGGGTAGGCACTCCTCCCACTCCTTGATGTTCCTCTTGATCAACACGCGTAGTAGAGTGGAGAGTGTTCGGTTCGTCACCTCTGTTTGGCTGTCGGTTTGAGGATGGTATGCCGAAGAGAACAAGAGCTTGATTCTGATCTTGGTGCATAGAGTCTACCAAAAGTAACTCAAGAACTTGACATCGCGGTCCGAGATAATCGTCTTTGGCACTCCATGGAGGCGCAAGATTTCCCTACAAAAAAGATTTGCAATATGTGAAGCATCGTCTATGTTGTTGCATGGGATAAAATGAGCCATCTTAGAGAATCGGTCCACAACAACAAACACGAAATCAATTCCATTTTGAGTTCTAGGCAAACCAAGTACGAAGTCCATGCTAATGTCTTCCCAAGGTTGATAAGGAATAGGAATGGGCATGTAATTAAAGACCGTGGGATTGAGCTTTTGACTTAGCTTTGTGACATGTAGAGCATCGGTTGGTGAAGCGTGTGACATCGCTGAACATCTTAGGTCAAAAGTAGTTCTTGGAGAGTGTAGTAAATGTCTTATCGCATCCAAAGTATCCCATTAGTCCGCCTTCATGATCCTCTTGCAAAAGGAGCAAACGGAAAGAAGACTCAGGAATGCAAAGTTTGTTAGCTCTCATAAGGTAATCATCCTTGATGTGATAGTGTTCCCAAGATGTATGCGTCAAACACTTGGCATAAGGAATAGCAAAATTACGATCATGCGCATACAAGTCTTTTATGTGCTCAAAGACAATGACACTCAATTCAAGTTTAGTGACAAGCATGCATATACCGGAAAGAACATCTGCCACAACATTTTCCTTTCCTTTGATGTACTTGAGGACATAAGGAAATGACTCAATGAATTCACTCCACTTAACATGATGCTTGTTCAACTTAGTTTGACCCTTTAGGTACTTGAGCGTTTCATGATTGGTATTGATGATAAATTTATGAGGGCGAAGATAATGTTCACATTCATGCAAAACTCGCACTAAAGCATATAACTCTTTGTTATAGATGGGATAATTGAGTTGCGCTCCGGAAAGTTTCTCACTAAAGTATGCTATGGGGCGCTTCTCTTGCGTTAAAACACCTCCTATGCCATTACCACTAGCATCGCAATGAATTTAAAAGGTTTTTCAAAGTTGGGTAATGCAAGCATGGGAGCATGAGTAAGAAAATTCTTAAGATCATTAAATGTTGTATCTTGGGATGGTCCCCAAACAAAAGGCGCATTTTTCTTACTTAGAGAATGCAAAGGTGAAGCAATGGTGCTAAAATCCTTCACAAATCTACGGTAGAAACCGGCTAAACCAAGAAAACTACACACTTGTTGCAAGTTGGTTGGTTGGGTCCACGTTTTAATAGCATTGATATTTGATTCATCTACATGAACACCCTTAGAAGACACAATGAAACCCAAGAAAACAAGCTTATCAACACCAAAAAGGCATTTGTCCATATTAGCATAAAGGCGCTCTTTCCTAAGGGTTTGTAACACGGTTCTAAGATGGGTAACATGAACTTTGAGGGATTTGCTAAAGAAAAAATATCATCAAAGTAGACCACAAAAAATACACCAATATAGGGTCAAAGAACAAAATGCATGACTCGCATGAAAGTACCGGGTCCTTCGAATAAACCCATTGGCATAACTAGCCATTCATATAAGCCAAATTTGGTCTTAAATGTGGTTTTCCATTCATCTCCTTCTCGGATGTGTATTTGATAGTAGCCACTCTTAACATCAATCTTAGAGAAGATGGTGGCTCCGCTAAGCTCATCAAGCATATCATCTAAGCGAGGAATAGGGTAATGATATCTAATGGTGATAGCATTGATGGGACGAGAATCGGAACACATGCGGTAACTGCCATCTTTCTTTGGAACAAGGATTACTGGTACGTCACAAGGGCTCAAGCTTTCACGTACATGACCGTTGTCGATGAGTTGTTGTACTTGCCGTTGGATCTCCTTAGTTTCCTCGGGGTTGACGCGGTAGGGAGCCTTGTTAGGTAGAGGTGCTCCGGGGATGAGGTTGATTCGGTGTTCAATGCCTCGTACTGGAGGTAGACCCAGAGGTAGCTCGTCGGGGAAAACATCTTGAAATTCCTGCAAAAGAGAAGACAACACTAAAGGTAGATCATGAGAGGTGTTAGTTTTTGGTGCCTCATCCTTGCACAAAATGACATAGTGCATAAAACTTTATGGGTTCTCACACACTTCTCTCAGCTCACTTTTGGTGGCAAATAAAACAAAGTTCTTCTTTTCGCTCATCATGGAGGCACTCGGTTTTGGCTTGTGGCGCTCACTCTCTTTTGGGTGGGTCGCTCTCTCAATCTTTTCTCCATGATGGGTGGCTTGCTTGTCGGCGATCACTTGACTTGGAGATATAGGTAATAGCACGTACTCCTTTCCTTTCATATTTAAGCTATAGTGATTGGTACGCCCGTTGTGGATGACGCCTCGGTCAAATTGCCATGGTCGACCAAGAAGGAGGTGGCAAATGGACATAGGGCCGACATCACAATCCAAAGTGTCTTCATATGCTCCTATCTTGAAAGAAATTTGACCATATGCTCGACTTGGATAGTCTCAGAATCGCTTAGCCATTGGACCTTGTAGGGGTGCGGGTGCATCATCTTGACCAAATTTAGCTTGGAGCATAGTTCTTCACTTGCCAAGTTATGGCAACTACCTCCATCAATGATGACCTTGACGGACCTTCCATTGATGTTGGCTTTGGTGTGGAAGATATGGCATCTTTGGTCTTTGTCTTGTTGATGTTGAAGAGTCAAGACCTTGCAGACAACAAGAGTGAGGCTCAAATCCTCATCACAAAATACTTGATCATCTTCATCTTCGTTCACGCGCTGGTGCATGGCCACTTGCTCAAGTGCTTCCATATCCTCTTCACTCATGGAGTCATAGGTTTCGTCGTCATTGAGGATCATGGTGTGCTTGTTGGTACACTCAAAGGACTTGTGGCCTCAGCCTCCGTGTGTGAAACACTTGATCGAACTTGTCTTGACGGTCTCATCGTGTCGGTTAGAACGACACCTATGGGATCACAGGAATCCCTACTACGGTCGGCGGGCGCGAGGTTGTGGAAAGAGCAGGTCTAGGAGCCAGCACAAGGATCGTTTACCCAGGTTTGGGCCGCGAGGATCGCGTAATACCCTAGTCCTGCTTTGGTGTATATCTGAGTGTTCTTGTGTTCTTGAACTAGCTACGGTGCGTCTGTTATCCAGAAAGCCGAATCCTTCTCCCGTACGCCTCGGGCCTCCGTTTATAGTTTAAAAGGGGACGCCACAGTGGCACACAGGAGGTGGAAAGTGCATGCGGTGGCTGAGGCTATCCTCTGGCAGTGTCGGACAAACGCATTTAATGCGCTGCCAACATGCCCTTCTTGCTGTCACTGCCTTGCCTCGCTTCGACGCGCGTCCAGGCCAGCGCGGCATGTGGCGCCATGTAGGCTAGCAACCTGCTGAGCTGGTGCGGTGGCAGGGTCTTCACGAAGATTTGCATGCCACCATGCAGGTGCTTGCTGAGCTGGTCTCGGGGCCGCACGTCGCCACGCAGGTGCTCGCCTGGCTGGCTGGACTAGCAACTGCATGGGAACGGCAGTGGAGTCTTGGCGGGCGCGGGTCTGGCTGCGGCCCCGCTAATATCCCCGGCAAGGATCTTGCCGCGGCACTATGGTCGTCCCCGGCAAGGATCTTGCCAGAAGCCTCTTGGGTTTCCTCGGTAGGGATCATACCGAGGATTGTCGTCTTCTGGTCTTCATCTGATCTTGTAGGTTTACGATCTTCACAAAGATCTGCATGCCACCATGGAGGTGCCTCCCGAGCCTTGGTTCCAATGTGGCAGATGATGTTGGTACCCTCGGCTCAAGGGGTGGCGCGCTCTGCTAGCGTTGGTCGAGTCGCCCCGGTGAGGCCCTTGCCGGGGTTGCGGAGGCCGCCCCGGTAAGGGTCCTGCCAGGGGAGTCCACCTCGCCCTCTTGCTCTTCGTGTCTCTTGTCTTCGTGTTGCTTGATTTGTCATGTGGCTTCGGCCTCCCTCCTCTGCCCTGCTAAGTGTGGCCGCGGGTGCGGCTCTGACTGCCCGTGCATAGGTAAAGGGGCTCAAAGTAGAGCCCCTACTTCTGTACACCGACAGGAGCCCCCGGGCCTGGGCCACACATAAGCGTGACACGTTGTTCGGCTAGACCCAGAACGGTGCGCGGGCAGATGGGGCCGATTTTTACCATGGAAGCTTTTGTCCACTGTGCTTCCCCACAACCCGCGTTGAATGCGTGACATGGGGATCGTGTGTGGGGTGACCGAAGCTTGCTTGTGTCATCCTGCGGTGAATAGAAAAGAGGCAGCTTGCGTGTCCCCTTAAGACTGCAGGGCCCCTGCTCATTTACTCTCTCCGCCTTGGAACCGTCGTTCCACGTTTCCCACTATGCCCGCCCCTTGCGCCACGTACGCTGCATGCACAGCGCTGGGTAGGTGACAGGCGCATGGAATATGGGAAGGCGCGCGCATGGGTCGATACCCACGCACCTTCAATTAGGCGAGGAGGGCGGTCGCCGGCCTCGCCTGCTGCCACCTCAATGAGCCGGAGTGGTTGAAAGAGGCGGCCAAACCCCGATCCCGCCCCTTTATAAGGAGGGGAGGGGGAGGGATGGCACCCCTCAATATTTCGCCATCCACCTCCTCCCACCTTGGCTTCTTTCTTCCTTTTGCTATGGCGAGACGGCGCGCCGGTGCTTCGATGGTGGTGACGAGGGTCTCCGCCCGACAAGCGCCCCTCCTTCCCAAGAGTTTGTGGCGGCGAAGCCAGCCACGAGGGGAAGGGGGAGGGGAAGAGGCCGAGGTTGCCGTGGCGCTCGGGGAAGAGGAGGACAGGACGGTGCACTGGCCTTGCCTCTGCCAGCGGTCCCTTCCCCAATGGAGGGCCACGTCGGGGACCAGCCTCGCGAATTCTTGATCAGGCTGCGCCGACCGGCGCGCCGTCGTCTTCGTCTCCCTACTCCATTTGCTCGGGAGATGGAGCTCGACCCGCCTCAGACTCTGAGATTGCATATGAGGGGCTACGGGAACAGCAGCACATGGGTCGATGTTGATTTCCCAGCCCCTCATGTCATGTATCTTTGTCGCAGATGGAAGAACTTCGCCCGTATCCACAGCCTGATGGCGGGACTCATTCTCTATTTCAAACTAATGGAGAACGGCCTGCTCTCCATCAAGGTCTTTGGAGACTTTGGAACTCGCCTAAAGTGTTGCGTGGAGAGCTCCTCAATGACGAAGACTCTTCCTCGAGCGGGAGTGACAAGGAGGACAGCGACAGCGGCGACAAGGGTAGCAGCGGGAGGATGACGGGTCTGACTAGGCGTCGGACCTGCCATCCCTGGGCGACACTGGCAGCAGCAGCATCTGCACCTGGCCCCTTCTCCCGGTGGGGCCAGCTCCTTGAACTTCTCGGGGTTGCCTCCTTGGGTGGCTGGCGTGGGGAGGCCGGAGAAGGCGAAGAAGGCGGGTGGCGGACCGTCAAGTCGGAGTACGATGGCACCGACGTCTGCGTAGCGTATTGGTGACCCGCTGCCTCATCTTCCAGCTCTTCTCCCGGCACCATCATCACCAGCCCTCTCCTGGGCGGCCTCCGATATGTTCTCTTGTTTCCTTCTGCTACTCGTACCTCGCCTAGGCGCTCCTTTTGCCCTCTTTCTTTCATGTTCCATTTCCTGAGGAGAGGGACAAGAAAGGGATTATGGGCACCTTATCTCTTTTTAGTTTGTAAGCCCACGTGCCTTAGTCGAATTTAAAACATGTAATCCCCTTGCTCATGTTTACATTCCGTACGAACTGTACCTGTATGGGATGTATTAATGAAAAAGGGTGCTTGCCGAATTCTTTGTGCGTGAGCGAAGCCGATACCAAGGAACGAATCCTTGTTAACTAATCCTTGTTATTTTTAATATAAACAATGTCACCCGGCAACAGGCCTTGCCGCTCCCTTACTTCATTCAACAACACTCACGCTTTCGGCGGAGGCAGGGGCAAAGTAGGGTTAGGCCCTACGCTTGCTTCCTTGTCACCGCGGCTACAACCAGACTCCAACCCAAGAAATAATTCTTGGGTACAGGAAAAGGGGAGCACGGTAGCCTAGGAAACAGGGGACGAAGGACTTATCTGAATCTGCACCCCCCCCCCCCCGCAACCTTGGGTTGCCGGGGTTGGGTCCTTGTCTCTTCAGCCCCGGCAAGCTTGGCTTGCTGGGACCCGAGCACCGGCTCATTCTCCTTCATCCAAATAGCTCATCAGAAATGTCCATGCACCCTGAGAACCAAAGAGGATGGAAAGGAACAGAGAGACGCACACTCGACCTCTATGCTAGGCGTTAGTCGCTGCTAAGCACTATCAACCCTAACCAAGGGAGGGACTCAACCTAGCATGCATGTTATAACTTAGGGCGCCAGCGCTTCATTTATT
The DNA here is from genome assembly GCA_963921465.1 of Triticum timopheevii. Taxonomy (NCBI): domain Eukaryota; kingdom Viridiplantae; phylum Streptophyta; class Magnoliopsida; order Poales; family Poaceae; genus Triticum; species Triticum timopheevii. The sequence continues at coordinate 351,869,098 of OY997264.1, forward strand.
TATGCTCAGGGTCTGCGCTTGGCTTTGTACAGAGGGTTACATGCCTTGCCGGCAAGGCTTGTAAAAAAGGTGGTTTGCCGGGAGGCCCGGCAACCGCGCCTTATGGATAAAACTTATGAAGATGCTCAATATTCCAGGAGTTGCTCACTGGAACGGCATCTTCGGTCTCCAGGCCGACTGCGCTGGGCCTGGTGACTCGTATTACCCGATAAGGGCCTTCCCACTTTGGTGTCAACCTTTTGGAATTCTTGGCCGATTGAACGCGCCGAAGAACAAGGTTGCTTTCCTCAAAGCTTCGGGCATGAACCTTGCGGCTATGGTAGCAGTGCAATGCTTGCTAGTAGCGTGCTGCTCTCACAGCCGCTCGAAGACGATCTTCCTTGAGGAGCGTTGCGTCATCTTGCCGCAATCACTCTTGCTCCAGCTCGCCATAAGCGAGCACTCGAGGTGACCCGTATGTGAGTTCCGTGGGGAGAACTGCTTCTGCCCCGTATACCAGGGCAAAGGGTGTCTGGCCGATGGCTCGATTTGGCGTCGTTCTGATCGACCAAAGAACCGCCGGCAACTCATCAATCCAGCGCCTTCCACTCTTGTGCAGCCTGTCAAAAGTCTTTATCCTCAGGCCTCGCAGTACTTCAGCATTTGCCCTCTCCGCTTGGCCGATGCTCCGTGGGTGTGCCACAGAAGCGAAACAAACCTTGCTGTCGAGGTCCTCAATGTATTGCATGAAGGTGTGGCTTGTGAACTGCGTGCCGTTGTCAGTGATGACCCAGTTTGGCACACCAAAACGGCAGACTAGCCCCTTGAAGAATTTGACAGCTGACTGCGCTGTCACCTTCCTCACTGCTTCCACCTCCGGCCACTTTGTGAACTTGTTGATTGCAACGTACAAGTACTCAAAGCCCCTGATGGCGTGGGGGAAAGGGCCTAGTATGTCGAGCCCCCAGACCAAGAATGGCCAGGAGAGAGGGATTGTTTGAAGGGCTTGAGCTGGCTGATGAAGCTTCTTTCAATGGAACTGACACACTTCACACGTGGTTACTAGTGTTGTCGCAGCCTGGAGGGCAGTGGGCCAGAAGAAACCTTGCCGGAAAGCTTTGCCGGCAAGGGCCCTCAACCCTATGTGGGAGCCACATATGCCTCCATGTATCGCTGCCAACAGCTCCAGTCCTTCCTCCCGAGGAACGCACCTCAATTTCACTCCGATTGGTCTTTTTCTGTATAGAACGTTGTCAACGAACTGGTACAAGGCACACCAACGGGCTACTTTCTCCGCTTCTTCCTGCTCCTTAGGAAGCTCCCCTGTTTGGAGGAATCAGATAGTATGATGTGCCCATGCCGGAGCCTAGGGCTCGACGGCAAGGACTAAAGGCATCTCCTCTGCTGTGGGAACGACTGTCTCTACGGTTAGGGCTTGACACCCTACCGGAGTCGGTTGCCCCACGGCAGGCTTAGTGTCCATGGCAACATCTTCGCCAGCGGCTCCAGGGAGCTCGGTGGGAAAGTACTTGCCGGGGACTGATTTCCTCCCCTTGTTTTTCTCTGTTGATGATTCAACGGATGGTTGAGTTAACCGAAGCACAAATGTACCTGGTTCCACAGGTAGTTTGAGGGCAACGCGCTTCGACAGGTAGTCGGCGATGTCAAAGCGCTCCTCCAGCTTCCTCACCTCATCCATGTAGGATTCCATCAACGGGCTTTGATAATCCTTGTTGACCTGCCTGACGACAAGCTGTGAATCACCCTTGAGAATGAGCTTCTTGACCCCGAGGTCTGCAGCGATCCTGAGACCGGCAATCAATCCCTCGTATTCAGTAGTGTTGTTCGTTGACATCTCCCTAGGAAAGTGCATCTGGATCACGTACTTGAGGTGCTCTCTGGTGGGTGCAACAAGCAGCACACCAGCACCGGCGCCTTGTATCGAAAAAGCCCCGTCAAAGTACATAACCCAGTTGCGACTTGTTTCCTTGCCGCGAAGAGTGGTCTCTTGGATCTCTTTGTCGGGCGTCGAGGTCCACTCTACAATGAACTCCGCCAAGACTCAGCTCTGGATCGTTGAAGTACTTTCGAACTTCAAACCAAAGCTCAACAGCTCCAATGCCCATTCCACAATCCTCCCCGTTGCATCTGGATTATGCAGTATCCGTTGCAATGGGATGCGGGTGATGACGGTGATCTCGTGCGCTTGGAAGTAATGACGCAGCTTCCTTGAGGCCATAAGAAGGCCGAAGAGCAATTTCTGCACACCAGAGTATCTTGACCTAGCCCCCTACAAGAGGGAGCTGATGAAGTAAATCGGGTGTTGCATCATATTCTTCTTCTGCACCACTCCACCTGGTTGCGGAGGCCCTGTCTCACTGGCGTCAGACTCTGCTGGGGATTTGCCTTGCCGGGACTAGGCCTTGCCGAGGGGGCCCTGGCTCACCATCCGCCAGTCCTGCCATTGCCACTGCCCTTCGTCAACCTCCCTCTGGGCCACAAGTGAGGCGCTGACCACTTGATTCGTTGCCGCTAGATACAGCAGCAGCGGCTCTTGTGGTTTAGGAGCAACTAGTATCGGCATGGAGGAGAGGTATCTCTTCAAGTCTTGCAGCGCTGCTTAGGCCTCTGGGGTCCACTCCATTGGGCCCGCCTTTTTCAAGATTTTGAAAAAGGGAAGGGCATGCTCAGCAGACTTGGAGATGAATCTGCTCATGGCGGCAACACAGCCAGTGAGCCGACGCACATCCCTAATCCTCCTAGGTGCCTCAATCTGTTCAATGGCCTTGAACTTGTCTGGGTTCGCCTCAATCCCACACTACGACACAAAGAACCTGAGAAGCTTGCCGGACTGAACGCCGAAGACACACTTCTCAGGGTTCAGCTTGAGGTTGATCTTGCATAAATTTGCAAATGTCTCCTCCAAATCTAGCACAAGTGTTGCCTTGTCCTTGGTTTTGACCACTATGTCATCCATATAGGCTTACATATTTCTATGTAGCTGGGGCTCAAAACCAATTTGGACTGCTCTTGCAAACATCGAGCCAGCACTCTTCAACCCGAAAGGCATCCGTAAAAAGCAATAAGTACCACATGGGGTGATGAATGTTGTCTTCTCTTCATCTTCTCTCATCATGAAAATCTGATGATATCCTGAGTAGGCGTCGAGGAATGATAACAGGTCACACCCGGCCATGGAGTCAACAATCTGGTCGACGCATGGCAGTGGGAAAGGGTCTTTTGGACAGGCTTTATTGATATCTATGTAATCAATACACAGCCTCCACTTTCCGTTTGCCTTGCGCACCACTACCGGATTGTCCAACCACGTCAGATGGAGTACTCCTCTCACCAAGCCTGCCGCTTCTAGCTTTCTGATCTCTTCTGTGATGAACTCTTGCCTTTCCAGAGCTTGCTTCCTGACCTTCTGCTTGACGGGCCGCGCATGAGGACAGACAGCAAGATGGTGCTCAATCACCTCCCTGGGAATGCCAGGGATGTCGGATGCTTGCCATGCAAACACATCGACATTCGCCCGCAGGAAAGTGACGAGCTCGCCTTCCTATTTGCTATCGAGGGTGGAGCCTATGGTGAAAGCCCCTCCCATGCCATCCTCCTTGACGGACACCTTCTTGGTCTCTGGTGGTGCAACCCTGGATTTCTTGCTCTTGCCGGTGGAGTTCTCTGGCATGTCCTCGACGGGAGCGCAGCACCGCGAAGAGGTGCGCTTGCCGGAGTGGGTGCGAGAGGTCTCGCCGGCCTTCTTCCCTCCCGGGGCTCCAGCGGCAGGAGCAAGTGCCTTGGCGGCAGTTGCTGCAACTGCTTCCCGGTAGAGTTGGTCAGCGCAGATCAGCGCGTCCCTCTTGTCAGAGGGGGCGGTGATGATGGTCATTGGCCCAGGCATCTTCAGCGTGTTGTAGGCGTAATGTGACGCCGCCATGAACTTGGCTAGTGTCGGGCGACCGAGGATCCCGTTGTAGGGCAAGGGGATCTCGGCTACATCGAAGACGATCCTCTCCAACCTCTAGTTCAACTCGCCCCCAAACATCACGGGCAGCATGACCTTACCCTTCAGCTGGCTTCTTCCCGGGTTGACCCCTTGAAACGTGTCCGTCTCTTCAAGGTCTCCATCAGGAATCTGCAGCCTTTTGATCACAATAGGCGAGATCAAGTTCAGACCGGCCCCACCGTCAACTAGCATCTTCGTCACCTTGAGGTTGCGTATTGTTGGTGAAACCAAAAATGGCAAACACCCGGCCGCAGTCGTGCGATTAGGGTGGTCCTCGGTGTCAAAGATGATAGGCGTGCTGGACCACTTCAGTGGCTTCCGTGTGTCGACTGATGGCTCCACCGCTGTGATCTCACGAGCCCACTGCTTGAGCGGCAGTGAGAGGTGTGCAATGAGGCGCCACCGTCGATGCACATGGCCTCCGTAGCTTTCTGAAACTCGTGGTCACCGGACTCGTCGTCCTCGTCATGATCATCGTCTTCTTGCTTCTTGCCATGGCCCCGGGCGGGTCTCTCTTGCTGGTTATCCTTGCCACGGCGGCCTCCTTGGCCGCCATGCTTCTTGCCGGATCCTTCAGCACCGTCCTGGCCCTTCTCCTTGTCCCGCCTCTCATACTCAGCTTTTTGCTTCTCAGCAAGCATCTCAACTTGTCGGCAGTTCTAGAGGTCATGGCTCTTGGTGCGGTGGATCTTGCAATACTGCTTGTGGGAGCTTCCTGGCTTGTCGGCAGCCGCCAAGGCCCGGCAAGCGGCACACCCGGCAACTTCCTTGCCGGGGTCGCTTGCCTTGGCCTTCTTGGCAGCGCCGGTGTCATCAGAACCCTCGACATCAAGCACGGTCTTGCCCTTGCGCTTTCTGTTGTGGCGCCGACCCTTCTTCATTGGGGCGGTGGTGTCTTCGTCTGCGGAGTCAGTTTCCGCACCGGCGTCCTCGTCGGGGTACTTCCTCCCCTCTTCAGCTCGAGCCCACCTATTAGCCAGCACATAAAGTTCGGCCACATCCTTGACCTTGTTCATCGCCAGCTCTTCACGCATCTTGCGGTTGCGCACATTTTGATGGAATGCGCTGATCACGGCGGCAGGGTGAACGTCGGGGATGTTGTACTGCACCCGGCTAAACCTCTGTATGTATTTGCGCAGACTTTCACCTTCCTTCTGGGGGGTGATATGCAGATCGCTTGCTTGGCCATGAGCTTGATGGCCTCCAGTGAAGGTGCCAACGAACACATCACACAAATCCGACCAAGAAGAAATGGAATCCGCCGGCAAGTGCATCAACCATGACATGACATTGGGCTTCAGTGCCAACGGGAAGTAATTGGCAAGCACCTTGTCATCGCGGGCTCCAGCAGCTTGCATCGCGATGGTGTAGATGCTAAGGAACTCAGACGGGTGAGTATTGCCGTTGTACTTCTCGCCAACATCGGGCTTGAACGTGCTGGGAGGGCCACTGGAACTACCGCAGCTCACGGGTAAAGGCTGGGCAACCCACCTCGTAAGGTAGGCCACCATAGCCTCCCGGTGACGGGTGGTCCATAGTGGGCCCTGACCGCCTATCTGACTGGTGGCGCGCATCACGCCGGCGCTCGATGGTGGTTCGAGCGTCTTCAAGGGCTCGTTCCTGAAGGACTTGGCGCTGATCGCGGTGGGTCCATGGATCTGACGATGCTATGGAAATGTTATCACAAGCGTCATCACGACGGATTGACACCCGCGGTAGCTGGCGTGGGGGAGGACAGTGCACCATGGTTGCATCACCTCCGGCCCTTCCACCGCTGGCATGCCATGGCTCGACGGAGCGGAAGCCTATGGGCCCCACTAGTCATGGCTCATCTTTGTTGGCGATGCCAACGAGGCTCCGGACGGTGGCTCTCCACTCGTTGAGCTTCTCCGCAACAGGAGGAAAGTCAAGGAGCAGCCGCGCGCGCGCCAAAGCTTCTGCTAGCGTGGGCAGCGGCGAAAGCTATGTGGACCGTGACGCGCTTCGAGTTCTAACCACGTTAGAAGGAGCCCTATCATGGCCTTTCAGTTGTACGCCATTTTTGTCAGTACTTCGGCATGCATGCTGGCCTCCTTCGTCCCGCGAAGGGTTCACAGGGATCTTCCCAGGTCGGCGCCCGGGGTCACCAACGTGGTGACACTGCTCATCGCGCGCGACTTGGGAAGAGCGTGTCGTGGGCACCGGCGTAGGCATCTTGGAGGCTGCCGCGCCACCAGTAGGTGGCACGGTGCCGCCCCTGGAGGGCCCTGCTGTTGGAAATATGCCCTAGAGGCAATAATAAATTGATTATTATTATATTTCCTTGTTCATGATAATCGTTTATTATCCATGCTATAATTGTATTGATAGGAAACTTAGATACATGTGTGGATACATAGACAACACCAAGTCCCTAGTAAGCCTCTAGTTGACTAGCTCGTTGATCAATAGATGGTTACGGTTTCCTAACCATGGACATTGGATGTCATTGATAACGGGATCACATCATTAGAAGAATGATGTGATGGACAAGACCCAATCCTAAGCATAGCACTAGATCGTGTAGTTCGTATGCTAAAGCTTTTCTAATGTCAAGTATCCTTTCCTTAGACCATGAGATTGTGCAACTCCTGGATACCGTAGGAATGCTTTGGGTGTACCAAACGTCACAACGTAACTGGGTGGCTATAAAGGTGCATTACAGGTATCTCCGAAAGTGTCTGTTGGGTTGGCACGAATCGAGACTGGGATTTGTCACTCCGTGTAAATGGAGAGGTATCTCTGGGCCCACTCGGTAGGACATCATCATAATGTGCACAATGTGATCAAGGAGTTTATCACAGGATGATGTGTTACGGAACGAGTAAAGAGACTTGCCGGTAACGAGATTGAACAAGGTATCGGGATACCGACGATCGAATCTCGGGCAAGTATCGTACCGATAGACAAAGGGAATTGTATATGGGATCGATTGAGTCCTTGACATCGTGGTTCATCCGATGAGATCATCGTGGAACATGTGGGAGCCAACATGGGTATCCAGATCCCGCTGTTGGTTATTGACCGGAGAACATCTCGGTCATGTCTGCATGTCTCCCGAACCCGTAGGGTCTACACACTTAAGGTTCGGTGACGCTAGGGTTATAGAGATATTAGTGTGCGGTAACCCAAAAGTTGTTCGGAGTCCCGGATGAGATCCCGGACGTCACGAGGAGTTCCGGAATGGTCCGGAGCTAAAGAATTATATATAGGAAGTGCTATTTCGGCCATCGGGACAAGTTTCGGGGTCATCGGTATTGTACCGGGACCACCGGAAGGGTCCCAGGGGTCCACCGGGTGGGGACACCTGCCCTGGGGGCCACATGGGCTGTAGGGGGTGCGCCTTGGCCTACATGGGCCAAGGGCACCAGCTCCAAGAGGCCCATGCGCCAAGAGAAGAGAAAAAGGGGAGAGTCCTAAAGGGGGAAGGCACCTCCGAGGTGCCTTGGGGAGGATGGACTCCTCCCCCCCTTGGCCGCACCCTTTCCTTGGAGGAAGGGGCAAGGGCTGCGCCTCCCCCCTCTCCCTTGGCCCTATATATAGTGGGGAAAAGGAGGAGCAACCATACCTAAGGCCTGGCGCCTCCCTCTCCCTCCCGTGACACATCTCCCTCCTCCCGCAGCGCTTAGTGAAGCCCTGTTGGAATCCCGCTACTTCCACCACGCCGTCGTGCTGCTGGATCTCCATCAACCTCTCCCTCCTCCTTGCTGGATCAAGGCATGGGAGACGTCTCCGCTCCGTACGTGTGTTGAACGCGGAGGTGCCGTCCGTTCGGCGCTAGGATCATCGGTGATTTGGATCACGACGAGTACGACTCCATCAACCCCGTTCTCTTGAACGCTTCCGCTTAGCGATCTACAAGGGTATGTAGATGCACTCTCCTTCCCCTCGTTGCTGGTTTCTCCATAGATAGATCTTGGTGGTACGTAGGAAAATTTTGAATTTCTGCTACGTTACCCAACAGTGGCATCATGAGCTAGGTCTATTGCGTAGATTCTTTGCACGAGTAGAACACAAAGTAGTTGTGGGCGTTGATTTTGTTCAATATGCTTGCCGTTACTAGTTTTATCTTGATTCGGCGGCATCGTGGGATGAAGCGGCCCGGACCAACCTTACACGTACGCTTACGTGAGACCGGTTCCACCGACAAACATGCACTAGTTGCATAAGGTGGCTGGCGGGTGTCTGTCTCTCCCACTTTAGTCGGATCGGATTCAATGAAAAGGGTCCTTATGAAGGGTAAATACCAATTGGCATATCACGTTGTGGTTCTTGCATAGGTAAGAAACGTTCTTGCTAGAAACCCATAGCAGCCACGTAAAACATGCAAACAACAATTAGAAGACGTCTAACTTGTTTTTGCAGGGTATGCTATGTGATGTGATATGGCCAAAAAGGATGTGATGAATGATATATGTGATGTATGAGATTGATCATGTTCTTGTAATAGGAATCACGACTTGCATGTCGATGAGTATGACAACCGGCAGGAGCCATAGGAGTTGTCTTTATTTATTTATGACCTGCGTGTTAACTTAAACGTCATGTAATTACTTTACTTTATTGCTAACCGTTAGCCATAGTAGTAGAAGTAATAGTTGGCGAGGCAACTTCATGAAGACACGATGATGAAGATCATGATGATGGAGATCATGGTGTCATGCCGGTGACGATGATGATCTTGGAGCCCCGAAGATGGAGATCAAAAGGAGCAAAATGATATTGGCCATATCATGTCACTATTTGATTGCATGTGATGTTTATCATGTTTATGCATCTTGTTTACTTAGAACGACGGTAGTAAATAAGATGATCCCTTACAACAATTTCAAGAAGTGTTCTCCCCTAACTGTGCACCATTGCTACAGTTCGTCGTTTCGAAGCACCACGTGATTATCGGGTGTGATAGATCCTTACGTTCACATACAATGGGTGTAAGACAGATTTACACATGCAATACACTTAGGGTTAACTTGACGAGCCTAGCATGTACAGACATGGCCTCGGAACACGGAGACCGAAAGGTCGAGCATGAGTCGTATAGTAGATACGATCAACATGAAGATGTTCACCGATGATGACTAGTCCGTCTCACGTGATGATCGGACACGGCCTAGTTTGACTCGGATCATGTGATCACTTAGATGACCAGAGGGATGTCTATCTGAGTGGGAGTTCATAAGATGAACTTAATTATCCTGAACATAGTCAAAGGTCTTCGCAAATTATGTCGTAGCTCACGCTATAGTTCTACTGTTTAGATATGTTCCTAGAGAAAAATTAGTTGAAAGTTGACAGTAGCGATTATGCGATCAGTAGAAAGCTTATGTCCTTAATGCACCGCTCAGTGTGCTGAACCTCGAACGTTGTATGTGGATGTTGCGAACATCTGAAATACACATTTTGATAACTACGTGATAGTTCAGTTAAACGGTTTGGAATTGAGGCACCAAAGACGTTTTTGAAACGTCGCGAAACATATGAGATGTTTTGAGGGCTGAAATTGGGATTTCTGGCTCGTGCCCACGTCAAGAGGTATAAGACCTCCGACGATTTTCTTAACCTACAAACTAAGGGAGAAAAGCTCAATTGTTGAGCCTGTGCTCAGATTGTCTGAGTACAACAATCATTTGAATCGAGTGGGAGTTGATCATCCAGATGAGATAGTGATGTTTCTCCGAAAGTCATTGCCACCAAGCTGCTAGAGCTTCGTGATGAACTATAATATATCAGGGACATATATGATGATCCTTGAGATATTCGCGACGTTTGACACCACAAAAGTAGAAATCAAGAAGGAGCATCAATTGTTGATGGTTGGTGAAACCACTAGTTTCAAGAAGGGCAAGGGCAAGAGGGGATACTTCATGAAATGGCAAATCAGCTGCTGCTCTAGTGAAGAAACCCAAGGTTAAACCCAAACCCGAGACTAAGTGCTTCTGTAATAAGGGGAACAACCACTGGAGCAGAATTACCCTAGATACTTGGTAGATGAGAAGGCTGGCAAGGTCGATAGAAGTATATTGGATATACATTGTGTTAATGTGTACTTTACTAGTACTCCTAGTAGCACCAGGGTATTAGATACCGGTTCGGTTGCTAAGTGTTAGTAACTCGAAACAAAAGGCTACGGAATAAACGGAGACTAGCTAAAGGTGAGCTGACGATATGTGTTGGAAGTTTTTCCAAGCTTGATATGATCAAGCATCGCACGCTCCCTCTACCAAAGAGATTGGTGTTAAACCTAAATAATTGTTATTTGGTGTTTGCGTTGAACATAGACATGATTGGATTATGTCTATCGCAATACGGTTATTCATTTAAGGAGAATAACGGTTACTCTGTTTATTTGAATAATACCTTCAATGGTCTTGCACCTAAATTGAATGGTTTATTGAATCTCGATCGTAGTGATACACATGTTCATGCCAAAAGATAGTAATGATAGTACCACCTACTTGTGGCACTGCCACGTAAGTCATATTGGTATAAAACGCATGAAGAAGCTCCATGTTGATGGATCTTTGGGCTCACTCGTTTTTGAAAGGTTTGAGACATGCGAACCATGTCTATTGGTGTATATGCATGAAGAAACTCCATGCAGATGGACCGTTTGAACTCACTTGATTTTGAATCACTTGAGACATGCAAATCATACCACATGGGCAAGATGACTGAAAGCCTCGGTTTCAGTAAAATGGAACCAGAAAGCAACTTGTTGGAAGTAATACATTTTGATGTGTGCAGTCCATTGAGTGTTGAGGCATGTAGTGGATATTGTTATGTTCTTACTTCACAGATGATTTGAGTAGATGTTGAGTACATTTACTTGATGAATCACGAGTCTGAATTATTGAAAGGTTCAAGTAATTTCAGGGTGAAGTTGAAAGATCATCGTGACAAGAGGATAAAAGATCTATGATATGATCATAGAGATGAATATCTGAATTACGAGTTTGGCACAGAATTAAGACATTGTGGAAATTGTTTCACAACTAATACAGCCTGGAACACCATAGTGGGATGGTGTGTCCGAACATCATAACTGCACCCTATTAGATGTGATGCATACCATGATGTCTCTTATCGAATTACCACGATAGTTTATGGGTTAGGCATTAGAGACAACCACATTCACTTTAAATAGGGCACCACGTAATTCCGATGATATGACACCGTATGAACTATGGTTTAGAGAAACCTAAGCTGTCATTTCTTAAAAGTTTGGGGCTGCTATGCTTATGTGAAAAAGTTTCAGGCTGATAAGCTCGAACCCAAAGCGGATAAATGCATCTTCATAGGACACCCAAAGCAGTTGGGTATACCTCCTGTCTCAGATCCGAAAGCAATTAGGGATTGTTTCTAGAATCGGGTCCTTTCTCGAGGAAAAGTTTCTCTCGAAAGAATTGAGTGGGAGGATGGTGGAGACTTGATGAGGTTATTGAACCGTCACTTCAACAAGTGTGTAGCAGGGCACGGGAAGTTGTTCCTGTGGCACCTACACCAATTGAAGTGGAAGCTTGTGATAGTGATCATGAAGTTTCGGATCAAGTCACTACCGAACCTCATAGGGTGACAAGGATACGTACTACTTCAGAGTGGTACAGTAATCCGGTCTTGGAAGTCATGTTGCTAGACAACAATAAACCTACGAGCTATGGAGAAGCGATGGTGGGCCCGGATTCCGATGAATGGCTCGAGGCCATAAAATCCGAGAGAGGATCCATGTATGAAAACAAAGTGTAGACTTTGGCAGAACGGCTCAATGGTCGTAAGGCTATTGAGTACAGATGGATTTTAAAAGGAAGACGGACAATGATGGTAAATGTCACCATTAAGAAAGCTCGACTTGTCGTTAAGAAGTTTCCGACAAGTACAAGGAGTTGACTACGGTGAGACTTTCTCACTCGTAGCGATGCTAAGAGTTTGTTGGAATTATATTAGTGATTACTGCATTATTTATGAAATCTTGCAGATAGGATGTCAAAACATTGTTTCCTCGACGAATTTCTTGAGGAAAGGTTGTATGTGATACAACCAGAAGGTTTTGTCAATCCTGAAAGATGCTAATAAGTATGCAAAGCTCCAGCTATCCTTCTGAGGACTGGAGTAAGCATCTCGGAGTTGGAATGTATGCTTTGATGAGATGATCAAAGATTTTGGGTTTATACAAAGTTCATGAGAAACTTGTATTTCCAAAGAAGTGAATGGGAGCACTATAGAATTTCTGATGAGTATATGTTGTTGACATATTAATGATCAGAAATGATGTAGAATTTCTAGAAAGCATATAGGGTTGTTTGAAAGGTGTTTTTCAATAGAAAGCCTGGATTAAGCTACTTGAGCATTGAGCATCAAGATCTATAAGGATAGATCAAAACGATTAATAGTACTTTCAAATGAGCACATACCTTGACATGATCTTGAAGGTGTTCAAGATGGATCAGTCAAAGAAGGAGTTCTTGCCTGAGTTGTAAGGTATGAAGTTAAGACTTAAAGCTCGACCATGGCAGAATAGAGAGAAAGGACTAAGGTCGTCCCCTATGCATAAGACGTAGGCTCTACAGTATGCTATGCTGTGTACCGCACCTGAAGTGTGCCTTGCCATGAGTCAGTCAAGGGGTACAAGAGTGATCCAAGAATGGATTACAGGACAGCGGTCAAAGTTATCCTTAGTAACTAGTGGACTAAGGAATTTTCTCGATTATGGAGGTGGATAAAGAGTTCAACGTAAAGAGTTACGACGATACAAGCTTAACACCTATCCGGATAGCTCTGAGTAGAGATACCGGATACGTATAATGGAGCAACAATTTAGAATAGCTCCAAGTAGAACAGTTATTTGGAATAGCTCCAAATAGAACGTGGTAGCTGCATCTAGGAGATGACATAGAGATTTGTAAAGCACACACGGATCTGAAAAGGTTCAGACCCGTTGACTATAACCTCTCTCACAAGCATAACATGATCAAACCCAGAACTCATCGAGTGTTAATCACATGGTAATGTGAACTAGATTATTGACTCTAGTAAACTCTTTGGGTGTTAGTCACATAGGGATGTGACCTTGAGTGCTAATCACATATCGATGTGAACTAGATTATTGACTCTAGTGCAAGTGGGAGACTGTTGGAAATATGCCCTAGAGGCAATAATAAATTGATTATTATTATATTTCCTTGTTCATGATAATCGTTTATTATCCATGCTATAATTGTATTGATAGGAAACTTAGATACATGTGTGGATACATAGACAACACCAAGTCCCTAGTAAGCCTCTAGTTGACTAGCTCGTTGATCAATAGATGGTTACGGTTTCCTAACCATGGACATTGGATGTCATTGATAACGGGATCACATCATTAGAAGAATGATGTGATGGACAAGACCCAATCCTAAGCATAGCACTAGATCGTGTAGTTCGTATGCTAAAGCTTTTCTAATGTCAAGTATCTTTTCCTTAGACCATGAGATTGTGCAACTCCCGGATACCGTAGGAATGCTTTGGGTGTACCAAACGTCACAACGTAACTGGGTGGCTATAAAGGTGCATTACAGGTATCTCCGAAAGTGTCTGTTGGGTTGGCACGAATCGAGACTGGGATTTGTCACTCCGTGTAAACGGAGAGGTATCTCTGGGCCCACTCGGTAGGACATCATCATAATGTGCACAATGTGATCAAGGAGTTGATCACGGGATGATGTGTTACGGAACGAGTAAAGAGACTTGTCGGTAACGAGATTGAACAAGGTATCGGGATACCGACGATCGAATCTCGGGCAAGTATCGTACCGATAGACAAAGGGAATTGTATACGGGATCGATTGAGTCCTTCACATCGTGGTTCATCCGATGAGATCATCGTGGAACATGTGGGAGCCAACATGGGTATCCAGATCCCGCTGTTGGTTATTGACCGGAGAACATCTCGGTCATGTCTGCATGTCTCCCGAACCCATAGGGTCTACACACTTAAGGTTCGGTGACGCTAGGGTTATATAGATATTAGTATGCGGTAACCCGAAAGTTGTTCAGAGTCCCAGATGAGATCCCGGACGTCACGAGGAGTTCCGGAATGGTCCGGAGGTAAAGAATTATATATATGAAATGCTATTTCGGCCATCGGGACAAGTTTCGGGGTCATCGGTATTGTACCGGGACCACCGGAAGGGTCCCAGGGGTCCACCGGGTGGGGCCACCTGCCCCGGGGGCCACATGGGCTGTAGGGGGTGCGCCTTGGCCTACATGGGCCAAGGGCACCAGCTCCAAGAGTCCCATGCGCCAAGAGAAGAGAAAAAGGGGAGAGTCCTAAAGGGGGAAGGCACCTCCGAGGTGCCTTGGGGAGGATGGACTCCTCCCCCCCTTGGCCGCACCCTTTCCTTGGAGGAAGGGGCAAGGGCTGCACCTCCCCCCTCTCCCTTGGCCCTATATATAGTGGGGAAAAGGAGGAGCAACCATACCTAAGGCCTGGCGCCTCCCTCTCCCTCCCGTGACACATCTCCCTCCTCCCGCAGCGCTTAGCGAAGCCCTGTTGGAATCCCGCTACTTCCACCACGCTGTCGTGCTGCTGGATCTCCATCAACCTCTCCCTCCTCCTTGCTGGATCAAGGCATGGGAGACGTCTCCGCTCCGTACATGTGTTGAACGCGGAGGTGCCGTCTGTTCGGCGCTAGGATCATCGGTGATTTGGATCACGACGAGTACGACTCCATCAACCCCGTTCTCTTGAACGCTTCTGCTTAGCGATCTACAAGGGTATGTAGATGCACTCTCCTTCCCCTCGTTGCTGGTTTTTCCATAGATAGATCTTGGTGATACGTAAGAAAATTTTGAATTTCTGCTATGTTACCCAACACCTGCGCCACCTGCGGGGGGGGCCAACTCCGTCTTTGGATCTGGCGGCATGCGGCTCGCCGTCTTGTGCACAAATGATGCCGCTCGCCAGGCTCCGACTGCCAGTGCGATGTGGGTGTTCGCGGGCCGCGCCCACAGGTTTTGTCCATGACCGCATGGGAGTCCGGCTCCATATGAACCGATCACTGTCGTCGTCTTCCTCTTGGGAGCCATCACGACGAAGAACTGCTAGACTAGCTACTAGACCGGATTTTCGCAACTACGCCCCCTACCTAGCGCGCCAAAGATGTCGGTGAGAACGACACCTATGGAATCACAGGAATCCCTACTACAGTCGATGGGCGCGAGGTTGTGGAAAGAGCGGGTTTACGAGCTAGCACAAGGATCGTTTACCTAGGTTCGGGCCGCAAGGATCGCTTAATACCCTAGTCCTGCTTTGGTGTATATCTGAATGTTCTTGTGTTCTTGAACTAGCTATGGTGCGTGTGTTGTCAAAAAAGCCGAATCCTTCTCCCGTACGCCTCGGGCCTCCTATTATAGGAAAGAAGGGGACGCCACAGTGGCACACGGGAGGAGGAAAGTGCATGCGGTGGCTGAGTCTATCCTCTGGCAGTGTCGGACAAATGCATTTAATGAGCTGCTGACGTGCCCTTCTTGCTGTCACCGCCTCGCCTCACTTCGACGCGCGTCCAGGCCAGCGCAGCATGCGGCACCTTGTAGGCTAGTAAGTTGCTGAGCCGGTGCGGTGGCAGGGTCTTCACAAAGATCTGCATGACACCACGCAGGTGTTTGCTGAGCTGGTCTCGGGGCCGCACATTGCCACGCAGGTGCTCGCCTGGCTGGCTGGACTGGCAAATGCATGGAAATGGCGGTGGAGTCTTGGCGGGCGCGGGCCTGGCCGTGGCCCCGCTGATGTCCCCGGCAAGGGTCTTGTCGGGGCCCCGGCAAGGGTCTTTCCACAGCACTGTGGTCGTCCCCGACAAGGATCTTGCCAGAGGCCTCGTGTGTTTCCTCGGCAGGGATCAGTGTCGGTGTCGAAACCGGCGGATCTCGGGTAGGGGGTCCCAAACTGTGCGTCTAAGGCTAATGGTAACAGGAGGCGGGGGGACATAATGTTTACCCAGGTTCGGGCCCTCTCGATGGAGGTAATACCCTACTTCCTCCTTGATTGATCTTGATGATATGAGTATTACAAGAGTTGATCTACCACGAGATCGTAGAGGCTAAACCCTAGAAGCTAGCCTATGATTATGATTGTTGTTGGTCCTATGGACTAAACCCTCTGATTTATATAGACACCGGAGGGGGCTAGGGTTACACAGAGTCGGTTACAGAGAAATAAATCTACATACCCGAATTGCCAAGCTTGCCTTCCATGCAAAGGAGAGTCCCGCTCGGACACGGGACGGAGTCTTCAATCTTGTATCTTCATAGTCCAACAGTCCGGCACAAGTACATAGTTCGGCTGTCCGAGGACCCCCTAATCCAGGACTCCCTCAGTAGCCCCTCAATCAGGCTTCAATGATGATGAGTTTGGCATGCAGATTGTCTTCAGCATTGCAAGGCGAGTTCTTCTCCAAAATCCCAGAGTACCTGTTGTAGCGAGCAGTGTCCAGCTTCCCATTAATGTTGCACTCCTCGGCTTCTGTACCTTAATAATGGCAGTCTCCACGTGTCGAGCGAATGCGAGAAGTCGGGGCATTTTTACATTTGCCACCCTGACCATGTAAATAAATTGTCTATTAAAGAGACGAGGATCCTCAGATCCAAATCACACCATCTTCCCCTAGCGAGGATCCATCAGAGCGCGCCCGAAAAAAGCCATCCCATCATGGCCGGCTGCCGCAGCTCCTCCTCTCGTTCCCGTAGCGCTAAGCCAGGTGATTGGGAGTAGTGTTCTGTATCCCATGGCCAATTGGTGGAGTTGCAGACCCAGAGGTTTCTCTCGCCTGCATATCTTGTCCCCGTCTGAGCCGAACTAGCCACTTACGATGGCGGGGAGCAAGCAGAGAGTTCCCCCAACCCGTCCAGGGGGGAGCGAGTATGCCTTGTCCCTTACTTGCTGAGGGGCCTCATATTTCCAATCCATCTGTTCCTCCACGGGCTCCTGGAGTTTTACGGCCTCCAGCTGCATAACTTCAGTCCTGCTTCCATACTGCACATCGCAGGTTATGTCACACTTTGCGAGCTACTTCTGGGCTGCGAAGCTCATTTCGAGCTATAGAAGAGGCTATTCTGCCTCGTCCCTCGTAATCAGGAGGGATCAATATATCAAGTGGGTGGAGCCGAAATATGGTGCATCGCCGGGACCAGATACCTGTCCGGCACTCCGAAGAAGACATCCGAAGACTGGCCTTCGGAATGGTTTTATATAGACAACGTCCCCCTTCCGGACCCTATCCGGATGGGCCTTCCTGAGTTTGCCAATGCCCCACTGAAGAAACACCGCAGCTGGCGTCCCCGGAGCCCCCAGGAGGAAGATAACAGAGAGGACCTTTATCTGATGGGCAGGATAAAAATGCTGGCCAAATCAGGATTGACAATGATCGAGGTTATGTCAATATGCATAATGCGGGGGGTGCAGCCACTCCAGTATCGGGGGAAACCCATGTGGCACTTCAATGGAGAAGACGATGCCACCCGCTGCGGTCGTAAAGGTCCGGACTCTACCACCGCTCTGGCGAAAATATTGTCCGATTTGTATAAAGGAGAAGAAGAGGAGTTTATCCGCATTAAGCCACGGGATGGATTTTCCATGTACAACCCCCCAAGCTGGGTGAGCTGCTATCTTTTACTCAACTCCATTCATTCCTGCATTCTTCATCACAAATATTTACCTTGCTAATTCATAGCAGGAACTACGAAAAGCTGTGAGTGAGGTCCACAGCCCATCTCCACAGCCAGAGGACCCTGACCGGGCCCTCGACCCCGGACTCGAAGAAGATCCGGACATATTTGTGGAGCTCGTCGACAGGACGTTTTACCAGTTAAGCTGTGACCGTGCCTTAGTGGCCATCATAGCTGATTATCCCAGCCTACTCCCTGCATCACATGTAAGTAAAACCGGAGTCCGAACTTCTGAGAAGGATCCCATATTTGCGTCTTACCCACCGCACATGTATTGTGTTTTATAGGGAAGGCCATCGGGGCATCGTGCCGAACCCGCGGTGACTCGTCAACAAGGGGCACCGAAGCCGGGTAGGCTTAAAAGGAAGGCGGTCAGGACCGAGACACCGTCGCAGAGGTATGATTAAAAACCTGCTACGTGATTATCGTCTTTTAAAATATAACAATATCCATGGTTCCCTGGCAGAAAAAGCGCTCGCCGGACTATGTCTGGAGAGCCTACCAGCCACACCTCCACCAGCCGGACTCCAGAGCCGGACTCAGGGGCGGAGGCTAACACGGGGACAACGCCGGACGGTCCTCCCACAGAGGATGCGGATAGAATATCTGCTACAAATTCCAAAGTGGAGAGTGCCATGAATCACAGGCGTCGACGGGCCGTACTCCACGACCCTAATTTCTTCGAAGAGGCGTTCAATGCCTTCAACTCAGGAGATGCGTACATCCGAGCTTCTCAAGGTGGTCTTGCTAGAGCCACTGGCCAGTATTTAAAGGATATACGGGTAAGAAAATCTGATAATTATGTATATTAGTAGCCCCGGAGACTTGAAACAGTTGGCACAACTGATTTAAGGATCATTGTATGCATAGGTTCTTACAGAGAAGAACACCCATTTGTCCCAAGAGCTGGAACAGTGCAAAGCCCAGCTAAGGGTCGTAGTTGCCGGAATGGAGGAATCTAAGAAGGCCTCATCTGGTAATACTTGTCTCAAAAAGAATGTAATTACGTGTACTAGTTAGTATTCGGCATGCTTGTGAATCCAATAATGGATTCTGCAGATTACCCTGGAGGGAATCCGGGGATCGCACAAGAGGATGAGCAACAAGCTAAACGACAACTAGAGGCTGGCGAGCATGTGCTTACACGGGTTAGGCAGGACAAAAATGATCTCCAAGATGCCAATACCCGGCTGGGCATTGAATTAAAAGATGTTCGGGCCCAGCTTGCTGACTCCGTGAAGGAGAATAAGAGGCTTCGACGCGGCATTTTTAGTAAGTGCTCGAACGAACCTTTATATAGTTCGGCGAAGAAACGGGCTAATAGAGTTATGTCTGTAGGTATGCTGACAGGTCATCTCGAAGAGGAGATGCCCGGATCCACAGGCGATCTTCTGCAAGAGCTCTCACAACTGCACGAACAAGTGCGGCAGGTGATGCAGGGTATTGCCCAGGCCTTGTGGCCATCCGCCTCCCTACCAGGAGGCATGGGGGGGCTTGTAGAGATGCTCAAGGGAGCGCGGCGGCGCATCCGATTATGGAAGATATCGGCCTGCCGACAAGGTGCGAGGGAAGCCTGGGCCATGGTGAAGACGTGGTACACCAAGGTTGACCCGAATCACATGGCTGAGGTCGGACCTGTAGGGTCAGATGGGAAAGAGATCCCTGTTAGTCTGGTATATGACCAGGTAGGATTAGCTGCAAAGTATTCCCAACAGGATTGTAGGCTAGACAGCCTGTTGGATGGTAAAGAAGAATTTAGTCAATCTAAGTGACTGTGTACTTCGAATGACATATTTTGTCCCTAGCCGGATTGTAAATCATTTTTCATGGCGGACCTTTTCGCTTCAACCTCTGGACCTGAGAGTCCGGGGTGTATCCGAGTACCCACTCAGTTATGTAAACTGGGGTACGCGTGGAAACCAGGCGTAGGGGTCATAAGTGCTTGAACAGACAAGTACCCAACTAGTTATGTTATATTACATGGATAGTAAGAAACATCTTCCAGGGAGAATAGTTCCGTTAAGGGTTCCTTTCCCTGGGTACGCATGCATTGACGTGCATGTCCGAACTTCGAACAGAGATGCTAGATATGAAACATCTGCGGGTTTATATTGTAAATAGGTAAAAAGCATCTTTTGTTCACCGACCAAATATTCCCTTAAGAACGCTAGCTTTCGGCTTCACCCAGTCTGAGGTACACGTCCGGTTGAGCCGGCAGTAACGATCGCAGAGGTGCTCCCCTTATGCCCTAGCCGAACTAACGGGAACGTAGGGCATTAACACAGGAGCCAGGCAACCCAGCTTGGCCAAAACTTAAGTCATACCGATGCATATAATGGCGAAAAAAGGTACATATGGAAAAGCGACACATATGTAGTGGGCATGAAGCCCTGGAGATAATTATATTAAGCTTCTGTATAAGAAGCCCCCAGGTATAATGAGCGCGCATAGCACGTCAAGATTGTGTAATCAAGACACACTTGAAGCCTTTAAGGCTATAAAAAATGAAGAAAGAAAGGAAGAAAGAAAGAAAGAGGATATAACTTAAGAAAGAAAGGCGGAGGTAAGGAGACAAACACAGAGTTCGGCACTAAGCGTAGAATCTTCGGTGTCTGGCCGCGTACCATGGGTTTTGGCTCGAGTCGATTAACATATGCATCACGCAGACGGTACGCTCCTCCAGTGAGAACTTTATCAATGATGAAGGGACCCTCCCACTTGGGCTTGAGCTTGTCCTTTTTCTTCTCCGGTAGGTGTAGAACGAGTTTGCCAACGTTATAAGTTTTGGCCCGTACTTCTCTGCTTTGATACCTTCGAGCCTGTTGCTGATAGAATGCGGAACGGGCTTTTGCAATGTCACGCTCCTCCTCAAGGGCATCTAAATTGTCCTGCCGATCAAGCTCAGCTTCTCTCTCTTTGTACATGCGCACTCAAGGTGAGTCATGAATGATATCGCAAGGCAATACCGCCTCTACGCCGTACACCATAAAAAATGGTGTGTATCTGGTAGTGCGATTCGGCATGGTCCGCAGCCCCCATAGTACGGAGTCGACATCCTCGACCCAGTGTGTATCTGATTCCTTCAAAGATCGCACTAGTCTGGGTTTGATGTCGCTCATAATAAGACCATTTGCTCGTTCGACTTGACCATTTGTTTGGGGGTGATAGACGGAGGCGTAATCGAGCTTAATGCCCATGTTGCTGCACCAAGTTTCACCACGTCGGTTGTGAAGTTGGAGCAATTATCGGTGAAGATGCTGTGGGGAACACCGTAACGGTGTACGACCCCTGATATGAAGTCTATCACTGGTCCGGATTCGGCCGTTTTAACTGGTTTGGCTTCTATCCATTTGGTGAATTTATCCACCATGACCAACAAGTATTTTTTTTCTTATGGCTTCCTCCTTTAAGGGGTCCAACCATATCGAGCCCCCAGACCGCAAAGGACCAAGTTATGGGGATTGTTTGGAGAGCGGTAGGTGGCATATGGCTTTGATTTGCAAAAAGCTGGCAACCGACGCAATATTGGACGAGGTCATGTGCGTCTGCTCGAGCTGTTGGCCAATAGAAACATGTGCGGAAGGCCTTGCTTACAAGGGCCCGAGCTGCGGTGTGGTGGCCGCTGAGTCCAGCATGAATTTCAGCCAATAGCTGCCGCCCTTCCTATTCGGAGATGCACCTTTGGAGCACTCCGGTCGCGCTTTTCTTATAAAGCTCTCCCTCGTGGACCTTGTAGGCTTTAGAGCGCCGCACAATGCAACGTGACTCGTTTTCGTCCTCGGGGAGTTCTTGCCTATTTAGGTATGCTAAGAAGGGTTCTTTCCATTGGGCGATGACAGCCATGATCACGTGGACCGAAGGTGTTATTTCTGTGGCGGAGCCTCCGATTATGTTAGGGTGTTCGGGATCTGGGGTTGTGGTCGGATCCGAACTAGTATTGCCGGTCTCCCCTTGCCACACCACGGACGGCTTGAAAAGCCTTTCTAAGAAGATATTAGGCGGGACGGGGTCGCGTTTAGCGCTGATGCAGGCGAGGATATCCGCCGCTTGATTGTTTTCTCGGACCACGTGATGGAATTCGAGCCCCTCGAACCGAGCTGACATTTTGAGGACGGCATTGCGGTAAGCCTCCATTTTCGGGTCCCTGGCATCAAAGTCTCCATTTATTTGAGATATTGCGAGGTTCAAATCCCCCCGCACCTCTAGGCGTTGAATGCCATGGAGACCGCCATCCGAAGACCGTGCAATAGAGCCTCGTATTCGGCTGCATTGTTGGAGTCTGTGTATAGTATTTGTAGTACGTATTGGACCGTATCTCCAGTGGGGGATGTCAGGACAACACCCGCTCCCAGACTAGCCAGCATCTTAGAGCCGTCAACGTGCATGACCCAATTGGAGTATGCGTCGTACTCTTTAGGGAGTTCGGCTTCTCTCCATTCAGCGACAAAGTCAGCCAGTACTTGCGACTTAATGGCTCACCATGGTTTATATATGATGTCGAACGGGAGGAGCTCGATGGCCCACTTAGCAATCCGGCCCGTGGCATCGCGGTTATTTATTATATCGTTGAGTGGTACTTCAGAGGCCACCAAGATTGAACACTCTTGGAAGTAGTGTCGTAGTTTCCGAGATGCCACGAAGACCGCGTATGCTATCTTTTGATAATGTGGGTACCGTGACTTGCATGGTGTGAGGACAGTGGATACATAGTATACCGGCTTTTGAAGCGGGAATTTATGTCCGTCCTCCTCTCGTTCGACGATGAGCACTGCACTTACAACCTGGTATGTTGCAGCTATATATAACAGCATGGGTTCGCCGATATTTGGTGCGGCCAGGATTGGATTGCTGGCCAAGAGGGCTTTTATTTCTTCCAGTCCGGCCGTGGCCGCATCCGTCCACTCGAAGTGTTTGGTGCATCGAAGAAGGCGATAAAGAGGTAGTGCCTTTTCTCCCAATCGGGAGATAAAGCGGCTTAGGGCATCCACGCATCCAGTTAATTTCTGGATTTGCTTGAGGTCTGTTGGGGTAGCCAACTGTGTCAGAGCTCGGATTTTAGCGGGATTTGCTTCAATTCCTCTATTGGAAACGATGAAGCCCAGGAGCTTTCCGGTAGGCACGCCGAAAACGCATTTTTCCGGATTGAGCTTGATGTCATATGTTCGGAGATTGTCGAACGTAAGCCTCAAGTCGTCTATTAAAGATTCGATGTGTATGGTTTTGATGACCACGTCGTCTACATATGCCTCAACTATTTTGCCGATTTGTTTTTCCAGGCATGTCTGAATCATGCGTTGATGGGTTGCACCGGCATTTTTGAGACCGAAAGGCATGGTGTTAAAACATAAGGGGTCGTATGGAGTGATGAATGCCGTTGCGGCTTGATCGGACTCCGCCATCTTGATTTGATGGTATCCGGAGTATGCGTTGAGGAAGCACAATGAGTCGTGTCCTGTGGTAGCATCGATGATTTAATCGATGTGGGGGAGAGGGAAGGGATCCTTGGGGCAAGCCTTATTGAGGTCCTTGAAATCGACACATAGGCGCCAGGATTTGTCCTTCTTTGGTACCATCACCAGGTTTGCTAGCCAGTCCGGGTGTTTTATTTCTCTGATGAATCCGGCTTCAAGTAACTTGGCTAGGTCCTCTCCCATGGCTTGTCGCTTGGGCTCGGAAAAGCGCCAAAGAGTCTACTTGACCGGCTTGTATCCCTTCAGTATGTTTAGGCTATGCTCGGCCAGCCTGCGTGGGATACCTGGCATATCTGAAGGGTGCCAGGCAAAGATGTCCCAATTCTCGCACAAGAACGCCCGCAGTGCGGCATATATTGTGGGGTTCAGTTGTGCCCTGATGGATGCTGTTTTTGTAGAGTCCGTTGGGTGGACTTGGAATTTGACTATTTCGTCCGCTGGTTTGAAAGAGGTGGACTTGGATCGCTTATCGAGTATTACGTCGTCCCTGTCCACTGTGGAGCGCAGCGCCGTTAGTTCTTCAGCCGCGAGGGCTTCGGATAATGCCTCAAGAGCCAGGGCGGCGGTTTTGTTTTCGGCACGGAGTGCTATGTCCGGATCACTAGCTAGAGTGATGATTCCATTGGGCCCGGGCATCTTGAGCTTCATGTACCCT
The DNA here is from genome assembly GCA_963921465.1 of Triticum timopheevii. NCBI lineage: Eukaryota > Viridiplantae > Streptophyta > Magnoliopsida > Poales > Poaceae > Triticum > Triticum timopheevii. Next base: position 351,892,934 of record OY997264.1, read on the forward strand.
TAATGGGGTATAGCTTGGAAGCTCGTGAATGCATCCCGCCCTAAAAGGGTGTGGTATCTGCTACTGAACGAGGCCACTTGGAATGTGATTTCTTCGGACCTGTAATTCTCCGCCGTGCTGAATACCACATCTAGTGTGATTTTTCCCGCACATCATGCCTCCCGGCTAGGGATAATTCTTCTGAAGGTTGTGCTGTTGTGGTCAATTCGGCTCTTGTCTATTTCCATTTTGTTGAGAGTTTCCTCGTAGATGAGGTTTAATCCACTGCCACCGTCCATGAGCACTTTAGTAAGCCGGAAGCCGTCCACAATTGGACTGAGGACCAAAGCGGCTGGTGCTCGGACTGTTCGGAATTGAGGTTCGTCACTGGCGTTGAAGGTTATGGTTGTGTCATTCCATGGGTTTATTGCTGCAATGTGGCAAACTTCGGCGAGGCTGCGGAGTGCTCGTTTGCGCCTATTATTTGAGGCGAAAGTCTTGAAGACTATCAATACTGTATTGTTATTTTCTGCGGGATGATGCTCTACGGTATCGTTAATGAGGAGGTCCTCGCCGCACTTGGCCACCTGTCAGAGTATCCAACATGCTCTAAGGTTGTGTGTTGGTATGGTATCCGGTTTGGTGTGAATTTTGCATGGCCCATTGAGCCATCCCTCCAACACGGTTCCACGCCCTGTGGTGGGCTTTGGTTTCTTCGTGATTGGGTCAGGTGACTTGCTAGAGTGCACCCTTTTAGTTTGGACAAGGGGTTTAGTGAGAGCCGGAGAATCCTAGAATTTTGCTTGGGTTTCCAGGCGCTTTCCATCGCACAGTACTTTTGTACTATGGCCGCCAAGTTAGCAAAGTGTGCTATGTCACGGTGACTTATGGCGTTGAGGATTCCCTTGTCCGTGCAAATTTTGCAAAATAATGAGATTGCGTCTTCCTTGCGACAGTCCTTAACCTTGCTCACTACAAGAAGGAATCTGGCACAAAAGTGATGTACTGTCTCTTGGGATTGTTGTCTAATGTGGGAAAGATCGCTTGTATCTGGGTGGGTGGGTGGATTTAAGTCCGAACCCTGACCCGATCTGAGACCCAGGGGCAAAGGAGCTTCCGAACTTGGCGGTTCGGGTTCTGGGATGTTGCCCCATTTTTCTGGCCCACTGTCCGATTCTAGGTTCGAAGCTTGGGACATGTCCTCCCATAGACGGGTATCCGGCGCGGAGAGCTCGGAAATCCGGACATAGTTCGTCCTCAAAATAGAGGAAGAATCGCTGCATTGCTCCTCCACCACCGCTATCTGATGGGTGATCGGCAGAGAGTTAATCTCCCGTTGATCGGGTTTAAGCCCAATCCAATCATAGTTCGTAGAGACTCCCAAGGCGGCGATGCGATCCAGGAGCTCGTTTAAGGACGAGAGTTCCATTGGATCCATCTGCTCGGTGTATTATGAGCTGACGTGGAGGCTATTTTTGATGACCCCCGAGAAGTCATCGTCGGCGTGGCGACCGATCGGGCGGTCATGACGAAGCCGCCTAGTCGGAGGGTTTGGCCTAAAGCCAGGGCTCCCCTAGAGGTGATGTTGTCCTTCATACCAAGGCGAGCCATCAAGCCTTACCGTGACGACACAGTGGAACTCTCAATGAAAGCACCAATGTCGGTGTCAAAACCGGCGGATCTCGGGTAGGGGGTCCCGAATTGTGCGTCTAAGGCTAATGGTAACAGGAGGCGGGGGACACAATGTTTACCCAGGTTCGGGCCCTCTCGATGGATGTTATACCCTACTTCCTGCTTGATTGATCTTGATGATATGAGTATTACAAGAGTTGATCTACCACGAGATCGTAGAGGCTAAACCCTAGAAGCTAGCCTATGATTATGATTGTTGTTGGTCCTACGGACTAAACCCTCCGGTTTATATAGACACCGGAGGGGGCTAGGGTTACACAGAGTCGATTATAGAGAAGGAAATCTACATATCCGAATTGCCAAGCTTGCCTTCCACACAAAGGAGAGTCCCACCCGGACACGAGGCGAAGTCTTTAATCTTGTATCTTCATAGTCCAACAGTCCGGCACAAGTACATAGTCCGGCTGTCCGAGGACCCCCTAATCCAGGACTCCCTCAATCGTGCCTAGGATCGTCGTCTTCTGGTCTTCATCTGATCTTGTAGGTTTACGATCTTCACAAAGATCTGCATGCCACCATGGAGGTGCCTCCCAAGTCTTGGTTTCAATGTGGCAGATGATGTTGGAACCCTCGGCTCAAGGGTGGCGCGCTCTGCTGGCGTTGGCTGAGTCTCCCCGGCGAGTCCCTTGCCGGGGCTGCGGAGGCTGCCCCAGCAAGGGTCTTCTCGAGGGAGTCCACCTCTCCCTCTTGCTCTTCTTGTCCTCGGTCTTGGCGTTGCTTGATTTGTCTTGCGGCTTCGGCCTCCCTCCTCTGCCCTGCTAAGTGTGGCCGCGGGCGTGGCTCTGACTGCCCGTGCACAGGTAAAGGGGTACAAAGTAGAGCCCCTACTTGTGTACACCGACAGATCGGTTGGAGTAGATTATGAAGCTCGCGTCTTGAAATTGCTTGTAGTAGGAGGTCGACTTGAGGTGGTCAAAGTTTTCTTGTAACTTGACTTGTCGCCGTTGCTTGTAGGTGGCTTGGTTGAGGTAGAAGTTGTCAGAGTCATTGAAGCTTGGGTGTTGGAGAAGCCATAACTCTTCGAAGAGTACTTGTCGTACTTGAAGTCATCTTGCACTTGACGTTCCGCTTTGTTAGCTTGATGCACTAGCTCAATGAGGTTGGAGTAGGGTTGGAAGTCGGCAATCTTCTTGATGGGATGAGTGAGGCCATTCAAGAAATGGGCCATAGTTTGCTCATCATCTTCCGTGACATTGGCTCTTATCATGGAAATCTCCATTTCCTTGTAGTATTCTTCAACGCTCTTTGTTCCTTGCTTGAGGAGTTGGAGTTTCTTGAAGAGGTCGCAGTTGTAGTATGTTGGCACAAAGCATGCTCACATCACATGTTTCATTTCATCCCATGTGGTGATTGGTGGTTCACCTCTTGCCTCTCGGCACTCAAGGACTTGTTCCCACCATATGAGAACATAGTCTTGGCACTCAAGGGATGCCATGGAGATCTTCTTCTCTTCCTCATAGTTGTGCAAGTGAAAGATCTTGTCGACCTTCAATGCCCATGAAAGTTACTCTTTGGGATCATTGCTTCCATTGAACTTGGGCATGGGGAACTTGAGCTTGCCATAACGTTGCTCTTCATTGTGTTGGGGTCAAGGGTGATGATGACGCCCTTGACATGGATTATTGTCAACCTCATATTGCACTTGGCGTGGAGGATTTCCATATTCATCATGCTCTTGGTGAACTTGACGTTGCGGAGGAGCTTGAGGAACTTGACGATGCACTCTGGCTTGGTAGTTTCGCTCTTGAATTTCTTCGCGAAGTGCTTCCTCTTGATTGCGCATATATCGGTTGCGGTTGGCGATGGATCAACTTGACTCTCGAAAGGTACGTTGCACCTCAAGTGCTTGTGCTTCACTTTGTTGTTGTTGAGGATGTTGAGCCTCGGCATCTTGTTTGTCTTGGTGTTGTCGCGCTCGCTCTTCCTCTTGGTGACGTTGATGTTTCCTTTCTTGTGCTTGTGCAAGAGGATCTTGGTTTTGGCAATGATGATGCGCTTGCTCGTCGAAGTGCTCTTGTGAATGATTGCCGTGTAGAGGATTGCGAGTTGCTTGACGGTCTTGGCGCGCAGCTCGACATACAGTGTCCGATGTCGGTGTACTTGAGCCGGAGAGGGTGTCGTCGGAGTGTCGACTCGAGCGGCCCCGTCTTGAGTATGACGGATTGGTAGAAGAGCGGTTTACTAACAAGGCACGAATCTCGTCCATTCTTGCATCGTTCTCTTGTTTGTGTGCGTCGAGCTTGTTGTCGAAGTAGTCTCTTGTTCGTTGCTTGGAGAGTCTCAAGTTGGTGGCGAGATTGTCGATGTGGTCGCTCATTGCTTGTTGTTCTCGATGCAAAGCTCTTTGTGCACCGACGAGGTGGCTCTTGGTGATATAGGATGACATGTCGTCGTCTTGCTCGATGAAGAGTGCGTTGGTAGAAGAACTTGGCCTATCCATCATTCCAAGCAAATATGTGAGTGGGAGAAAGATAAGAACTTATACCAAATGTACCTTGACCGATGTTGAAGATGGATAAATGATCACTCAAATGTGTAACAAGGAAATAGCACAATTGGTACTAATTCTTGTCGGTTCTCACACCTACACAAGTAAAAGCTTATGGTGGAGCTCGGTTAGGATGATGGCACAAAATTTGATGCAATTGTTAGTGAGCCACAATAATGTTGGAAAAGATTCACAAATTTGCAAATGCAACAAGTAGACCAATAGCAAGTTATGGTACACGGAAACACACACACAAATAGATAAGTGGGATCGTGCAACCAAGGAATGAGCCAAAATGTGGAATCCACGAAAATGCTCTTGTTGCACAACACTAGAGAGACGCTAGCACGATTGCACAATAGGCGGATACGAAACTTGTGAACAACCTACTAGGCAAAAATGCAACGACTTCTATCCCAAGTATACTATATGTATGGTATTCCGATGATATGATCCAAGATGATCGAGTATGACAATCTTAATGTAGTATGATGCTATGGTTCTTTCTTATAAGCTCTTTGCTTATCTTTCCCTCTTGCTTAAAAGCTTGTTTGGCTCTTTCTCTTTTGAGCTCTTTTCTCATGCAAAACTTCACGAACCAAGATAGCAATAGTGTATATGCGATGACAACTTTGTGACACAAGAGATGATACCAAGATATGTACCACGATGATATGTTATGTATGCTATGGGAAGTATGATCACTAATGTGCACAAGTCACGTTGCCGGCAATACTCAAAGGCTAGTCTCGATGGGAAAGCAACGCAAAATTGGGCTATGTGGTTATCAATGCAATGGCAAGGAGTAGACAAAGATGTCGTGGAGGTTACCGTCAAGGTAGTCGTTTATAAGAAAGGACGGTTGTTGGCGATGACGAGTCCTTGGCAAAGATGAGCGGTGGTGATGTTGATGCCGAACCGTACCTATATAGCCGAAACACAATAGGACACGGGAACCACAACTCAAATTCTCAAAGACCAAAATGGGTCAAAATTGTTGGAGGTGGTAGCGGGTAAATGATGGTGGTGCTTGCGAAAGGCGGTGTTGGTATCGGAGTGCCTATGCGGTGGTGGAATGGGGGGTTGTAGTTCGTATGCGGATGTGGTGGCGGTGGCTGAAATTTTTTGGGCGAAAAAAATTTAGTTTCGTCAGGGAACAGCAGACGTCCGATCGTCAGACGTCCGGTGGCTAGCGGACTTCCGATGCCTGGGCGATTTCGGGCACAGGAAGAACAACTCGGGTTCGTGGTGGAGGTGGCGAATTTGGTCAAATCCGAGCGATTTTGTGGATGGAGATAGTGGAGATGATGGGGGAAAGCTAGATCGTGGCAAAACAAATCCATGGACCGAATCCAACAAAATTTCATCACACCAACAAATCACAAAAAAAATTGGGCTATTTTTGGTGGGGATTTTTGAAATTGGGGAAGAACACAACAATATCAAGCTAGAAAACAAAGGGTAGGGGCTCCAAATACGTGATCAACGTGGCTCATGATACCAAGATGATGTAGGGTGGAACCCTAGATGCCCGACCTTTAACGATTGGAGGGAATCCTACGAAGAACACGAAGAACACAAGGAGAAATCACGAGAGGAAACATGAGAGAAATCACTCAACCAACAGGATTTGGTCACACATATGCTAGATCCTCGAAACACAAAGAGTGATACACGATTCAAAGTCAACAAAGGACGATACAAAAGGTCTTCTCTGTGAGGAGGTCTTGAAGGGTCTTCCCACGATGGGGTCTTGAATCTGCTTGGGGGATCTTCTCCGAAGAGGTCGTGAGCTCCGAGGAGAAGTAACCAAGTGGATGAGCAAAGCTCTCACACAAATATGAGCTAATCCTGTGCTAACCCTAACTAGGAGGAGGAGGAGGTCTATTTATAGTCTAAGTTCAAAAGGGGGCAGAATGAAAGGGTACATGGGCCTTGGGCCCGAAGCTCCGCACACACAAGTAGCAGATGTCCGGTCTCTACTGGTCGTCCGGTCGATCGCGGAGGTCCGGATGTCCGGTAGGGCTCGGACTTCCGCTAATTACGTTCTGTAAATGGGGTATCGGACGTCCAGAGGTGGCCGGTCGTCCGGTCGCTTCGGTCTTCCGCGGAATCGGCTCGGGAGTGAAATTGCCGGTCATCCTGTGGGGGGCAGACGTCCGCTCGCTGGGCAGTGTTTCCGGTCGTCCGGAGGGGCCGGACATCCGTTCGCTGTAGCTGTCATCGGCTAGGACTTGGGTCGACTGGGCCTTCAGGCGCCGGACGTCCGGTCCTGGTCGGACGTCCGCTGGCTGGAGCGTCATGCGTCGGACGTCCGGTCCTGGGCGGACATCCGCTCGCTGGAGCTTCTTCGATAGCTCTTCTTCTTGTCCTTCGTACTCGGTGTCCTCGCCGTCTTGTCCATTGGATGTAGCTGTTACGTGGCCTTCCTTCAAGTACCTGATCACACATAGTGTTTTCGCTTGAGGTAGTAGCCATGTCTCATGTATAGAAAGTGATAGTTCGGAGAGGAGCGAGTTTACCTTATCTTCGATAGCCTTTGCTCGAGCTCTTGTCATTGGTTCAAGTGGTGTCGTGGGAGATGTAGATACGTCCATGGGGATGATTGTGGGATGCTACGCATCAAGAAGCCCAAAAGATTCCTATTCCTCTAGAGTTCAAAACATCTCCAGCTGCTCACAAGCCCAATTCAGTTATAAAAAACAAATAAACGAAAGATAATGAAGCAAGAAATAGTTAATAGCCACAAAATTAAGAACAAGAAAATAAAATTGCATGAGAAAATGTTACAACCGAAAAAACTTCTGGTGCATATGTGTGTAGCACCCTGCATGTAGAAATACATTCCGATATAGAGTAGTAAATCACAGTCGATTGGTTCGACCAAATAGTCAGATTGAATACGAGTTAGTGGATTTTGTGACAAGAGTGACGGTTGAGAAATAGTCTGATTAAATACGAGTTAGTGGATTTTGTGACAAGAGTGAGGGTTGAGAGTGAGTGGGATGGGGGTTGGGATTGATCTGTTCAGTTAAGGGTGTCTGAGCAGAATAATTCCCTATATTACGAAATGCGGCAAATTACATTTCATTAGAATGGCTTTGAAGCAAATTGCATGAGCGGGCAGTTCATTTCTTTCATCAAGTCATACAACTTTTTGGTTAGCATAGAAGGGTAAATGCATTGCTTGGTTTCTTCAAGAGTTAATAATGGACACAGTGGTGTATGAGTTGCATGCCCAACAATGGACGTCATATTTTTTTGTTTTGTGGTAATGCACAACATTCAACTATATGTTACAGCTTGGGAATAATTTAGGAGACATCAGCTGTACCTTCTTGGCTCGGGAGGCATCACGGGCGACGCACACATCACCCCCCTTGATGGTGGTGGCCGAGCGACATGAACATAGGGGAGTGGATCATGCCGAAGAGTGGGGTGGTTGAAGGGGAACTCCACCTTGGCGGTCCGTGGGGAAGTACGATGTGAAGGAGAGGGCGCCATGGCAAAGGTGAGATGAGTGTCATCCAGTTTTAAAAGAGAGGGCTCCGGCGAATCCCGCTACAGCGGAAAACCGAGCGAGAAAGGGTGGGTCCAACAGAAAAAGGAAAAGGTGGGTTGTTGGGTGGGGGTTTTCTTGGGTCGCACGTTGGGGATAACATGTCAAATAGTCAAGACAAACGCGTTTCTCCCACACATATGGGTTGGATTTGGGGGAGCCCGGACTGTGTAGATGATTGGATTTTGTTTTTAGCCTGCTGGGTGCCCTTTTGATATCCGAGCACACACGGACATATGAGGGAGAAATGAGCTTCTACCTCGAACATGACCACAATCATTTTCTTATCCATTTAAATGCATTATAGCCCGTAGCAACGCACGTGCGTTCTACTAGTCATTTGTAACATAAGCACTCCAAAAGCATAGGTATCAGCCTCATAGTTTTAAAACAGCGGGCTATGCCAAATAGAAGCGGTTCTCCAAATTACGTATAGCGAGGCTATACCGGCTATTTCAAAACTTTACCGAACAATTGTGCATGAACATCATTTAACGGCACCCTTCTCGGACCGCTATAGCAGGGCTAAAAATAAAACTTTGATCACCCTTGGTTGATAACTCTTCACTCATGCCATAGTCTGCATATTAAGGGGCCCGAGTTGTAGTTCCATCCCGGAACCCCGAAATCTCAGGACTGTCTGACACAACTGCAGTGTCACCACCGACTGCAATTGCATGTCTACCTACCGACTAAGCTTTGGTTTCTAACTTTTTTACTTGCAACTGCAAGTCCAACAACAACCACACAGGTGGTGTGGTTCTGATTTTTATTTTTATTTTAACATTTTTTCTTACTAAAGGACTAAAAACCATTCCATTATTTTTGAGTTAGAGTTTCTATCGTTTATCCCTTTCTCATTTTTTTATTGTCCTTTTTTTCTACCACTTTTCTAGTCAACAGAAAAAAATACCATCATTTACCCCTTTCTCATTTTATTTTTCTAGCTCTAGCGTTCTATCACTTCTAGTTATTTTGGGTTTTCTTAGCTTGTGTGTCTACTGGTGTGTAATATTGTAACATGACGATTTCTCTTTCTTTATTGGTCACGTGGGAGGGCATTTTCCTTTTCCAACCTGGGATTTTTCTTTTCTTGTCATTCCGTTTTTCTGTTCTCTTTAAATATTTCTGCCAAGAAAAAGTATAAAACAACACAAGCCAACCCAAAATCAGTCAAACCCACCAAAAAGAAAAGACAGCACACAACGGAGCCCACAAACTAGGGAGCTCCTATACAGCGCTGCACGCGCCCATTAACGATCCGGCGCTTGCAGCGCTGCTAGCATGGGCCGGCCCACTAGCGTGCTGCCCTAACAGCGTGTTTGGTTGGGGGATTTAAAGATTGGGAATGGGAGTTTAAGGTATGTGAAACTAAAAATCCCTTGATTGGATTGGGAACATGGGAATTAAGAGGGGAAGGGGAAGAGGAATTAAGGGGCCTAACTCCCTCAGATCTCTTCCCTGGGGGACCCCTGGTAATTTATGGGGGGAATGGGAATTGAGAGAAGAAATGATGATTCAGTTTTTTGGTTACGTGCGCACGCGAATGGGTGCCGTTGAAAGTTTCCTATTCCCCAGCCTAATCCTACCAACCAAACAGGGGCAGTTAAGTCTCTCCTAAATTCCCTGGTCTAATTGCCTTCACATGCCAATCAAAGGAATGGGATTTAATATCAATTTTCCATGGTAATCCCGCTGCAAACTCCCATCTCTAAATTCCCATTGCCTCTACCCATCGCTGCCAAACACGCAGTAAGTTTTTTTAGTTTCTTTTTAGGAAAATAAAAATATGAAACGAAGAAAGGTTTACAGATTTAAAGAACAAAAGTTCATCCATTTGAAAAAAAGTTCATTCAAATTGAAAAAAAGTTCATATCTTTAAAAAAGGTTCATAAATTTTGAAAAAGTTCATCAATTTGAAAAAAGTTCATTCAAATTGAAAAAATGTTCATCCAATTTAGCAAAAGTTCATTAAATTTGAAAAAAGTTCATAGAAGTTGAAATGAAGTTCATGTATTTTTAGAAAAAGTTCATGGAACTGAAAAAAAGTTTATAAATCAAAAAAGTTCATCCATTTTCCAGACAAAATGTTCATTAAATTTCGAAAAAGTTCATCAATATTCAGAAAAGTTCATCAATCTCAAAAAAGTTCACAGAATTTTCAAAAAAAAATTCATCAACCGGCGCCTAGATGGGCCAACCCATTTACGGACACCACAGGCGCCAGTTAACAAAATGCACGTTAACTGGCGCCTATGGCGTCAAATAGGAAATGCCCACAAACTAGCCCAACAAGCAAACAACAGAAAACCAGCTAAGTGGATGATGTCACTCGACTGAGACATAGCGAAGACTCAGCCGACTGAGTCGTAGACGGTCTCCTAAAGTAATATTCCCTTCGTCCGAAAATAAGTGTCTCAACTTTATACTAATTTTAGTATAAAATTGTATTAATTTTAAGACACTTATATATTTTAGAACGGAGGTAGTACTATCTTGTATCTCGCCGCCTGTTGTAATCCAAACAAGAATCCTTCTGAAATTGAAATCCTGTTGTAATTCCACGACTAGCCTCACCGTATCATCCTCAAACAAGGGACTACAAAATGCTTGGTAAGACCAAATAGTCAGATTGAATTATGATTCACAATCGATCATCAGTCGACGTAGACGCCGCAGGTCTCTCTGATCTCGCCTTGGCTGCCGGTGAGAACGCCAGCCCTGCCCATGTTGATCATGGCGACGGCAAAGTCGGCGAAGAAGATGTCGAGAGAGGAGGCGTTGTTCATGAGCGCGACGTAGGCGCCGGTGAGGCTGTCCTCCAGAAGCGCGGCGTCGGAGCGCAGCACCGCCCGGTGATTGTACACGGACTCGTAGTATCCCAGGTCGAACTTCTCCACCGTCACATCGTCCATGGGCACCACGCTCGCCATCTTATCCGTTGGGCACTTGGTCGTCAGCGTCTTCCCGTACGCCGGCTCCAGCGAGGGGTCCTGGTCGCCGGCTCCAGTGAAGTTGTAGAGCCGCTTGGAGAAGGACGAGCAGTGCGTCACTCCAATCGTGTGCGCCGCTGCATCCATGCATTGTATGTCACGTTCAGTCAGGTCATCGGAGACAAAGGACACCGAGTTATGAATGATTCTTTCGTACCGGAGAGGACGACCATGTCTTTGATGGTGAGGTTCTTGACGGCGAAGTACTGGGTGAGCACGGTGACGTTGCCGTCGGCCGGTGGCAGGTTGGTGAGGGCCTCCTCCAACATGGAGACGTTCCCGTCGCGGCGCCCGGTCTCCACCTCGTAGCGTGGCCCGGCGCTCTGCACCACGACAAGTTATGATGAGAAGAGCAATTTCATAATCAATGGAGTACTAGTAACAGCAAGAAGTACGTACAAAATTGACAGCGTCGCGCGCGGCCATGGCCATGATGTCGGCGCAGGAGACAACGAGGGGGCATGCTTTCTCCACCACCTTCTTGATGGCCTCGATGGCCTCGTAGCCGCGCACGGTGAGGTTGGGGTCGGCGTGCTTCTCAGCGGTGCCATTGTGGGAGTTGAGCATGAGGGAGGCGTCGCAGCCCCGGACGAAGCAGTCGTGGAAGTGGAGGCGGAGGAGGCCGGCGCGGAGGGTGTTGTCGTCGGCGAAGATGGCCTCAAGCTCGGTGCGCACAAGTTCCTCCACGCCTGGGCACGTCCTGTTGTAGTAACCGTACTGCAAATCGGCCTGCGCAAAGCTGGCCAGGAGGCTTGCCGCCGCAACCAAAATCAAGAACGTGGCGGAAGCCATGGCAGAGGACTCGATGAACCAATGCGCGCACAGTCTGATCGAGCAAGGAAGAGGGAATGGATGGATGGATGGATGAAGATCCTGGTCGATTGTGGCTGCATTTATATGGCGATCGAAGATGTAATATGGATGTTTGATGGAAATGTTTGAGTTGACCTTGCAGAGCACAGTTCGTGCTCGCCATGACCGTCGACAAACGTAGCAAACATGCCTTGCTTGCGGACCATTACCAGCGCAGCTCGATCGCCTCTGTCATTGTAAGGGGAATATTCGAGATAGGGGGGATGAATTGGATTATTTAGGACTACTTGAAAAATCAAACTTATAAATGAGCTGCTAATTCTGTGCTTTGAGGCGCTGGATACTGTACGTTTTCTTTGTTTTTGTATGTTTGTCGATTAAAGGGACCGGTCAACATTTTGTTTTGAAACTAAACAGGCTCGTCAACTCCTTGCTTGATAAAAAATAATACCTTCATAAAGAAATATAAGAGCATTCGAATGTTATATCTCACTTATTATATAGCATCCGTCTTGCCCGAACCGCCCCATAGCGCGCGTATGGCCGGCCCAGTAACGCGTGCGTTCGTTCGTTGGGTCTGATCGCTACTGTGTTCCTTCCTGTATTTTTTTTGTTTTTGTCATTTAGTTTTTTTTGTTTCTTCTTCAGCTTTTTTTGCTTTTTTTCCCCTTGTTACACTTTGATTTTCTTTGGTTTTCACCGGCTTCTTTGGGTTTTCTTTTTTTCGTTATACTATCATTTTTTTCTTTCTTTGTTTTCTTTGTTTACTTTTTTGTCAGTTTTTATCAATTTTCTTTTTAACATATGTCTACCATTTCTCATTACACAGTGTGCATTTCTAGTGCACACATGAAACATTTTTTTAACACTCATTGGAAATGAATTTAAATACATGATGCACATTTTCTATAAAAAATACATATTTTGAACACTTTTTAAATACCTGGTTGCATTTTCAAAAATATTTGTTGGCACATTTTTAATGGTAATAATGTTTTTCCTAAACAATGCAAAATTGTTTTACCTTGTATAAATATTTTTTAAATGTCACAAACATTTGGTTGAAACGCGAGAATATTTATTTCAATGTCAGTTAGACTTTTCAAATGGCAATAAACATGTTTTAAAATACGCAAACATTTTTCACACATTGTATAAACAGTTTTTGAAATGTCACGAGAATTCTTTTGAAATGCAAGAATATTTCTTTAAAGTAAAATTGCTCTAATATAAAACATGCCATGTTAGGCGGGCCAACAAATCATATTTGTGGTGGTTGCCATCACTACTGCATAATATGGAAAGTGAAAGATTTAATACCATGCACTATACTGAGCTAAAAGTAGCCCGGTCAGAGGAAAGCCGACATCACTAATGATTGTTCCATTTCAGCCCATCTCCAGCGGCGTTTCTCCTAGGCCGCCTAAGATAGGGCCATGTCTTCAACATCAATCTAGGAGAAACAGTTCAGTTATCCCATCCATATTTGGAACCCTCTGTAGACTCTCGACTAGATCGCTACATCACACACTCTTTGCTAGTGTAGCCCCATCCAGCTGAACAAGTTATGGCGGGTGCAACTTTGCTTGAAAATTAAGATCTTTATTTGTCATCTTATTAATTAGGGGAGAAGACTTCCTTCCTAAGATCAAGCATGTAAGCAGAACGACCCTGACGATGATCGTTGCCCCCTTTTCAATGTAGAAGAAGATATCAACCACAAATCTTGTTTATTTTGAGTAAACACGCAGTTACTCTGGAGCTGTCTCCAAGAGGTCGCGGGTTGTAGTTAGCGCCCCAAAACTTCTCTGACATGTACGATACCATTGTGGTATCTTCCATTGCACAGATCGCACGTTGTGGGTGGGCTTCCACGCGCTCTTTTGGACGGTTTGGACTATCAAAAACAAACTTCTCATTGAGCGTATCCATGTCGGACTGATCACTGGTGCGATACCCAAACTATGCGTTTTTTTCCTTGCAACAACGAAATGTACTGAGAAAGCAGTAGAACAAGGAGGTCATCGCAACTCTATTGGGCCATGCATTGCTGCATCAGCTCTCATCACCAGACTCTCTCGTTCCTTGATGTTGTGGTTGCGTGGGCTTATTGTTAAGCTCGTGCCTCCAACAACTATCTTTTATTAAGTTTCTACATTTTACTTTGAACTCTTGTTTGTATGGATGGTTGGTTTGTTGCGTTATATATAAAGCAGGGTGAAACTTTTGTTTCAAAAAGAAATCCTTGAATAATTTGAAGTAGATCTGAGAAAATATCTAGTATCAATATGCGTGTGATGGAGCGAGTCGATTGAGAATAAGCATCGGTTAGATGGTTAGCAGACATAGTCCACCCGCGGTCAAATGTCACGATGTCTTGTTTGTCTTATTAAAAAGAACTACTTGGCTAAGCATGCCACATAGGCAAAAAAAATTATTTGGCAATGTAGTTAAAAGGAGAGAGAGGAGTTTAGTGACTCAGAAAGAATCAATACCAAGCACACGGACCTATGCAAAACACTTACTCCCTCTATCCATATATAGGGTCTAATGCGTCTTTTGAGACTAACTTTGACCGCATGTTACAGCAATAATATATGACATACAAATTTTTTTGCTAGTGATATGACATTCAAGTTACACAAAGCATACCGTCAAATTCTTATGTGAAAGAAGGTTCCAATGATATAATTTTCACATTATACATCTCATATACTCCAATGGACAAAGAAGGTTCGAATGGAGTACTATTAATCTTATCAATAGACAAAGACGGTCTCAAAAAGGGCATTAGGCCCTATATACATGGATGGAGGGAATAAATGACAGAAGTTTGTCTTAGGCTAGTCATAGTGGGGAGTAAGTTATACTAGTGTCATGCATATGACACTAGTCTAAGTTAGTACTACATTCATAATGCAAAGTAATATAGTAGTAGTGTCATAGAGGTCTTTATTTATTAGCTTGTAGACTCATCCTATCTTGACAAGCGCTATGTCACATTAATATATTATGTTAGCACTTCTTATTAACTACATGCCACATAAGCAAAATTTTCTTGGAGCGCGCTACTCCCTCCTTTCCGGTTTATAGGGCTTATCTCAAAATTTTAGTTTTTTCATTTTATAAGGCTCAATTTGATTGTTTCCCATCACATGTTCAAATTCCAAGGTGCATTAAATCGTTGCATGCAAGTATTAAGAGAAAATTGACCAATGCATGTAATTTAAGCATGCATGCATTGCAATTAATGCATTGGTAAACATACTTTTTTGAGGAAAACAAGAGCATTAATTGGGTGCTTTTGCAAACTACAAAAAGTATTCCACCACTCACCATCTATCTTGGTTGGTGAGATTTTTGAATTGAGCCTTATAAACCGAAAAGGAGGGAGTATGTTACTAGCTACTCCCTCCGTCCGGGTTTATTGGGCCTCTCAGCAAACTAACCGCGTCCCATCTTTTTAAGGCCCCTAAATTTTCGCAATAAATTTCCCTCGATTCTCTCTTATGCATGCGCGCAGGATTGGTCAGGCAGCCGCATCATTAGTTGCATGCACTATGCAATAACTGCTCGGCTAGTGCTAAACATGGGCGTTATTGCCAAGTGAAAAAGGGAAGCGGGCCAGCAGGTGCATGTCGTAAATTGAGCTACTCTGGTTGGCCATTGGCATTCTCGGGACGATGCATTCTTAGCGTTAAATCACCCACCATCTGTATTAATTTCTTTCCCTGGTACCTGAGTTTTTGCATGCAGGCCCAATAAACCCGGACGGAGGAAGTAAGCTACTCTCATTATGTCTAGCCTTATGCACGGAAGAGTTTAGTTGTTAAACAATTAATTGAAACAAGCTTGGCAACAACAAACTAAGCATCTATGCATTGAGGACTTTAGTTGCTAAACTTTCTAATGCACCTAGCACCCCATCTAAGGCCCCTCCCAATGCTCCACCTTGTACAGGTGCTAAGGCTGCCATGTAGGCAAAAAATTTGATGTGGCAAGGTAATTAAGAGGAGAGAGATGGGTGTGGTGACCCTAGGAAGAAACAATGCCAAGCGTGAGAACCTAGGCAAAACACTTAAATTGGAAGGATCCCACCAATGCATGAAGAACTTTAGTTGCAAAATCATTAAATGAAGGATGCTTAGCACTAACAAGTTAAGCACCTATGCATTGGGTGCTTCAGTTGCTAAAGTTTTTAATGTGCTTAGCACCTCATGTAAGAGCAAGTACAATAATAGGCTCATAGCCCGTTTACACATGGCAATCTTGCCTATGTGGGCCAAAATTTCGTGTTTTGACCCTTTTGCCGTATAAAATCGGGATCTGACCCTGGTCTAGAATTTTTTTTGAGATTTGACCCTTTTACCTACCGCCGGGCACCACGGTGGTAGGCCTGTACAAGCTACCGCCATAGGGATCAACGGTAGCCCACTCATCCACGTCAGCCCCAAGTAAACGAAACCGTCTCCTGCCGTCCACCCTACAACCAGAGCTCACGGCGGTAGGCTATGTAATCCTACCGATGTAGGCTCTAGCGGTAGGAGCTGAACCCTTATAAGCCCGCGCGGCCGGCTCATGGGGCCCACCCACCAACCAGCCCCCATCTTCTTCTCCCCAGCCGCGGGGCGCCACAAGAACAAAGAGCACAAGCTCTCTCTCATCCCCTCCACTCCCCCCCTCCGATCTTCTTCGTTTGGCCACCATTTTTGCGGATCGAGATGGCTCCGAAACAGGAAAAGTAAGCTCTCTCAATCCTTCCAGTTAGTTCTACTCGTAACGCTTTCGATTCGATGCATTATTTGGTGCAAATAAACATATCTTCTTAATTTGTTTTTATCCTAGGACTGTTAGGTTGATTATATATGATGTATATGGTTGAATATGAACTCTAATAACTAGTTGTGGAGATTATGTGTAGTTTTGATATGAACCCTAGTTCATCACGAAGGTAGTTGGAGATTATGTGTAGTTTTGATATGAACCCTAGTTCATCACGAAGGTAGTTGGAGATTGACATTATTTTTGAACAAGTGGTGATGTGATTGATGTTGGAGGGATTGTAAGTAGTTGCTTACATGTGATTGAATTATGTATATGCATCTTTTTTTTAACAAATGGTCATATGATGGATTTTGGTGAATAATGTATATGCAATTTTCTAATTGTTTCAATATAGGATAAATGATGAATGTTAGTGAATAATGTATTTACATTGATCATTTATATTGGTTGAATATATGATAAATGATGAATGTTGGTTGAATATGATTCATTTATATTTGGACTTGATATGTTCATGTTTGTTCAAAATGATACAAGTTGGTTGAAAATGACAACATTTCTAATTGTTTAATTGTTATAGGCGGCCACCCCTTGCGCCAGAAATCGGCGTGAAGTACACCATGCTTGATCATGCTTTTGACAACGGTCACCGCGCCCGTTTTATGGAGAACAGAGTGGTAATGTCTATCGTCAATTTGATGTATTGTTTATTATGACAAAATTAGTTACTAACAGTTTCGTTTACATTCTGACAGATGCTCCCCCCCATTGCGGATGAGGGGCCACACGAAGGTCGTGCAGATGCAGTACGAAGAGCGCTACACTCCGTACTTCAGGACAGCACGGATGTTGGGTTTCGTTCTTCAGTTCAAAAGACAACCGCCAACGCTCGTGCACTCGGCTCTTACGGCATTGATCGACCGGTGGCGCCCTGAGACGCACAGTTCCCATCTCACCTGTGGTGAGATGACAGTGACTCTCAAGGACTTCGGCATGATCACGGCCCTGCCCATCGAGGGCCATGCTCTAACTGGGCGAGTGGAGAGGGCCAACTGGCAGGAGAGGGTGATCGCCCTGATCAGCGACTGCCCTCCCATGAAGGGGAACAGAACATCCGGTGTGCGGCTCAAGTGGCTCCTGGAGAACCGGTCCGTTTGCCCGCAAGATGCCGATCAGCGGACCGTGGAGCAGTACGCGAGGGCCTATTTGTGGTACCTTCTGACGGAGGTCGTCTTTCCAGACTGCTCGGGGGATTGCGCCCTATGGATGTATCTCGGCTTCCTGGAGGACTGGGATGCGGGGTACAGCTGGGGGTCCGCCGGCCTAGCTTACCTATACCGCTCTGTAAGATAGATATCTCAATACTCGTTTTTCGACCTACATATGTTGTTTGAGGTTGTGCTATATGATCATGATCACTTCATATTTGCAGCTGGATGACGCGACATAGAGGACCGAAGAGACCTCCGGCGTGTGTGGATTTGTTTGGGCCCTTTCAATTTGGATGTGGGAGCGGTTACCGATCGGCCGTCCAGAGAGAGTTTGCTCGCGTGCATGGATGGATTATGGCGAAGAAGGAGACAGTGCTCAGTACCCGACCGTCGCTTACGCCTGGGACAAGGTGAAGGTCTACACGGGCAAGACCACTACGCTGTATAAGCTCTTTAGCAACGAGCTGGACAACCTATCAGATTTCCAGGTATACCAAGTAGCTTATCAATCGTTCCGCAACTTTCATTCTTCTTAACGATCCTTCTGTAGGTGAATTGGTTTCCGTACCATGACCGAGAATGGGGGTTTGAGCTCAACTCGATGTGCGAGGAGGATCGGCTTGCCTGGCGGTGCATTGTGCCCTTGATATGTGTGTATGCCGTCGAGTGGCACTTACCATAGCGTGTGGCCACATAGTTTGGGATCTTGCAACATACACCACCGGTTAAACCCATAGACACCGGCGGCTCCGACCTTCACTGGTGAGGACATTGTTCTCTACTTGATGTGTTTTCGTTTATGTTTGACGTTGTCATGACGTCGGTTGCTTGCAATGCCTTGCAGGAAGAGTAGAAAGAATTGGCAGTCCATCACAGACTGGGGGAACGAGCACCAGGAGTACGTGAAAGCGTGGGACGAGAGAAGGTATCGCAAAGACAGCGAGAGGAGAGTGGTTAACTGGAACACCTACCGTGAACGCCACCTGAAGTGGTATGATGATGGTGTCAAGTACCGTGTACGCCTGAGGCCGCAGTGGATGGAAGACGATATCGCCGAATTGGAGGAGGATGACAGCGAGGACGAAGCTTACCGTGGCCGGCTCAGAGATCTCGAAGGTGATTTCAGGGAGTATGCACCCCTGATGAACAGAGTGGTAAGTGGTGTTCTTATTTGTTTTGAGCCATGAGAGGTTTGAGCCATGAGAGGTTTTGAGCCTTTAACATATTGGTTACATGTGCAGGCTTCAGAGCTCAACAGAAGCATTATTGATGGCTCGAACGCGCTTTCTTATGAAGCCGGAACCGTGGAATCCAACACCAAGATGAGGGATACAATGAAGGTAACATCGAGCTCCTTAGCCATGTTATACTATTGGAGAAGCTTGAGTTGATCCTTATTATGTTTTTGGTTGTTCACTATTGCAGAAGTTCATCACCCGTTGTCGTAAGATAGTGGGTATGCTTGGGTGCGCTCGTGCGGCCAACGTCCATGATCCTGCTCATGGAGGGTCCATGTGTGCCATTGCTTCATCGAGCCACGCCGGCGGAGTGTCCTCTACTCATGTTGCCTCGTCATCCCGCATTGTTGAGCAGCAAGAGGAAGAAGAAACAGAGGACGAAGAGGAGGAAGAGGAGGAGGCAGAGGAGGAGGAGGACGCAGAGGAGTACGACAACAATGACGGGCCTCAACCGACGCAGCCAAGCCAGGGGAAGATGGTATCCCATCCACACGAGGATATTTTCAGCCCATCCCCGTTTAAGAAACCGGTTCCTCGTCGTCGCACGAAGAAGCCGGACGAAGCCCGCTCGAAGAGAAACGAGGACCGTACCGCTAAGAGGAGCAGGAGCAAGTGACCACTCGTGTTGGTGATGTCGTTTAGTGCAACTAGTTGTGAGCAAGAACTTGTATTCCATGCTAGTGATGTCTATTTGGTACTTTCAAGCTTCGTTGGTGATGTCGAATTGCTACTTTCAAACTATGTTCAAACTATTTGAAATGTTAATTTGCTATCTACAATGTGTGCGATCATCCTATTTTGAATTACAAACAATATTTGTTGTGATCTTTATTTTTTTGTGATTGATAAGACCAAGAACCAGTTTAGAAGTTAACTGGCACATACCCTACCGCCAGACGGCACGGAGGTAGGTGCAGACAGCCTACCGCCAGGACCATTGGCGGTAGGTTGTGATACCCTACCGCCAATGGGTCACGATTTCTTCGTCACAGTACAGAAGGCATGTGTGCGCGACCCTACCGCCAAGGACAATGGCGGTAGGTTGTGGTACCCTACCGCCAGCGGAAACGCCTTCTTCGTCAGAGTACCGAAGGCACAGCCTACGACACTACCGCCGAGCCTTGTGGCGGTAGCCTTAACTAGCCTACCGCCGCGTCTGGTGGCGGTACGACCGTTACGCCACGTGGCCTCACACAACGGGGCTGACGGCGGCCGCCGTTAACCTACCACCGCTCCCTGTGGCGGTAGCCTATATAATCCTACCGCCATGGTCTATGGCGGTAGCGAAAGGGTCAAATCTCAAAAAAATTCCAGACCAGGGTCAGATCCCGATTTTATACGGCAAAAGGGTCAAAACATAAAATTTTGCCCCTATGTGGAGGAGAGAGGTATAAAAAATGAAAGGAATGGGCTCTCATGCAAGAGCCTAACTATATGCGCGCTTATGGGTAGATACTCCCTCCATTCCCTTATACAAGGCCACAAACTCAAACTACAGACCAAGGTAAATTTTAATGACTGATTTGTAGTCAACATTTCTTTTCGTTAATCGGGATCATTAATATGCCCGCATGCATGCAAGGAAGAAATGAGAAGGAAGTAGCATAGTGTCATTATGACTGCATGCATGCAAGTACTCCCTCCGGTCCTAAATATAAGTCTTTTTAGTGGTTTCAAATGAACTACAATATAAGGATGTATATAGACATATTTTAGAGTGTAGATTCACTCATTTTGCTCCGTATGTAGTCCCTTGTTGAAATCTCTAAAAAGACTTATATTTAGGAACGGAGGGAGTATTAAACAAGTTGCTACTACGAAAAAACATCATTAATTTTTACGACGATTACTGCTAGTGGCCTTGTATAGATGCAAAATGTATTTTTCATAGTGACCTTATATAAGGGAATGGAGGGAGTACAATAAATATGAAATTGGGAGAGCCTAAGATGCAGTCTTACTCTTTCTCTCTTCATTACATATCCGCAAAATACTTATAAAACCATGTTAAAAAAACCTGCATTGGGAGAGCCCTAATAGGAGTAACAGCTTGCGGTAAAAAAAACTAACTTGCAGTAAAATCCACTCGATGATGCAGTCTGTCCCATCCATGTAACACGATCCTTAACACCATGCCAATCGAACCTGACAGTGAGTCCGATCGTTTCTGAGCCGAGCAGAGCAACAGCCAGGAGCAACGGCAAGGGTACCAACCCAAACAGTGACTAAGCATCTGTAGCACGCCCTGGGATGTTGCGAGTATTTGTTGCCTTGGAAGCAACGTGCACCTCGAAGCAATCCACACCTATGTTTCGATTCTTTCTTTTCTGAAGAAAATCTACATTTCAATTGGTCCCAAAACTGTCCATGCAATTTCCAGAAGTGTTAGTTTGTTCCCTTCGAAGCTACGGCCCGGCCGACCGGCCGGCTAGCCACGGAGATCAATCTCACCGTCGTCGACCGATCTCCGTGTCGCCATGCGTGCATTCGTGTTGTTGAGTTTTCACCCTTTGGCAGTGACTGAAACTTGCCAGCTACCAACCATGAAAACCTTACTACAAGCATTGCAGTTTCTGGGGCATACCTTCCTTATGCTACGGGCAAGCTCGCTGCTACGTAGCTCTCTGGTAGACTCGTTTCTTTTCTGCCATGTATTTATTCTCGTCTGGAAAATGTGTGAAGAAAATACTAGAAGATACGTGGTGCTCCTTCTTAATGTAATGTTTGTGAATTGTGAACTTTTATTATCAAATTTGGATTTATCACAAAATTAACGAACATTACAAGTTTAATGTTCACAAATCAAATTATTCAAATTCAAACACACGGTTCTGGATGTAATTTTTATTATTTCTGGTGTTCGTTGTAGTGGCATGATTGAAGATGAATAGATTGAAAGTTTTCTCGCAAAAAGAAAAAAAACACACGAAAGGGTCCAAATGAAGTAATCCTTCATCAGCTTGACATGACCCTCCGATCTATCTCGATTGATGTACAAACGACCGAACTGTGATCCTAGTCACAGTCGCTGAAAGTCCTGGTAACAATCATGACAATAGCCTTTTCGAAATCGTCATCGTCTTCTTCCTCCTAGTGCGACAAAGATTCGTCGAAGAACCTCTCCCTCAACCTCTTCATCTACACTTTGCGTAATATTCTAGTTCAAATTTAGTTGCAAACTGGCCTCTGGTTTTCCTCGCCTAACCCTAGATGGCTAGGGAAAACTATCCCCTCCAGACTTCACCGGCGAGCCCGTGGATTCACCTCCTCTCTGCCAGCTGCTCGGGCGGCTGGTGGCAGGGAGGAGAAACCCAGTGCCTTTACTCCGGTTAATAGTTTAGGGTCGATTGCAGTGACGACAACGACCGATGGTCGAATCAAAATGAGGCAGGAGGAGTGGCGGAGGCTGTGGGATGTCAGCGATGGAGGCTACGGATGGGCGCCAGAGGCATTGCCGGTGTGGATACGGTCCGAGTGGGGGAAAAGGCTGGCGAGGGGGGGGGGGGGGGGGGTTGAGTGGGGAGGGGAGGGGAGGGGGGATTTATCGTTAGAAGTGGCGCCGGTCGAGTATATTTGACGGCTTAGAGATGCTATCTCTCTTTTCTCCGTCGGCAAGAGATGCTCTTAACTAGCTAGTTTAAGATAGAGGGACCATGTTAAAATTAGTGTAAAAAATGTCGTGTTACTTCGTGCCACACGTGTGGCAGTTATCATTTGGGTAAAATTAATGATGTAGATCTATTATATGAGCATTACTCTTATCTCTCATGTAAAAAGTTAATATAGAGAGGGACCATGTTAAAATTACTTAGACTTAAGTAATAATTCCAGTTAGTTACCTCTTACCACAAATGGTCCCTCAAATGATTCCCGGCGCCTTCCCAACACATTCGTACAAGAATTGAATAATCGATGGTATATTCATACCAATCACTGATCGCGGCACTTCAGTGTGCTTAGCTAGGTAGGAGTACGTAGAAAGGTCCAACGTGACAGGTGAATACACACCGACCAAAGACACAAAAGGTTGATGAAACAGTAGACGTCAACGTACTGCTTAATCATCCGCGGGCGCAGCTGGACCAGCCATACAAAGCTGCATGCCCTACGTACTTACTACCATTACACTGCACGCTAATTGCGAAAACTTCACTAATCCAAATCCTAATTAAAAAATGCTAGACGTGCAAAGACTTACACGCTTTTACACGCTCCTTTTATCTAACAACCAATCACAAACCTCTCCCCCCTGATTTTCAGGGAAGTGGGTCGCCCCACTTACCTATTGACCAATCAAGGTTAACCATCCTGTAAAAGCCTGTAAATCGTTTGTACGTGTAGCATTGCCGATCCTAATTTGTAGGTAGACACTATATAAAGCGGCGGCCATCCCCGAGGCATACAGGCATCCCAAGTAACAATCTCCCCCTCTCCCTCTAGCCATAACTTAGCAAGCAGCTCCAGCGACCATGGCCTCCTCAAGGTCACTCAGCAGTCGCAGCGGCGCAATGCTGGCCGGCGCGTTGCTCCTGCTGTTGTCTACGGCCTCCGCCGTGGCTCAGTTGGACGTGGGCTTCTACAGCAAGACGTGCCCGCACGCGGAGGAGATCGTCCGGCAGGAGATGCTCGGGATCCTCAAGGAGGCGCCCACGCTCGCCGGACCCTTCCTCCGCCTCCACTTCCACGACTGCTTCGTCCGGGGATGCGACGCCTCCGTGCTGATCGACTCCACCGACGTCGCCAATAGCCCAGCAGAGAAGGACGCGCCGCCCAACAAGAGCCTCCGCGGCTTCGGCGCCGTGCAGCGCGTCAAGGACAGGCTCCAGTCCGCCTGCCCTAACACGGTGTCCTGCGCCGACGTGCTCGCCCTCATGGCCCGCGACGCCGTCGTGCTCGCAGGAGGCCCCACGTGGCCCGTCGCGCTCGGACGGAGGGACGGCCGCGTGTCCATCGCTAACGAGACGAACCAGCTTCCCCCGCCCACCTCCAACTTCACCCGCCTCTCCAAGATGTTCGCCGCCAAGGGCCTCGACGCCAAGGATATCGTCGTGCTCTCTGGCGGCCACACGCTCGGCACCGCGCGCTGCGTGTCCTTCACGGACCGGCTGTACAACTTCACCGGCGCCAACAACCCAGCCGACGTCGACCCAGCACTGGACGCCGCATACGTGGCCAGGCTGAGGTCCCAATGCCGGAGCCTCGCCGACAACACCACGCTCGCGGAGATGGACCCCGGCAGCTTCCTCACCTTCGACGCCGGCTACTACCGCCTCGTGGCAAAGCGCAGAGGAATCCTACACTCCGACTCCGCGCTCCTGGAACACCCGACCACCAGGGCATATGTCGAGCGCCAGGCCACCGGCCTCTTCGCCGCCGAGTTCTTCCGCGACTTCGCCGAGTCCATGGTCAAGATGGGCAACATCGGCGTGCTCACCGGAGAACAGGGCGAGATCAGGAACAAGTGCTACGCCGTCAACAAATAATCATCGATTCAACCATCGGGGTAGTGCAAAGTGCATGCATGGTTAACTCGGTACTATGATTGCTTGCTTGCTTGATTGCATTGGTTCATACATATAATCGTGGTTATTAATTAACTTGACCTGTCATATATTTACGCGCATTTATTTCTTTTATCGGTGTATTCACTGGTGGCTATGTTTGTAACTGATATTGATTGTAGAGTGCGGCTTAATTTCTTGTTTTTATTTCCATTTTAAGGGGTTTTTTCAGTTCATCATGTATTGGCATCATGTAACGGTAACGATGCAACGAAATTAATAAACATTTTCTCATATGAGATCTTCTCTAATTTATCATAGATAGATGACTCCTTCGCAGGAACTTGTAGTTCCTTAGAAATATTCTTTTTTTTTCCAACAATCGCTGGACTTGGGCTGCATCTTGAGTGTTCCACTCTTGGTCCCTCTCCCCTCTTCGTTGGTATATTATCGCCGGTATCAACAGGGGTTATGAACGACCATTTGTAAACTTTAGTTTTTTTCTTCAATTTGTACTTTCTAAAACAAGCCGTTATGTTTCAATCTTTGCCGCCAAGTCCTCATCACCCAGATATCCTTTACTTAGAAATGGGATTTTATCACAAAAACGGCAATACCTATACCCAAGATCGATACTGAGTGAGTTGTTTCCACTAAAACGATGAGTAAGAGCATCTCCAACAGCCGCGCCAAACTAACGCCGCGCCGCAAAAGTAGACGTTTTAGCGCGCGCGCAACCGGTATAGCTGCTCCAGCGGGCGCGGCATATGTAGTTCAGCGCGCTGGCCGAAACGCAATCGCGCGCCGCTTATTTGCTGCGCCCGCTCCCGCGCTCGCTCTCACACTTCCACCCCCATCCGGCCACGCCGCCGCCGCCGCCCGCGCCCCCGGCGACCGTTCCGGCGCTTCCCCGGCCTATCCCCGCGCCGCCGCGCTTCCGCCCCCCCCCCCCCCCCCTCCTAGTCCCGCCGGCCCTCGCGCGCGCCCGTTGTCCGAGGAACAGCGCACGAGCGCTCGCTGCCGCGCGCGCCCGCAAGGTGTTCGACAAAACGCCTACAAGGTATGTATTGCTCAACCTTCATGAGTTTGGTGCATGTTTTAATTGTAGTTTTTATAGTATATTATTGAACATTGTAGATGAGTTCGTCGTATGATTCTTACGAAGAAGAATTTGATATGGAAGAGGAGGAGGATCTTGCAATGATCCTAGCTATGCATATCAATAAAAAACCGAAGCACGGTGGTTTGGTTATGGGTCGGCAGAAAATTTGGAGAGATAGGATTGATGCCCATAACAGATTGATGAGGCACTATTTTGTGGAAAATCCCACATACCCGGAGTCGTACTTTCGTCGCCGGTTTAGGATGAGCACCGACTTGTTCAGGCGCATTGCAGAGAAACTAGCGAGCCATGACCGGTTTTTTCAGCAAAGGAGGAATGCCGCCGGAGAGCTCGGGCATAGCACCTTTCAGAAGGTGACAGCCGCTTTGCGTATGTTGGCATACGGTATCCCGGCTGATCTAGTTGATGATCACTTGGCTATGGGTGAGAGCCAAGCCATCATGTGTGTCAAGCGCTTTGCAGTAGGAATTGTGCAAGTGTTTGGCGAGGAGTATTTGAGATCTCCCAATGCTGAAGACGTCGCAAGGTTATTGGCGATGAACAAAGCTCGCGGCTTTCCTGGCATGCTTGGCTCAATATATTGCATGCATTGGAGTTGGAAGAATTGTCCAAAGGCATGGCATGGGCAATTCCACGGCAAAAAAAGGGTTCCACTATAATCCTTGAAGCGGTGGCCGATCAGGAGACTTGGATTTGGCATGCATTCTTTGGAATGCCTGGATCTTTGAATGAAATCAATGTTGTCAACCGGTCACCACTGATGAATAAGATTGCAAATGGTGAGTTGCCACCGGTGCAGTTTGTAGAAAATGGCCGTACGTACAACTATGGCTATTATCTAGCGGATGGCATCTATCCAAAGTGGCAAACCTTCGTGAAGCCGTTGAAAAAGCCGGAAGGTAAAAAAATCTTGATTTCCACAATGCTCAGGCGGCGGCTAGAAAAGATGTGGAGAGAGCATTTGGGATTTTGCAAGCCCAATTTGCTATTGTGAGAGGACCGGCTATATTTTGGGATCAAAAAAATACTTTGGTACATCATGCACGCTTGTGTGATCATGCACAACATGATCATCGAGAATGAGCGTGGCCAAGATTTAGACTACTCACAGTATGAGCTCTTGGGAAATCCCGTGCGAGTGCGACGGAGGGCTGAAAGGGTAGCCCGTTTTGTTGCCTCCTATCATGCCATTCGGCGTCCCGCAACGCACAATGATCTTCAGAAGGATCTGATTGAAGAGTGGTGGGCATGGCATGGACGACAAAGAGCATGATTTCTGCATTCGATATTGTATTGTTCATGAACTATTTGTTGTGTTTATTCCAGTATTTGTTGTACTGAACGATAAACTATTTGTATGGGTTGTAATGATAACGAAATTGAACTATTTAT
This sequence comes from Triticum timopheevii, assembly GCA_963921465.1. Classification (NCBI taxonomy): domain Eukaryota; kingdom Viridiplantae; phylum Streptophyta; class Magnoliopsida; order Poales; family Poaceae; genus Triticum; species Triticum timopheevii. The sequence continues at coordinate 351,919,708 of OY997264.1, forward strand.
TGTTGATTTATTTTGTTTAGTTTGATCATTTTTGCTTCTATTTGAAATGTATATGTGGTTTGTGTGTGCCGCACGCGCTGCATTATAGCGCGGCTGTTGGAGCCAGCACTGGCGGCCGCGCTAAACCAGCCGAAGCGCGCGCGGCATACTAGTTTTTAGCGCACGGCGCGAAGCGCGGCTGTTGGATATGCTCTAAACATTGTTTCTTCACGTGAAAGACAGGTGCTCCTATAGATGTGAAAAGAAAATTAGCATACATCACTTTTGTAAGATCCAGTTGACAGGACATTTTTTTTCGAAAAGGCAGTTGACAGGACATGTTTTCTTTCTTCCAGTGGAAGAGAGAGGGCCCTTTGGCTAGTGTTTCTTGGGCCTCCCGCTGGTCTATCTCGTCTCCTGTGGTATTCGACCATGAAGGCGCGGAGGATCCTGGCCCTTGCCGGCGGGAGGGCTTTGTTTTTCCTGCCTTTTGAGTTTTGTTAGGGTTTGCGTTCTGCTCACAGAGCCAAGGCGGCGACTGCTCTCTGAAGATGGAATAAAGTTCTCCCCGTCTAGTCCCCGTCCCAGTGATGTTTCTAGCATCGTTGGAGGTTGTGTGAAGGTTCGTCTCCGGCGAATCATGCGGAATTCGGTCGGCATTTGTCTTCGGTTGATCCACGTGGATCTTGTCTTCGTTCGTCTATGTTCGTGTGTCAACAGGTTGGATCCTTCTGATCTATGCTTCTCTTCATCGGTGGAGTTTGCTGTTCTGCTGCGCTGGTTCTATGTGGCCTTAGCACTACGACTTCCCGATTGTCTACTACAATAAGGTTTGCCCAGCCGGCCCAAAGGCCAAACACAATTGATGAATGTCCTCCATTGACAAGCAGCTGTGGGCTTTGGTTTAGAGACATCCTATTCGGTGCTTCAGGCGCCTAAAAGGTGCACTGAAATCGCTAGGCTGATTCATGAGCCATGGCCCAATTCCCCTTCCGCCCTCTCGCTCACTCGCTAGCTTTATTTTTTTCTTTTTGTTCGCTATTCTTGCTTTACTAACATAATTCGTGCAATCAAAAACAAAATCACGAATTCGAAGAACCAGGCAGTTTTGGAAAAGGTACAAAAAATCGGTTGACTGTTCGTACATCAAAAACTAAAATATTCATAAAATTTTTGATTAAAAGGTTCAATAATTGGAAAAAGTTCACAAATTTGAAGAACTTCAATTTTTTTTAAAGTTCACAAAATTTCCAAACAGTTCATTAATTTGAAAAAAATCATGGATTTAAAATAAGTTCATAAAAATTGAAAAACTTCATCAAAATTAAAATATTGATCACAAATTTGAATAACTTCAACTTTTTGAAAAATTTCACACAAATAGTTCACTAATTTGAAAAAAAATCATGGATTTAAAATAAGTTCATAAAAATTGAAAAGCTCATCAAAATGAAAAGGTTGTTCACAAATTTGGAAAAGGAACATAAAATTTGAAAAAATCAAAACAAAAGAATATGAAATTGAGAAAATGTTGAATTTTTTTATAAAGCTCACACATTCAAAAGGAAATTAAAAAAAAACAGACAGAAGACCTATTCTAGAAAAGACGTAAACAAAAAATTGACCCGGCAGCTTCTAGAAGTTTCCAAAATCGGTTGGGACTAGAACAAACTCCCGCTATGATCCATATATGGCCCGACCCATTTGCTAGTGATAGGGGATTAAGCGTGGGCGGCAGTTAGCAGAATAGCCTGTAACTGGCGCCTTATGCCCCTAATAGGAAATGGTTAGGCAGACACCCGTCGATGTAGACATGTGGGGTTGCATCGCACGGCTATTAGTGTAGATGGCTCTCTTATATGTTCTCTTTTCTTAGCTCTCACATAATTTGTAGCATGTCCCTCTAGGTTGCTTTAGCACTTGTTGTGGCTTGACCCATATATCCTCTTCCTTGAGAATGATTCATACTTAGTGTAGATCTAATCCAAGTCTTGTGAATACGACTACGTACTCATCTTGCTTAATTTACTCTTTTCCCTAGAGTGTTGCAATCCAGCCAACAACAATTCAGGTAACATATTCGTTGTTGGGCGACGTTAGCTAGTTATCCCAGGCAGGGTCGAACTTGGGCCTGGGCAGGGATATCAACACCATATACTTTTATTTTCAGCCTTCTTAGGACACTTGTGTTCTTCACTTTTCTAGGGTATATTTGCTTCCATCTTATGAGTTGCATCTTAGTCGTATGACCCTCATAATGTATTCATTCGCTGTTGTATATAGCTGCTGTTGCGGGTTTGTATAGAATTATGTTGTGATACCGACCGTTCCACCCACATGGCGTATATATTATGCAGAAAGTGACGAGCCGGGATCGTTATTATGTGGAGGCTAGCATATGCGCTAGATTTGCATAGTACCGATCCCAGGGTGATTCAACTGCCTCATCTTCCATTGATTTACCAAATAAAATTATGTTTTCTTTGATAAGCCTATAGGTGCTTACAAGAAAGTGTTTACCTAGTATAAAATCCATTTTTATATAATTACATTAACATAGGCAAATAAATCTCAGACTAACCTACTGAAACATTTATGCCTCCCTTACAATGTAGTAATGGAAAATTATGTAGTCTTGCGAATTTACAATGTAATGGAAAATTATGTAGTCTTGTGGAACGAGGAATTGTCTGTGAAAGATTGAGGCTTTGGATCTTGAGATGAGGGCATCGTGATCGGGAGTAGCATATTGCCGTCATTTCATTTCTTCTGAATCTGCGTTCAAACCAAAGATTCGGGCTAGGGTCACGCTGTAGGCTTGCCGCGTGCATGGACACAGCTACGGCACCGGTGTACAGCTAGTTAAAACAGTGGACGGCGCCGCACGCAACGGAAACGCAACGAATCTGCTGCATATGCATATCGTAATGGCAAAGTCAACTCGCCCTATGCAAGAATCGAAGCTGCTCTTAATCTATAGTCAAATCGAAGCCCTTCGGCGGGGCTGAAACGAAAACCTTTTTAACTGCAGATGCAGAGCAGATCAGCCATAAATACTGAAGGCAGCAGCCACGCAGACATAGAGCAAGTGTCCAGTTTCACTGTAGCCTACCAGTAGTGCCGGCAATGGCTCGCCGCCAGCGAGTGGAGGCTCGAGAGATGGCCGCACCGGTGACAAGGCTGTCACTTGCTCTAGCTGCGCTAGCGGCGCTCCTGTCTGGATGCGCGGCGCAGCCGGGCATGAGGTTCGGGTACTACGACAAGACGTGCCCGGGAGCGGAAGGGATCGTGTTCAGGGAGACGACGAGGATCGTCAGGGCGTCGCCGGACCTGGCCGCGTCCCTGCTCCGGCTGCACTACCACGATTGCTTCGTGCAGGGCTGCGATGCATCTGTGCTGCTCGACTCCGCAGACGGGAGCCCCACGGAGAAGGATGCCATACCCAACGAGAGCCTCCGAGGCTTCGACGCCGTCGCGCGGGTCAAGGACAAGCTCGAGAAGGCGTGCCCGGCCACCGTCTCCTGCGCCGACCTCCTCACGCTCATGGCACGAGACGCCGTCGTTCTGGTACATCACAAGAACTTCCCTCTTGTCTCATCGCGTACTGCCAACTTGTCTTTCTGTATCTGAAACTCTGGATCTGATCCGTCGACCCCAGAGCAAAGGCCCATCCTGGCCCGTGGCGCTCGGCCGGAGGGACGGCCGGACGTCCCGCGCCGAAAACTGCGGCGAGCTGCCGCCGCTCTACGGAAACATCACGGTCATGATCGAGGTGTTCGCGGCCAAGGGCCTCGATGTCAAGGACCTCGTCGTGCTCTCGGCCGGGCACACGCTTGGGAAGGCGCACTGCTCGTCCTTCGCCGACCGCCTCTACAATGGCAGCATCCGCAGCACCGACCCGACCCTGGACGGAAGGTACGCCGATAGGCTGAGAATGCGCTGCCGCGGCCCCAGCGATAGCAGCGCGGCAGCGGAGATGGACGCCGGTAGCTGCGGGACATTCGACACGAGCTACTATCGGCAGGTGGCCAGGAGGCGCGGGCTGCTCCGGTCGGACGCCGGCCTCATGGAGCATCCCTTCGCCGGTGCCTACGTCCGCCGCGCCGCCACTGGCAGGTACGACGGGGAATTCTTCCGGGACTTCCGCGTCTCCATGGCCAAGATGGGCGCCATCGGCGTGCTCACCGGCAACCAAGGGAAGATCAGGACCAAGTGCAACCTTGTCAACTGAATGTACTCTAGGCTCACGCATGATTGCATTGTCACGAACTAGGTTGTGCCACGATTTATTTTACTCTTCTGTTTTGTTTATTATTATGAGCTAGCTATATACATATTGATGTTAATTTGCTTCGTCAGTTTGTTACGTTGTTTTTTCAAGAGTACACGAATAATATTTTGTACTCCGATGGATCAAACATGTACAAGATGGAACAAACATTGCTAGCAGTGGTTAGATCCACACACACCCACACCTAGAGAAAGAAAACGCTACTCTCTCACAAAACGATGTAAACTTTCTACACCGGTATTGGACCATCCCTTGATTTCGTCGAGGATTTGATCAACCAAAAGTCTTGGACATCTATGATTGGTCATTCTCCCAAACACCCTCGCTTTGCGTTGTTTCCATCAAGACCAAGTGATGGCAATGAACAGGATGTCGAAACCTCTTTTGTTGGCGTCAAGGAAGCCGCTCCTCGCTTTGTCCCACCACGTGATGAGTGAGAGGTTTTCATCCGGCTCCTCTATGTTCAGATCCAGGGCCACAATGCAACGATGCCAAACTTCCCTTGCGTACACACACTGAACGATAATGTGATCAACTGTGTCTTCGTCTTGCAGGCATGAGTAGCAAGCGGACGACTGCTCTTGGAGGCCATGACATATGCCCTGTGATCGGATATCCAAATGTGGTACTGAACGGCCAGCCATGCGAAAATTTTGCACTTAAGAATCGCATGTGGATGTGAGGGTTTGATGTTCTTGCTATGCTTCCCTTGAGTGTTGCTTCGGTTCAGTTCAATGACATCATGATGTAGCTTTGTATAAAGTTGCAGTGTCCGGTGACGAACGACGGACGAAGTAGAAGAAGATGAACAGAATTTTCCGGCGACGAACGCCCCGGCCGCCGAACGACCTGTATGTTGGCTTCTATTCAACTCAACTACTCAAACACACATACATGGAGGTACACACACACGCGCGCAGCACAACTCCGAAAGAACTCTCACATCGACCGGGCGCACACCACGGTCCCAATGAAGACTACACCTTCCTTAGGCCCCTCTCATGCCGGCTCTCTACCCGGGCACATACCCCACTCGATGGCACACACCACGCTTCCGTTGCGATCAGTACATGGGGTAGTTGGAATCAGGGTTGCACTAGGTCTGTCCGTGTTCAAGAGTAGTACTAGGTACGTTAGTGTTTCTATTAGACTAGGATTGGTTAGCCGTGTAAATCTAGGATTGTGTTGGGTCGGTGGTGGCTCTACGTATATACACAGGGCTGCAACTTTGTACCGTGGAGAAAAACAGAAAAGAAATAAAGAGAAAAAAGAAAGGCACGACACGCGCCTTTGGCAAAAGTTTTTCGCGTGTGTGTTTTTTGTGATCTCTTGATGTGATCGATCCTGTGGGCGAGTTCCAACGAAATCATCCAGTTTATTGATGCCTAAGAAATATTAAATAAGGCAGCTCAACTCATGCGTAACGGAGATCCAAGTTTCAGTAAAGCAGAAGAATTCGTGTTTTCCAAAAAATCTCTTGCACAAATTAGCACAGATCAAGAAAGGTCATCAAGAAAAACAGCAATCTAAAAATTAGCAGAGAGGAAGAAACAACACTGGAATATTGCTTTGAAAAGCTTGATTTGGTGTGAGAACAAACTGTGAGAAAAATCAAATGTGTATGTTTAGTCCGTGTGTCAATTTTTCAAAAGCGCAAGACCTAAGTTACTGCTGCCCAGCATAGAGTAGCACTACCCTCAGCTGCAGCCTCGGTACATATAAAATGGTCAGTCCACCAGCAGCAGAGGCTACAAACTTGGGAAATACACTTTGGTTCCTGGTTGTATATGCACCCTATATGGGAATTTTTTTATAATATTTTAATAAAAAGTCAAAATAGGTAAGAACTATTTTGACAAAACACTTGACTTACTTTTGCACTAGTATATAAATCTCGCCGAGAAAAAAAACCAAAGTTGACCTCACAGCAAAAAAGACAAAATTTATTTGTTATTATAGGTCACTATTCACACTATTTTAGCCAAAAATTTGTCTTTTTGGAAAAGAAGTCAAAGGGATTTTTTTTGTGGATTTCATTTTTCACGAGTACAATAGAAGGTCAAGTTTATTTCAAAAATATTTTCAGGAATTTTTGACTTATTGTTGAATTACTAAAAAAATTTCCATATAGGGTGCATATGTCCCCATAGACCAAAAATCCCCCTCCCTACAAACCTCTTCTACTCTCGCATAACTACTTCAGAGTCTGAAGGTACAGTAGAGTTCATAACTGAATCAAGGGGAAGAAATGAGATGTTATTTTTTAAATAAGATGAAATTTTCTAATCTAACTGAACATATTGTAAGTACATAAGTTCCTGACATGGCAGTCTCACCAACAGCAGTTTGAAGTTAAAGTGAAATTGCACAAATTTTGTTTAAGCCGTCACACCAACCGCTTTTCAGCTTAGGTGCCCTCGAAAAAATCATAAACACATCACACTAATCAGTCTGTATAAATGACTTTACTCGATAATTAGAATCACTATGTGTTCCCGACTCATATATGTAACAAAATCTAAGTGTTGGTCATAGTAACAATAGTATATCTGGTAGTACTTAGGTGTCATGAATCACAATAAGGGATTTGTGTCTCTCTTCTCTTGTTCCTACACCTCTATTACCAAAAACTAAGAAGCACACGAAATCAATCCAATTCAAATTCCTCATAGAACAATGAGAAGCACACTGCATGTCTGCTAATGCTTAGCTGAATTGATAGAAAAGGTAATATGTAGTCACCTGGCTGCTAGAGCATACAAAAGATAAGCATGGATGATGGAGAACTGACTATCAAACATAGTTGCGTACGCATACAGGAGATCTCCTTTAGACGTTGAGATGACAGATAGATAGAGATCCTGTTGGGAAACGTAGTAATTTCAAAAATTTCCTACGCACACGCAAGATCATGGTGATGGTATAGCAACGAGAGGGGAGAGTGTTGTCCACGTACCCTCGTAGACCGTAAGCGGAAGCGTTAGCACAACGCGGTTGATGTAGTCCTACGTCTTCACGATCCGACCGATCCAAATACCGAACGTACGGCACCTCCGAGTTTAGCACACGTTCAGCTCGATGACGATCCCCGGACTCCGATCCAGCAAAGTGTCGGGGATGAGTTCCGTCAGCACGACGGCGTGGTGACGATGATGATGCTCTACCGGCGCAGGGCTTCGCCTAAACTCTGCGACGATATGACCGAGGTGGAATATGGTGGAGGGGGGCACCGCACACGGCTAAGGAACGATCCGTAGATCAACTTGTGTGTTGTGGGGTGCCCCCTGCCCCCGTATATAAAGGAGCAAGGGGGAGGGGGCCGGCCAAGGGGAGGAGGCGCGCCCTAGGGGGGCAATCCTACTCCAAGTAGGATTCCCCCCTATTTCCAAGTCCTACTAGGAGAAGGGAAGGAAGGGGAGGAGAAGGAGAAGGAAGGAGAGGGAGGAGAAGAAGGAAAGGGGGGCCGGCCCCCTAGTCCAATTCGGTTTGGGCTAGGGGGGCCGCGCGCCCTTCCTCCTCTCTTCCACCACTTGGCCCATGAGGCCCAATGCTTCTTCTTCGTATTCCCGTAACTCCCCGGTACCCCCGAAAATACCCGAATCACTCGGAACCTTTCCGAACTCCGAATATAGTCGTCCAATATATCGATCTTTACGTCTCGACCATTTCAAGACTCCTCATCATGTCCCCGATCTCATCCGGGACTCTGAACTCCTTCGGTACATCAAAACTCATAAACTCATAATATAACTGTCATCGAAACCTTAAGCGTGCGGACCCTACGGGTTCGAGAACTATGTAGACATGACCTTGAACTATTCTTGGTCAATAACCAATAGAGGAACCTGGATGCCCATATTGGCTCCTACATATTCTACGAAGATCTTTATCGGTCAAACCGCATAACAACATACTTTGTTCCCTTTGTCATCGGTATGTTACTTGCCCGAGATTCGATCGTCGGTATCCAATACCTAGTTCAATCTCGTTACCGGCAAGTCTCTTTACTCGTTACGTAATGCATCATTCCGTAACTAACTCATTAGCTACATTGCTTGCAAGTCTTATAGTGATGTGCATTACCGAGAGGGCCCAGAGATACCTCTCCGACAATCGGAGTGACAAAACCTAATCTCGAAATATGCCAACCCAACATGTACCTTTGAAGACACCTGTAGTACTCCTTTATAATCACCCAGTTACGTTGTGACGTTTGGTAGCACCCAAAGTGTTCCTCCGGTAAACGGGAGTTGCATAATTCTCATAGTTACAGGAACATGTATAAGTCATGAAGAAAGCAATAGCAGTATACTAAACGATCAAGTGCTAGGCTAACGGAATGGGTCATGTCAATCACATCATTCTCCTAATGATGTGATCCCGTTAATCAAATGACAACTCTTTTGTCCATGGCTAGGAAACATAACCATCTTTGATAAACGAGCTAGTCAAGTAGAGGCATACTAGTGACACTATGTTTGTCTATGTATTCCCACATGTATTATGTTTCCGGTTAATACAATTCTAGCATGAATAATAAACATTTATCATGGTATAAAGAAATAAATAATAACTTTATTATTGCCTCTAGGGCATATTTCCTTCAGTCTCCCACTTGCACTAGAGTCAATAATCTAGTTCGCATCGCCATGTGATTTAACACCAATATTCACATTTGTATGTGATTAATACCCATATTTCACATCATCATGTGATCAACACCCAAAGGGTTTACTAGAGTCAATAATCTAGTTCACATTGTTATGTGATTAACACCCAAAGAGTACTAAGGTATGATCATGTTTTGCTTGTGAGAGAAGTTTAGTCAATGGGTCTGTCATATTCAGAGGCGTATGTATTTTGCAAATATTCTGTGTCCACAATGCTCTGCACGGAGCTACTCTAGCTAATTGCTCCCACTTTCAATATGTATCCAGATTGAGACTTAGAGTCATCTAGAATGGTGTAAAAGCTTGCATCGTTGTAACTTTTTACGACGGGCTCTTTTATCACCTCCATAATCGAGAAACATCTCCTTAGTTCTCACTAAGGATATTCTTGACCGCTGTCCAGTGATCTACTCTTAGATCAAAATTGTATTCCTTTGTCAAACTCAGAGCAAGGTATACAATAGGTCTGGTTCACAGCATAGCATACTTTATAGAACCTATGACTGAGGCATAGGGAATGACTTTTCATTCTCTTTCTATTTTCTGCCATGGTCGGGTCTTGAGTCTTACTCAACTTCACACCTTTGCATCACAGGCAAGAACTCCTTCTTTGACTGTTCCATTTTGAACTATTTCAAAAATTTATCAAGGTATGTACTCATTTGAAAAAATCTTATCAAGCGTCTTGATCTATCTATATAGATCTTGATGCTCAATGTGTAAGCAGCTTCACCGAGGTCTTGCTTTGAAAAAATCCTTTCAAAACACTCCTTTATGCTTTGCAGAATAATTCTACATTATTTCCGATCAACAATATGTCATTCATATATACTTATCAGAAATGCTGTAGTGCTCCCACTCACTTTCTTGTAAATACAGGCTTCTCCAAAAGTCTGTATAAAATCATATGCTTTGATCAACTCATCAAAGCGTATATTCCAACTCCGAGATGCTTGCACCAGTCCATAGATGGATCGCTGGAGCTTGCACACTTTTTTAGCATCTTTAGGACTGACAAAACCTTCTGGTTGCATCATATACAACTCTTCTTTAATAAATCCATTAAAGAATGCAGTTTTGACATCCTTTTGCCAAATTTCATAAAATGTGGCAATTGCTAACATGATTGGGACAGACTTAAGCATCGATACGAGTGAGAAAATCTCATTGTATTCAACACCTTGAACTTGTTGAAAAACCTTTCACAATAAGTCGAGCTTTGTAGATAGTAACACTACTATCAGTGTCCATCTTCTTCTTGAAGATCCATTTATTTTCTATGGCTTGCCGATCATCGGGCAAGTCAATCAAAGTCCATACTTTGTTTTCATACATGGATCCCATCTCAGATTTCATGGCCTCCAGCCATTTTGCGGAATCTGGGCTCATCATCGCTTCCTCATAGTTCGTAGGTTCACCATGGTCAAGTAACATGACTTCCAGAATAGGATTACCGTACCACTCTGGTGCGGATCTTACTCTGGTTGACCTACAAGGTTCAGTAGTAACTTGATCTGAAGTTTCATGATCATCATCATTAGCTTCTTCACTAATTGGTGTAGGCATCACTAGAACTGATTTCAGTGATGAACTATTTTCCAATTCAGGAGAAGGTACAGTTACCTCATCAAGTTCTACTTTCCTCCCACTCACTTCTTTCGAGAGAAACTCCTTCTCTAGAAAGGATCCATTTTTAGCAACGAATATCTTGCCTTCGGATCTGTGATAGAAGGTGTACCCAACAATTTCCTTTGGGTATTCTATGAAGACGCACTTCTCCGATTTGGGTTTGAGATTATCAGGATGAAACTTTTTCACATAAGCATCGCAGCCCCAAACTTTAAGAAACGACAACTTGGGTTTCTTACTAAACCACAATTCATATGGTGTCGTCTCAACGGATTTAGATGGTGCCCTTTTAATGTGAATGCAGCTGTCTCTAATGCATAACCCCAAAACGATAGTGGTAAACCAATAAGAAACATCATAGATCGCACAATATTCAATAAAGTGCGGTTACGATGTTCGGACACACCATAACACTGTGGTGTTCCAGGTGACGTGAACTGTGAAACTCTTCCACATTGTTTTATATGAAGACCAAACTCGTAACTCAAATATTTGTCTCCGCGATCAGATCACAGAAACTTTATTTTCTTGTTACGATGATTTTTCCACTTCACTCTAAAATTCTTTGAACCTTTCAATTATTTCAGACTTATGTTTCATCAAGTAGATATACCCATATCTGCTCAAATCATCTTGTGAAGGTCAGAAAATAACGATACTTGCCATAAGCATCAACACTCACTAGATCGCATACATCGGTATGTATTATTTCCAATAAGTCAGTAGCTTGTTCCATTGTTCCGGAGAACGGAGTTTTAGTCATCTTGCCCAAAAGGCACGGTTCGCAAGCATCGGATGATTCATAACTATGTGATTCCGAAAATCCATCTTTATGGAGTTTCTTCATGCGCTTTACACCGATATGACCCAAACGGCAGTGCCACAAACAAGTTGCACTATCATTATTAACTTTGCATCTTTTGGCATCAATATTATGAATATGTGTATTACTATGATCGAGATCCAATAAACTATTTTCATTGGGTGTATGACCATCGAAGGTTTTATTCATCTAAACAGAACAATAATTATTCTCTGACTTTAAATTAATAACCATTTTGCAATAAACATGATCAAATCATATTCATGCTCAACGCAAACGCCAAATAACATTTATTTAGGTTCAACACTTATCTCGAAAGTATAGGGAGTGTGCGATGATGATCATATCAATCTTGGAACTACTTCCAACACTCATCGTCACTTCCCCTTCAACTAGTCTCTGTTTATTCTGTAACTCCTGTTTCGAGTTACTAATCTTAGCAACCGAACAAGTATCAAATACTCAGGGGCTACTATAAACACTAGTAAGGCACACATCAATAATCTGTATATCAAATATACCCTTGTTCACTTTGCCATCCTTCTTATCCACCAAATATTCAGGGCATTTCCGCTTCCAGTGACCATTTCCTTTGCAGTGTAAACACTCAGTTTCAAGCTATGGTCCAGCTTTGGGCTTCTTCGCAAGAGTGACAACTTGCTTGTCTTTCCACTTGAAGTTCCCTTTCTTTCCCTTTGCCCTTTTCTTGAAACTAGTGGTCTTATCAATCATCAACACTTGATGCTCTTTCTTGATTTCTACCTTCGTCGATTTCAACATCACGAAGAGCTTGGGAATCGTTTTCGTCATCCCTTGCATACTATAGTTCATCACAAAGTTCTAGTAACTTAGTGATGGTGACTAGAGAATTCTGTCAATCACTATCTTATCTGGAAGATTAACTCCCACTTGATTCAAGCAATTGAAGTACCCAGACAGTCTGAGCACATGCTCACTAGTTGAGCGATTCTCTTCCATCTTTTAGCTATACAACTTGTTGGAGACTTCATATCTCTCAACTCGGGTATTTGCTTGAAATATTAACTTCAATTCCTGGAACATCTCATATGGTCCATGATGTTCAAAACATATTTGAAGTCCCGATTCTAAGCAATAAAGCATGGTGCACAAAACTATCAAGTAGTCATCATATTGAGCTAGCCAAACGTTCATAACGTCTGCATCTGCTCCTGCAATAGGTCTGTCACCTAGCGGTGCATCAAGGACATAATTCTTCTGTGCAGCAATGAGGATAAACCTCAGATCACGGATCCAATCCGCATCATTGCTACTAACATCTTTCAACACAATTTTCTCTAGGAACATATCAAAATAAACATATGAAAGCAACAACGCAAGCTATTGATCTACAACATAATTTGCAAAATACTACCAGGACTAAGTTCATGATAAATTTAAGTTCAATTAATCATATTACTAAAGAACTCCCACTTAGATAGACATCCCTCTAGTCATCTAAGTGATCACGTGATCCAAATCAACTAAACCATAACCGATCATCACGTGAGATGGAGTAGTTTTCAATGGTGAACATCACTATGTTGATCATATCTACTATATGATTCACGTTCGACCTTTCGGTCTCCGTGTTCCGAGGCCATATCTGCATATGCTAGGCTCGTCAAGTTTAACCTGAGTATTCTGCGTGTGCAAAAACTGGCTTGCACCCGTTGTAGATGGACGTAGAGCTTATCACACCCGGTCATCACGTGGTGTCTGGGCACGACGAACTTTGGCAACGGTGCATGCTCAGGGAGAACGCTTCTTGATAATTTTTAGTGAGAGATCATCTTAAAATGCTACCGTCAATCAAAGCAAGATAAGATGCATAAAGGATAAACATCACATGCAATCAATATAAGTGATATGATATGGCCATCATCATCTTGTGCTTGTGATCTCCATCTCCGAAGCACCGTCGTGATCACCATCGTCACCGGCGCGACACCTTGATCTCCATCGTAGCATCGTTGTCGTTTACGCCATCTATTGCTTCTACGACTATCGCTACCGCTTAGTGATAAAGTAAAGCAATTACAGGGCGTTTGCATTTCATACAATAAAGCGACAACCATATGGCTCCTGCCAGTTGCCGATAACTTCGGTTACAAAACATGATCATCTCATACAATAAAATATAGCATCACGTCTTGACCATATCACATCACAACATGCCCTGCAAAAACAAGTTAGACGTCCTCTACTTTGTTCTTGCAAGTTTTACGTGGCTGCTACGGGCTCAGCAAGAACCGTTCTTACCTACGCATCAAAACCACAACGATAGTTCATCAAGTTAGTGCTGTTTTAACCTTCGCAAGGACCGGGCATAGCCACACTCGATTCAGCTAAAGTGAGAGAGACAGACACCCGCCAGCCACCTTTAAGCACGAGTGCTCGTAACGGTGAAACCAGTCTCGCGTAAGCGTACGCGTAATGTCGGTCCGGGCCGCTTCATCTCACAATACCGCCGAACCAAAGTATGACATGCTGGTAAGCAGTATGACTTGTATCGCCCACAACTCACTTGTGTTCTACTCGTGCATATAACATCAAACCATAAAAACCAGGCTCGGATGCCACTGTCGGGAAACGTAGTAATTTCCAAAATTTCCTACGCACACGCAAGATCATGGTGATGGTATAGCAACGAGAGGGGAGAGTGTTGTCCACGTACCCTCGTAGACTGTAAGTGGAAGCGTTAGCACAACGCGGTTGATGTAGTCGTACGTCTTCACGATCCGACCGATCCAAGTACCGAACGTACGGCACCTCCGAGTTTAGCACACGTTCAGCTCGATGACGATCCCCGGACTCCGATCCAGCAAAGTGTCGGGGATGAGTTCCGTCAGCACGACGGCGTGGTGACGATGATGATGCTCTACCGGCGCAGGGCTTCGCCTAAACTCTGCGACGATATGACCGAGGTGGAATATGGTGGAGGGGGGCACCGCACACGGCTAAGGAACGATCCGTAGATCAACTTGTGTGTTGTGGGGTGCCCCCCTGCCCCCTTATATAAAGGAGAAAGGGGGAGGGGGCCGGCCAAGGAGAGGAGGCGCGCCCTAGGGGGGCAATCCTACTCCAAGTAGGATTCCCCCCTCTTTCCAAGTCCTACTAGGAGAAGGGAAGGAAGGGGAGGAGAAGGAGAAGGAAGGAGAGGGGGGCCGGCCCCCTAGTCCAATTCGGTTTGGGCTAGGGGGGCCACGCGCCCTTCCTCCTCTCTTCCACCACTTGGCCCATGAGGCCCAATGCTTCTTCCTCGTATTCCCGTAACTCCCCGGTACCCCCGAAAATACCCGAATCACTCGGAACCTTTCCAAACTCCGAATATAGTCGTCCAATATATCGATCTTTACGTCTCGACCATTTCGAGACTCCTCGTCATGTCCTCGATCTCATCCGGGACTCTGAACTCCTTCGGTACATCAAAACTCATAAACTCATAATATAACTGTCATCGAAACCTTAAGTGTGCGGACCCTACGGGTTCGAGAACTATGTAGACATGACCTAGAACTATTCTTGGTCAATAACCAATAGCGGAACCTGGATGCCCATATTGGCTCCTACATATTCTACGAAGATCTTTATCGGTCAAACCGCATAACAACATACTTTGTTCCCTTTGTCATCGGTATGTTACTTGCCCGAGATTCGATCATCGGTATCCAATACCTAGTTCAATCTCGTTACCGGCAAGTCTCTTTACTCGTTACGTAATGCATCATTCCGTAACTAACTCATTAGCTACATTGCTTGCAAGTCTTATAGTGATGTGCATTACCGAGAGGGCCCAGAGATACCTCTCCGACAATCGGAGTGACAAAACCTAATCTCGAAATACGCCAACCCAACATGTACCTTTGGAGACACCTGTAGTACTCCTTTATAATCACCCAGTTACGTTGTGACGTTTGGTAGCACCCAAAGTGTTCCTCCGGTAAACGGGAGTTGCATAATTCTCATAGTTACAGGAACATGTATAAGTCATGAAGAAAGCAATAGCAGTATACTAAACGATCAAGTGCTAAGCTAACGGAATGGGTCATGTCAATCACACCATTCTCCTAATGATGTGATCCCGTTAATCAAATGACAACTCTTTTGTCCATGGCTAGGAAACATAACCATCTTTGATAAACGAGCTAGTCAAGTAGAGGCATACTAGTGACACTATGTTTGTCTATGTATTCACACATGTATTATGTTTCCGGTTAATACAATTCTAGCATGAATAATAAACATTTATCATGGTATAAGGAAATAAATAATAATTTTATTATTGCCTCTAGGGCATATTTCCTTCAGATCCTTGCGGCTGTAACAGCATCTCCACTCGTTCGGCCCCCAAGGCACCCCCCCTCCCCGCGCGCGCTTTTTCGGCCCTTCCCCCGGCGCTCGGGGCGTTCTTGGCCCAGTCATGCCCCAAGGGCCCGCCCCAAAGACGTCGTGGAATTTTAAATCTGCAGTTCCCTCTACAAAAAAAGCGTCATAGTTCGGCAACCACTCGCGACAGCTCGGCGATCATCAGTTCGGCATATAGTTCGGTGTAGCAAAAAAAACGGGAGACGAGTACATCAAATGGCGGCAGCGGAGATGTCCTCGGCGGCGCCGTCCAGGGTTTCTGCATCGGCTTTGGCTTCAGCGTCGGCGTTGGTGTCCGTAGGTGGCGTGCGCGGGCTGTCGGGCGTCGTGTTCGGCGACGCGTCGTCGCTGGGGTTGGGGCTCGCCGGCGGCGCCGTCGTGTTCGGCATGGGATTTGGCGTGTCCATCGGCAGGCCATCCAAGATGAGGCCGCGCTCCCGCGGGTACCACTCCTTGACCGGCCCGTCCATCGCCGACACGTCCGCTGCCATCAGGAATGCCAAGTTGGTGTTCCTCTTCTTGGCGGCGACGTTGGTCCGAAGCAGGTCGAGTTTGATCTGGCCCGTCGACATGATCGCCGACCACCGCGCGTCCGATTTTGCCTCCCGCTCGACGGCATGGATCTTGGCGTCGGCGATGCACTGCTCGATGGGCGCCTGCAGACGCTCTGCACCAGGCGCGGCATCCCTTCCCGACTTGGCCTTTTGTTGCCATCAGGGCGGCCTGCCGACGCCCCCGGCGCCGGTGCGTCGGGCTGGTACGTCTCCCTGGCCTTCACCGGCGTGCGCCGGACCTCTGTCCACTTCTCGCACTTGTCGATCTGGGCAAACACGGGGAGGTACTTGAACTCCTGCTCGGGGTTGTTGTCCTGCCGAAACATGGCGAACATGCGCAGCATCTGCGCCGAGAGAGAACTATGGTCGGCGAGAGATACGTGGTCGGCGAGAGAGAACTATGGTCGGCGGGCTTGTCCATACCTTTCCCTTGCCGCTCTCACCGCTCTCTGGCCGGGCAGCCACCTCCTCGACGATCCCGTGCCATTTGTTGCACGCCGCCTCGATGAGCGTGCAGTGATTCGCCATGGCCTTCGCGCCGTGGTTCATGTGGATGCCGGCGTAGTATGGGTCGACCAACTTCCGCTCGTCGAACTCCGACTTGATGCGCTCCTAGTACGTGTCGACGCTCTGGTTCATGCTGGTGATCGCGTCGAGGCAGACGACCTTCCATGCTTCGGCGAGGCATTCGTCCTCTTTGGACGTCCACTTGACGCGTGGCTCGCCGGTCCTGGCTTCGTGCTTCTTTTTCTTCTGGTTCCTCGCCGCCGCAGGCGCCTGCTCCTCCTCCTCTTCCCCCTCCACCTCCTCCTCCTCCTCGGCGAACTCGTGCTCGTCGCCCATCTCGCCGGTGTCGTAGAGCACCTCGTCCGGCGCTTGGAATCCAGGGGAAGCGGCAGCCGCAGCCGAGCCGCTCATGATGATGTCGTCCATGTCGTCGCCTCCTCGCTGCCATGCTGCGACGATGAGGCCTGCGAGTAGAGTAGGGCACCACGCCGCAGCGTTGGCAGCGTTGGTGTCGGGGAGGCCGCGTACTCCTGCGGCGAGTAGTTGTACGGGGGGGGGGTAACAGACGCCGGCGAACGCGGGAGATGGCGTGCGCTGGCCATGAGGGAAGGTGACGTTGGGGTTGAACCCATCGTGGGCATCGCCGTTGGCATAGCCAGGTGACGGCGCGCACCCCCATGGCTGCGGCGAAGGCATGAAGCTGGCCAGCGACCCGACGCTCTGCTGGCTCCAGGCGGCCTGATGACCGGGAGGGTTCATCATCCGGGCGCGGGATGTCTCCAACGCTACAGCGGCCACCATCTCCGCCGCTGACGCGGCACGCTCTCTCTGCTTGTTGGACATGTTCCGCCGTTCGATGGTGGCGGCCGACCGATGAACGATCTCGGCCTTCCACTCGGCGTTCGACATCCCCGGCGGCTTTGATGGTGGCTTCCTCTGCTTCGGCGGCGTGGCATCGGCATCCGCGGCGCCGGCGGGCTGTGTACTTCTTCAGCGGCATGGCGGCAGCGAGAGGAAGGCGTGTAGAATGCGGGAGAAAGGGGGGAAATGGAGGGAAGTGGGGGGATGGCAGGAAAAGGAAGGCTCTCATTGACAGGCAGGACCCACGTGCATTTTCGCTTCGTCCGGCGTCCCCAGGAGCCCCCCCAATGCGTCGGGTTCGCCCTGGGTCTGCCGGCGCCAGTTTCGTCCCAATCCGGTGAAAAACTGAGTCCTGGGGGGCGGCTACGCCTATTTTTTGCCGCCGGCGCCGAAAAAGTGGACCGGGGGACTGTTGGGGGCGCGACTGGAGATGCTCTTGTTGGGGATCGTAGCATAAATTTAAAATTTTCTACGCATCACCAAGATCAATCTATGGAGTAACTAGCAACGAGAGAGAGGGGAGTGCATCTACATACCCTTGTAGATCGCTAAGCGGAAGCCTTGCAAGAACACGGATGAAGGAGTCGTACTCGTAGCGATTCAGATCGCGGTCGATTCCGATCTAAGCGCCGAACAACGGCACCTCCGCGTTCAACACACGTGCAGCCCGGTGACGTCTCCCGCGCCATGATCCAGCAAGGAGATAGGGAAAGGTTGGGGAAGACTTCGTTCAGCAGCAGCACGGCGACGTGGTGGTGGTGGAGGAGCGCGGTACTCCAGCAGGGCTTCGCCAAGCACTACGAGAGACGAGGAAGGGGAGAGGTAGGGCTGCGCCGAGACAGAGATGATCTCCTGTCGTGACAGCCCCAAAAAACCCCACTATATATGCCGGGAGGGGAGGGGCTGCGCTCCCATCTAGGGTTCCCTCCCTAGGGGGTGCGGCAGCCCCATATTGGATCTGGGGGGAGGCCAAGGGGGGAGAGAGAGGGGCGCACCTAAGGTGGGCCTTAAGGCCCATCTGCGCCTAGGGTTTGCCCCCTCTCCTCTTGGCTATGCCTTGGGCCTTGGTGGGAGGCGCACCAGCCCACCTAGGGGCTGGTCCCTTCCCACTCTTGGCCCACGCATGCCTCCGGTGCGGGTGGCCCCTCCCGGTGAACCCCCGGAACCCTTTCGGTGGTCCCGGTACATTACCGGTGATGCCCGAAACACTTCTGGTGGCCAAATCCTCACTTCCTATATATAATTCTTTACCTTCGGACCATTCCGGAGCTCCTCGTGACGTCCGAGATCTCATCCGGGACTCCAAACAACATTCGGTTACCACGTACATACATTCCCTATAACCCTAGCATCATCGAACCTTAAGTGTGTAGACCCTACGGGTTCGGGAGGCATGCAGACATGACCGAGACATCTCTCTGGTCAATAACCAACATCGGGATCTAGATACCCATGTTGGCTCCCACATTCTCCACGATGATCTCATCGGATGAACCACGATGTCAAGGATTCAATCAATCCCGTATACATTTCCCTTTGTCTACCAGTATGATACTTGCCCGAGATTCGATCGTCGGTATCCCTATACCTTGTTCAATCTCGTTACCGGCAAGTCTCTTTACTCGTTCCGTAACACATCATCGCATGATCAAATCCTTGGTCACATTGTGCATATTATGATGATGTCCTACTGAGTGGGCCCAGAGATACCTCTCCGTCACACGGAGTGACAAATCCCAGTCTCGATTCGTGCCAACCCAACAGACACTTTCGGAGATACCCATAGTGCACCTTTGTAGCCACCCAGTTACGTTGTGACGTTTGGCACACCCAAAGCATTCCTACGATATCTGGGAGTTGCACAATCTCATGGTCTAAGGAAATGATACTTGACATTAGAAAAGCTTTAGCAGACGAACTACGATATTGTGCTATGCTTAGGATTGGGTCTTGTCCATCACATCATTCTCTTAATGATGTGATCCCGTTATCAACGACATCCAATGTCCATGGTCAAGAAACCGTAACCATCTACTAGAGGCTCACTAGGGACATGGTGTTGTCTATGTATCCACACATGTATTTGAGTTTCCTATCAATACAATTCTAGAATGGATAATAAACGATTATCATGAACAAGTAAATATAATAATAACCAATTTATTATTGCCTCTAGGGCATATTCCCAACAGCTCTAAGTAGATATACATATCTCTTATCCCTATGTATTTCTTTCTCTCCAAGATGTATCTCTAACAAACTTGTACGCGCTATCAGGCTTCGCACCCTGCCTATATAACATGCAACACATCGCCCCAGATAGGGTAAGACGTTTCCGCCATCGCACATGGTCAGAGCCTCTCTTCTTCCCATCTAGCTTTTCTGATCACATCCAGTGCATATCCATGTCTTCATCCTCCGGCGCCTTCCAACCTAGCCTTAATGGCCAGGTCACCGAGAAGCTAAACCGCACGAACTACGTGCTATGACGCACGCAGGTTACACCTCACCTGCGGGTGCTGGTGTCTTCGGCTACGTCGACGGCACCACGCCGGAGCTGGCCAAGCTCCACGTCACTAAGGACAAAGACGGCAAGGAGTCTTCTGCGCCCAACCCTCTCCACCCACTTTGGGGTCGGGATGACCAGCAGGTGCTCGGCTATCTGCTCAGCACCCTCTCCAAGGAAGTGCTCATCGCGGTCACCGAGATCACCACGGCACACGATCTGTGGGTGGCACTGGCGGGCATGTTATCGTCACAATCACTCAGCCGCGTCAACAACATCCGGACTGCGCTCATGAACGCACAGAAGGGCAACCAATCGGTCGCCTCCTACTTCACCACCCTGCGCGGCCTCGCTGATGAGCTCGCCGCTGCCGAGAAACCCATCAAGGATGACGAGTTGATCTCATACATCATCCATGGGCTGGACCTCGACTACCAACCCCTCCTCTCCACCCTCGACGCCCACGTCACACCAATTACCCTTGACGAGCTCTACACCATGCTGAGTAACTTTGATCAGCGCATGGCCCAATTCTCCTCTGGTGGTTTCAAGTCCTCTGCTAACGCCGCGTCTCATGGCCGTGGCGGCGGCTCCCGCTCGCATGGCTCTCCTCACAACAAAGGGCGATGGGGAGGCACTGGAAACAGCGGCGGCTCCTCCAATCCCTGCAACGGGCGCTCCTCCAACTCTAAACCACGCCGTGGCGGGGGAGCCAACAGGTCTCATCCGGATGCGCCGCACTATAAGATCTGTGGCAAGCTCAGGCACACGGCCAAAGGCTGTTGGTTCCGCTATTATGAAGATGACGACTCCTCCCAAGATGAGGACAAAGTTGTTGCTGCTGCCGATGGCTCCTACGGTGTTGACACGAACTGGTACATTGACAGTGGAGCCACCAACCACATCACCAATGAGCTTGAGAAGGTCACCATGAAGGAGAAATACCATGGCAAAGATCAAATCTACACTGCCAACGGTGAAGGTATGAGGATATGTCACATTGGTCTCTCACTTTTGTGTACCCCTCGTCGTAAAATTCATCTCAAGAAAATTTTGCATGTCCCTAGTGCCGACAAGAATCTTCTTTCCGTTCATAGAATAGCCATTGATAATCATGTCTTCCTTGAGTTTAATCCTCATTTTTTTTATCAAGGACCAGGCAACGAAGAAAATTCTCTATCGAGGTAGATGCGTTCGAGGGCTCTACCCGTTGATTCCGGAGCGTAGAAGATTCAATAAACAAGCCTACGGTGTTGCCAAACTTTCCTCCACCCGGTGGCACGATCGACTAGGACATGCTGCTTTTTCTTTAGTTGAAAAATTGGTTAGGAAAAATAAGCTCCCGTATGTTGGTAAGCGTAATTTCGAAACTATTTGTGATTCTTGTCAACGAGCTAAGAGCCATCAGTTGCCATACCCAATATCTACCAGTGTTTCTACCAAACCTCTCCAATTAATTTCTCTGATGTATTGGGTCCTGCCCTGAGTTTTGTTGGTAGACACACCTACTATGTAAGTTTCATAGATGATTATAGCAAGTTTTCTTGCCTCTATCTCCTTAAGAAATGATCTGACATCTTTCAAGTCTTTCAAAACTTCCAAGCTCTTGTTGAACGAAAGTTTGACAGTAAGATCATAGGAGTACAATCCGATTGGGGAGCGGAGTATGAAAAGCTCAACTCCTTCTTCCAAACACTTGGCATATCACATCAAGTTTCTTGCCCTCATGCTCACCAATAGAATGGTTCTGTTGAACGAAAGCACAGACATATCATAGAAGTTGGGCTGTCCCTCTTAGCAGGCGCCTCTTTGCCCCTAAAGTTCTGGGATGAGGCGTTTCTCACCGCCGTTCATATTATAAACATGCTCCCTAGTCGTGTCATTAATAATGAAACTCCAGTAGAACGACTCTTGCACACTAAACCCGACTACAAATCTCTTCGTGTCTTTGGGTGTGCATGCTGGCCCAATCTTCGTCCATACAATCCTCGTAAGCTCATGTTTCGTTCGAAACAATGTGTGTTTTTAGGATATAGCGCCCAACACAAAGGCATAAAATACCTTGATGTCTCCACCTGTCGCATCTACATCTCCACTTCCTATATATAATTCTTTACCTCTGGACCATTCTGGAGCTCCTCGTGATGCCCGGGATCTCATCCGGGACTCCGAAAAACATTCGGTTACCACGTACATACATTCCCTATAACCCTAGCATCATTGAACCTTAAGTGTGTAGACCCTACGGGTTCGGGAGGCATGCAGACAGGACCGAGACATCTCTCCGGTCAATAACCAACAGCGGGATCTGGATACCCATGTTGGCTCCCACATGCTCCACGATGATCTCATCGGATGAACCACGATGTCAAGGATTCAATCAATCCAGTATACATTTCCCTTTGTCTACCGGTATGATACTTAACCGAGATTCGATCGTCGGTATCCCTATACCTTGTTCAATCTCGTTACCGGCAAGTCTCTTTACTCGTTCCGTAACACATCATCCCGTGATCAACTCCTTGGTCACATTGTGCACATTATGATGATGTCCTACTGAGTGGGCCCAGAGATACCTCTCCGTCACACGGAGTGACAAATCCCAGTCTCGATTCGTGCCAACCCAATAGACACTTTCGGAGATACCATTAGTGCACCTTTATAGACACCCAGTTACGTTGTGACGTTTGGCACACCCAAAGCATTCCTACGATATCTGGGAGTTGCACAATCTCATGGTCTAAGGAAATGATACTTGACATTAGAAAAGCTTTAGCAGACGAACTACAATCTTGTGCTATGCTTAGGATTGGGTCTTGTCCATCACATCATTCTCTTAATGATGTGATCCTGTTATCAATGACATCCAATGTCCATGGTCAGGAAACCGTAACCATCTACTAGAGGCTCACTAGGGACATGGTGTTGTCTATGTATCCACACATGTATCTGAGTTTCCTATCAATACAATTCTAGCATGGATAATAAACGATTATCATGAACAAGGAAATATAATAATAACCAATTTATTATTGCCTCTAGGGCATATTTCCAATAGTCTCCCACTTGCACTAGAGTCAATAATCTAGTTCACATTGTTATGTGATTAACACTCATAGTTCACATCGCCATGTGACTAACACCCAAAGAGTTTACTAGAGTCAATAATATAGTTCACATCACCATGTGATTAACACTCAATGAGTTCTGGGTTTGGTCATGTTATGCTTGTGAGAGAGTTTGTAGTCAACGGGTCTGAAACATTCAGATCCATATGTATTTCGCAAAACTCTATGTCATATTGTAGATGCTGCTACCATGTTCCACTTGGAGCTATTCCAAATGGTTGCTCCATTATACGTATCTGGTTTTTCTACTCAGAGTCATCCGGACAGGTGTTAAAGCATGCATCGACACAACTCTTTACATCGAACTGTTTATTACCTCCATAACCGAGAAACATTTCCTTATTCCTCTAAGGATAATTTTGACCGCTGTCCAGTGATCCACTCCTGGATCACTCTTGTACCCCCTGCCGGACATGTGGCAAGGCACATATTAGGTGCGGTACACAACATGGCATACCGTATAGAGCCTATTGCTATGGCATAGGGGACGACCTTCGTCCTTTCTCTCTCTTCTGTCGTGGTCGAGCTTTGAGTCTTTACTCAACTTCACACCTTACAACTCAGGGAAGAACTCCTTCTTTACCTGATCTATTTTGAACTCCTTCAAAATCATGTCAAGGTGTGTGTTCTTTTGAAAGTATGATCAAGCGTCTTGATCTATCTCTATAGATCTTGATGCCCAATATGTAAGCAGCTTTATCCTGGTCTTCCTTTGAAAAACTCATTTCAAACAACCCTTTATGCTTTGCAGAAATTCTACATCATTTCGGATCAACAATATGTCATTCACATATACTTATCAGAAATGTTGTAGTGCTCCCACTCACTTTCTTGTAAATACAAGTTTCTAGCAAACTTTGTATAAACCCAAAAGCTTTGACCACCTCATCAAAGCGTATATTCCGACTCCGAGATGCTTTCTCTAGTGCATGGAAGGATCACTTGAGCTAGCATACCTTTCAGCATCCTTAGGATCGGCAAAACCTTCTGATTGTATCACATACAACCTTTCCTTACGAAAACCGGCAAGGAAACTTGTTTTGATATCCATCTGCCAGATTTCATAATCGAAAATGCAGCTAATGCTAACATCATTCCGACGGACTTAAGCATTGCTACGAGTGAGAAAATCTCATCGTAGTCAACTCCTTGAACTTGTGAAAAACTCTTTGCCACAAGTCGAGCTTCATAGACGGTGACATTACCGTCCACGTCCGTCTTCTTCTTAAAGATCCATTATTCTTAATGGCTTGCCAATCATCGGGCAAGTCCACCAAAGTCCATGCTTTGTTCTGATACATGGATCCTATCTCGGATTTCATGGCTTCTAACCATTTGTCGGAATACGGGCCCACCATCGCTTCTCCATAGCTCGTAGGTTCATCGTTGTCTAACAACATGACATCTAAGACAGGATCACCATACCATTCAGGAGTAGTACATATCCTTGTCGACCTACGAGGTTCGATAGCAACTTGATCCGAAGCTTCATGATCACTATCATTAACTTCCTCTTCAACAGAGGTAGGTTCCACAGAAACATCTTTCTGTGTTGCACTACTCTCCGGTTGAAGTAAAGGTTCGACAACCTCATCAAGTTCTATCTTCCTCCCACTCAATTCTTTCGAGAGAAACTCCTTCTCGAGAAAGGACCTGATCTTAGTGACAAACACTTTGCCCTTGGATCTGAGATAGAAGGTATACCCAACTGTTACCTGTGGGTATTCTATGAAGACGCATTTGTCCACTTTGGGTTCGAGCTTTTCCGGCTGAAGCCATAAGCATCGCAGCCCCAAACATTAAGAAACGACAACTTTGGTTTCTTGCCAAACCACAATTCATACGGCGTCGACTCAACGGACTTAGATGGTGCCCTATCTAAAGTGAATGCAGCTGTCTCTAATGCATAACCTCAAAATAATAGTGGCAGATCGGCAGGAGACATCATAGATCGCACCATATCTCATAAGGTTTGATTACGACGTCCAGACACACCATTACGCTGTGGTGTTCCAGGTGGCATCAACTGTGAAACAATTCCACATTTGTCTTTCAGTGATTTCCAAACTCATAACTCGGAAATTCTCCCTCGATCAGATCATAGGAATTCGATCTTCTTGTTATGATGATTCTTAACTTCACTCTGAAATTGCTTGAACTTTTCAAACATTTCAGACTTGTGCTTCATTAAGTAAATATACCCATATCTACTCAAATCGTCAGTGAAGATGAGAAAATAACGATATCCACCGCACGCCTCAATTCTCATTGGATCACACATATCAGCATGTATGATTTCCAACAAGTCACTTGCCCATTTCATTGTACCTAAAACGGGGTCTTAGTCATTCTGCCCATGAGGCATGGCTCGCATGTGTCAAGCGATTCAAAATCAAGTGACTCCAAACATCCATCAGCATGGAGTTGCTTCATGCATTTTACACCAAAATGACCTAAGCGGCAATGCCACAAGAAAGTGGTACTATCATTATTGACCCTACATCTTTTGGCGTCAATATTATGAATGTGTGTGTTACTACGACCGAGATTCAATGAACCATTCACATAGGGTGCATGACCATGAAAGGTATTATTCATGTAAATAGAATAACCATTATTCTCTAACTTAAATGAAAAACCGTATTGCAATGAACATGATCTAATCATATTCATGCTCAATGTAGACACCTGATAACATTTATCTAGGTTCAACACTAATCCCGAAGGTAGATGGAGCGTGCGATGGTGATCTCATCAACCTTGGAAACACTTCCAACACACATCATCACCTCACCCTTAGCCAGTCTCCATTTAGTCTGTAGCTTTTTCTTCAAGTCACCAATAATAGCAACTGAACCGGTATCCAATACCCAGGTGCTACTAGGAGTACTAGTAAGGTACACATCAATAACACATATATATTTTGTTGAAGTTGCCAGCCTTTTTATCTACCATGTGTTTGGGGTAGTTCTGCTACCAGTGACCGTTCCCCTTACAATAGAAGCACTTAGTCTCGGGTTTGGGTTCAACCTTGGGTTCCTTCACTGGAGCGGCAACTGGTTTGCCATTCATGAAGTTTACCTTCTAGCCCTTGCCCTTCTTGAAACTAGTGGTCTTGTTAAACCATCAACACTTGGTGCTCATTCTTGACTTCTACTTTTGCGGTCTTAAGCACCGCGAACAGCTCCGGGATCATCTCCATCCCTTGCATGTCATAGTTCATCACAAAGTTCTAGTAGCTTGGTGACAGTGTCTAGAGAACTCCGTCAACCACTATCTTATCTGGAAGATTAACTCTCACTTGATTCAAGTGATTGTAGCACCCAGACATTCTGAGCACATGCTCACTAGTTGAGCTATTCTCCTCCATCTTGTCAAAGAACTTGTCAGAGGTCTCATACCTCTCAACACGGGCATGAGCCTGAAATACCAATTTCAGCTCTTGGAACATCTCATATGTTCTATGGCGTTCAAAACGTCATTGGAATCCCGATTCTAAGCCGTAAAGTATGGTGCACTAAACTATCAAATAGTCATCAGGACGTGTCTGTCAGGTGTTCACAACATCCACATCCGACGCTAGAGGGGTTTGCACATCGAGCGGTGCATCAAAGACATAAGCCTTCTGTGTAGCAGTGAGGACACTCGTCGGACAACGGACCTAGTCCGCATCATTACTTACAATATCTTTCAACTTAGTCTTTCTCTAGGATCGTATTAAACAGGGAGCTACAACGCAAGCTATTGATCTACAACATAATTTGCAAAGACAACTTAGACTATTGTTCATGATAAAAGAGTTTAATTAATCATATTACTTAAAACTCCCACTCAAATAGACATCCCTCTAGTCATCTAAGTTTTACATGATCTGAATCGACTAGGCCGTGTCCGATCATCACGTGAGACGGACTAGTCATCAACGGTGAACATCTCCATTTTGATCGTATCTACTATATGACTCATGTTCGACCTTTCGGTCTCTTGTGTTCCGAGGCCATGTCTGTACATGCTAGGCTCGTCAATTTTAACACGAGTGTTCTGCATGTGCAAAACTGGTTTGCACCCGTTGTATGCGAACGTAGAGTCTATCACACCCGATCATCACGTGGTGCTTCGAAACGACTAACTTTCGCAACGGTGCACACTTGGGGAGAACACAATTTTATCTTGAAATTTTAGCGAGGGATCATCTTATTTATGCTACCGTCGTTCTAAGCAAATAAGATGTAAAAACATGATAAACATCACATGCAATCAAATAGTGACATGATATGGCCAATATCATTTTACTCCTTTTGATCTCCATCTTCGGGGCGCCATGATCATCATAGTCACCGGCATGACACCATGATCTCCATCATCATGATCTCCATCATCGTGTCTCCATGAAGTTGTCTCGCCAACTGTTACTTCTACTACTATGGCTAACGGTTAGCAATAAAGTAAATTAATTACATGGCGATTTCATTGACCGCGGGTCATACAATAAATTAAGACAACTCCTATGGCTCCTGCCGGTTGTCATACTCATCTACATGCAAGTCGTGATTCCTATTACAAAAACATGATCAATTTCATACATCACATATATCATTCATCACATCCTTTTGGCCATATCACATCACACGGCATATGCTGCAAGAACAAGTTAGACGTCCTCTAATTGTTGTTGCAAATTTTTTTACGTGGCTGCTACAGGTTTCTAGCAAGAACGTTTCTTACCTATGCCAAGACCACAACACGATATGCCAATTTCTATTTACCCTTCATAAGGACCCTTTTAATCGAATCTGATCTGACTAAAGTGGGAGAGACAGACACCCGCTAGCCACCTTATGCAACTAGTGCATGTCAGTCGGTGGAACCAGTCTCACGTAAGAGTACGTGTAAGGTCGGTCCGGGCCGCTTCATAACACGATGCCGCCGAATCAAGATAAGACTAGTAACGACAAGTAAATTGACAAAATCGACACCCACAACAACTTGTGTTCTACTTGTGCATAGAAACTATGCATAGACCAAGCTCTAATACCACTGTTGGGGATCGTAGCAGAAATTTAAAATTTTCTACGCATCACCAAGATCAATCTATGGAGTAACTAGCAACGAGAGAGAGGGGAGTGCATCTACATACCCTTGTAGATCGCTAAGCGGAGGCATTGCAAGAACGCGGATGAAGGAGTCGTACTTGTAGCGATTCAGATCGCGGTCGATTCCGATCTAAGCGCCGAGCAACGGCACCTCCGCGTTCAACACACACGCAGCCCGATGACGTCTCCCGCGCCTTGATCCAGCAAGGAGAGAGGGAGAGGTTGGGGAAGACTCCGTCCAGCAGCAACACAACGGCGTGATGGTGGTGGAGGAGCGCGGTACTCCACCAGGGCTTCGCCAAGCACTACGAGAGACAAGGAAGGGGAGAGGTAGGGCTGCGCCGAGAGAGAGAGATGATGATCTCCTGTCGTGGCAGCCCCAAAAAAAACCACTATATATAGGGGGAGGGGCGAGGCTGCGCCCCCATCTAGGGTTCCCTCCCTAGGGGGTGCGGCAGCCCCAGATTGGATCTGGGGGGCGGCCAAGGGGGGAGAGAGGGGGCGCACCTAGGGTGGGCCTTAAGGCCCTTCTGCGCCTAGGGTTTGCCCCCTCTCCTCTTGGCTGCACCTTGGGACTTGGTGGGAGGCGCACCAGCCCACCTAGGGGCTGGTCCCATCCCACTCTTGGCACACGCATGCCTCCGGTGCGGGTGGCCCCTCCCGGTGGACCCCCGGAACCCTTTCGGTGGTCCCGGTACATTACCGGTGATGCCCGGAACACTTCCGATGGCCAAATCCTCACTTCCTATATATAATTCTTTACCTCCGGACCATCCCGGAGCTCCTCGTGACGTCCGGGATCTCATCCGGGACTCCGAACAACATTCGATTACGACGTACATACATTCCCTATCACCCTAGCGTCATCGAACCTTAAGTGTGTAGACCCTACGAGTTCGGGAGGCATGCAGACATGACCGAGACATCTCTCCGGTCAATAACCAACAGCGGGATCTGGATACCCATGTTGGCTCCCACATGCTCCACGATGATCTCATCGGATGAACCACGATGTCAAGGATTCAATCAATCCCGTATACATTTCCCTTTGTCTACCAGTATGATACTTGCCCGAGATTCGATCGTCGGTATCCCTATACCTTGTTCAATCTCGTTACCGGTAAGTCTCTTTACTTGTTCCGTAAGACATCATCCCATGATCAACTCCTTGGTCACATTGTGCACATTATGATGATGTCCTACTGAGTGGGCCCAGAGATACCTCTCCGTCACACGGAGTGACAAATCCCAGTCTCGATTCGTGCCAACCCAACAGACACTTTCGGAGATACCTGTAGTGCACCTTTATAGCCACCCAATTACGTTGTGACGTTTGGCACACCCGAAGCATTCCTATGATATCCGGGAGTTGCACAATCTCATGGTCTAAGGAAATGATACTTGACATTAGAAAAGCTTTAGCAGATGAACTACGATCTTGTTCTATGCTTAGGATTGGGTCTTGTCCATCACATCATTCTCTTAATGATGTGATCTCGTTATCAACAACATCCAATGTCCATGGTCAGGAAACCGTAAACATCTATTGATCAACGAGCTAGTCAACTAGAGGATCACTAGGGACATGGTGTTGTCTATGTATCCACACATGTATCTGAGTTTCCTATCAATACAATTCTAGCATGGATAATAAACGATTATCATGAACAAGGAAATATAATAATAACCAATTTATTATTGCCTCTAGGCATATTTCCAACAGCTCTAACAAGATATACATATCTCTTATCCCTCTGTATTTCTTTCTCTCCAAGATGTATCTCTAACAAACTTGTATGTGCTATCAGGCTTTGCACCCTGCCTATATAACATGCAACACGTCGCCCCAGATAGGGTAAGACGTTTCCGCCATCGCACATGGTATACAGAGCCTCTCTTCTTCCCATCTAGCTTTTCCGATCACATCCAGTGCATAGCCATGTCTTCATCCTTCGGCGCCTTCCAACCTAGCCTTAATGGCCAGGTCATCGAGAAGTTGAACCACACGAACTACATGCTATGACGCACGTAGGTTACACCTCACCTGCGGGGTGCCGGTGTCTTCGGCTACATCGACGGCACCACGCTGGAGCTGGCCAAGCTCCACGTCACCAAGGACAAAGACGGCAAGGAGTCTTCTACGCCCAACCCTCTCCACCCACTTTGGGTTCGGGAGGACCAGCAGGTGCTCGTCTATCTGCTTGGCACCCTCTCCAAGGAAGTGCTCATCACGGTCACCGAGATCACCATGGCACGCGAGCTATGGGTGGCACTGGCGGGCATGTTCTCGTCACAATCACTCAGCTGCATCAACACTGTGTTGATCAATGCACAGAAGGGCGACCAATCGGTCGCCTCCTACTTCTCCGCCCTATGTGGCCTCACTGATGAGCTCGCCGCCGTCGGGAAACCCATCTAGGATGACGAGTTGATCTCGTACATCATCCATGGGCTGGACGTCGACTACCAGCCCCTCGTCTCCACCCTCGATGCCCGCGTCACGCCGGTTACCCTTGATGAGCTCTACGCCATGTTGAGTAACTTTGATCAGCGCATGGCCCAATTCTCCGCACACCGGTTACCCATGGCGGCGGCTCCCACTCGCGTGGCTCTCCTCGCAACAAAGGGCGATCAGGAGGCACTAGAAACAGCGGCGGCTCCTCCAATCCCCGCAACGGGCACTCCTCCAACTCTAAACCATGCCATGGTGAGGGAGCCAACAGGTCTCATCCGGATGCGCCGCGCTGTCAGATCTGTGGCAAGCTCGGGCACACGGCCAAAGACTGTTGGTTCCGCTATGATGACGATGAGGACTCCTCCCAAGATGAGGACAAAGTTGCTGCTGCTGCCGATGGCTCCTACGGTGTTGACACGAACTGGTACGTCGACAGTGGAGCCACCAACCACATCACCAACGAGCTTGAGAAGGTCACCATGAAGGAGAAATACCGTGGCAAAGATCAAATCTACACTGCCAATGGTGAAGGTATGAGGATATGTCACATTGGTCACTCACTTTTGCGTACCCCTTGTCGTAAAATTCATCTCAAGAAAATTTTGCATGTCCCTAGTGCCGACAAGAATCTTCTTTCCGCTCATAGAATAGCCATTGATAATCATGTCTTCCTTGAGTTTAATCCTCATTTTTTTATCAAGGATCAGGCAACAAAGAAAATTCTCTATCGAGGTAGATGTGTTCGAGGGCTCTACCCGTTGATTCTGGAGCGTAGAAGATTCAATAAACAAGCCTACGGTGTTGCCAAACTTTTCTCTACCCAGTGGCACAATTGACTAGGACATGCTGCTTTTTCTTTCATTGAAAAATTGCTTAGGAAAAATAAGCTCCCGTATGTTGGTGAGCGTAATATCAAAACTATTTGTGATTCTTGTCAACGAGCTAAGAGCCATCAGTTGCCATACCCAATATCTACCAGTATTTCTACCAAACCTCTCCTTCTCTGATGTATGGGGTCCTGTCCCGAGTTCTGTTGGTAGACACACCTACTATGTAAGTTTCATAGATGATTACAGCAAGTTTTCTTGGCTCTATCTCCTTAAGAAACGATCTGACGTCTTTAATGTCTTTCAAAACTTCCAAGCTCTTGTTGAATGAAAGTTTGATAGTAAGATCATAGGAGTACAATCCGATTGGGGAGGGGAGTATGAAAAGCTCAACTCCTTCTTCCAAACACTTGGCATATCACATCAAGTTTCTTGCCCTCATGCTCACCAACAGAACGGTTCTGCTGAACGAAAGCACAGACATATCGTAGAAGTTGGGCTGGCCCTATTAGCCGGCACCTCTATGCCCCTAAAGTTCTAGGATGAGGCGTTTCTCACCACCGTTCATATTATAAACATGCTCCCTAGTCGTGTCATTAATAATGAAACTCCGGTAGAACGACTCTTGCACACTAAACCCGACTACAAATCTCTTCGTGTCTTTGGGTGTGCATGTTGGCCCAATCTTCGTCCATACAATCCTCGTAAGCTCATGTTTCATTCGAAACAATGTGTGTTTTTAGGGTATAGCGCCGAACACAAAGGCATAAAATGCCTTGATGTCTCCACCGGTCGCATCTACATATCACGTGATTTGGTGTTTGACGAAACTAAGTTTCCCTTCGCTGATCTACACCCCA